>CM070013.1:35600812-36200812 GCA_036247105.1 Cirrhinus mrigala | reverse complement strand
TTAATCAATACTGCGCAATACACTATGGCTGTTTGGGTGTTGTTGTTTACCACCGAGTTGTGGGCTAGAGTAACGGTGATGGGTGTTCCGTGTTTGAAATTCGCTGCACGCATTAATGTTAAACCAATCACAAAAGACTGGGTCATCGGACCAATCACCGCAGATTAGTGTCACGCAAAGGAGTGGTTTGGACAAATGATTCGTTTTAACGAACCGTTTGGGAGTCGTTGAGCAAATAAGGTAAAAAAAAAAAAACATATTATAAGACAATAATGCATGTATGTCAACTTGTTGTTGGGGACTCCCAAAACCAAAATATGAAACTTTTATAATCCATAATAGGGGCACTTTAAAGGTCTTTACAGCAGCCCATCAAAATAAAAATTCAGTATAACTTGAAGAAGCAGTGACAGAAATATATTACTTAATGTAATAATACTACTAATAATAATAATAAAATTATTATTAAAACATTTTTCTTTAAGAAATATTTACCAGAATTTTTTTTTTACAGAAAAATTAAATACACAACACAGTATATATTTATTTATTTATGCATTTATTTATTTATTTGTTTATTTTTTTTTTTTAAATATAATTAATTAAGTGATGTTTTTGATTATTAAAATTGAATGAAATCATTAAAATGGAGCCCAGAAAATTAATGAAAAACACAGAATTTGGTAAAAAATATTTCATATGGTCTTATAATTGTATTTTTCTTTGTTTTTATGGTTAAATTAAAAATATTAATCTAAGAAAAATCTAAAGTCTAAAAAAATGGAATCCAGAAAAATTATAACAATAAAAAAAAACCATTTGGAAAAAAATATAGGGCCTTATTTAGGTCAGCTATAAAAATTTGGTAGTAACTGGTAAAGGTATAGGCTATTTTTTCTCTAATGGTATTATGGCATTTTTTTTTCTAATTTTAGTTAATATATGCTGTCCAGTTCTAAAGTTGCATTTATTTGATTTAAAATACAGTAAAAACACTAATATTGTAAATATTATTACATTATTATTACATTATAAGTAATTAATAGTATAATTAGAATTTAAAATATTGTTTAATTTTTTTATTCATAAATAATAATTATTATATTTTTAATTTTAGTTTGTTCTGTAATGGCAAAGCTGAATGTTCAGCAGTCATTACTCCAGTCTTCAGTGTCACATGACCCTTCAGAAATCATTTTAAGCTGAATCGGTGCTCAAGAAACATTTCATATTATCAATGTTGAAACTGTTTTTTTTTTTTTTTTTTTTTTTTTAATAGAACATTCAAATGAACAGAATTTCTTTAGAATTTTTTAATCAGTGTAGAATTCTTTACTGTCTTACTGTTCTTTACTTTTGATCAGTTTAATTCATCCATCCTTAAATAAATATAAAGAATTATTTGTTAATTGTGCTCACCCCAAACTTTTTGAATGATAGTTCTGACATCTTTACAACCGTACTATTGTTCTATATTAAACAGCATTATAAAAGCATTCAAGAAACATGGCAAAAGTATAAATACATTGCAGTCTCTGTGCCGGTGCAGAGTAAAATGACCTGACCTCTGCCCTTAAACTTTAGCTGCAGTCTCAGTGCCACTTGAGTGGAAAAGTTAAAAGACTGATAGTCTAAAGGGCTCATAACCGTCTGGAATGGTCCCTGCAGTCATGTCACCAGTCTTTAATGGGCTGTTTTGCCTTTGAAAGTGTGTCGGGGTCATAAAGGCACGAGCAGGATGGTGGGAGTTAAGGGATGTGAGAGGCCTTATCTTATGCCTTTGGTTTGTATCTTTCACCTGGGTTTTGTGTGCTTATATATTTCTGTTTATCAGTATGTGCTTTGCTGCTCTTTTCACAAATATTTGAAAGTCATGCCATTTATTGTTCCCTAGGCCCGCTGGTTCTGGGAAGCCTACTTCAGCTCCATGAAGGCTATTGGCATGACTACTCTCCAGATCATTAACGATCGCATCTACCCCTATGCAGCTCGTACCTATGAAGAGTGGAACAATCCTGCTGTAGTTGTAAGTAACATTTTTTTAATACATATACATAATGAATTTCACTATTTAAATTTAGTTCTCCTCTCGTTATTTATGGCTGTTTCTTAGAGCAGCTAAATTTTCTCAGATTGACTATGGGTGTCTGTTCACACCAAGTCGAATACAGCTAATTCACAAAGATTATTTATTTTTAGCACTCCAAAATAATTAATACTATGTCTGATGCTGATTTTTAAACTTTCATTGGTGACTTTTGTATGGATATCTTAAAGTGTGTTAAAAAAATAAAAGTAGTGAGCCTGTCCTTTTCAACTCCATGTTATTTTGCATGGTGTCGCTCAGCAGTGGCAGCAGACAGCTTTGTAAAGAAATTGCACATATGAGCTTCAGAATACTCCAGTATCACACAAAGGACACTTGTCTGTCAGTCAGTCCTGTTTTGAACACAGATTCCAGCTCGTGCTTTGCAGCATCCTGAAGAATGACTAATCCAACATTGTTTTCCCTTCACCTCATCTCTCTTTTTGTACACAGTCAAAGCTTAATCCATAAGTTCGTTAGAGATTTTGTTCCTTTTTGTTGTTCTTCTTCTTCACCAGTTCTCAGCATCACGCTGCCATTCAGATCAAATGAAGGAATCCAGACTCTCAAGAGGCTAATAGTCCTGTCTCAGTTTGACTGCTAACATTACGGGAAATATTAAATACTTTCTGAATGTTCAGTAAAAACATGCTGAGCAGAATCGGAGCAGTACATAAATCGAGTGCATTTCTTGTTCTGCTTCCCTACATCCACCGGGACATAATTGAAAGCACATTTCCCGGGCTCTGCCTTAGGAGACGTCGTCAGGACAGGCAGCTTTTTGTGCTTGACTTCTGAGGGAACTCGCATTCATCCTCTGCTTACCAAACGCATGCTTTATGTTCCATCATACATTTATTATCTGTGAAGAATTCTTAACATCACTCGTTTTTGGGATGCCAGATCAGGTTTTTAAACGCTGAAATAACTGGAAAGGCTAATAGAGCTGAAGAAAATAAGCTACTGCTTGTAAACATGTATGCGCTTTATGAGTCCCGGTGATGAATACATTTCTCATCCTATTTCTCTCTGGCTTTGGAAGGAAGGCAGGCCCTGTTCATTTGTTTGAAGGATGAAACTAAAGCAACGTGACCAGTGCCTGTTCCCGACAGTACGAATCCGCAGGAAGCCGCTGCCACTTAGAATGCAGCCCTTATTTTAGCCCGGTCTCTGTGATGTTAGCAATCGCTGCCCATCAGCTTCAATGAGAATCTGGAGGTAAATGTTCTGCACACTGAGCCTTTGCAATTGAACAGGCGTCCATGCTTTCATCTGGGTTCCATTTTCGACTAATCCCAAAGCTGTACTAGTATGATCCCAGCTGCAAGACTCGCCAAGCCCCCTCGGCCCACATGAAACGGCCTGCAATCCCTCACCATCACTCGAGCCGTCTGTAACCTCTTCTTTTCACGTGTGACAAAAGAACACTGGTGCCCAATAACAAGCTCCTCTTGAGTAATTGTACCTAACCCACACACTTTCGTATTGGAGATCATAATAACGGCCTTGTCTTTAGGTGGTGAAATTTGTCTCCATATGATGCGTTTGAAAGTATAGATTTAGAGATTTAAATGGGACGACTTGGCACCGTATTTTAGATCTCGGAGAGCCTGGTTGGCTTTGGTTTGAGCAAATCTGCATTCTCAGAAACAAGCCAAAAGTTGAGAACCTGGTCATTTACGGCTTGTTCCAAATAGCAGGTGAACACTCACTAACCGCAGGCAAATATTCTGGCGTTGACTGTCGGAATAAAAAATTAGTCTTGTTTTCCTGCTTATTTACTTTAACAAATCACAAAGGCTTGACTTGCACCGAACCGCACTGGAGCCTGCCCAATTAGATCAGAGCATTCAGACCGCGCTTATACGCACCACACCCCAGTGTTCTTCTTTATTCATCTTACCACTTATATGTCACAGTGGTACTTTAATTATTTCCCCCTTTGCTTTTGGTGTCCGTGTCAGGCACCTCAAAGAAATTTCCATTGGCGTATAAAGTTTGTTTTTTATTAGCAGGATGGTTGACTGATGTTGTACGAAGGACGGCTGTGTCCATGGTGACAGACCGTGGCGGACGCTGCGAGGGAGCTGGTTAACCACGGCTCTCTATTTGCGGGCACCTTCAGCAGCTGCTGGATAGGAGGGTGTAATGGGCCCACAGCCTTGCTGTAGGCTATCAGCACTATAGAACCTCTGCTTGCGGGTCTCATTTTGTGAGGCCTTTTTAGTTTTTTTTTTTTTTTTTTAATCAAACACACGCCTTGATTAAAGGAAGTGTTATTAGTACTGTTATGAGGAAAATTTAAATCGAGGCCTCGCACCAAAAGTGAGAATTTTGCATAGACGAAGTGAAAGATTTGGTGTTTTTTTTTTTTCTTGATAGGAATAAAAATGTAATTGGCTTCAGCTACAGAGTTTAGGATCTGTACACCAGATGCAAATAATGTTTCAGACTAAATCTCTTCAAACCAGGTCAAAATTTTTCCTTATGCATTGTTGAGGTTTTTTGGTGAGGGGAAAAAAAAGTTGTCTTCAAATTTAAAGGGATAGTTCACCCAAAAATGAAAATTCTGTCATTAGTTACTCACCTGTATGTCGTTCCAAACCCGTAAGACCTTTGTTCATCTTTGAAACCCGAATTAAGATATTTTTGATGAAATCCAAGAGCTTTCTGACCCTGCATAGACAGCAACACAATGCAACGCAAAGGCAGTTAAGGACATTGTTAAAGTAGTCCATGTGGCATTTGTGATTCAACCGTAATGTTGTGAAACTACGAGAATGCTTTTTGCGTGCAAAAAGAACAAACGTTTTCTTGACAGACAGAATTTTAATTTCTGGGTGAACTATCCCTTTAAAGTGGAGCCCTCTTTTTTTTTTACATTTGAGTTGCACCAAGCTGTTTGGTATTTGTCGCTTTGCTTTGTGTCTCTTCTTTACTGACAAAGTAGAAGAGACCGTGAACGCTAAAGAAAGTCTATGTACTTAGTCTGCGTTCAGTCCTTATCCTTCGGGCCAATAAACAGCAGTGTTCATGACCGCATCAGAGGCCCTTTAAGCACTCGCAGTATTTACTTTACAGCGTCACTTGATCTGGGCTCCAGTCCGTGCATCTTTGGGAGTTTACAGGCTGTTTTAAAGCGGGCCAGGAAGATGAGCCAAGCCCCACACTGGCAGGAGACAGCCACTGACGCCGATAGCGTCCCAGCACCCCTGCTTCACCCCGGTCCTGCCAGGACTCATCTGCACCCCTGCTGTACTAGAGTTCACTGGAGTGCAATCATAAAATTCCACTCTTGACAAAACAGCTTCGGATAAATAGCAACAAAGGGATCCAAATTAGAATCGGAATCGTGCTCATTAATAGGTGTATCACTTTACATTAAAACTCGAGCTTGCTTTGATGGTGGTCTAATGGATTAATAGTCACAGTAAACCAGGTTTATAAGTACCAGAACTATGGAAGGAGCATACGGAATAAAGTAGAAATTTTATAACTTACAACTATGGGCCAATTATACAGTTATATACCCAAGGGAAAGAGTTTAGATCTAATATTTAACTATTTTACAGCTCAAAGCTTAAGTATGTGCAGAAATAATTCAGTTTTATGAAGTGAGGATAGGAGGGGTACAGAAGACTAATGTTGATGGTCTCTCGATGAAATTAAACATAGTAAGTTGGTGTTGACTAGACTTGATGGTCATGACAATTGCTTGACAGTGGAATTAAGTTCTCAGTTTCTATACTTATTTTGTAGGAAGGGAAATATTAAAAGCTGTTGATGTTTTGACCAAGCTTCAGTGGATACCATATGTTTGCGTTTTATTTCAAAAAGAACACCAGGAAGTTTAACATTCTAATCAAATTCAGATACATAACAGTTAACAGGAAAAGAATGGACGGATGCCATGGAATGACAAAGAGCCTGAAGCAAGGAAGTATTTCATTTAGCTCTTAATATCTGACCACAGTGTATTGGATCTTCACGTTGTCATCTTCTGCTCTCTGCCAGATTTCACTTAGGTCAGCTATGGAAAACATTCTGTCTTAATCCATCCACTTTTTGAAATTTAGACTACCACAAGGAATGTAGCACCTATGCACACAAAGCCTTCAGTGGATTAAACTGCGATGGAAGTTTTGCAGCACTGTCACGATAGAGATGCTTTATTGGGTAGCTTCAAGTCTAGCTGATAGTAGTTCTCTTGGTTATAGAAAGTGAGATCCTGGCTTTTTTTTTTTCCTTCATCTAAAGGGAAATGTTTAGGTGAATGTTTGGCGCAATGAAAGGTCATGGCATGCTGCTCCAGCTGTTTGTTAACTCAGCTCTAAACTTTGTTGGTTGTGCGCTCGGCATTCCATGCCACTTTTAATCACCTACCCACCACTGCTGGTTATTAGCATTCTCAGTAATCTTTAAATTTTATAGTCCATGCGTGTTTCCAAATAAAGCCATGTTTTGGCCAAGGCTGCTGATTATCTTACTGCACTTCAAGTCATTAAATAACTCATGGAAAGTGAAGAAAGTAAGAAAAACGGATACACTGAATTGAGTTTCCTACTGATTTATTTAAATTGATTTTTTTTTTTTTTTTTATCTCAACAGAAATGGTCAAGTGTGAACAGTCCACTTTTCCTTCCTCTCATACCGCCACGTTCACCCGGGTTCACGGCTGTGGTGTTGACCTACGATCGAATCGAAAGTCTCTTTAGGGTCATCACCGAGATCTCCAAGGTGCCCAGCTTGGCCAAACTACTGGTGGTGTGGAATAACCAGAACAAGAGCCCCCCTGAAGGTTAGTGTCACATTGTCGTAGGAATGCATTATAGACCTGTACTATAGTGTTTTTTTTTTGTGTTTGTTTGTTTGTTTTTTTTAATGTGGGAGATTTAATGTTTCGGCCATTGGTTATATTTTGGCTATATTGGATATATTTTGTATATTTTATATATAATATATTTATATATTTAATCGTGCACGCTCATCTCCTCTATTTTTACCTTTAGATGACCTTTACTATTATGTTATACTGTTATACTATTTCCGCGATGCGTAAAACATGGACAGATCGTGGAATCCAGTCATAACATTTTTTTTTTAACTGTATAACGTGGCATGTTACGGAATTTGCCAAATTTTGGACGAATAAATCAAAAGTAGGTCAGTACACTCAAATCAACACGCGATATGGACTAGTGTCTGTGAATATTAAGCCACAAAATACTTAATTTCTAGAACTGCTATGAGAGTCACTTCATAAGTATTTTACTGTTTATTTTGAGAAAATCTATCGTCTTCACAGCAACCGTCAAAATAAAAGTTTGGCTTAACTTGAAGAAACTGTAACTGAGAAATATGTTACTTTATGTAATGACAGTACCAAAGGATATTACAAAATATTTAAAGGAATATTTAGCAGATTTTTAAGCAGATTTTACAGGAATTTATTTACCAGAAAAATATAAATGCACAACACAGTATTTCTGGAAAAAAAAAAGTACTTTTGATGCTTTTGATTTGTTAAATTGTATAAAACCATTAAAATCCAGAAAATTCATGGAAAACACAGAATGTGGTACAAACAAAACTGAGTCTGAAGAAAGGTTATAATAATTTAACCTTTAAAACAGAGGCTAGAAATATTAAAACAGAAAAAAAAAACATGAAATCCAGAGAAATTAAAATGGGGAAAAAAAAACAAATTTCATAGGATAAAGCTAATCTTTAAAACACTAACTTATCAGCAATGTTAAGTGTAAACCTTTGATACAGTTCACTTTTAGCATTTACAGTGATTGATGTTTAGTTTGTATTATTTTATGCAATATGGAATATAGAAACAGCATGAATTTTAATATCAGCCATTTCTAAGTTATTGGCCATGGCATGATGATAATTAATGATATAAAATTATTATTGATATCTGCCAAAACTTCAGTATCATTGCTGTACTCTGTCAGAATAATAAACTTACTTAGTTTGACTAAATGTATTTTGATTGTTTATCAAATTGTTGACTTTGAAGAGAGAGTGTGACTAAATCTACACTGTTGTTCTGACAGCTCCAGTTATTAAAAAAAATGAAAATGTGATGCTTGTTTGAAATGCAGTTGTGCGGCTTTTACAAAAGACATGAAACTCCTGATATGGAACAGATGAATGATAAGCCAGTGAGTAGCCAAATCATGTTCCTCTTGAGGTTAGAGAATTGAAAGCATGATGTGCCTTGGTCTGTAGCCAAACCTCTCTGGTTTATCTTCAGATATGGAGTAAGAACCCAAGCGTTTGGTGCTGCCCCTGGCATGTAGATGCACGTGAGGAGGAATAGCAAAGATTTGTCTTTTCACATTGACTGTCTGTGAGCTGTTAATATCTATGGGTCCTATTACTTCTGACCACACAAATTAAGTGTATTTTAATTCATCATGATATATGGCCTGTTTTCACCAGACGTCCACCCTTAAACTTTATTGTCAAACCAAAAGGGATCGTTTCCCTAGCGGTCTCCCTTTTCCTACAGCTGTGGTCAAATTTATGGCGCATTAGACATTTCCAAATAAGCTGATATTAGTAGTTATTTATTGTAGCTCTGCCTCTAATGATACTGCTTAACAAGGCGATTAGGTATGCATCTGTTTATGGAGTCCTCTGGAAAAAAAGCGGAATGGGGAATTAAATATATCCTCTCCATAGATTTGAGTAATGCCATTATGAAGGAAAATACTTTGAAGTAGACTAATGATTCGCCATTGCCTTTGATTAGAGGCGTCGGTGAAGCCAGGCTCAAGCTTTTGTGACCCATTAGAATTAATAAGGTCTGTTCACGGGTCAACCTGGGGCTCAGGCCCTGATGAGGATGGATTTCCTCCACACCCTTGTCCATCGCTGATTATGTTTGTTTATTTCAAACAGCTTTAGCTGCCTCAGTCCTGACTGTTTGTCATTTTAATGAGGTGCTGGCCACTTCTGACAATAGGACTGTGTTTGGGGAGTTTCTCAGTTGGCTTAATACTTGGACGGGAGGAGAGCTTTTATATGGTGGTGTCACAGGGGATATAATTTACTAAAGCTCTTTTAAAATGTTCGTACATAAAGTACAGCCCAAGTGAAATTTCAGGACAGGGCAAGGAAGTGATTACAGGCCATTAAAAAGCATTCGCACAAGTTGACTCAGTCGAGATTCCTGCTTGTTCTTATGCTGGAGATTTATGATGTGTTAACGTCCAAGTTTGTGCATTGTGCCGCTTTGGATTACGCGGGTTAGTTTTAGTTGTTAAAATGTTACTTGTCTTTGTAGTCCATCTTGTCGATGTTTGTTTCTGTCTTTGTTGGATCCTCTCTGCCAGGCTTGGATGTGGTGACAGTATCAGCTTACTTGCATATGAGGATCTGGCTCTTCTTTCAGCCTTTGTCTGAGGCCAGAGAGGTTTTCCGGCAGTTAGGAAATAGTTTTTCTTTTCTTTTTTCTTTTTCTCCCCCTTCATAGTTTGTTGTGTGATCTTGTGGAAGTACACTGTAGGCTGAATTGCGTCGACCTAACGGAGATGAGCTCATTCCAGATCTCCTGAGATTTCCAGGGTCTGTACCCCTGCTTTGGGGTAGTGGGATAATTGCAGACTCCCTCAGTCTTAGGGTCTCTGTGTTTGAGTTCCAGTAGACTTTCTCTCATCAGTTTTATTAGGTGACACTGTGTGTGCCATCTGTCTTCTGCGTGCTCTGAACTCCTCCCAAGCTCTTACACAACTTAAAAAATAAAGAGCGTTGTCTCTTCTGCCCTGAGAAGAATGTAAGTGTGGTCAGATTCATATGTGCTTTTACTCAGTGATGTGTTTAGACTTATCCACCCACGCTCTCTTTTCCACAGTTGCTGCCATCTCTCATAGTTTTTCATCTTCTCTGAAACTGACAGTGTATTATTATTAGCTCACTGTTTTCTTTCTCTCCTTCTTTCTGTAACAGAGTCGCTCTGGCCCAAAGTCGCAGTACCTCTTAAAGTGGTTCGCACCAAAGAAAATAAGCTCAGCAATCGCTTCTTCCCATTTGATGAGATCGAAACAGAAGCTGTCCTGGCCATTGATGATGACATCATCATGTTGACCTCAGATGAGCTGCAGTTTGGATACGAGGTAGTAAAAGCACTGAATCCTGATTTGTGTACTACTACTACTTACTACAAAAAATATGTACTACAGTGAAGAAGGTTTAGTATAAACGGGTAGCTTGAAGCAAGTCAAGCTGCATAAAGTCGCAAACCAGTCCTCTTACATAGCACATATGCTGTTGAAAAGTTTGGGGCCAAGAATTTGAAAGATTTTTTTATTATTATTTTTTTTTATTTATTTATTGTTTTCCACTAGGGAAGCGTTAAATTGAAAAGTGACAGTTAAGACGTTTTAATGTTACAAAAGATTTCCTCTTCAAATAAATGCTGTTCTTTTGAACTTTCTGTTCATCAAAGAATCCTGAAAAAAAGTGTGTCTGTTTCCACAAAATATTAAACAGCACAACTGTTTTCAACATTGATAATAAATATTTTTTGAGCTTCAAATGAGCAATACTAGAATGGTTTCTGAAGGATCAAGTGACGCTG
This sequence comes from Cirrhinus mrigala, assembly GCA_036247105.1. Classification (NCBI taxonomy): domain Eukaryota; kingdom Metazoa; phylum Chordata; class Actinopteri; order Cypriniformes; family Cyprinidae; genus Cirrhinus; species Cirrhinus mrigala. The sequence continues at coordinate 36,190,133 of CM070013.1, read as the reverse complement.
AAGACTGGAGTTATGAAAATGTAATTTTTTTTTTTTTTTTTTTTTTTTTTTTTTTAATTATTTTAAATTGTAATGTTAATTTGCAGTACTACTGTTTTTGCTATGTTTTTGTTGATATACAGTTGAGGTCAAAAGTTTACTTACACCTTGCACAATCTGCAAAATCTTTACCAACATAAGAGGGATTTAAGAGGGATTTAACAAATTGCATGTTATGTATTTATTTAGTACTGACCTGAATAAGATATTTCACATAAAAGATTACATATAGTCCACAAGAAAAAAATATTTTTTTAAAATGACCTCACAAACAACTTTTTAAATTTTTTAAAAAAGTTTACATCCCCTTGATTCTTAATACTGTGTTGTTATCTGAATGATCCACAGCATGTTTTTTATTTAGTGATAGTTGTTCGTGAGTCCCTTTTTTGTCCTGAACAGTTAAGCTGCCCGCAATTCTTGAGAAAATTTCTTCAGGTCCCACTAATTCAGTGTGAAAAGACGGATCTCAAAATCATGCAGTCATTGTTGGAAAGAGTTCAAATATACAAAAATGCTAAAAAAAAAAAAATTTGTGGGACCTGAAGGATTTTTCTGAAGAACAGCAGGCAGTTTAACTGTTCAAGACAAACAAGGGACTCATGAACAACCATCACTACACAAAAAAAAAACAAAAAGCACAGCTGTGGATCATTCAGGTAACAACACAGTATTAAGAACCAAGCATATGTAAACTTTTGAACGGGGTCATTTTTATAAATTCAACTATTAATTTTCTCTTGTGGACTATATGTAAACATTTTATGTGAAATATCTTATTCAGGTTAGTACTAAATAAAAAACATTTTTGCTGATTCTGCAAGGTGTATGTAAACTTTTGACCTCAACTGTAAATGAAGCCTTGGTAAGCATAAAAGAAAAAAAAATTACTGGCCCAAAACATTTGAAATGTAGTAAACTTTTATTTTGGATGCAACAATTATAATTCAGGAAAACTACATTTGTCAACATTTAAAGTGGATCAGAAAAGTTAATCAAATTTGTCCTAAGACAAGTATGGGTATTGTTTTAGTTTTAGGACAACTGTAACGAAAGATTTTGATCTACTTCAAATGTTGACTACTATAGTTTCAGGTTTTAGTATTGCATTCAGGGAGAAATTAATACATTTTTCCGTGTGTTTGCCCTCTATGCTTAGAGCTTTTTTTTTTAAAGCATTTAATGTTTTCTTTTACATCTGGTGCTTTCTCTTCTTTAGTCTGGTTTGTGTAGAAACAAAACAGACAAACTACAGGTTTGAAAATGCCTTGAAATCATTCACACTGAAAGAAATGTTAGTATTCTTAGTCTGCATATGATTTACAGATTATCACGCTGGATGACCACCTTTTTTCTTGATAGTTAAGTGGATTCGATTGAAGTAGTTGCCTAAATTGACAGTATTTCCAGAGGTTGTATCTGGGGCAACTAGGGATTAATCATCTTCCCCACATGCACAACGATGATAGAGCAGAACTGTGATCCCAGTACCTCTTAGGGTCACTTCTACTTAAAGTTGAGCTTACATGCAGTGCAGGATTTGTGATCCATCCTCTATTGCCTGAATCTGCTCGGCATCTCAAAGCATTCCTTATGGTTGAAGTCTCTATTTTTATAATTTAGTTTTTTTTTTATAAATATGAAGGATGACAGGACAAGCAATGCTGTCCATGGCTACAGGCTTGCCTTCAACTCACCTGCAGGCATTTATACACTATTGAGAGAATGAAGTGTAATTTATGGATAATTGTATGAAATGGAAGACAGCTTTAGACATGGCTGCCTGGCTAAAACACTAGCTGCTTTTGCTACTCGGGAATGACATTCAAGAATTTCTACATCATATTCTGTAGGCCTGCCTGTCATTTTTAGGATTAACAAACCGTTAGACCTAAACTTAATTGGTTTAACCCTTCATGTTCAAGGTTTATCGTTCTTTGAAGCCAGTATTATCTAAAACGACTCTAATTGTTGAACAGTTGACTGATCCTTTATGGTCTTAGATTTTGTGATGGGTTTATATTATGCCTCAGATGTGTTCTGTGTGTCTGTATGCAGGTATGGCGTGAGTTTCCAGATAGGCTGGTTGGATATCCCGGACGGCTCCACTTATGGGACCACGAAATGGGCAAGTGGAAATATGAATCTGAGTGGACCAATGAAGTGTCAATGGTGTTGACTGGAGCTGCGTTCTATCATAAGGTACAGCACAAATCCATCATAGGCCTGCCGCTTTCCAGGGTTGTGTCCTCCCTTTATGGTGTCTCTTAGAGATCAAGAGAGGTTATTGTCATTTGTAATTCAGAATGATTTGTTTCTCGTGTTGTTTTGACATCAGTTTATTTTTCCTTTCCAGTACTTCAACTATCTCTACACATACAAAATGCCCGGGGACATTAAGAACTGGGTGGATGCTCATATGAACTGTGAGGATATTGCCATGAATTTCCTTGTGGCCAACATCACCGGCAAAGCCCCAATAAAGGTAACAAAACCTCAGAGTACGATATGGTCCATTGTGTTCTGATAGTCTCTGATTGTTTTGGTTCTGCAACTACTTTGGAGGGAATCAAATGGGCCATATTATGGAAAACCAGATTTTTCTTGCTTTTTTGAAATAAGAGTACACAAAGCCCCTTCTTTCACTAATGGAAACTAATATCAAAAGCCAAAATCTTCACAGTATTGATATGTACTACATATATTACCATTCAAATGGTTGAGGTCAGTAAGATATATATTAAAGACTCTCATGCTTATTAAGGCTGCATTTATGTGATAAAAATACAGTAAAACAGTAGTATTGTGAAATATAATTATAATTTACAACAACTATTATCTATTTTAATATATTGTAAAACAAGTCTTCAGTGTCATATGATCCTTCAAAAATCATTCTAATATGTGACCCTGGACCACAAAACCAGTCATAAGGGTCAGTTTCCTGAAATTGAGATTTATACGGCATCTAAAAGCTGAATAAGTAAGCTTTCCATTGATATATGGTTTGTTAGGATACAACTGTTTAAAAATCCAGAATCTGAGGGTGCAAAAAAAAAATCTAAATATTGAGAAAATCGCCAAGTTATCCAAATGAAGTTCTTAGCAATGCATATTACAAAGCAAAAATTGAGTTTTTATATATTTACGGTAGGAAATTTACTAAATATCTTTACTGAACATGATCTTTACTTAATATCCTAATGATTTTTGGCATAAAAGAAAAATCTATCATTTTGACCCATACAGTGTATTTTTGGCTATTGCTACAAATATTCCCAAAGACTGGTTTTGTGGTCCAGGGTTACATATGCTAATTTGGTGTTTAAGAAACATTTCTTCTTCTTATTAATCTTGAAAACGGATGTGCTGCTTAATATTTTTGTGTAAACTGCGATCTCTTTTTCTCAGCAAGTTCAACAGCATGTATTTGAAATAGAAATGTTTTGTTGTAACATTACAAACGGCTTTATTTTCATTTTTATCAATTTAATGTGTCCTAGCTGAATACAAGTATTAATTTCTTTCAGAAACAAATATTACTGACCCCAAAACTTTTGAACTGTAGCGTAATTCTGTTTGTACAGTGAGGAAACCAAATCCCATCATATTTATTTAAGACTGCAAGCTTGCAACTCTTGTGAAATGTATTACTTTGTCTCATAGCACTTGGGATTCAACAGCAGTCTAGCGTTGTCATGAAATAAAAGTGCAGGAAACATTGTATTAATACAATGTTAATGTTAATACAAAGTTAATATTGTAGATTATTAGGGCTTTTATTTAAGTCAGACAGGTTGACAAATAGATCATGATGAACTGCTTTTGTTAAAAAAAAAAAAAAACACACACATAAAAAAAAACCACCATCCCTTAAAAATCAATGTGGGCGTTTCCTAAAAGAATGTGGGCATTCTGACAGTGTTCCCTGGAGCTCTGTCTCTGATCAGCTTTCGCCTTTTTCCTCCGGTCTCTACAGACTGTAGTCTACAGTGACTCTGTCCAGGTGCTGTTCGGCCTGTAAAGTCCTGGCCTTAACCTCTGTTATCTGCATGTCACTGTCTGCCTCTCTCCTGCGTGCTCTGTTTTTCTAAGCTCACTGGGGCACATTCATTCTGCAGTCAGTTATGCTGTGAACCTTCTCCCCTCTCTCCTCCACATCCTCACATCACCCACACCTCCCAGTGCCCCAACCCCGCGCTCCCACTGTGGAGAGTGTCAGTCAAGTGTGCGTGTGTGTTGTTGAAGGAGGGATGGGGCAAAGGGGTCGTACATCATTCGTCTAATGAGTGTGGCAGATACGCTCGTTTAGCTAGGCCACGGGCACGGACAGCTCTCTCATTACATCTGACTTATATGACCTGTCATCAAGTCGTCTCCTCCCACTCAGCTCCCAAACACACACGCATGGACTTCAGAGGCCCATCATTGCAGCCCCAGCTCATTATTAAACAACCTTATCAATGCTGTGTCAGATTTTGTTGTTTTTTAATATGAGGAGTGTGTCATGATTTCTCAGCCTTAAATTGGGAGCTACAGACACATGTAGGTCAGGCAATTTTATTTTATTTTTTATTTTTTGCGACCACTTTAAGACAAGAACAGATAAAACACTCACTGAGTTTTATGCACTGAATGAATATGGAAGGTTTCTGCTTTTTAATTATCTCTCTCATGATATACACTGCTGTTCAAAAGTTTGGGATCAGTACAATTTTTATGTTATATATTTTTTTAAAGAATTCTCTTATGTTCATCAAGGCTGCAATGTCAGAAATATATTTAAAAAAACAGTAGTATTGTGAAATATTGTTACAGTTTTTAAACAATGGTTTTCTATTTTAAAATGTAATTTATTCCTGTGATGCAAAGCTGAATTTTTATCAGCGATTACTCCAGTCCTCAGTGTCACATGATCCTTCAGAAATCGTTCTAATATGCTGATTTATTACTTTTATTATTAAAGTTGGAAACAGTTATGCTGCTTAATATTTATTTGGAACTCGTGATTCTTTTTTTCAGGATTCTTTGAATAAAAAGTTAAAAAGAACAACATTTGTTCAAAATATAAACCTTTTCTAACAGTATAAGTCTTTGCTATCACTTTTTTATTTTGCCAATTTAACACATCCTTGGTGAATTAAAAGTATTATTTTATTAAAAAAAAAAGAAAGAAAGAAAGAAAGAAAAAATAAAAACTGATCACAAACTTTCAAATTGTAGTTTATATTGTTACAAAAGATTTCCATTTTAAAAAATGCTGCTCTTTTTAACTTCTTTTTTATTAAAGAATCCTGAAAAAATATCACAGGTTCCAACAAAATATTAAGCAGCACAACTGTTTTCAACACTGATAACAAATCAGCATATTAGAATGATTTCTGAAGCATCATATGACACTAAAGACTGGAGTAATGATGCTGAAAATTCAGCTTTGCATCACAGGAATATGTTACATTTTAAAATATATTCACATAGAAAACGGCTACTTTACATTGAAATAATATTTCATAGTATAACAGTTTTTTTCTGTATTTTTGATTAAATAAATGCAGCCTTGATGAGCATAAGAAACCTTTTAAAAAAAAACAAAAACATTAAAAATCTTGCTGATCCCAAACTTTTGAACAGCAGTGTTAAACACATAAAAATTTGCTTCTGTGAATATTTCGAACAATTTTCAGGCATTTTTGACAGATTTATTAAAAAAAAAAAAAGACATCAATAAAAATAAATAAAAAAATAAATACATTTGTTACAGGGTCCATTTATTTAACAATATATTTACAATTTTAGCTGTATACTTTTCAAAGTTGTTTTTTTATTAAATATAAAATTACCAAAAAAAACAAAAAAAAAAAAAACAAATGTATGCATGGTATCTTATAGGACAGTGTATCTCAATTCCAGTCCTACTTGGGACCCAATTCCCAGAATGTTTAGGTCAAAAAAAAAAAAAGTTAAAGCTGATGTGAGACATCTAAAACCATCTGGTAGGTGGGTCACCAGGACTGTAGATAATGAGAAACATTGTTGTAGGGCATACCAGACTGACTCATGGGTATTTATGGAAAGGTGAAAATTTTAATATTGTAAATCTGCTATGACTAAAAATTGGTCAGACCAAAAATATGTTTTACTGTGTCATGAGAGAATGATTTTTATTAGGATTTGCTTTGTATGATGGACTCAAATGACTTAACAAAAAAACTTGATCAAATACATAACATTTGTGTTTCTCTCGTTCTCTAGGTTACTCCTCGGAAGAAATTCAAATGCCCGGAGTGCACAGCCATTGACGGGTTGTCCCTAGACCAGACACACATGGTGGAGAGGTACAGTATAAACGGGGATTCCCTGTAGTTGGGTAGAGGGGGCTCTGGCAGCATCCTTGGCATCTGAAACGCGTTGTGGGTTTAACCAACAATTGGCTCACTGTAGCACAGTACAGGAGATGCTTTCCTGTGCTCTCAGATCAAAACATCCAGATTCACTGGACCTTACAATAAAATGTTCCTTCTCAAAGAACTGTGACTTTCCTCTCTGTCAGAGGTTCACCACAAATCATTGATTCATTCTGTGTTTCAATTCAAGTATGAACCAGCCGAAGCATGCATCAGAAAGGCTTGAATTGATTTTCCTTGAAAATCACAACCGTTTCCTCATCCGCTGAAGCATAATCAGTCTTGATGATTGGTTTCATACATCCAAGCTGTGTTTGAGGAATTAAAGCAGCCAAAGCTGTCTGCGAGAGAGTGTTTGACCTTGAAGTGAATACGGAGTGGTAGCAGCCAATCAGGGACTCCGTTGATGGCTGAACCCTTCCAGGGGTCACACTTGTTTAGATTGATGAAGGGGTTCCTGCCTCTGGTTATGCTTCTCTCTCGATACGTTTCCTGTCATAAGTGCAGGGTCCTGGGAATGCCAGGCATTTTGTTTAACTTTTTCCTCCACTCTTTTAGCGTCTTTCTTTTTCCTTTCCAGGTCTGAGTGCATAAACAAGTTCGCCACTGTGTTTGGCACCATGCCTCTGAAGGTTGTCGAGCACCGGGCCGATCCTGTACTCTATAAAGACGACTTCCCAGAGAAACTCAAAAGTTTCCCCAACATTGGTAGTCTGTGACACTACCACAACTCTCTTTCACCACTTTTATCTCTCAAACAGGCTATGGACACTCCAGGATTTCTCTCTCCTGTTCCGTATCTGACCTATTGAATGGGAAATCATGCACTGTATAACTTATTATCATGTTTTCACTCTTGAGGACGCTTGCTGAAGCAGGACGGTACATCGAGTCGGATGATGATTTCTGTGAGGACATGTCAGAGCTTGGCTCGGACTTAAACCTTCCTTGTGGTTGACACTATATCTGTGTGGTGGAAGTGAATGCATAGAGATGAATCACAGCCCACTGGTTAACAGTGGAGGATATATATATATTAATGTAATTTTACATTTATAGTTTAACTCGTTATAATTATTATTTTTTTTAAAGATATGCATTACGCTGAACAAATTGTAGCATAACTTGAACTGAATATCTCAGATTTTGGGTTGGGGCCATTAGTTTGTACGTGAGATATTGTTTTGCACAGTCACTGTTAGTGATTTTAATACTACAGTTTGAGTTATATCAGTTTGACATTTCATTTTATATTCAGTTGCTGACTTTTTGAATGTTGCTGGAGTAAAAAAAGTATTTTATATAAATGTTCCCCATTTAGTTCAACTCTTATGTCTGCCTAATTACAGCATATTTTGGGTATTACTAGATATTAAAAGACGATATTTGCAGAGTTATATACTGTACAGCTGACAACAATATGGTTAGGTGCCATGAAGTTGCAAATAACTCATTCTCAATGTATTCTAGTCACATTTCTTTTTGATATCTTCATTTGTTTCAACTGTTTTGTTTGTTTTTTTACATTAAGATGTATTATATGTAATAAACAGAGTGTGGAAAAAAGAAATGCTTAATTTAGAGATGTGCATTTTGGTCATTTTGACTATGAAAATATATTTTTTTTCTCTCTCTCTCTCTCTCTTTTAAATGCATTTTTGACCATTGCATTGCATCTTGGTGTTTTTATAGCATCTCGCAATGCGAGTGTGGCATTTTTAAAACAGCGTGTCAAGTCAAAAGTAGTTCGGATTTTAAAAATACTGTTATATAAGATCATTCATTTGGTTTCAACGAGTTGCATTTAATAAGGCCCCCGTTTCGGCATGATTTTGCATAGTCGTTGCTGGAGTTTGGTGTGAAATGTTCTGAGGTTTTCATGTTCATTATTGTGTTTTCATTCCTGTCACTTCCGAGTATTCGGATTCTCATGCTCACCCCTAATTTGATGGTATGTTGACTTAGTGTGGATTTTGGATGAATTGTCGTCTTTTTTCCAGCTGCCTCTGTTGTCTGGGCCCAGAAGCAGATGTCTGAGCACTTTGAGTGATTTAGGTTCAGAAGTCTGCACGTCTGAGATAAATTCATTTCATCTCCATGGGGAGTGAACTTGTGAAGAGAAATCTATTCCTGTTCTGACTCTTCCTGCATGAAGAAAGTAAAAATCTGGTGAGGAAATTTCAGCAACATGTTAAGTATTGGAAATGTCACTGTATGACCAATTGCACACAGAGAGCCAGATTGTCTGCAGCTTGTGAAGTGTTTTATGCAAAATTTGTCTATTTTAGAAAAATGTGTATGAGAGGGAGCATTTATCTCTGAGCTAATCATCAAAGTCAAGCATTTGGGCCTGTCTGAGGTATTCTTTTGTGCATTATGAAAGCATTTGTCTCCTGTTATTAACATGCATTTCATAATCCACTCTGTACAGTATTAGCAGTTAAAGTTTTTTTTTTTTTTTTGTCCACTTTGTTGATTTATAAATCAAAAGCTGCATTTATTACTAATATATTGCACAGGGATATTTAGTTTGATTAGTTCTTTTTAAAAAGTTTTTATTCATCTGGATTTAGAGAAACAAACAAAAATGAACACACAGAAAATGTCAAATGAAATGAAACATCCATAGTAGAATACCCAGCACCTGTAATGGTTAAGTTTGTAAATGTAGGCTTTTTAACCTATTAAGGGAAAGCCTAATTAAAAGCACAGTCTCTAGCCAATAGGAACTTCATGTCTTCAGTATGTCTTTAATGTAAGATGACTGTTATGAACAGTATGTCAAATGTCCCAAAACAGAGTGTCTTGCTAAAAAATGTTTTGTTCCAAGAGGTTTTGTTCCAAGTTTAAACAAAATGTGCATCTTGTTTTAGCTTGTTGACAAGCACATTGACAATACCAGTCATGTTCTCAAAGTACTTAATAGTTGATTGAGTACACGTATTTTATAGTGATATTCCACTCGAATCAGATGTTCTCAAAGCAATTCAAACAATAATAAAAAAAATTGTAAGTGCAATAACTTACGATTGTAAATCACACAATATATATAGAACATAAAACAAGCCTGAAAGTAAATAATTATTAAAAATGATTCAAAAGCTATACATTTAGCTTTAAGCCATCACAACTATTTTAAGTTCATTTACATACCAAAAACCCAAATGTATGCATTTTATCCCCTAACCCACAATACAACAAAAGCAAGAACCCTCAGTCACACATAAAATAATATATTTCTAATAAGGATATTTTTACAAAAGAAAGGCTCCAAGGGTAATTTATGCAAGGAAGGAATCCAAAGAAAACCGTACATGCGACCACACACAAAACAAAGCATTATATTATTCTAGTACTTGGATATGCCTACTTCAGTAGTATAAGTTTCGGGAGATGGGACAGAGACTTAAGAATCTCTGTAACTCATAGGCATCTGCAAGGTACTGTCTGACAATTAACGTCTCCTTTGGGTACTGTACAATCTGTTCTCTACAGAACCGTATCGATGACTCTTTTCCATGTTTAGTTATGCTTATTTACCTTTCAGTGAAATAGAAGAGTATCAAAAGCAAATGTGATGAGTTGTGTGCAGATTAGCTCATTTATTGGTACGCAAGTGTATATGTGACCCTGGACCACAAAAACAGTCTTAAGTAGCACAGGTATATTTGTAGCAATAGCCAAAAATACATTGTATAGGTCAAATTTATCGATTTTTCTTTTATGCCAAAAATCATTAGGATACCTAGTAAAGATCCATGTGCCATTTAAGATATTTTGTAGATTTCCTATCTTAAATATATCAAAACATAATTTTTGATTAGTAATAGACGATTTTCTCAGTATTTAGATTTTTTGTATCCTCCGATTCCAGATTATCAAATAGTTGTATCTCGGCCAAATATTGTCATATCCTACCAAACCATTGATTACCATCAACGGTAATCACCCCTTATGACTGTGGTCCTGGGTCACATATGTGTGCCGATACTACACAAACTAATGATAGCGTTGACCTGAGCTTCATCAACGCCCCTCCCGGTTCCACAACAGTTAAAGATAGGCTAACACAGAGCCCATGTTGCTCTGTTCTGTCACAGAATCCCTCTCCGCAGATGTCTCGGTGTTAATTAAAAAGACTGCCTGAGAGCACGGGTGTGCATTGACTCCGAGTCGCTGAGGGCTGATGCTTTGGCTGGGCTAGCAGGCCGGGCCCTATTCAGCATGGGGCTTTGAAAGAAGAGCCATGACAGCTGAAGGGGAAGCATGTGCGAGGCATGTTTGTTTTGCATTTACCCCGCACACAGCTGTGTGGATTGTCCTTTCCCAGAACACTGGAACACTATAGTCACTTCACCCGCTCAGCAACCTCTAAAAGGCCAAAGTGAGAGTGTCAGGATTCACAATTCTGCACTAGCAGAACTCCTCATGGCTCTCAGTGAGGATTGGTGGTTGGATTTGGTGTAGGATGGATGTACTTGCTGGTTTTAGTTGTAATGAAAAGCACATTAACATTATCACTGACTATTTCAGCAGGTCCCGACTCCCTAGATAGGTTAAGTGGTGAGATGCTCAGTCATGAGATGCAATGCCAAAAAATTAATGAAGCATGGTTCGAACTTCAGGAAGCCCCTACACTTTTCTTATCATATATCCAGGCCATGAGGCACGAGACTGAGCAGCAGTAAGCAGGTGATCTCCAATTAACTTTTGGCAATGAGGTTCTTTTACAAGGTGAATTTAACATGATATTGCACCCAATGAGTTTTTAAGTAACGGAAGCTTCGTTTTCTGTCGTTCTGAAACAGAACTTGATACAGAACTTGATTCCATGTTGTGGAAACCCTCCCGACAAACCAGGTAAGTCACTGCTCTGGTATTATAATAAAAAAGTTGTGTGAGTATATGTAAGCATCTCCGGGGATCTAGATAAGCTGTGGAGCAGAATGAAGAAAAAGGAAATGTGGTTCTCATTTACAAATTAGAAATGGCTTCTCCGAAGGGCAGAACGTATCATATTTGTCTCCAGATTTCAAACAGCTTTGTTTTACCTGATCTAAATCTGACTCTGAAAAAGCGGAAAGCTTGTAGTACCTTGCAAAAGTGCTTGCTTTATATTTCTTTCACCCCTGTGCATGGCAATGTCAGTGATTACATGCCAAAGCCCAGTATTGCTTCCACCCAATCAAAGCCGTGGTGGATGATAGTTTCATTTGAGATATTGCAATGAGAACGTCTGCCAAAAAATTAATGAAGCATGGCTCAAATTTCAGAGAGCCCCAGCACTGTACATATCATATAGCCAAGACTTAGGCAGAGAAGCTAAGGCGCCAGTATTCGCTGAAAAAATGCAAGGGTGTCGTGATATCCATCATACAAAGAAAGAAATCTTTCTCGACCTATTTTGCATCCTTCATTCTCTGTAGATTGTAGTTCTTAGTTATGTTTGACATTCAAACTTGACAGCTCGTATGATGGATCCAAGATTTGTATCTTGGAATATGCTGCTGTCAAATCTTGCCAAACAGCTTTAGAACAACTTTTTCTTCCAGAAAATTTTTTTAATTTGTTTGCAAAGAAGAAAAAGATAGACTGCAGTGTGAATAGACCACCACCTGTAATTTGATGCTGATTAACTGTTACTTTGGGTTTGCACTAGCAGATTGCACTTGTCTTTTTTCCAGAGACTACTGGTACTGGGAGCACACAATTCATCAAGGAAAGTGAAAACCTCCTTAGAGTGTCTAGTTACCTGCAAGAGAGGTATGCCTTTCTTTTCTGGCTGATGTCTGGCACCTCCAGGCCCTCTTAAGTCTATCGTGCCTGATGCGCAATTCCCAACAGACTTCTGCTAAAGTGTTTGACCCCTTTTTAAAGTAGTGGCGAATGTAGTACTTCTCTCAAATTGTCAATAGACTGTCGGCATCGATGGCCTCGTGGGCAGCGTGCCGACATGTAGGGTTTCAGGCGTCCCAAGTTCGGGAGTCCCGGTTCGCGGACCTTTCCCCATCCCGTCCCCCTTTCACTCTCAATTTTCTTCCTGTCTAGCTACTGTCCTATCAAAATCAAGGCACTGAAAAAAGGTCAAGTGAATTCATATGAACAAACTAATCCAACCCAGTCTCAAAAATATGTACCTCTGGTTACTTTTCTGCAGCACCATTTTTACGTACTGCACGTTTCGCGGCATTTTCAAAGAGAAATGTCCACTGAGTTGCGCTAAAACACAGGTTCAGTACGTGAACCTGGCACGTTTTTATTACGTTGATAAAGGTACGTATTGTTGGGTTTTTAAATTGCTTCAGGTACGAGTTGCTGCGATTGTGTTCAAATATCCGGGGACTGTCGCTAAAAGTTAATGCTCTGTCCTTTTGGGAATATGACCTACACCAAACCCAATCCTAAACCTACCTGATAGTGTTGCAAAACTAATATAAAAATGCATTTGTTGACACAAGCGTGCCATTTGAATCTTACGTGCGTACAGATTTGAGCTGTTTTGTCGAAGTGCAGTTTCACAGGATTCGTACCGGAGCTCTTCACCTCTCAAGTTACATAGCCCTACTGCGTGAACTACTGAACAAACCTACCAGCTATGAAAACACATAGATATGAAGCAGGATATGTGATACTAACATTCAAAATCATCAGTTTTCAAATCTCCCAGCATATTAAAATTGTTTTGAAGTCATAATATAATATTCTTCAAGTAATTGTGCGAAAATTACTCTTTATTAATCGAAACTCTGCAAATTATACTTTGTGTGAAAAGGAATAAAAGGTGTCAGCGTTTTACTGCCTCTAGTGTTCATTTATTTTGGAAACTGCAGTGATATGTACTTATTGGTACGTATTTCGCGTCTCGCAAAAAAGTGCCCCGGTACATTTTTGCTATGAGACCAGGTAGCACTAATCAATGTAGGAGTGATCAATGACGGATTTAGGCAAGTTTTATATGGAGAGTTAGTATAAAAAGCAAGTCCATTTCACCCTAATTAATGCTGCATATATGCTTGGATTGAGGCTGCAATGGAAAAGTTTTTACTGTGAGAAACTCTTTTGTCAGTCCTTTTAAACGGTCAATTCAGAGATGGCATAATTGGAAAAGGAGTCTGTGACAGAACAAGAATTTAACAGGTTTTGATTATGCTGAGATGAAAACGAAGGAGTCTGTGACAGAACAAGAATTGAACAGGTTTTGATTATGCTAAGATGAAAACGAAGCCAGATGCGTTGAGATAAATTTATGTGTGTTTACAAATGGGACACTAGTGGCAGATAAGTGCATGTTTTTTTTTTTTTTCTATTCATTTTTTCTTTTTCATTATGCATTCAGATGTCAAGTTTCTGTCTTCTTTCTTGTATTTCTTTCTTGTTTTAAAGCCAGAACATTCTCAGTTTTATGATCTCTGATTTTCTCTTGTCTCTCTAGACTTCAAATGGAAATAAATCTTCTGGTATCTCTATTACTTTTTCTTTTCTTTGTCAATCCACGCGCTCCTTGATCCCAGGTCATGCTTTTGTGGCTAACTGATGTTCACATTTGCTCCTTCTTCTCTTATTTGTTGAGGGACTTCAGAGATAGTGTCCTAATCACTGGGGAGTCATGTAGCCCAAGAGATGGCTGCGCTGTGTTCTTTAGCTTTCATTCGCAGCGTCGCGATGCTGGAGGATTTCCGGTCGGGGTCCATGTTTAGATCGTACCCATTAATGCCAGTGCTCATGCCTGGACTTCCAAACAAGCTGCCCATGTGTGTCTGTCCCATGTGACCTCCAGGACTGGGCACGCCTAAGAAGTCAGACACTCCGCTAGCAGCATGTGGATGAGGTGGCATGCAGGAAGTGACCGAGTCGCAGGGTACAACGCAGCCGGGCACCGGAGACGCCGCGCTGCTGCTGCCTATCCAAGAAGGGTTCTGTATCTGCAACAAAGACGAACGCAGGTTAAGTTACAGTGCGTTTACATTCTGCAATCTCAGCATTAATAACATTAACGTAACTTATAGTCATGAGAGCATTTATCAAGTCCGACGACTCTTGTTTTGAAATATAGGTGCAGAATCCTCAGTGGTTCTCCACGTGGAGATTTATCAAGAGCTGTGAGGCATTCATCTGATCCTGTACTGAGTGGGAGCTGCTTGCCTAGTGTGGAGGAGGAATGCCTGTCTCTAGACGTTCCTTCAACACCCAGAGTAACCTCCTCTGCTGAGCGGAGGGAGCACAGAGTGAATTGATAGGGCTGTATTCTGCTCTGGGCCTGGGGAGGTGGGGGTCTGAGGGAGGGCTGTGGAGGGAGATGAAAGCCCTCTCAGGGAGATGCCCCAGATGTGAGCAAAGCTGCATTCCACAGCTGCAGGCGCGCTCCCCAAAGAGCCACCCCTGCCCTCCGACCCGGCCGCATATTCATAATAAATCCAGGAGATTCTTCGGCTATCCTGTGCAGGCGTGTCGTTCTCTGCCACAGCCCTGGCGTGACCTGACCTCGACATTGTGCTTCCTCAGGTCTCGCAATTTTTCAGTGGTACAGATTATTTTTCATTTGAAATTCCTAAATGTTTGTCACGAATATTCAATAATCAGGTTTTAAAAAGTCAACTTATTGGTCATGTAGGATACATTTTTTATAAAATGACTATGACAGTTGTTTTCAATATCAGTTCTCGCCAGTGTTGATTTTGACAGTAAATTTTAATTTAGTCTTAGTCATAGACTTTTGACTAAAATGCCATTTAGTTTTAGTCATATTTTAGTCATCTGAATTGTTTTTAGTTTTAGTCAGCTAAATATCATAAGATTTTAGTCGACTAAATCTACAGTAGATTTAGTCAGCTGAAATCTAATGGGTTTAGTTTCAGTGTAATATCTAATGGGTTTAGTTACAGTGTAATGCATTTAAGCATTTCTCTAAAATTACCAAACTCATTGTATAGGTTTGATATTAAAGTTTTATAATGATAGACAGATTTAACTGCTGTGACACGCAACATGACTAACTACTTCCATAAAGAAACAAGAACATGGTCTTCTTTTCAGTGAAATACCAATGGTTATATAGGCTAATTATGCATTCTTTATAACGATTTTTTACCACATTGTTTATTCTTTCAAGCAGACATTTAGATTAATCTTTATTAGGGCTACTAAAGTGATTCACTTAAGATAGATAACTAAATTAGGCTGCTGTCCCTTTAAAACCGAATTTCAAATTCGATGTCTTTTTTTTTTTTGTGAGTTCTTGTTTCGTCATCTAAATCAATTGATTATTTTTACTGAATCAAAAACAAAGCAAAAGTGTAGTGTGATTCTTGAACAAATTAGTCCATTCTTGTTAGTCAGTCAAACACTTAGCTTACAGCTGAGTGCAAGACTTAAAACACTAGAGTTACTGGTTGTTCATATGATAATGTGTAGAGTTTTGCAGCCTCTAAGACTGTAAAATTCGTCACACTCAAAATTGTCAAAACACCTCTCAAAATGCTTGCTACGAATGCGAAAAAACGCAGAAAATTGAACTCGATCAGAATCTTCTTATGAAGGACCTTAACTGTTTAAGTTTACCTTTTGTGTTTATTTATTTATTTATTTTTTAAGAACTAAACCATTTAGTGTATAAATTATGTGAGGTTATTTTGTCATCCAACCCCAGGGTCTGATAGCCCCTCCCCCTCCAGAACATCATCTGGGTATTTGAAGCATATTTTTTGTTTTTGCAATTTCAGTGAATGCACTAATGACACTATTTATACTAAAAAGCGGCACAGAATAGTGCATAAGTACACAAATGCACCTCAAAAGAACCGTTAAAGGAACCTCCTATTTTTTTTATTTTTTTTTATTTTATTTTTTTTACATTTTAAATTTCCATCCTTAATGAGCATTCTGATATTTCCTTAACTTTTAGCTATTACCGAAGACAGAACTATACCTGAGCGTAGTTCTCAGGCCGAGTGAGAAGGGGCAGTTCATAGGCTGTGGAAAAATGTGTCCGGACCTGCTGCATCTGTCCAAAACGCTCTCTCTTCCGCCACTTGGCTCTGCGGTTTTGGAACCACACCTGCAAGAAAGACATCAAACCTTAATCTTGAGGATATCGCATTAGTAAGTGATTAAATGACCTCATGTTAAACTGGCCACTTGTGGTGTTACATCATAGACAGGAAATGTTGTCTTAGTGGAGATTTATTAACAGAGTGATAAACATCCATCACCAAACTTCCCATTATTACACTGTTTGTGCACTGATCACATTTGGTATCAAATGTCCAGTTGCGTTTTGGTGCCTAGAGAGTCTGTAACTTGAGTTGTAAATCTAGAACTCATGTAGGAAGCCCCTCGGCTGTATTATTTTTCAGCATCTTTTCCTGGAAACAGTTCGGTGAGACCTGGCCGTTGTTTGATGTTGTGGGAGCTGACAGACTGTGATGGCCTCCTCTGAGTTTCTTTTCTATCAGAGCCATCAGCAGCAGCAGGGGTCAGGGAGGAGAAGGCAGGAACCCACCGGGGCCAGAGGCCTCAGAGAGCGGTGTCACTCCCCCTGTTCCTCCACCACCGTATGCTAGCTTTGATGGATTAGGACAGTGCCGCTCAGCTTTTAGAAAGGAAAAGGTGAATCGAAATGGAAACTTCTATCCTTTATTCCCTCTCATATCATTCTGGACCTGCACTTTATTCAAAATATCATTTGTGTTCCATAGAGGAATGAGAGTCACATGGGTTTAAATAATTTCATGAAGTAATTGTCATTTTTGAGTGAACTATTTCTTTAACAAATAGTCAGTGCAGGGTTTTATCTGGCGTCGTGCACGCTTGCTTTCTTTTTCCTCTTTGCTTTTCTATAGAAATATGCATTGTTTCCCTGAATAGATGGTTGTTATTTGGAGACCTGGGAATTAGAGAACAAATTACACACAAAGTGATTTCTCATGGGTCGCAGTCTGAAGAGCTGCCAAAATTCCATTCTTTTAATCCCGGCTCTTCTCTGTTTAGAACTATCTGTTTATTGATTTGTGTAGTGGAAAGTTTTTTTTCTTTTATTTTTTCAAACAGAGACTTTCTTTTGTCTTGCAATCTCGATTCGTCACGGAGCTTGAACTTGGATCTGGGTATGGCTCTTTGGTCAATCAGTTTGTGGTTTTTGCATCTATTGCCAGCGAGATGTCAGCCTATCTCTCAGCGTAACCCGATAGCACCTCAGCTCTGCTTGCACTTAATGCGGTGGTGGACATCAACGTCCCTTGGCTCCACATCATATGTTTATAGAGCTTAACTGCCTTGAGAAAAAAAAAAAAGAACATTTGTTTTTCTGAATCACACAGTTTTTTTTTTCAGCAGGGCTCATCACTCTTGTGGCTCTCTGTTTGCATCCTCGTGTATTTGTTTGCATGTTTTACAATGATGCTGACATGCTAAAATGTCTGTTTACTATGCATAGTGTGCAGCAGCATTTTTATTCCTGTCTTTATATTTATCAGTTTCTCAGACTGTCTTCCCCTTCACAAATCTAAGCATGGAAGTCAGGAGATTGAAAAGAAAGATGGAAGAAAGTTCAAAATGGAGTTTGTTTTCATTCTATGTTTAATTTCCTGACTCTTAAGCTCCTGGCTTTCCCTATCTGACTCTCCAACCCGGTAGAGGCACATAGGCGAGCGGTGGAAAGATTGCCTTATTCCTTTCATACTGATGAGCCTGAGGTGTGCAGTATGTGCTTACAACAAAAGCTCAACTTTAAACCAGATTGACAAGGAGAGTGAGATCATAGATTAGGAGTTATTTGGGTCTTTAGTTCAGTCACAACCTTGGTTTCTTTTTTTTCTGTCATTTAGTGGTTGCTGCTAAGTTCAAGGCTGCCCAATATTAACAAGTCACTTATATTGACCAGCACCTGTTTGAAATGTAGAAAAAGTTTTTTTTTTTAATCTTTTGTATGTTGTCCATGAGGCTATTAACACAGTAATTGGCGAAGACGTTGACAGCTAAAGCAGCTTAGAAGCTTATTATGGAGCTTTATTTATGTTCCAGCACCAGGGGAGAGAGAACAGAAACACTGAACTAAACCCAGGAGAAAAGGGGAAAGAACAGCTTTGAAGTCCAGAGTAGCTTTGAGGATTGATGGTCTGCCTCTGCTGTCACTCAAGCTCACCTCTTCTACTTAAAAATCATTCATTTTAGTTTTTTTTTGAACCTCCAGAACTGTAGTTATAGAAGAAAAAAAACATTTTTAGTATTTTATATATTTAGTATTTTTAAATAAGTGCCATTTTTAATCTTTTTGTCGTGTAAAATTACATTTTTAGGTGAAAAGGTTTACTATTTATCCTTAACCTTTGATTAGATGTATCCAGATATATTTATTATTATTATTATTATTATTATTATTATTATTATTATTATTATTATTATTATTATTATTATTAAATATATCAGTATTATCCAATCTCCTAGGAAGGCAAAAAAAAAAAACAATCCAATTATTTTTAGGTAATATGTGTAGACATTATTAATTTACGTTTGTACCCAAGTCCTGTATTTTTATTATTTTTATTATTTGGGATTTTTTTTAACTTCAGCAATACATGAGAATAAAGAAGCAACAGGAAATGATGGGATAAGAAAGGAAATGACCCAAACCAGACGACTAACTAAGTTCGCTTTTTGTCAAAGGAATATTTTTTTTTGTTTTTTGTTTCATGCATATTTCATTGTTTATATGCATATTTGCTGTAAAAAAAAAAATGTGTGGCTAACATTAGAGTTACACTCTAAAAATAAAGGTTTTTGCAATGATGCCATAGAAGAACAATTTTGGTTTCCCTAAGAACCTTTCAGTGAACAGTTCTTAAAAGAATCCTTTTAAAAATCTAAAGAACCTTTTCTGCATTTGAAAGGTTCCATGGATGTCCCATTGTTCCGTGGATGCCAATAAAGAACCTCTATTTTAAAGTGTGCATATGAAGTAAAAACTGTGCTCTTTCTGTCCAGTCCCAAAGCAGATGAGGAAAGGCTGCACTTTTAAGTTCTGAAAAGATTTGACAATCGAGTCGTTCATTGTCTCTGGAACTGAGCCATTGTGGTTCTTTGGATGTTTCCCATCATTCTTTAGTTATAGTTTTCTGCGTGTATGTAGGTCATAAGCAACCCTCACCACATGAAGGAGCTTTAGGCCAGGTTCTCTCACCTACCCTTGAGAGCAGGGAGGGACACATTCTTTCCTGAGTGGGACATTAATGAAAGAAAAACAGTGTAAATCCAGGGCTTCTAAGTAAAGCGCACATTTGGGGTCGGGTAAAGGGATCTCCCGGTCTGTCTGTCGGTGTAGGAATGCAGCAGTAGTGTTGGAGGGATTATATGCAAATGTATATGGGGGTTGGGATGGGTCACATAAAGGTTCTGGTTTTCCAGACCTATAGGCTGAGTTTAATACAGCTGGGCTCAGGTTCAGGTAGAAGCCTCAGATAAAAGCAGGCTTTGGAAATGTCTAAATTTCAGCCGCTTTTGCTCTGTTTCCCATTTACATTTAATAATCATTACGCTGAGCGTAATTCCTCTTCTTTCTGGTGTCTCTGTTCTTTTACTGACTTTTTAAAAAATAATTGTTGGTCTTGCCATGAATCCCATCACTCGTTTTCGACTACAAAATGCTTAAAAGGACTAAAATGATTAGAGAAAGACTGGTGTTGATCTAGCCTCAAGGTTAAAGGTGATTTAAAACACAGGATTGGATTTGGTAATGGATATGTGGTTCACACCTGTACTCGAGCTTCTGTCAGGTCAGTCCTCAGTGCGAGTTGTTCCCGTGCGTAGACGTCGGGATAGTGTGTTTTCTGAAAGACTTTCTCCAGCTCCTCTAGCTGATAGCTTGTGAAGGTGGTACGGTTGCGTCTTTTCTTGCCCTTGTTGCTCTCTCCCTCTGCCTTGTCCAACGGAGAAGCCAACTCTGAGTTTGGCTGTTGAGGGCTTTTCACTCCTGACTCCTTTACGCTGAGGTAGCTGCCATCCATCCCTGCTGGATCACTGTTTTGGGGCAACTCAGAATCTGTCAGCCCTGTGCTGTCTTTACCTGTGGACAGAAAAAGAGAAGGGTTACTAATTACGTTAGTAATTACGTTAGTGGTGTGAGGAAATCAGTTCTGCAGAACTTGCCATTCGATCACTGCTCAATGCTGTCTTGATATGTAATAAAATGTAATGAAATTATTAGCATCTCCTCTTCCATATTCATTGTGTTCTGCACCAGAATCTCTCCAGGGAGCTGTTAAATTGGATTAACACTTTGAAAACAAACACTTCACAATAACTTAAGTTAGTACCATAGATAGCATTTTTGTCCAAATTACTTTACTAATTGTAATATTACATTTATATTGCAAGGATCATTTCCTCTGGAGCAGTTTGAGATTAAGGGTGCAATGGTGATATTTCATGTTAATTAAGCCTAAAAGTGTTTTTGAGAATTATTTTATTATATTATATTATATTATACACACATTTATATGTATATATGTTAGATCAAGTTTTGTCAAGATCTATTAACATAGATCTCTATTTTTTAATTAAATTATTAATACTACAAATTAAAATATGGTATGATTCCAGTTTTTAATCTATTTTCACATTTAGAAATTAAAATAAGTAGGTTATACTTTACAATAAAATGTAGGTGTGAACACCCAGTGCACAATTTCATGTTATTTAAGGCAAAAATGTTTATAATATAATATAATATAATATAATAATGTAATATGTATATACAAATGTATTGTGTTATGTTATGTTATATTATAGTACACACTCATTTATATGTATATATTAGATAAATTTTATCATGACAAGTTATATTAACTTATCTATATTTTAAAATCAAATAATTAAATTTTAATTAAATTAATACTAATAAGTAAAATCTGGTGTGATTTCAGTTTTTTATCTAATTTCACAGTGAGATCTAGGAACAAAAATGTATAAGTTATACTTTACAATAAAGTGTGGGTGTACAATTTCATGTTAAATAAGCCAATAATATAATATATGTATGTATGTACATGTGTGTGTATGTTAGATCAAGTTTTGTCATGGCAAATTCTATTAATGCATATCTATATTTTATAATTACATTCTAATTAAAATAATAATAATTAATTAATTAAAATCTGGTGTGATTCCAGTTTTAAATCTGTTTTCACAAAGACATTTAGGAATAAAACTATGTAGGTTATGCTTATAAAATGTGTCATGAACTAACAATGTACAATTTTTACAACATTTTGTAATCAAGGTTAATGTATACTGTTGTTCATCATAAATTCATGTTTGTTCATGGTACTTTAATTTTAATAATAGTAAATTTATTGTCAAGCAATGTGGATATTAACCTACATCGATCTTGTCCATTATGGCTGCAATGCATCAACTTATGTTAGCAAATTATACGGCCCTAATGTAGTGTTTTCCTTCATAGTTCTTCAGTCACAAAATTATAATTATTCTATAATTGGCTCTGTAGTGAGTGTGTGAGAGAGTCTGTAAGACCCATGGCTTGATGTCAGACTCGCAGCAGTAATGGCTGCCAGTCTCAGCTCATAAATCAGCTGCTCATGTGAAACAGACACCGTGGCTGTAATTGCAGACTGATAGAAAATTACAGGTTTCCCACCCGGGCACAATTCGAAGACTGCAGCCCTGTTTGATGAGCGCGGCCTCAAAAGTACTCACGGTCTGTGGCAAGGGTGCAAAATGGAGCTTGGCTCGTAATGAGGCCGCTCTAGCCCAGCGACAAGACTCTAGAGTGGTAATTTTCTGCGTCAAGCCACTGGAAACACACAGCAGCTCAGCTGTGAAACCCCAGTCAGCGTGCCGGTCATAAATTCAGTCAGATCAATGAATGTGAGGATTCCAGTAAATTAGGTCATTTCTCCAGCTCTCTCCCAGTGCTCATTACCTGTCTGTACTCGGTGGAAGAGCTGTGCTACAAAGAACGGCATGCTCACACAAATCATAACGCTCACAAAATTGATGGCTGTATTGGCAGACTTTCATCTGTCTCACCCTGTTTTACTCACTTGGCTGCAAGGAGGAATAGGGTGTAAAGCTGGATTAGAGTTCCTTTGGGAACATTCCCACTGATGTGATCCAGTGGCGACCCTGAGCTTTATGTCTTACTTTAGCTCAGCGCTCAGTGACGGAAAGTTATTTTAGGTGATGCAGTGTTGAGATGTGTTCATTTTCTAATGTGAGACTTGATTAAAACCTTCTCAGGTTTTAACTGAGAGGCGGATGGGTAAATGCTACTGGCACGCATGGTGTCCTCAGCACCGCAGGCCTCCTCACAGAACCATGTTGGGTAATGGACAGGGCTGGATTAAGGTATCGCGGTGCCTCTGGATACACTTCTGCCCACACAGTGAGAAAAATGGTCAACCGCTTGTCAGCCCTACAAGTACTCCTTTGCACTTTTATCTTCCCCAATAGGGTGCCTGTTAGTACCTTAATGGAATGGTTCACCCAAAAATGAAAATTCTATGATAATTACTCACCCTCATGTCCAAACCTGTAAGACCTTTGTTCATTTTCGGAACACAAATTAAGACATTTTTGATGAAATCAGAGAGCTTTCTGACCCTGCATAGACACGTTCAAGGCCCAGAAAGGTAGTAAGGACAGCGTTAAAATAGTCCATGTGACATCAGTGGCGCCACAATGAAGACTGACACAAAAGAGAAGAAATTGTTTAATAAAGTTGTTGTTTTTGCTTTCTTTGCACATGAAAAGTATTCCCTGTAGTTTCAGAAAATTACAGTTGGACCAATGATGTCACATGGACTATTTTAATGATGTCCCTACTACCTTTCTGGGCCTTAAACAGGGTCATTTTTTTCATCAAAAATATCTTTATTTCTTTTTTGAAGATGAATGAAGATCTTACAGGTTTGAAATGACATGAGGGTGAGTAATTAATGACAGAATTTTCATTTTAGGGTGAACTATCTCTTTAAGGTACTATTATCACCACTAAGTAAATAGACCACGCAAACATAACATAAAAATTGTCATCATCCACATCATTGCAAACCTAAATGGCTTTCTTTCTCCTGTGGAACACAAAATAAGATATTTTGAGGTAAAAGTTGTTTTGGACCCCATTGGCGTAAACATTCTTCAAAATATCTTCTTTTGTGGTCCTCAAAAGAAAGTAGATCATAAGGTTTTAAATGACCGTAAATGATGGCAGAATTTGATTTTTGGGTGAGCTATTTATTTAGGGGTAGATAAGCCACAAGGATAAACTGTAGACTTTGAGGTCTTTTTTGAGGACTTTGAGGGTTTTTCTTTTTTTTTTTTTTCTGGCCCTGGTAATATGCGCAACTAGAGCACACAGCCATCCTTTCACTCCTTCATCAAGTTCTACTCTTTCAGCTGCCAATAACCATGTGAAGTGTGATCAAGACAACTAATGTTTGTGGCTTTGTGAATCTTGTGTGGTGTCAGTGATTCGAAAATTGACTCTGCCTAGGGAAAAATAATTATTTTGATATATAACACACTCCATAAAATGGAAACAGCTTTTTTATGAAATTAACTTTTGGTTGAATCACACTCTCTCTTAAAGGGATAGTTCACTCAAACCTGTATGACTTATGCGGGGAAATATTTTGAAGAACATTGGGAACCAAAACATTTTAGTGACTGTTGACTTCCATTGTATAGAGAAAAGAAAAACAGTGAGATATTTCTCAAAATATATGTTCTTTTATGTGGCTCAGAAGAAAAAGTCATACAGTTTTGGATCAACTTAAGGGTGAGTAAATGAATTTTCATTTTTGGATGAACTATCCTGGCTTTAACTCCCGTTCCTGTTCTTGACCGCATAACAGGTTGTATGTGCTTCCTTTTGGTTGTCTCCCTCTTTTGCCTTGTCCAGGCACCGTGGGCTCAACCATGACAGACATGGAGCCAAGCCTGGGGGTATAATGGCTCCCACATTGCCTCTTGCCCAGGACTGACACATCTTGTTAAGCAAGTGGGAGCAGCATATTTACTCAAACATAAATATTTTCGGCTTGTCCCTTTAGATGCCTCACGCCTCTTGCCCCCACATGGAAAAGCTGACAGCCTGTTTGAAATCAGGGCCTAGCGATCAAAGGCTCTTGTTTATACCCTGTGTCACTGATGGCTTTTGGCAGACCTAGAGTATTGTGACAGTCTCGTAGTCCACCAAGGGTTCAGCCCAGGCAATCCACTGCTCAAGGTGAACAGAGACTTGGCTACCCCTGTAGCTCCACCATATGGGCGAGTAACATGACCTGCCTTCTAGGCAAGAAATCTCATGGTAAAATGTTTCTGTCAGAGCAGAAAAGTTTTGAACCGGAGCTCTGAGGGGGGGTTGCGGACGAAGATTGCAACAAAAGTACATGGTCCTGCTGTTTAACCCTGTTTGTGGTGCTGTTACACACCAAAGTTTCATGAGATCATATATGGCTTTAGGAAAAAGTCTAACACAGATGACAACAGAGAAATCTCCTAGATTTTCCAGTGAATGCAAATAAGAACATTATTTTAGCAGCACTGGAGAAATAAAATGTTTTGAATATTGTCCAAACTGACTTTCTGGCACTGCCTGCAATAGCATAAATTCAGAACAAGGAATCTATTCACTGTCTTTTTTCACACGCATAGCTTTAGGATACGTTTTAAACTTGGTGCAGTACCCATTTCTCCTTTTGCCTGATCAAACTGAGTCATGGCTAAGTATTTTTGTAGATATTTTTTGTGTGTAGTTATACGTTTGTGTAGACCAGTGTATATGTATCCATTGCTACTGAGCACAGATTCTTCTAATTATTTGTTACACATTTTAAATTTGTAGTGATTGTTTTTTTTAATGTTTTTGAACATAGTCTCTTTTGTTTAATAAGGTTGGCAAGAATACAGTAAAAGCAGTAATATTGTGAAATATTACATTTTAAAATAAATGTTTTCTATTTTAATGTACACTAACAGTCAAGTAAGTTGTTTTTTTTTTGTTTTTTTTTTTTGTTTTTTTAAAGAAGTCTCTTCTGCTCACCAAGCCTGCGTTTATTTAAACCAAAGTATAGCAAAAACAATAAAATTGTAAAATATTTTTACTATTTAAAATAACAGTTTAATTTATTCCTGTGGTTTCAAAGTAGAATTTTTGGTATCATTACTCCAGTTACACGATCCTTTAGAAATGATTCTAATATTCTGATTTGCTGCTAAAATGTATATATATATATATATATATATATATATATATATATATATATATATATATATATATATATATATATATATATATATATATATATATATATAATATAATATTATTATTATGTTGAAAACAGCTGAGTAGAATTTTTTTCAGGTTTCTTTTAAGAATATCAAGTTCAGAAGAACAGCATTTATCTGAAAAATGTATATATTTTTTTACATTATAAATGTAATCATAAATGTAATCAATTTAAAGCATCCTTGCTAAATAACCTTATTAATTTCTATATTTTTTTCCCAAAAAAGAAAATTAATACTGACTCCAAGCTTTTGAATGGTCTAGTGTATAATGTTACAAAAGCTTTTTATTTCACATAAATGCTGATCGTTGGATCTTTCTTTTCATCACAGAATCCTGAAAAAATGTTCTCAACTGTTTTAAATATTAACAATAACAACAATAATAAAAAATGTTTCTTGAACAGCAAATCAGCATATTAGAATGATTTCTGAAGGATCATGTGACACTGAAGAGAGAAAATTTAGCTTTAATCAAAATTACATTTTAAAATATATTCAAATAGAAAACTCTTATTTTAAGCAGTAAAAATATTGCAAATTTTTACTGTTTTTGCTGAACTCTGGAATCAAATAAATGCAGGCTTGGTGAGCAGAAAAGATTTCTTTAAAAAAATATGTAAAATCTTTTGACTTGTAGTGTATTTTAAAATATAATTTATTCATAGGAAGAGACAGCTGGCTGAATTTTGACCAATTTACTCCAGTCTCCAGTGTCACATGATCCTTCAGAAATCATTCTAATATGCTGATTTGGTACTGGTGCCAAGAGAGCATTTCTTATTATTATCAGTGTTAAAAACAGTTGTGCTGCTTAATATTTTTATGAAAACAGTGTTTTTCATCATTTTTTTGAAGTGAATGCTCAAAAGAATAAAAAACATCTTACTGACCCCAAATGTTTAAACATTAGTGTAGGTTGCATTAAATATTATGTGCATTATGTATTTGTTTTTGCAAGCTTTGGTTGTCTTCAGTATTTTATTTATAATCGCATTTTCCATATGGACATGTAATGGTTTTTGTGTGTTTTCCATTTAGTTATCTGTACGCCAGCTTTCATGACACTGGTTCCAAGACTGCACATCCGTTTTTCTGCTTCCTTAGAGAGTGAGGGATGTGTGAAGTCCTTTACTTTTCCAGTGCAATGAGGTAAGACAGACATGTCATCTAATCTGATTGGATTTCTAATGTTAATACCTCACTAAAATTGCCAGTAAGTATTATAACAGCACCAATGTGGAGGGCTTTGCCACCTCAGAAGTTGCCAGAGCAGGATGAGAAGTTCAGCTTTAGGTTAGGAGACGGTGAGGTTCAGGAAAAAGACTAATTGGCTTTTTAACCTGAGTAGATTCACACCTGTATGCGTAGCAAGAATGGGGCTTGTAAACCTATTTTACAGCATCTACTTTTACCTCTGACTCCAGAGTAAAATATCTTCAAATGGCTCGCCATTTGATACATCCTATAAATCATGAGAAAAGGGCACCACTATATATTTTCATAAAATATGCATGAATGGCTCACACAGTGGTTCCAGACCCGCTCGCACTTAAAAGGTGTCTTGCGTTCAATGGGAGACGCCAGTGGCTCCTGGCTTTGTAGGATGTCGGTGCTCGACCTCGTGAGTTAGCAAGGGTCAGATCTTTACAAGGGGCAGTCATTTAGTACCAGCTGAAAACGGGGGAACACATCAAAGTGTAATTTAACTAGCTGTAAAGCGGCAGGGCATCCTCTATGCTTTTTTACAGAATCTGATTGTTAGGGTCAGCAGCAGGCAAATAAAAGAAACACTATAAATTAGGCTACCTGGGGTCTCTGTGAAGGGGTTAATGGTGAAATATGCCAAAGGCCCCGAAAAGGTTTAAAAAAATTAAAACGCATAAATAAGACGTAGTCGGCCCAGGCTTCATTTTTATTATGACTGAAAGCAAATGCTAAAGGAAATTGGGGAAGACTGTTTGCTCATCTAAGCTTTTATTTCTATCTGTAATTAGGTTTGTTTTCGGTGCTTAAAATATGGATTGAATTGTAATAGGCAGCTTTGTGCTCTGAAGCCAGGCCAACAGCCTGAACTTCCTTTCCGCTATCTAATTATTTCAGGCTCGTACAGACGGACACGGCAAGGAGAGATTGATAGGTTGTGATATGAAGAGTGGCTCCGGCTGGTGGCATATGGAAACGGTGAACTTTTTTTTCTTTTTTTTTTTATTGGTGATTGTGAGCGTGACACCACAAGATATTAGTAGAGATGGAGCCTCATTAGTAAACGTCTGCACACGCAGCCATTTGCAAAACCAGAGCAAATCACATAGTCAAATGCAGATGTGACAACAGCAGCTCGATTCTAAACAACCCACAGGGACGGTCCCCTCCTTTGACTTGCTTTACGTTTTGGGGTCACCTCTCGTTCTTGCGTTAGATATGGACTGTATGACTCTATTCGAAATGATGCATGATACAGCAGTTGTTTCAGAGGGAGAGTTGCGTCTCAGCTGGTGCTGATTGAAAAAAAGCCCGGTAGTGAGAATCTGATAGGTATCCGCAGAGAAGTCCAAACACACCGCTAGTCCTAAAGGACGATTTATCCCAGCAGGCTGCAGCAAAGAGCACATGCTGGGCAAGAAAACACAGCATTTCCTTTAAGCTGCTTCTCGCGATAAATCACAGCTCGCTCAGCGCGTCCGACTCTTTTGGAGAAAGTATTTGAACTCAAGACTGCTAAAACTTGAGGATGAGTTTATCAAATGCACTTTGAATCCATACGCAACGTCATAAAGAAAACACAGGGTGTCTTTGCTGGTTTCACTAACACCACTTGGTTAGATTGCTGCTTTTTCGACAATTATGATTACGGAGAGATCACGTTTGGTGGTTTTCAGAAAAATACAGGTTAAAGTATTCTGTGTAAGTGTAGTATTTTGGTAATTTTGGCTGTGGCTTTTCTTTTGGAGCGTCATTGGGCACAAATATATCAGATTTCAGTGAGCATTTCTCTGGTGCAAGGGTTACAGAATTGAATCACTTTAAATATGTTGCAACAGCTTGCCTTGTACTGCTCTCTGTTTTTATTTTTTATTGTGCTATTTTGTACTGTTTTGTTTGTTTAGCAGTTGACATTGCATTTCCCAAATCATCAGTAAAGTCTGGAATCTCCTGGATGGCATTAGAAACCACATTGGAGCGGTGCTGTAGTTAACAAGCACTATGGAATGCTGTAAAAAACTAATCACTGTCGTTTAAGATAATGTCAAGAAAAAAAAATACAGAAAAGACCTAAAACCTAATGTAGCATAAAGACGTAATACAGTTTTAGAATCTTTAGAAACGTTTATTTTTTTTGAACATTCTGTGCTTTTCTCACCCTTGCATCATTTTAAACTTATGTGGAAAACCAAATATTATTAAGATGCCCATACAGTTAAAAGTCTAGTGTGAATTGTAGCACAATGTGTATAATATGAGGGTGCGTAAGTAGCGGAATTTTCATCTTTTTGGGAACTATCCCTATTTAAAAACAAAAAAGAATAAAGAATGTTTGTCTGCATTTCATGTTATAAATAAGTTCCAAATCAATAGTTGAGAATCAAAGCAACAAATTTCCAAACAGAGGTTTGCTTCAAAAAATTTGCTTTCGCTTTAAATGCTGAGCCATTCACTAGTAGTTGAGGATCCATTAGAATACCACTGGGGTTTGATTATGCCGTTTAAAAAGAGGCCTTGTCTTTGAAGCGTATTGCCGACGTGCCGTGTTCAGGCAAGCAGACTGAAGCTAATGTAAACTGTAAAGCCAAATTTTGAGCGAACTGGTAAAATGATCCCAAGTCCTTGTCACCTCTCCTTAGATCAACAGACTATGGGAATTTGCATTTTTCTTCCTCAGGTTGTGCAGTATTTCTGTGACTTTAACGGACTGAAGCTCCAAAACTAGACTGACCTCATCTCCTATGAAATGTGAATTTTGTGCTGTGACTGAGATATCTTGTGATATTTTGAAGTTTATTAGTTTGCATGGTGATATTTTGTTCATAGTTAAGTTATCAGTAATTTTGTACTATTGACATTGTAAGTTATTACTGAAGTAAATGAATACAATGCATAGTAATAATTCACACAAATGTTAGCAGTAATTAAATACAGCCTTTTAGCACTTCAGATGTTGTGTAAATGAAATCAGTAACTAATGTTCTTTAGAAATTTCAGTACAACAAATCAAACTATTATTTATGTAGCATATGTCAAAATATACAGTATGTAATGTTTATTTTTATTTTTCAGTTTATTTGTATTTCTATGATTTTCTTTTATTTGTATGGCAAATGGGGCTAAAAAAAAGGTGAATGCTCAAAATAATTCTTAAAACATTTTTAATACATTTATATTCATTCTGTTTCACAACAGGAAGAAAAGTCTTGCTGTTTTTTGAATGCTCATTATAGAAATGCAGCTGAGCTACTTCCTTTCATATAGTTAATAATCATATCAGCCAAACAGTCATAAAAAAAAAAACTTCAAAAAACTTTTTTCACTAGATTTACTGAGCGTGCTTAAAAAGGTTTATATATAAAAAAGAATTCATGAAAACCATCATACACAAACTAGGTATTTAAATAGTCTTATTGAAACTGAATGTAATCACTATTGTTTTATATCACTATTAAGTTTTCTCAAACACTGATTCAAACAAAGACTTTAAATTTTCCCATTCCCTCACCTGATGTGAGTAATATTTTGTATCTTGCTGTTCTCAGCAGAGCCAGTAAATAAACTGTACAAGCTTGAGCCTCACTAGTTCACACAACCAACAAAATATAAAACAATCCCGAAAGAAGCGACAAACCAACCAAACACAAATGTTGATGTTGCCTGTTGTACAAGACTGTCAATCAAGCTATCATCATTTCTTAACTGATTAACTCCCAACTTATTGTACTGCAAATATTTTAGCCCATACTTTGTAGCTTGTTAAAACTTGTCAACAATCGGTGGCCTGAAACAGCGAATGGCTTAAATACTTTGTTCATCATGATCTGATCTACAGCAGATACATAATTGATGCGTTTAATGTTGATTACCATAAGTTTATGTGATCTCTTCCATCAACATCTCAAGCCAATTGCAAATGCCGTGTTTGTGACGCGTTACGTATCTGTCCAAGGCATTTGTTTTACAAGGTTGTATGAAGTCATCATCCTTTGACATTTCATGGACTCCCTTTGGTTTTGGGCTTAGTCTTCATTAACAGGAACCTTGTCAATGTACATCTGACTTACATTACTGATCTTTCCTGTAAGGACAAATCTAGTGTTCATGTTAGCTAACGGTGGACAACGCTGTGGTAAAAATGGGAAGAGGTGATGAGGGGCTCCCTCTTAAGAGTGTCGTTTTCTTTTGTTATTGGTGCTGACCACAAAGGAGGAATTAGTCAAAAGCTTGTTTTGAAAACCACATACCCTCTTTAACAAAGTAATCATGCCCAAGGGAAATGTGACGTTGATGCAAGTGTGGTCTGTGACTGTGACTCTTTTTAAAATCTGAAGTATTAAATAAGCTACGCTCTATGCTGGTAAGCATTATGGTTTAAACAGAGGCATTTATTTATTTATTCACTAACTTCTTGTCCTTCCTCTTTAGGTATCACACCTCATAAAATACACACAACTTTCATTTTGGCCTAACACATTTCTCTGGCAGGACATTTTGTATGTTGCACATTTTGGGTTGCTGTAATGATGTCTCTTTAGAGCAGAATGAATCATTAGCATTTAACAAGCTTTTGTAAATGAAATGAAAATCTGAATATTATGATTTGCTATTTGGTAAACCTAATGGTCTTTCAAATTAGATCACATTTTGTAATTTCATTGTCCTATGAAAGGTAGTAATGTGTACCAGCCAGCCTCATCAGAAAGGATTATTGTTCCGTTATTATTCTAATTACACAATCAACATATTGTCTTAAGAGTTATGTTTGTCACAGCATTTAGAAGTTACATATGTCCATATCAAACATATTAATATAACAAATATAGCACACAAACAGTCGATCTGTGTAGAAATGATCAAAATGTGTTTTCAATTTTAGTCAGTGTTTTCTCAGTGTTCACTGACTTCTAGATCAATTGCATGATGCATTCATTTTCCCTTATTTAAAAAAATAAACTAATCCTTTGAACTGAGATGCTGTTTTTTTACAGGATGCAACCGAAGGCATGGATTCTGCAGCATTTGCTAATAGTCATGAACAGAGCAGGATATTGTTAAAAATATTAGCACTTGTTGTAAATGATTTTAATTTTCATGCATGATGAGCTATATTTTAAAGCCAACTCCTCAAGGTAAATCAATCTGTTTACTACTGCCACTTTCTTCATATTACAGGCAGTAATATTATACCTTGTAAGCAGATCAGTTATTGGTTATATGCTGGAAGATTATTTGGATCTGCTCTTCTTTCCGTCACAAAGTAACCTTTTATAATAACTTTAAATTATGAACTAACATTATTACGTAATGCATAACAGGTCCTTAATGTACATAAATATATTTTGAAATGTCTTAACATTTACGTTCTAAATCAGCAGCTGACATTACATCATGTTATATTAATAATGAAATGTTACAGTTATTTTAAAGTGTTTCCTATTAAAACATGTAAACTTAAAATTAAACGAGCTAATTTTGCCATTCGCTTGTAAGGCTCTGTTAATCAACTCACACGGTCTTTTTTTCTGTCAGAGCGGTTTTGATTAGTTTGGGAAATAGGACTTTTATTTGACAACATCTGCACAACAGACCATTATTAAATCTAATGTATGTCGATATCTCGTTGCGTCATCCGCTTATTATGTAGCGCGGTGCCGAGAGCTACAGCTGTAAACGAATGATGGCTTTTTGTATTTGGTCGGTATAAAAATGTGAACAACTCCTTGTTTTCACTAACAATGTTCTCGTCATGTTCATAAGGCCTCTTTTACAATGCTCAGTTTTTCAGATCTTGTTGACAACTAAGGCTAAAAGATGAACCCGTATTGCAGTTTCCACCCATATCAAATTGCCTAGATGGAATTGTCCTATGTCTTGTGTTTTTCAGAGGACATAAGGTTCTTAGGCCTATAACGGATTGAGATGTAGCGTGGTTAGCATATTCTTTTGCCCTTTATTATTGCAGCCAGTGTTATGTGTTTTTTGGTATCGTGAATTATTTAAACAGATCCGAAAGACTGTAGCCCGTGTCCGAAAATGCGTTTTTTTTTTCTTAGCTATTCGTAGGTGAATTGTGTTTTTATTTAAAGCTTTTTATAATGTTACGATATTTATTTGGAATTGTATATTGGTATGAGCCATTTTCTCAAACTTTTTTTTTTTCTGCACTGAAATCTTATGGGTTTTTTAAATTTGGCAATATATTATACTTTCGAATGAGCCAAAAACAATGCAGTCTTAGAAAGGGCTTTAGTGATTATATGCCTGTTTTTCTGTTATTTTAAGCACCAGACAGCTCATACAGCTGTAATATATGGTCGCACAGCACACCTGAGGTTTTTAAGTCGATAAAATGCGTTTAATCTCAAACACATTAGTGTCAGTTTAAAATATGTGCATTGTTAAAAATGCTTTAACTAAAACAAACATTTGCAGAAGACTTTTTATGGACACACTGAAACATTTTTCCAACCTCATTATGGGCTACCGCTACTAACTCTTTGGCTTCCGTGTCCCTCCTATTTCCCTCTTATTTTAGACCTTATTGTATGTATTTATTTATTTTATTATAAGGTCATTCGCATCTTATTATTATTGTTATTATTATTATTAAATAACATGAAATAGTGATGGATGCCAAAGGACGGGAATCCTGAGAGAATTTCTCCTGTATCTAATGGTGACTTTAGTTTCCTAGCTTCCTTTACAAGCCCTCAGGGCCGTTTCCATCCACGAGCACTAGGCTTCATCCACCGATTGCTAGAACTTGTTGAAAGAAATAAATGTGTTGGTTTCTTTTTTCTTCTTTGCATATATAATTATAAAAGATTAATTGACTCTACTGAGTTTATTATTGAAGCTACGACCTTGTTGTACCACTTTGAAGTGTTTTGATTTAGTATTCTAATCCAGTTTCATTGCAAATCCTCCGATTTTCACAATTACATATTTAATTAATTGAAATGGCATTTACAAATATTTTATTGAATATAGCTAATTCCTTATAAAGAACCACTTTAATTTTCTTCGTGCAGGAGTACGCGCTTGCGTGTCAAAGTTGTGCAAAATGTTCTTCTAGTCTTGGCTTTGTTAGCCTAGATGGGTTTTTATATTGGTATGCAGATCCGAGCCTGCAATCATGCAAGTGAGAAAAAAATTTCAAAACACACTTCAAAATGTACCGTCGACAACTTGTAAGAGCGTATGAAATTAGTTTCGTTTGCCTTCCGAAATGTGTTGATCCAATTGTCTGATTCAGATCCAGTATTAAGGATTGTAATTCAGATTATCGCATTAAATATAATTTAATTCGGTCATCAAAGGTAAAATGTAATAGCCGGGGAGGTTATGCCTCTTCCTAATTGTGTTACTGGGATAGCTGAGCCAGTTATATTGGTAGTAAGTTGTGAAGTCCATTGCATTTGCTTTGTAAATATTAGCCTACAGACGGACTTTACTCTGACGTGATTATCAATATGAATAACTGCCTCCCACGTAAAATAACCTGGTCTAATTGTAGCTTTTTATTGAAGGGCTTTTCAGATTATCCTGTCTTAACAGAGACATAAAAACATTAATGTCATTTGCAGTTGAATGCTACGCTTCCTAGAATCTGCTTGTGCTCTTGCTCTGCGTTTATTTGCCGTAAACACGAGAAAGTAGAAGAGTTGCTGCTCTCTGCGTACTAAGACTTTCACAAATGCTTCGTTTTAAACTCACCATAACACGCGATGAGCCCTCCGTTGTGTCCGCTTTCCTGCTGGAGTTTGCTGCTGTCTGGGGGAGTTTTGCAGGAGGACCTCTGCATGAAGAGGTGGTATTTGTTAAAGGTGCCTTCCCCAGCAGTGGCATCCAATGACTGGCATTCCTGCTGGAACGGGCTCCCAGATTTTTCCCCGTACGCCTGACCTTTGTTGGTCAGGAAAGCGGGGCTGTATTTGGTGTCACTCGCCTGGAATGTCCTGAAAGGGTTCGCCTGGTGATCCCTACCTTGCGGTGCAGATGGGCTATAATATGAATCCATGGATGTCATTTCGCAGTATGAAACGCACGTCTCGGCGTTCATTCCTAAAAAAAAGTTTCGGGAGGAAAAAGACGTCCAAGCGTTTTTTCTCCCCTTGCTTTCTTTCCTTTTTGGAGAGCAAAGCGAACAGATACTCTCACACTCTCTCCCTCTTCCTCATACAAACGAATACACACATACACGCACACTCACACTCACGCACGCATAGACTTGTGCCGCAGCTGGCTTTGGTTATAAAATGATTCAGATGTTTTCCAGAAACGGATAGCTAACCAAAAGCTAAAAAGCCCCCTTAAGGTTAGAGGAGTAACGAAAAATGCGTCTTCTGAAGATGCAGCCCAGATCTCCTCGGTATAGACCACTACGCACGTCAAGACCTCTCCTCGGTTATTATGTAGATTGAAATGAATGGGTGAGGTCAGACCTTTGCTAAGAAGAAAAAATGTTTTGTTGGAAATATGTGGGGGGACTTAACACATGACATTAATGTCATTAGGATATGAAATATATAACTCATTGAATGTGAAGGGCAACACGGAGGGAGCAATTTAATGGTTGATTCGCAATGCTTTTTAACCAAACTCAATCTTGCCAGCAAAGAAAAAGGGTAGAGCTCTACACGGGTTTATATGTTTGTTGTGTATTAGCCGCTAATGTGTTTTCACCGTTAGACTCTAATGTTTTTAATGTTACAAATCCTTTCTCACTTTTTTATCTTTTCAAACAGGTTTGTGGTAATCATTCTGTTTCGATATCACGTTTGGCATTTATATATTGCTATCGATTTAATGATGTAGTTTCGGTGCATTTAAATAATTGTAACGCTGGGTAAGACTATTAAACTAGAATAATACGCACAATATCATTTACATTCAATTCAATTACTTGTTTTCTTAATGCAAACAGCATATCCTTTTATTTGGTGTGTAGCAATCAACAATCAACATAAAGTTATGAAGTGTTCAAGAAAAAAATGACGAATGTTTTAGCTTTCACATTTTTCTCTTTATTTTATGATAATCCTTGCTGAAACAACATGTTGCCCTTTATGACGTGTTCAGGATGTATTTGGTCTAAGTGGCTGTAAAACCTTTATGGCGTTGTACCAAAGTTTGGGCAACGAAAGTTTCAGTCATGTAAAACATCATTTTTTTTGTCATTTAATTATGCAAATTAAACGTTTAGTAAGTTATTGTGCTCACAATTTTTGTGACTTCGTTAGGGCATGTCACAATAAAATTTCATGTCGTTCTTTTTTTTTTTTTTTTTTTTTGATCTGTCAGTCGGGGTGCATTTAAAAAAAAAAAAATCAGAGAATTGTTGTGATGATACTAAACTTTCGATGCTCACTCTTGCCATCAATCGAACATTAAAAATACTAGTTTACTAATATAAACTGTGACCTTTGCAGGTTCTTAATTTTAGTTTAGACGTTAAGACACTGTTAATATGAATCCACAGTTAGAGAAGAGGGATTTCGAGGCCTATTCATGGTCAGGATCTTTTTCCTGAGTGAGATGTCTATAAATTTGTATGCAGCAGCCAAAAAAAATTATTATTATTATTATTATTATTAATAATAATAATAATCATTTTTTTATTATTATTATTAAACAAGTTTTCTTCATCCAGATTTCTTTCAGGGACAACAAGCTATACTATTCACACCAGCCTTTTAAGTTGGTTCGGGAACGAGTCGAGTAAACAACGTGACATCTAATTTATTGTAAAATTTTGCAGTTGCTTTAATGTCTGTAAGTAGCTCACGTCATCATGCATAATAACTGAATAACCCAAAAAACGGTGATGGCGTAGTCCTGTGGTAAAGCACGCTCGCATTAGTTTAGAATATGAAAAGCAGAGGGAAAGCCTAGGCAAGATGACAAACCTGTCTAAACTACACATCCTAAACATATACAGCAATGTCAGTATGTAGGGCCCTGACTGCTAATACCGAACTGATACAGCAAAGTGAAACAGCTGTAAGTAATTCGTTAAAAATGTTAAAAATATATATATATATTATTTTTTTTTATTTTATTTTTTTTTCACAGAGACCTGTGTCCAATATTATTAAAATATATGATTTCCGCCTATTTTTGTATTTATTTATTTAATTATTCTTATTATTAGCCTATGTGATGAATTGGTTGAAATAATTTATTTATAAATGCCTAGTGTTTGTATTCGGTGGCATTAGAAAAGCAGCACTTTTTAGCTGAGCACGTTGGTGAGGGGAAATAAAGAGCTTCATAAAACAGTGTCAGCAAAAGCTGCCTTCCTTATAAAATTCAATAGAGCATTTATTTCTGGTGCTGCGTTGGAGTTCGTTCGTGCACCAATCCTTTCGCTATCAATGAAAGAACTAAAAAAAAAAAAAAAGAAGTGATCATTGTGTCCACCGCAACCAAATCCTTGACTTAATAAAGGAAATACGAGCTTAATTGGATTTCTGCAAAGGGGGGTTGCAGTTGTAACAATATTGAGATGAGTATTTCTACTGCTAATATTACCTCAGCCGTCTGCCATTGATAATAAAACATTGACGAATATATATATATATATATATATATATATATATATATATATATATATATATATATATATATATATATATATATGTATATATTTTATTGTAGTGTTTTTGAGTTCATCGCTGATTTACATTTTAAACTTTAATGGGTGAAATTATCTGTATAAACAAGAAATTACATTTTCACTTTATTTATAGTTTGTAATTATAGTCTTGATCATTGTGTTCTATTTATTTAATATTTCCATGTTCTCATAGCTTGTTTTATTATATTTTCCTCTTTGCAATTACAGGATAAACCCATCCTGCGTCGTTTGAAGCATGTAATCCAGAGTCGCCTGTTTACTTATGCAGTGTACCATCGAATGCGGAATTATGTAGGCAACTTAAGAATTATGTATTCTCATTTTGCAATGAGCAGACTGTGAGGTCAGTTCATGTGCAAATATGTGTCGCAAAGGTTCACTTTCAGAGAAAAGTGCATTGATTAGATTCGTTTCAAACCCAGGGCTAAATGTAATTGAATTAGCTCAGGTTTAAAGTTTTGGGTCTCGATTTTCAGACTGCCCTCGTGAATGATAAACATAGACCCGTTAGAACCGGCTCCATTTTCATGTCGAACACTCTTGGATATTTTTTAACGTGTTTGAGCTATTATCTCTTGAGTTATTTATGGCCGTAAAATGTCTCAGCACTGAGCACGTGTCTAGGATTATTTAATTAGAGCAGGCTATTTTTGGAATAGCTTGACGTGTGATTTGTTGCTGGTCTTGCTTTTTAAAAAATAGATGAAATTATTTTTAATAAGCTTTGTGTTGCATTTTCATTTCATTTTTATTTAATTTAAATTCAAAATGTGAATATATTACTAATCTTAATTTAGTTTTTCAAACGTTAATATTTTAAATATTTAAATCGTTTCACTGGTTTTCACTTTTCTTTTTATAGTATTTTTTTATTTGTTTTAGAACTAATTTAAAACATTTAAAATATGCATTTATAATAGAAAAGGTGTATTGATTTTCCTACGAACCTTTAAATGTTTTCATAGCCTGTATGCGGTTAAAAAAGAGCGTCGCTGTATGTTACTCGACATGCCGACTATTTAATTTACCTACTGTAATATTTATCCATACATCTTATAAATGTATATTTAAATGTCCTGCGTTCATAACTATTAACCCAAAGGTAACATTACTGTGCTCAACCTAAAACGTTCCCCGCTCTTTTTGTTGTCCGCGCATCATGTAAACAGTCATTTAAACGCTGAATAAAGCAGAACGAATTTAGCCTGCTTTATGCATTTTTATCTAGTCTCTCACGCCCTGCAGAAAAAGCCCAGCTGCTGGCATAAACAAAACTGGCATCAGTGCCTCCCAGATGAAGAATAAAACAGTCCATTGAAGTCACTGAATCATCTCGCTGAACCTGCTTCCACAGATTGCTCTTTAAGAGAAACTAAATCGAAAGTCTAGAGGTGGGTGTGCAGGAATAATATTGTGTTTGCGGCGCATGATGCTTGCCTCTGTGGACAGGTATTACTAGGAGACATGATGTCACGTGTATTTTTTACATCAGGTTGTGTTCCAGTGACGTGACATTTATTGTGGTAGAGATCAGCCTCTCGGCAGCGCTGCGTCTAGGATCCTGCATGTAGGGCACATGCCACAGCACAGTCTGTTTCCAGCCATCTCTCCATCTGTTTGGATATAAAGGGCAGTTCGTCCTCTAAAAAAGGTGCCTGTAAGTTTATATATCACTGCATATGTCAAGGCAGATTATTCTGAGCACAATCTGCCCTCACCTTTCATAAGTCGTTCCAACTTTTCGATTATTTCAGAATTAACAAAAAAGCATTTATGGATAGCTGTGGCTTTCTGATGGATTTTCTTTGACACTATGAAAATGACTGCTATAAAACTGCTGTTTTTGTGTGTATTTGTTATCTATGGATGATAGCATCTTATATTGAATTGAGAAATCACATTTCCTCTGT
The DNA here is from genome assembly GCA_036247105.1 of Cirrhinus mrigala. Lineage (NCBI taxonomy): Eukaryota > Metazoa > Chordata > Actinopteri > Cypriniformes > Cyprinidae > Cirrhinus > Cirrhinus mrigala. The sequence goes on along the minus strand of CM070013.1, from coordinate 36,150,630 downwards.
TTCAAACTCCCTGAGTTCCTCTTATGTTTTTACAATTAAGGAAAAAAAATCTATAAAAGCTACGTTGGATAAATTAAATTTGTAGGAACTTACCCTCTGGATCCTCAGTATTTACCATTAAATTCAGAATTCTTTGTTTTAGGAGAGAGAAGTTTCTAAGATCAGGTATCTTTGCTTAATTGTAATGTATTTTACATGTTTTAATCCACACACACAGTTCATAAATTTGGCAGTTTATTCTTACTGTTTAGACAAAAATATTTAATCTAAATAAATAATATAAGTTTGTATAATTTTACATACACATATGTAGATATATAGATGTATACACTAAACAAATAAAGGTGCTTCAAAAGGTTCTTCAAGCGATGCCATAGAAGAACATTTTTAGTTCCACAAAGAACCATTCAGTCAAAGGTTCTTTAAAGAACCGTATCTTTCTTACCTTTTTGTAATCTGAAGAACCTTCTTTCGCCACAAAGAACCTTTTGTAAAACAGAAAGGTTCTTCAGATATTAAAGGTTCTATAAGGAACCATTTAGACAAAAAAGGTTCTTCTATGGCATCGTGAAGCACCTTTATTTTTAAGGGTGTAGGTCTTTCATGCTGCACTCAAAACACGTTTTTTTTTTTTTTTTTTCTTAAATATTAAATATATCTCATGTCCAGCTTCATTCTCTATAATTGTGTTATTAGTATCTCTATAAATTAGAGTTATAGCCTAGAACATAAATGTGGCAAAAACAGTGAAAGATGACGCTCTATTTAAAAAGTGTCAGCTTTCTGGAAAGCTATTGAAAGCTTAACCACAGATCCACCTCCCTTCGATAATTTCGCAAATTGAGCATGACATTTTATTGACACAAATATGTATTAGAAAAGCAAAACTGTATTTGCAGCAGTTGTTCAGAGGCATTTGTATTTCGCAAAAGTTTAAGGCAAAATTGTATTGGCAGCAGTAAATCAGTGGCATTTGTATTACGCTGAAGTTTAAGTAAATCATTCTTAATGTTAATTTTTGATTGTATATTCATTTGTGTGTGTATAATGTTTGTTTTAATTATAGTTTTGTTTTGTTTTTTGTTCATCCACATAACCGTCATGTTTTATGTTCATTAATTTAAACCAATAATTTTTTATAGAAGAAATTCCTTTAACCTGGTATGTATTTACTATTCGGTTTCCAAGAGTCATTTTTCTTTTTCAATTATTAGCTCTTTTTATTTGTCATCTCCTCAGCCTTTAATGAACTGCATCTGCTTTTTAAGCATCAAATTATTTGTTCAGAAACAATAGAAATTCCATCTAACCCATGCGTAACATAAAAAGGCTGCTTGGTAGAAATGTTGTCAAATTTGCTGAGAAATTAAAACTAGAAACTTCTTTGTTTAAGCCATTTACTCACATAAGCGACAAACCATTTCGCTGTGGCAGCACGCAGAGCCCAAAACCCCATGAAATACTTTGACAAATGGGGTAAAATATCAAAGTATGAAGAAATCTGTGACTTTTTATCAGCCTTTGCAAAGGGACTGAGACTAAAACTTTATTAGATTCACTTTATCACAGTGAAGTCTGGCAGCATTCGTTTTCTCATTGGGATGCTATTATTGATCTTGATGACTAATTCTGCCAAGTTATTGCATATTTCGCACCAAAATATGTGACAATGTTCTCGTTAAATTCTTGCCCTGTACTCGTTCTTTTATCCTATATAAGTCATGCACCGTATAAATGCTATTTTATAGTGCAATTTGTGCAACACATGCTTTAGGCCCTGCACCATTACAGTTCGATTGAATCTCAATCAAGTTAACTGACAATGAAGTTTTAATAATAAACAACCACGAGGTGGAATAAAGTGTTTTGTTCCGCCAAAGGTGCGGTCAAGTAGTTTATAATAAAAAGTCAACCTTGTGACATAAAGATAAAGGATGGATTCGGGCCATGTTATGAATCTTGTATTTATTGACAGTGCTCTGTGGAAAACCTTACCATATGTGTACTAGAAGCTTTTAACTTGCATATAAATCATAACAGATTCGTTTCTTATTGTTTGTGGTTTGCATTGAGGTACAATAGTGTAGTAATGTTGAGATGCCATGGGTTGTTATTTTATGATATGCTCTGCCCTCAAGTAAACGTCTCTTTTACAACATTAGATTTATGGCAGATGTGTCCAAAAGCTGACAAATTTAGCTCTCCTTTAAATTTAATGCTTGTTGCACCTATTTTTATAATATTTATGCTTTCGCTCTGTCGTTATCAAGCGTCTCCTCATTCTGATATGAGAGAGGTCGCCGTGTCAGCAAGCGACCTCTGACAGCATTTTCAATGGGGCTTATTTAAGTAAATGTGGAGGTCATCTATTTTTGAGTTTCTCAAAACATATTTAAAAGTTATGGTAGCAGTTTCAAGTTGACCATTGATGAAAATACATAGTTGGTCACACGGGGCACTGGCCTGTGGCGAAGGCAGTGGATGCTTCCGTTTGAAGATGTTAATGTGGCGTGACAAGTGAGTCATAATTGATGGTTTTGTTCAGTAACAGCAGCTCACAATAACTCTCAGTGCAGATGCAGCAAAGACAGACAGCAGGAAAAACAAGCAAGGAAATCATCTTTGTCATTTTATTTGGAAGAGTCACTTCATGCTTTATTAATCCATTTGGCTAATAACATTAAAGCATTTCCTCATTTTATTTTAGTGCTTGTGAAACGATCTCAGTCTGAGTAATTTGCCCTGGGCATAGGCAAGTAGGATGCCATTGTGCTTAAATTGCCCCTATATCCCTGCTTTCTTTCAACAGGCTGCACGCTTAGCACGAAGTGCATCTCCACCAGAGTCCAAACAGGCCTTCCGAGGCAATAAACACCACTAATTGGCCCTCAAACAAATTTGACATGCATTTCAGTGTTCGGATGAAGCGCAGGCCCCGCCAGAGTTCAGTTTTTCATCTGCGCTTGTGCATATGTGCAATAAGCATCTTGCATTTAATCTGGCTCGTTGCTTGTGCCCGTTCTGACAGCATATACTGCTGTGTGCCGTTTGATTTGTAACGTATCCTAATTTCCTAATCACAGTTAACACCAACAGTCCACATAGTAATGTGTTGGGTTGCGCACATGGATGAAAGCTGCCATGTCAATGTGTTGCGCAGCCTTCTGTGTCAGATTATAATGGATAATATCAAACAGTACAATGTAACAAAAATGTGTTTCACTTTTTCAAAGAGAGTGACTTTACTGTTTTTCTGTTTTAACATTGCTGGTTTTGCTAAATGTAAAATGACATTTTAACATCGAGGTTTTATTAACTTTAACGTTAACAGAAGATTTTAAAGTAACAAATTCAAACAAAAATAATATGAATACAATTTATTCCGCACAGACTTTATTATAAAAAATGATTAGTGTGTTTTGTCTGTCATGGTGTTTTAGGCAAAATGTTTGATCCAAAGTAATTATGTGAAATATTTGTATATGTTAAACATTTTTTTATGACCTGATGACTGACACAATTTCTTTTTTTACACAGTTTACCAAAAAACGGCTCTGTAACCTTGTTCCAGTTGGTGACAGCCACTTTTAAGGTGAAGAACCTGAATGCTAACTGTCTGAAGTATGTAAAAAATATATATAATTTTTATAACATATATTTTTTTATTTCATTTTTTCATCAAGGTAACATATATTTTAAGCATATAGTCTTTCCAGTGCTCACATGATTTTCTCACTTTTCTCTGTATCATATTTTTCCAGTAACACTTTACAATAAGGTTCCATTAGTATAGGAATGAACAATACATTTATTACAGTATTTATTCATCTTTGTTAATGTTAATGAAAATACAGTCATTTTAGTGTTAATTCAAGTTATGAATTCATGTTCATTGCATTCATGTTAATTCACAGTGCATAAAAAGGTAACTAATGTTTACAGGCACAACTTTTGATTTTAATAATGCATTAGTAAATGTAGAAATTAACTAAGATTAATAAATGCTGTAGAAGTATTAGGTTACACTTTATTTTAAGGTGTCCTTGTTACTGTAATTATATAGTAATTATATTTAACTGCATGTACTTACTATATGGTTAAGATTAGGGTTTGGCTTAGGGTGGTAATTATTTTACTTGGGTGTAATTATGCATAATTAATTGTTATTATATTAGTTAACGTAACAAGTAACAAGGAAAAATAAAGTGTTACCAAGTATTGTTCATTCTTAGTTCATGTTAACTAAAGTAGTGAACTAATGTTAACTAATGAACCTTATTGTAAAGTGTTCTCATTTTTAATAACGTCAAAAGTTGCATGGGTTAAAGCCAGTATGCTGTATTTTATGTAATTTTGTTCATATGTGCTACCGTACGAAAGTTTTATTTATTTATTTATTTTTTTTATTAATCCTTTTATTCAGCAAGAATGCATTACATGGATAAACTGATGAAATCTTAATTTCTTATAAATGTTTATCAATTGCTTTCTGTTTATCAATACATTTTTTTTTCCAGGAATCTTTGAAAAAAGTATCCCAGTATCATAAAAAATATTGATGCAGCACAGCAGTTTTCAACACTTTTTTTTTTTTTTTTTTTGAGCACCAATTCAATGTTAGAATGACTTCTGATTGATCATACAACACTGAAGACTGGAGTAATGACTGCTAAATTTAAATTTTTGCCCTCACAAGAATAAATTCCATTCTGAAGCATAGAAAAATAATAATAAATTAAAAATAATATTTCACTATATTACAAAAAAATAGTAATATTTCACTATATTACAATTTATAATATTATATTACAGTATTCACTATATTACTATATTACTCATGAACACAGTCTTGGTGAGCACAAGAGATTTCACAAACATTAACAGATCTTACTATCCCCAAAGAACTTACACTGGAAAATGCTAGCTAGAGGACACAAATACATTGAAATACATTACAAAGTCTGCCGGTATATGTATTATTAAACGGATAGATTACCGTTGTGTCATCATTTAGTCATCCTGATGTCATTCCAAGCCCCTTTTTTTATTTATTTATTTTTCTTCATACACAGTAAGTCAAGGAGGTTTAGTGTTTCGTTGGTCTCCATTGTCTTCCATTGAATATATCTCCTTTGTTTGCATTATTTTCCAAGTTATGCAGGTTTGAAATGACATGAAGTTGAGCAAACACGACAATTACAAAATTGTCATTTGATTAAAAACACTGCCTTTAACCTGTTTGCTTGTGTTAATGTCACACTGGTAGAGCAGATGTTCAACAACGCTTAATAAAGGGACTGTATAACTGTGATCAGGAACCGAATCACCCTGGAATCATTTGAAAGGCAATCTTTTTCCCATCAAAATTATTCCTATGTGTGAGGCGGAGGGGAATGCTTGGGAGAGAGCAGCGGAATCGCTGCCATCACCTCACCATGGTAACCAGATGGTGTGCTTCCACCACAGTCATGCTGTGGTCCTGCTCGTATGCAACATGACGCACAGACTTGGCTGTAGGCTTGTTTATTCCGTTGTGTGTGTTTTGCGGCAGCGTTTGTGCACTGGGAGACGCAACCCCACCAATACTGCACCCCAGCCTGCTCAGGGGCTGGCTCTTGACCTCCACCCGGTCATGTGGGTACGGATCGTTCAGACTCACCCAGACATGAGTACGTCTCCTGGGCGAGGATGAGCCATGTCTATTTGGAGCTCTGCTCCAGATTTTTATGTGTAGCTGAAATTGGTTTCACATGAGTTGGGGGCAGCCTGCATCAGCAGATTTTCTGATCAAATTAAACAGAGAAAGAAGGGGGAAAAAGACAGCGGTTGTACTGATCTTTAATTGAATAAACAGGACTTGAGGACAGAGGCGAGAGAGCCATCAAACTTGTTCTCACCACTGTCCTCGTGGTCAAAGATAGTTTAACCCCCAGCGGCAGATCAGGCCTTCAACACCTCGTCCTGACCAGCTCTTCAGCCAGACGTTATATGACTTCAGCCAGTTGTGGTTAAGACCAAAAGGCTGTCAGATGTGTGTGTGATAAGTATCGTCTTTCATCCATGGAGAGAAATTTGGGAATTCAAATTTTCCCTTTCAATTTTTCGACCGCCGTTGGCTGTTTGGTGCACATGCTGGAGAATATAACATCAAACCGTTGAGATTTTCTTATTCTTTATTTAAAAACTAGGCATTTTTTGCGACACCTCACTGCATTCGGATCTGCTAATCACGTTGGAGGTCTTATGCTTGTGCCAGGGACCCCCTTAATCTATAGATGAAAGTTTATTAAGATTTATAAAAATGCTTCCCATATGTGACTCGTGCTGGAATCTGGTCTTGATCTTACAATCGCTCCTTTAGCGATATGATCAGTTGGGTGAATTATGCCACTTCATCAAATTCAGAGCACACCCGACATGAGCCATACGGCAGTTGAAAGAGACGAAAAAAGCGGTGGAAAAGAGGGACAAAATGAGGGGGATTATTCTCATCCTTCCAAACCAGGATAAGAGAAGCACCGCAGTTTCTTCTGGATTATTATAAGTAGTCATCAAAAGAATCACTTTGAGTATTTTGAAGAAATGCAGTGAGAGCGCTCAATGTTGTGAAAGAAAAAATAGGCACATACCAAGAATGAGTCTCACTGCAGTTATTTGTCATTCAAACATATTTGGTCAAAAACAGAGTGTGTTATTGTATCAGCAGTTCTCTTGTGAAATGCAGAGATGAACAGAAGGACCCCAGTTATGATCGAGAAACACCAATCATACCAAAAGTATCCAACAATTGACCACTGGTATGTAAATAACTGGTGTTTCTCATGCTTGGGCAGAATTATGAGTGCTGTGAGTGTCTTGCTTTTAATTTTTATCCCATGGCAGCTACTACAGCATCATGGGTTCGATGAGTTTTAGCAGTCCATTCTGCCACTCTGAAAAAAAAAACAAAAAAAACAAATAATAATAAAAAATGTATATTGTGCATGATACCCCAAAAGGCATTCTGGGCTTGTAGCAGAGAGAATCTCTAAACATTTCTCACAGATAATGCTGTGCAAATGGCTTGCAGACAGCAATTTTGGTAGCAATTTATTCTGAATAAATTACACAAATGTCCAGCAATTGTCTTCTTTTTTTTTCTCTTCCCTCATTCCGTTGGGAAAAGCCAGATGTGGGAGTGTTGGGTGCTGTGGTTGGTTCTATTATGTTTGAGCGTCTGATAATAAACCAACAGTTGTGCTTCTGTAGACATTTGTTATATGTTGATTTGGTCGCTATTCCTATTGGAAAAAGATGATCTCTTGCTTTGTGACTTGCTTATGTTGTCTAGAATTACTATTACTAATGTCTTTGAGTTATTATCTTTGAGAGATGACTGATCTGAACTAGTCCAATCTGGTGTGTGTGGATTTTCTCTCTCTCTCTCTCTCTCTTTTTAAAGTCAAGGATGCCTTTTATGACAGTGGTCAAAGGACAAGGCTTGGCAAACCACTGCAGCATCAGGACTTTGAATTTTCTTTAGAAAAGATTCAGTCTCAAGGACAGCTAATTGGTGGCCAAATGCTTTCAATTTGAAAACAGAACACACAACTTTCTCAGCTCTTTCTGTGCATTTAAAAAAACGGTGAGAAGTGAGTTAGAAATCCATCTACTGTTGCTTCTCCTCTAATATTTTACTGTCTTTTATCTTTTCAAATAAACACTGACTGGCTGACACTGAAGTGAGAGTTTCAGTCTTAAAGCTCCAAAATTGTAAAGTATTCAGAGCATGTTTCATGTACTGTAAATATGAGAGGCAAAATCTATATTTATATTTTGTTAAAGTTTGTAGCTAAAGGATGAAGCGCTGGAATTTTTTTTTAGAATGTTTTAGTTTGTTTCTGAATGCTTTTTATTGAGCAATATTTTGAGTAATATTGTTGTCATTCTGCTCATATGAGGCTGTTACTTTCTGAAGTTTATTATTGTTCTGCAGCATTTTGCCAATTCCCTTCTGTTTAAGAAAGGAAAACAAGCCCATAATGTTCAAATGAGCCTAAATTTGGTTCAAATTGTGTGGAATCAGGTGAATAAATGGGAAACACTATTAAGACACTGACTGTTCTAGTCTGAAAAGATGGAATGCCAGTTTATTGGAAAATAGGTTTATTGGAATCAAGATTCTAAATGTTTAAGTAAACTTGGTTAGGTCTCATGAAGTAGTTCAAATGGTGTGTGGCCTAATGCATGCCTAGAAGAGTTTAACACTGCTTCCTCCCCATGAATTAGATTTTTTCCAGGTGAAGTGAAAATTGAGATAAATGGTGGCTTGTTTGTTATTATGTGGTGTTGTTTTTTCCACTAGGCGAAAACCGAAATAAACAAGAGACAAAATATCATTAAGTGCCTCGTACTGAACAACAAGAAAATTGGTGTTAATGAGGTTGACATGTTCTTTTTTTAGAAATTGTACGCACCATATGTAAAGTGTTAAAGAATTAGTTCACTTCCAGAATAAAAATTTCCTCATAATTTACTCGCCCCCATGTCACCCAAGATATTCATTCCTTTCTTTATTCAGGCGAAAAAAAAATTAAGGTGTTTGAAGCAAACATTCAAGTTTCTTTCTTCATATAGTGGACTTCAGTGGGTGCATTTCCAGTTTCAATGCATTCTCAGAGGGCTCTGCATGGTCCCAGATGAGAAATAAGGGTTTTACCTAGCGAAACGATTGGTCAATAAATAAATAAATGAAAAACGTATATACTTTTTAACCACAAACGCTCATCTTCCACTATTTCGACTTGATGCATTGCATAGTCACGTTGGAAGTACCAACCCAGTGTTGACAAAGTGACGTGCAAAGAAAGCCAAATGCCCTTTACAAAAAATGTAAAACGCCAAAGTTGGATGATTTTGAATGGAGTACAGAGGTGAAGAACTAACCACGCAAGACCTTTCCAACGTGATTACGTAATGCATCAAGTTGTGGACGTGCATCGCAGAGCTAGTGCAGGACGAGCATTTGTGGTTAAAAAGTATGCAAGTTATTGTTTATTTTGAAAATAGCCAATCATTTCACTAGATAAGACACTTATTCCTCGGCTGGGATTGTGTAGAGCCCTTTGAAGCTGCATTGAAACTGCAATTTGGACCTTCAACCCGTTGACTCCCATTGAAGTCCACTATATCGAGAAAAATACTGGAATGCTTTCCTCAAAAACCATGAAGGGGTAATCGGATGCCCATTTTCCACAAGTTGATATGATTTGTTAGGGTCTTAATGAGAAGCCTATAACATACTTTGGTCAAAATTTCTCAGTGGTAGTGTAAAACAACACCCTTTTTACCCCATCAGCCCTTTTCACAGTGAGTTGTTTTGTTGCCTTTGCCTTTAAATGCTAATGAGCTTTGCTCACCCCACCCCTCTCTTCTGTGGGGTAATGAGCAGTACTGTTTACTTTAGCTGCGAAACTTGCTAACTAGCACATTATTAAGAAAATCAATTTGCAAAGATGCATATAAAACCCTTATACCCACTTTTGTGCGAACAGACACATTTATGTTGATCGCTGGGCGCATTTCCTTCACAAAACGAAAGAAACGTTAATCCTCTGTGTCTTCAGTGTCTCAAATGTCAGGAGTAAATGATGACTGCTATGACCATTATTACATCCAACAACAGAACACTTTAATCGCTCAGTCGGGGACATCCTTGTCTTCCCCTGCACTAGAGTCGACACAATGGCGGACTGTTCTCAGCTCATTCAGGGCGGGTCTAAGGTAAGACAGCCGTGTCAGTCAGCTATCATGGGAGCAGGCTGGGTTTTTGTGACATCACACAGATGCTGAGATTGGCTTGATTTAAAAAATGGATTACTTATAGACATTAAAAAAATAACACTGGATGGATTTTTGTCATTTATAGGGTGGTTGTGTACACACTGCCAACACACATTTATGTTCAAACAACATGTAAAAGTGTGTTTTGCATCTGACGATCCCTTTAACTTTGTTTTGACTGAAGAAAGAAAGACATGAAAGTGAATTCTTTAAGTGCTGATATAATCATGATTTAATTAGTATTCTATTGTCTTTAAATGAGAAAAGCAATTCCAAATTCCCCCATAAGAAAAAATCTGCTTGTCAAATTTGTGAATGGAGTTGTATATTGGTATATTGAACTCAGAAATGATAGATTTCCCTGGCTGCGCTGACATGTCTTCACATCTGCTCCATAAGGCAATATAAAACCTCATTTGTGGGGTGGAGGAATTCTGGCACAAAATTATATTACCCTGCTATTTCCATGACCACCAGAAGGACTTTCTTTTTCACTATTATACAATTGCCTTTCAAAAATTCTGGTTCAATCATGAACAACTGTAACTATGTTCAGACTCTTTTTCTCCTTAATTTTCATTTACCGCATTATAATCGCTAATGTGCCATAGAATTGCAGTGGTATCATGCAAGAACATTGCCCATGGAGCTGCCAATAATGATGGCAATGTAGAAACGTTGCGCAAGTGCTTTTATTGGGGGTGAAAGTCGGGGTGGTCATAGACTTTCGACACATCCCAGAGTAGAACTGGCATTGCTTTTGATTGCACATGTTCAGGGCATTTCTGTCAAATAGGGGCTTATCCTCACACTTTCCTACATGAGTTTATAGAACTTCATATAAAATTCTTGATTTTTTTGTGATCTGTTGTCTTGTATGACTCCCTCATGGATTTGACTTTGAAAGTCTAACTGTGGAACATCCATGTGAAGCAGAGAATTATAGACTTGGCATACTCCTCAGTCTCTTTTTATTTGTATCCCAAGACTATATTACATCTGTAGCTCTCTCAGCACAGTCTTGCCCATTGAACCTTTCTAAATCCTTAAAAGAACCCTGGTCTTTTGAAAAAGTCCAACTAAATAAAAAATTAACTTTGATTTGCTCTGTTTATAGTTGTGGGAGGACATGCAGTATAATATGCATTGTGATTTGTTTGAATCCTCAAGCAAACAATGTTAAGGAATGAAGGTGAATGTGATGTCCATTTCATTTTGAGTCACAGTATCAATTCAAGATCATTTTCTCCTTTTAGTCTCTAAAATGGAAGTTTCATGAATTTGGCAAACGGTGAAGTAAAGTAGAGTGAAGAACAAATAATTTGTTTCTGCCAGTGTCAAACATGATTCCATTGCAAGAAAAACAGGGTAGGTCTCTCCAGGCCTGGCTGAGGCAGCATTCCCCCTCAGCGCATTTGGAAGGGATGAAAGCCCAGTGTGATCCCGAAGGTCATCTGGTGACCCTGTTTCTGTTTTCACAAGCCGAGGCCTGATCCTCAGTTCTGCTCTTGGAAGCTGGTGAGTGGATCGGCTGCTGTTGTCTTAGTGAGGTGGGCTACGCTCTCACAGTGAGGTGCCCGCTGTCATCGCTGTGACCTCTGAACTCACTGATGGCCAGACCCAGGACTCCTAAAGCTGAAGGCAGTATCAGAGATGACCAAGGACTGAAATTCATATAGGGGTCAAAGATCAAAATCTGTGAGCATATTTTATTTACTTCTATTTTAGTTCTCTGTAACTTCTGTTAGGGGGTAAAAGTTATTTTTGGTTCATTCTTCTGGTAATGACCTATGGACTTTATAGTGGGTAACATTCTACACTACAGTTCAAATTTTCAAGCGTTTTATACTCACCAGGACTGCATTTATTTGATCAAAAATACAGTTAAATATTGTGAAATATTATTATAATTACAGTTTTTTTTATATATATATATATTTTAGAGTATTTTAAAATGTAATTTATTCATGTGATGACGCTTTTTAGCATCCATTACTCCAGTCTTCAGTGTCACATGATCTGTCAGTAATATGCTGATTTAGTGACCAAGAAACATTTCTTATTATCAATGTTGAAAATAGTTTTGCTGCTTAATTTTGCTTTGATTTTTGTTCATCAGGATTCTTTGATGAATAGAAAGTTAAGAACAGCAATTATTTCAAATATAAATCTTTTAGAACATTGTCCTTGCTGAAAAAGCATCAAATTCTTAAAATTGAAAATTTGAACAGAAGTGAATTTTTGCTAAGTCTACTCATATTGGTGTTTGCTAATAACATGCTAATGAAATCTGAAACTTTCGCTTGAGGTGAACCTGCAGTCTCTTTTTTTTATAATGAACAAATTGGGTGAAGAACTTCCAGGCTTTTCCCCATTTCGAAATCTGCAGGATTTTACTTCATTCACCCCTGTTGAATTTTGGTCAGTCACACAGATCTATTTGAGCAATAGGTCACCCACCTGCCCTTTGGCAATTCGAAATAAACCAGGTTACACTTTCTCTTCCTTTCCATGCCCTTCTCATGCCCTATACTTCCATCAGGGCTGCAAGTGGAAACGTTATCATTGGGGTTTGTGTCTCCCCTTTGTCCTTGCCTTCCCCTCGGGCTCTTGGCCGTAATTTAATTAAACATTCGTTTAAGAGGATCATTCAGGAAGAGACCGGCTGGTCACAGACAGGTCAGAGCAAAAGAATGCAGGCAAACTGAACTGCTTCTGTGTAGAGGAATTCAGCTTATTTTTGCACAGTATATTATTTTTTAAATACTTGTTACTTGAACGTATGCTTTTGACTGGCATGTGATGATATCTTGCATTGCAAAAAGAGATAATTGGTTGTTTGCCTTTTCTTTTTTTTTTTTTTCTTATTTTATTTTATTTAAATTATGTATTTGGCAGATGCATATTTTATCTGTATATTGTGGTCACTTGCTCTGTTTGTCTTTTATAGTATAGTGTTATTTGGGCCGTTCTACAGAATTAGTACAAACTGCTGTCCCACAACCAAAAAAAAAAAAAAACACATTTAAAAAGCATTTATGTATTCAAATCTTAGATGTTTAGTAAGATCCTTTTATAATCAATTGAAACCCACAATAATTTTTTAAAATATTAGTATGCTTAATATATATAAAACCATCATTTATTGGGTACTTTCAATTGGGAGGTGGCTGACCCGAATCCTAATCCCTAAATTTCAATTTATGAAAATTATATTGAAATAATTTTTGTATTTTTTTTTTTTTTCCATTGCTGTTTTTAAAAGTACCTTTTGATTCTTTTAAAAAGTGAAGTTCAAAAAAATATTTGTTTCATATATTCTTTGTAAATTATGAAACTCTGTCACTACTGAAACGGTGCATGTTTTATTCTTTTGGCCGAGACTGATTTCAGCTAAACCCATAAATTTATGATCAGGAAATATTTCTGTGTCCGCCTCTCTTCTAGCTACATGGTGTGAGTAGATGGGTCTTATTATTTTGAGATAAAGTGTTCGAAAAAATCTGTGTGTAACTTTAAGGAACGTCACTACCGAACGTGTTTTTTCTGTAATTAAGCACACTTTTTTTGGGAGTTATTCCATAATGTTTAGTAATGGATAACACTGTTCAGAACTGTGCTAGCTAACCATGTGCTAATTAGCATCTTTGAGCTAGGTTCAGAAGTATCTAAAAGTGTCACTACTGAAACATTTGGTGGGAGTTTCGGACCGAACATGGGATGTTGTCAAAAATAATGTATCCTGAATTATCAGCTAAGATGTTATGATCGTTTTTGGTTCAATGTATATTCAAACTAATGAATCCTTAACTTTGAAATCAGTATGATCAATTTTTTGCCTTTTACAAAAAAAAAAAAAAAAAATGGATTCAAAATACAACAAATCTCATAAATTACAGTTGAAATAATATTGTTACAATTTTCATTGTTTTGGATTTACCTCTGAAAAAAAAAAAAAAAAAAAAAAAATATATATATATATATTATATATATATATATATATTTGTATATATGTATATTTATATATATATATATATAAAGAATTATTTACAAGCTACATGCAAGCAAAATCTTAATAGGTCATTATAACCTTTTCTAATTAAAGTACTGTTTTGGTAGTGACAAATTTGGTGAGAGGACAAATATTCCAAAACTTTCTGGAAATACAATATGAGAATTAAATGCACAATTACTAGAAATTTGTACCTTGGATATTATACAATTTTCATACCTACACATTCTTTGGAAAAAGACACATTTTCTTCAAGACTTTTCCAACTCTGACTTTGGACTAGTTCTGTAGAATGGCCCATCTATGAAATTAATAATGGCTCATTATTAATGTATCATTATGTAATCATTAACCTCTTTGAATCCAAATTATGTTGCAGGGCAGAAAGTTATAGTGTCCAGAACATTATAAATATGGACATAAGACTTTGTGAGTTATTTTAAGAAAATGTTATCATTGTAGATTCAGCCTGTTATTAAGATATCAAGTGATAATCTAACTCAGTTTGGTAAAGTTTGGACAAAATTGTAGCTACACTAAAAAACATTTTCAATTACAATTGTCCAAAAAAAAAACATTCAAATTATTATTGATTTCGATGCCCACTGGAATAGATAGATGCAGTGTCTGAAAGAGTTAAAGCAACAGAGAAGTCAGTAAGGTGTCATTTTATAGCTCTTTTTTTGGCTGTATTCTTGTGGGAGGGAGTTAAAACTGTCTATGGTTTATAGAAGCTGGACCAAATGAATGTAGTCTGTCTTTAAAATCTTGTCTTTCTACACTTCAAGACTTTTCCTAAAATCTGAGTTCTTCCATTGAATACTGGCTATGATAGTCAAGTCATTTCCAGAGTCTGATCTCAAGTAAGTTTTCCATTGACCTCATTAGTTTTGGAAAACATCAATGTTGTAATAGACCTTTTTTTTTTTTTTTCCCAAAAATTGCCTCATCTTGATTCAGTAGTGTCAATAGCTTGTCTTCTCATATTGTGTTAGTATACTCACAATAATACATTGATCCTGGCAAAATTATATACTATAGTCTGAATGCAAAAAAAAAAAAAAAAAAAAAAAAAAAGTTTTAAAAAAAGTTTTAAATTTGTCAAATGGCACCTTAACCATAAACCAGCATTTAAGGCCAATGTTCAATGCTATTTTTATTTATTCATATACTTATATTTATGTTTTTTATTATTTATTTATTCATATACTTATATTTATATTTTTATTTTTAGTTATGGAGTAAAACCAGTACTTTTGTTAAGTAATGAATTAAGCCATTTCTTAATGAATTAAGCTCTTTCTTTCTTTTTTTTTTTTCTTTTGGTCCTGGTGAATGTTCATTCTTCTGCTCATTTAGTGTAGTGGTGAAGAGAGACGCCTGTCTGTCTTGCATCTGCAGTAACACTGCAGGCTTGTGGACTCTCTCTTTTAGTCTTGCTACAGGATAATTACCATGACCAAAAGAACATTTATTTTGAAAAAGAGAAACAGTTGTTAAAAGCTCTCAATGACAATCTCATTTTACATGGCTTTCCACATAAAACATTTCGAAAGTGATGCCACAGAAAAAGGCTTACGGTATTTGGTGTGGAGTTGGAGATGGAGATTTGGCCAAGTGGCATCGCACTGGGGTGTTTCAACACTGTGCTCTCGCTATGTTCACCAGTTTAACAAGCGCCGGACCACATCACTCACTCTGCTGGGTTAATTTCAGTGGACCAAATGCAGAGGTATTATTGGGTCTAGACTGAGGGAAAGCCAAAAAAAAAAAAAAAGAAACAGGTCTTCTTAGAGTGCGGACACAGTGAAATGTTGCTGCTCCAATTTTAGGAGCTTCTGTAGGAAGCCCAACAAGCTGCAAATTTTATGGATATCTTTGCCTGTGTTTTAATGATAGAGTGGGTGTTTCTGACATAAAACACTGCTATTAAACTCTTCATGATGGCAGAAGCTGTTGGCCTTGGTTAGCTGCAGTTTTTTTATTCTTACAGGCAGTTAAAGGACACTTTTTGTGTTTGTTAGGGTTTATATACTGGCTGGAGTGAATTTAGTGTGTGACATCAAGGTTGTCTGGTGACTCAAAATCCACCACAAGCCTCTTTGGTCAGCCATTGCAAATGGTGCTGACATCATTTTGTCATCTTGTCATCACCGATTTCTGAGACTAACCAAAGCGCTGTCTGGATACCCTGTTGGTCTGTAAATATCACAGGTTTCTTAGCAATTTAACAACATATAGAACATTGAGTGTCTATACAGTACACTAAAATATTCATTATTTGAAAGCATTTAATAAAAAAGTTTGCTAGTTATGAAATAAAAGAAAAATCTAAAGTAAGATAAACCTTTTTGGTTAAACTTAGTAAGTCTAGAAAATATGCTGAATTTCATGTATTTTCAAATAAGTAAGGAATAATTGATGATGGGCCATGAATTATTATAAAATAATGCACACCTGAGGTTATTTTTATTTTCTAAAAATTAAATGGACCATAGTCGATTATTCTGCTTATACTGTGTTTACCACACCTCAAGACATCAATTAGTTGTTGTACTTTAAGACATTCACCAGGTTTTGTGTATAGGATTAATTTCTTTCACATCTCATCCATGGCCTTTATTGCTAATTCCAAAACATTTTTTTAGACCTAGTAACAGATAGCAGACTAAGGGGCCATTCACATGTCGTGCCTAAAACGCGTGGAAAACGCTAGGCGCGCCGCTTTCTTCTTTTTACCCAAAGCGCTCTGTATTCTGCCGTTGCTAAGCAACCATGACCTGCGGTCTCAATGAAGACGCGGAAGTTTCAGCAAAGGACAAACGGATTTCCAGCACTAAAAATCGCTTGCTGTAGCTCTGCTACTAAATTTATTTAAAAATGGCTATGGGGTTTCTCCATCTTGGCTGAGCTTTCAGTGTTGTTACGGGAAAGGATGAAGCTAATTGGTGGGTTCTTGTCACGTGACCCGCGGTGCGCTTGTGGCATTCTGAAAAGTTGAGATGTTTTTATCTGTTTAGCGGCACGGACGCACCGGGAAAAACCGAGCAGGTCGCACTTCGTGTGCGTCGCGACCGCATCGCTTCCGTTATGAGCGCAGCTGCAGCGTGCCTACATTTTAAATAACGAACTTGAGCGCACAAAAGACGCGATATGTGAACGGCCCCTTAGGCTATGTTCACACTTGCCATCTTTTTTGAAACTGCCAGCGTCTGTTTTGCATTATATAAACCGTGTTTTCAAAAAAGTCCTGAGCGTTATTTTAAATGCCTTTTCAACTTGAAAAAAGTCCAACTTCTCTGAAAGAAATGCCCTACATCAAGCGCTTTTTTTTTTTTTTACAGCTGACCAATGACAAGCGAGTAGTCAGAACTGACGTTTCCATAACAAGAACAACAAGAAAAATGGAGAAGGTGCCGGTAGATAGACTTTTATTTTATTGTTGTGAACTGACATTCTCCTCCCCGTTAACTTCAAAAACCGACGCGCGGCTCCGACATGAATGCCGTTGCGCTTCGGGCGTCCCATTTTCAAGTCCCGGCTCGCAGACACTTCCCGATCCCAATTTTCTTGTCAAAAAAGACGCCTAGTGTGAACATGGCCTAATTCAGTTATTAAATAAATTATGAGAGAGAGCGAGAGAGAGAGAGAGAGAGAGAGCTACTGTTTTTGTGAATTACCTGAGGCCGTTTACACTAGTGCTCTTTCGTCTTAAAACGCATCTTAAAATGAAAATGATCCACATCTACACTGGCATTTTCACTGCGTTTAAGAAACAATTTCTGTCCATGCTACAGGAACGAAACGCATGTTATATGACATTATTGTTTACACAGTCATCAAGGATACACAAGTGAATGTGGGCAGCCATGCCATTGTTTTCAAAAGTTTCCGTTTTGGTCCGTTTACACTGAAACACAATCCCAGAGTTTTCAAACTAAGACTACGTTTACACTGTGCGTTTTTGTTTTTAAATGCATTAGTTTTGCTACAGTTATGCCTGTTGTTTACACTACTCTGGTATTTTTGACCCTTGAAAACAGAGATTTTCGAAAACGCTGCAGATCCCGTTTCAGTTTAAAAACTCTGGGGTTGCTTTTTAGTGTAAACGGACCAAAACAGAGACTTTTGAAAATGATGGCATGGCTGCCCACACATTTGCTCTGTGTATCCTTGATGACCGTGTAAACAACAACATCATGCTCATTATTAATGGTCATGTGACATGCGTTTTCGGTTGAGTGGTGTGGACGGAGACGGTTTCTGAAACACAGTGAAAACACCAGTGTAGACGAGGAACGCTGTTTTAAAACGAAAATGCACTAGTGTAAACAGGGCCTCAGATAACTCTGTAAACTGTAACATCATGCTCATTATGAATGGTCATGTGACATGCCTTTTCTGTTGTGTTGTGTAGTGTAGACGAAGATAGTGTAGTGAAGACCTTTGAAATAACCGAAGTGGCAAAGTGATATGGAACGCCTTTCGCCATGCATTTTCCTAAAAATCCAACCAAAATTATCTCTTAATCCCTTTAGATCCATTTCAAACAAATCCACTTTAATAAAATACATTATTATTATTATTATTATTATTATTATTATTATTATTAAAACTTCATCACCACATTGAAGTGTTTAATTTGACTGCTTTTTACATTTGAAGTTCATAGCAAAGTTCATTAGTTTTTGGCTTGGATATAAGGCAAGAACAAAAGCATTTATAATATACAATAGATGTGGGATGGATCAAATTATTTGTGTATTTTGTTTGTGTCATAAAAATATCTTCTCCTGTTTGATTCTGTCTAACAGATGTTGTCTCTGCTGCATCTGGAATTGTATTAGAAAATACACTCTTATAAACAATGATTCCAGGAAATTCGGTCTCTGCTCTGAATTTTCGAGAGTATGACATGGATCACCTGCACCTGAGTCAAGTTAACCCCGAATGTTTTGAAATGCTGTTGTTCGGAAGCTCTCCCGGACCACACTGTGCGGCGCAGGCAGTTATTGTGGACTCGGTTGCCAAAGTTTTACCAGAGCTGTCAGGCTTGCAATAGCGCCAACTCTCATGGCAGAGGTCACCCAAAGCAGGAAACAATGGGAGTCTGTCTGCCACTAACATCCCAGAATGTCCTGGAATGGACAGAAAGAAGCTCTTTCAAATAGGGTCCTAATCAGAGTCATGTTCCTTATTTAATTTAGGGGGACACTTGCATGGAAGAACTTGTCCTTTCTTCACAGCTCCATTCACAGAGGACTGTGATAATGAACACTTGGTTCTACTATGCCCATCTACCATAAAGCTATATTTCTTCCAGATGGTGCATATTCTACACATGCACATACATTTTTATTTTACTCATTTCAGTCATTGCTTTATTTCATTTTAATGTTTAGAGCTTAGTGTAAGAGCGCAATCTTGAGCATCTGGTGAGTGAGTGCTACTCAAAATAAAATATAAAGTATACACATTTTCTTTTCTAAAATAGCATCCTGAATTAAAGGCGCAGTTCACTCTAAAAGGAAAACTCGTCATCATTTAATCACCAACACATTGTTTCAAACCTGTATAACTTTTCTCTCTTCCATAGAAAACACTAAAGGATGATTTTTGAAGACTCTATTGATCACTCTTTTCCATGAAATTGCAATAAATAGAAACTCCTATGAGAAAATGTATATGTTTTTGGATCAAAATGAGTGTGATTAAATAACAGACTTTTTTGATATTTGTACAAACTATCCTATTAAATATGCAAGAAAATCTGTAATAACTATATTTGTCTTTTCACAGTGTGACCAGTTGCAGTGAATGATAATTGTTGATGGTCTATATATACATTTTTTTTCTATTCAAAGATTTGCTAAAAATAGCCTTTGGCTGGTGCATCCTTTTGAAATAATGCAGGTAGTAAAGAGAAAGCTTTGTGCTCAACAATGCTCTCTTCATCTTGCTTAGGTGCAAGTGATTCCAATTATAGCTGCAAGTGCTGTTTACTGGCGAGGTCAAAGGGTCATTTGTGAGCATGTCTGATCCTCAAAGTAGCAAACAGCACTAGGACGGGCCTCACTTGCTGGGTAAACTTCATATATTGAATTCTCCTATTAAGATTAATATGACATTTTGGCATGAGATTTCTTGGCATAGACAGAAAATTATTAGATAGACAGAAAAGAGATGATAGATAGTTGGATAGAGAGATTATGGAGGCCCATTTCCATCATGGAATAAAAAATAAAGTTTTTTCCTCACAATTCCAAGTTTAAATCTATCAATTTTGACTTTTTTCTCAGAATTGTGTGATACAAACTCGCAATTCTGACTTTTTTCTCAGAATTGAAAGATATAAAGTCATAAATGCGACATATAAACTTGAAATTCTGGGAAATTAAGTCAGATATAGAATTTTATGAGGAATAAACTTTTTTTTTTTCTTGCAATTTTGAGTTATAAAGTCAGAGCTGAGAGATAGAAACTCGTAATTCTAACTTTTTTTCTCAGAATTGCATGATATAAACTCACAATTGTGAGCTATAAAGTCATAATAGCAGGATATAAACTCGCAATTGTGAGAAATAAAGTCAGAATTCTGGTTTCAGTTGCGATTGGAATTCTGATTTTTTTTATTCTTGCAAATGCGAGTTTGCATCTCGCAATTCTGACTTTTTTCTCACAATTCCGAGTTTGAATCTCACAATTCTGACTTTTTTTTTTCCTCACAAATCTGAGGGGGAGACTGATGTTCTTAGAATTGCAAGTTTATATCTCACAATTTCGACTTAATAGCTCGCTATATAAATTCTGACTTTTTTTCTCAGAATTGCAAATTTGTCACACAACTTTGAGGAAAAAAATTCAGAACTTTGAGTTTATCTCTCGCAGTTCTGACTTTCTAACTCACAGTTGTGCATTTATATCTCGCAATTCTGAGAAAAAGGCCAGAATTGCGAGTTTGTATCACGCAATTCAGGGAAAAAAAAAAAAAAGAATTGTGAGATGTAAACTCTAAATTGCGAGAAATTCTGACTTTTTTGGTGCAAATGCAAGTTTATATCTCATAATTCTGAGAAAATAAAGCAACATTGTATCATGCAATTTTGAGAAAAAAACTGAATTATTTACATTTTCTTCTCAGAATTGCAAGATCTAAACTTTTACGTTTTAAACTAAATTTTTAATTCAGTGGCAGAAATGGGCTTCTGTAACAGATGAATAGAAAGATAGAAAGAAAGAAAGAGATAATTTCTGAAAGTATTTTTTTTTAATAATTGATGCTTCACTGCATTCTGTAAGTCCTTTAAAAAGACGTCTAGTGTATATCAGACCATATCCTTTAGTAGCCTAAAAGTAAAGTTTCTGAGAAGGAGATTCAGTAGACCTTTCCCTCCTCCTTCCCCAAAGAACTCCAAAAACCCACTTCCTCCTTGAAGTATGCTGAAACATAACCAACATTCCCAAACAGCTCTAGAACAATGTCAACCAATTAATCAGATTAATATGTGACCTCAGAGCACAAGAGGCAAGTAAAATCAATTTGTTTTAGCATGCAGAGAGTTCCGCCAGTGAGGCGGGAGAGGTGGGATAGCCAGAGAGAAGAGAGGAAGCCGGGGCGAGGGTCTGCCGTGCCTGAAGGCTACAGGCCTTCCTGTCAACAACAGAATATGATGTGGCAGTCGTGGAGGACCTAGGGCATTACAAAGTTTGCATAACTGCCTCGAGCTTATCCTGTCTGCCAATATAACCATTTCTGTGAAGAGCCATTGTTTGATATGACACATACGTAATGCTTTGATCTTTAAGACATTATTAAGATTAATAATTATTAAGAAGTTTTTTTTATTTATTTGTTTTTTAAATTTAGCACTGTTCAGTTTTTATTTAACGCAGTGTTTTCCTGTAGTTGTACTTTATTGACAGTAAATGATTTCAGGTGGACAGGTCAATTCAGAATTTGTGGTTATTTTTTTAAGGAATCTCATTTCAGCTTTAGAGAGGTAAAAAAAAAGAAAATGTTAATTGCAACTCTTAATGTAATATCTTGTCTCAGTGTGACTTCATATTTCACAATCTGGCTATATTGAAATTTTTTACTATGTCTACATTGCACAGTGTGACTTTATGTGTATATCACAATATGACTATATCTTGCAATTAATCTTGCAATTATTCTTATAATTGCAACTTTAATATGAGTATTTCTTATTTTACTTTTAATGAGACTTTATTTCTTACATTATAATTGCCTGTTTTTTCATTTAGAAACAGGTTCAGAAACAGGTTTCCATAATTTCTCTCTGTCTCAAGACAGGAAAATTAAGAAAAGCAGCATGTGGTGCCCTAGCATACGACTTTGCCCTCTTCCTTTCCTCACCAACTGTTGTAACAAGCCCCACTTCCTGCTTGGGAATCAGTGGCAGTGATTTGAAATAAAATTTTACTGCCGATCAGAAAAAGCAAGCCTTCGACGTGTGCACTCAGACACAACAGGCTTTACTTTACGTGCTGCCTACGTGTTACTGTAATGAGCTATACACATCTAGAAACACATGTTTTCACTGTACCACTTTATGATTCGGTAAAACACTGAGCAGTAGTATAGAACTTTACATTGCCATAATTATTGCTTTTTTATAATTAGGCAATTTCTGTTATTAATGGATTGGTCCATTGGAAGTGTTTTACACACAAACTCAGCCTAGTGAGACTCTAAGATCTTCTTAAGCTAGCATGTGTATTCTCTTCCAATTAAAAGCTTTTAGATTCCTTTAATAGCATAATAGAGACTCTGAAGAGTTTGTATATGTTGCAGTGTGAAATCAAAGCGGCCCACGATTGTTAGCGAGATGAAAGTTTGGTCAAATGTTAATTTAATACTTTGCACGAGTTAACTGGACTTGTAAGTATGAAACCCGATTACAGAAGATCGAGAGATGCAGGCCGTCTGACAACAGCAGAAATAAAAGTGGGAGTCATTAGTAGACCCGTATATAGGGTCGTCCTGGCCATGTGCCCATCAAGACTTGTGACTTGCGCTCAAAGGTAACGATTGTGACTGCGAGACAAAGGCTCCACTCAGCATGCTTACTTTTATTTTCTCCCTTACATCCATGCACTCTGCCCTTCAATTGCTAATTCAATAACCGCTAATCACACAATTAAAATCACATGCACCCAGCAAGTAAATAAGGCCTCTCGATGGGCCAAGAACCCGCAGACTGAAAACTATGTTGTTTTCCTCTGAAGCATTCTGCCGGTGGAATGTTAAGGGAACGGCTTCAAGACATTGTTCTATCTATAGCACCAGTCAGTGCAAAAACATCCCAATCAGTGCAACTGGTAAACTTGAAGACATAGTTACAAGTTATAAGTTACAAGTTTTATTTTAAAAGCCCATTAAGCTACCGGAATGTCACAACAGGGAATCTACACTACCAAAAGTTTTTGAACAGTAAGATTTTGAATGTTTTTTTAATGAAGTCTCTTCTGCTCACCAAGACTGCATTTATGTTTTCTATTTGAATATATTTTAAAATGTAATTTATTCCTGTGATCAAAGCTAAATTTTCAGCATCAATACTCCAGTCTTTAGCGTCACATGATCCTTCAGAAATCATTCTAATATGCTGATTTGCTGTTCAAGAAACATATTTTATTATTAGCAATATTTAAAACAGTTGAGTACATTTTTTCAGGATTCTTTGATGAATAGAAAGATCCAAAGATCAGCATTTATCCGAAATAAAAAACTTTTGTAACATTAAATACCATACCATTCAAAAGCTTGGAGTCAGTATAATTTTTGGGGGGAAAATTAATATTTTATTTAGCAAGGATGCTTTAAATTGATCAAAAAGTGATGATAAACACATTTATAATGTTACAAAAGATTTCTGTTTCAGATAAATGCTGTTCTTCTGAACCTTCTATTCATCAAAGAAACCTGAACAAAATTCTACTGAGCTGTTTTCAGCATAATAATAAATGTTTTTTTGAGCAGCAAATAAGAATTTTAGAATGATTTCTGAAGGATCATGTGACAGGAGTAATGATGCTAAAATTTCAGTGTTCAAATCACAGGAATAAATTACGTTTTCAAATATATTCAAATAGAAAGCAGTTCTTTTAAGTAGTAAAAATATTTAATCATTTTACTGTTTTTACTGTACTTCGGATCAAATAAATACAGGCTTGGTGAACAATAAAATATTACTGTTCAAAAACTTTTGATTGGTGGTGTATATTCAATTATTTTTATTTTTTTTAATTTCCTTCGTCTCTCTCTTAATTTACTATTTCCATGAGTTGCTATGCTAATAGTAGTGTGTATCCCCTATGAAAATTAGCTGTGGTTTTACTATAGTAAAAATGTAGTAACCATGTTTTTTGGCGTTTTGATTGCCATATAACCACATTTTTAACACAAATACCATGGTTAAACTATGGTTAGTGTAGAAAAACGTTATTTTTGTTGTTACCATGGATTTTTGGTTTTATTTGTAGTAAAACCATGGTTAATTTTCGTAAAAATACTGTTTAAAAGTTTGGGGTTAGTATGTTTTTGAAAGAAGTCTCTAATGTTGACCAGGCTGCATTTATTTGATCAAATCTACAGTAAAAACAGTAGTAGTGTGAAATATTATTACATTTTAAATTTTCTATTTTCTATTCTAAAATATAATTTGGTGAATTTCAGAAGCCATTACTCCAGTCTCCAGTGACAGATGACCCTTCAAAAATCATTTGAATATGCTGATTTGGTGCTTCAAATGCCAATTTTGAAAACATATACTGCTTAATATCTCTGATAAATAGAAAGTTCAAAAGAACAGTATTATAATTTGAAATTTTTTCAGTCTTGACTGGCACTCTTTGTCAGTGTACCGTGTCCTTAATTCTTGAATAAAAGTATGAACTTCTTTAAAAAATCATACTGACAGCAGTTTTTGAATGGAAGTTTATATACGTGTGCAAACATAGAAATTGTAGTGCTAATTCACAAAGTTTTCAAACGCTTAAGTACGACTGAGAAATGAGACCAGGCTCTTCCTGAGGACATCAAGCTCACGAAAAGCTCTAAAACCGCAGCATTGCATCCCACAGTTCTAGCGAGAGGTTGCTGAGAGAAAAAGAGAGGAGGAAAAGGAAATGGAGCTTGGCATGTTGACTCAGGAGAAAATCCCCTAGGACCCCTCAATGGACAGCTATTAAAGTTTAATTGCTTGCCTGTCTTGGCTGTTTGGGAAATAATCACGTGTTCACGTGAAGTAAATAGCCTTGGCTATCCAGAGGTAGCATGCAAATAGCGGCTGAGCGCAAGGTTAGCGACACCTGCCTGTAATGAGCATTCGGCCAAGTCCTTCACCACAACTTCAGCAATTACCAGACGAGGTCCTGATGTTTTTCAGGGAACATTGCAGATGACAACATCTCTGAGAATTTCCACAGTCAGCCCCATTTCCCATTCCCTCACAGGAAAAATAGAGAGTGCCTGAGCTTTGTAGCGTTACCATTTGCATAATTCACTTTGATGGCACGATATTAGCCCTCCATCTTTGCTCTCTTTTGTATCTGAAGATTACAAAGGGACTATTTCCAGCGCCACGCAGACTACCAGGAGGAGACTATCAAAGGAAGGGAGCAGGCTTTCAAGTTAGGACACTTCGATTGTGTTACAGATTGGTTCCAGGTGAGGCGGCTTTGGGAGGCTCAGCCAGAGGAAAATTGCCCTCCACGAAGTACCGGGTGAGAGGCAGAGGGGCTTCACGGTTGGGATGGCATTCCAGAATTCCAAAACTACTCACGTTTGGCGGGATTTGAAAGGATGAAGGCTGGGCCTCAAAAATCTTGTTGTGGTGATTGCCTACATATTAAAACCTAAGCATGCTGAGGGGAGTTTTAAAAGTATGCTAAATAGCCTTTGATTGTCCCTCTGATACTTCTCAACGGATATTTTCCAGATCTGCTTCTTATTTTCATAGCATGATTTTTTTTTTCTCATGTGGTTCCCAATAGTGACAGTTGTCATTATCGTCCTACAATCTGCCGAAAAAAAAACATTTGTTTTCCAACACATTACCAAAAACATATTTGGTAATAATGTTGTCTTTTTTATTGATAAAACTGAAATGTACTGAATAGATTAAACTGTTACTGAGAGGAAAAGAGCTTCATAACAGAACTTGATGTTACTTCCTTTGCTCTTTACTAATACGAAAGGTGTAAGTTAATAATGCTAATTATGTGTGATACTAATCTTTCTTCTGTGGTTATTGAAATATTTATAGGTCGTCAAGGTCTGTATTTTCTCTTGACTGCAAAAGTATACTGTCAGGAGAAAAAAACACTGACAAAATGTAAATACTGTCATTATTTATCACTTTACTGTTTTGGATATCACAAATTCATTTTAAAAGGAAACATTTTACAATAAGGTTCACTACTTTAGTTTATATAAACTAAGAATGAACAATGCTTCTACAACATTTATTAATTTTAGTTAATATTAATTTCAGCATTTACTAATGCATTATTAAAATCCAAAATTGCGTTTGTTAACATTAGTAAATACACTACATGAACTAACAGTGAACAATTGTATTTTCATTAACTAACATTAACAAAGATGAATACTGTAATAAAAGTATTGTTCGTTAAAGATGTTTTATCTTTAAGACCGTCGACTTTTTAGTAGGAAAAAAAGACTGCATAGCACAAGATAAAGTTATTTTAAAAATGTTAAAGATTGCATCTTGTAGCAATTCCCCTGAAGATAATTGTATAATTTGCACACTAACATTTATGCAATGTAATGGACATTTGAATTACATTACAGCTATAATGCTTGCCTGGCGGCAGCTTGTTCTTGATCATAGCTTTCAAACCCTAGTCTGGCTAGTGAAATATGATCGGCGGACATCACTTAACATTATTGCTTCTACTGTAATACACTAGCAGCGCTCATATTCTTTCAATAGACTGGTGCTGCTCTTGCCAGGTTTCAGAGCCAAATTCGCCTGTGCAGTTAAACGCATCATAAACCAATTCTCACTGCAACGCTGCGGATCTCCAACTTCTCAAGCGCTGGATGTGTAGAGATGGGCTTCTGTGGCCGCTGCCGCCGCTCACCGTTCATCATGTCAGGCTGATCTAAAGCAGACCGGCGGTGGGAGACGTGTTCGAACCTGCGCTGTGCCAAATGAGTCTGCCAAGACCTTTCCCTTTATTCACCTGATCTTCTAATTCACTGTGCAAAATGTACAGTATTATCAAATCAGGAGTTAATTTGTCTAAAAGTCAAGGTTCTTTTTATAGCTTTTTTATCAGGCTGCTTGTAGACCTAAGAACAATTTTTTTTCCTCAACTGTCCTGAAAAATAATTATATTCATTATCAAGTTAAAGCGGACAGCTGAGGTTAAATCAGCGCAAGCGTGCGCCAGGAAAGATCCGGACTTTAGGGTTATTAACGTGGGAAAAAATGAAATCTTGTAACGGTTCGCTGATTCTTCACTGATTGAGTTTACACTAAGGGGAAAGATTGTTTCCACCGTCAGCGAGGGATGAGGAATACTGAAGTGGATCCGGCAGGACCTTAGCACAACGCTACAATCCCTCCGCCCTTTGTAGAGGCCACACAGAACAAATAAGCTGTTATTCCACTGTTGTTTGAAAGGCTTGAGGAGGGATTGGTCTTGTAATGAAAAGAAAATAGAGATGATGTTCCCATGACGGATATGATATAGCGAATGGTGCCGGGCCGCACTGCAGTGTTCAGTTCACACCTCCGATTCTAGGAGCCCCCTGACAAAACTCGCGCAAACCCTCTCTCTCCCCCATCAGTTGAAAACCTCACTGCCTGACTCACTTTCCCAACAACATGATCTGGCCCAGAGGCCCATGCCATCACTTCCTGTGCCTGATTTGTTTGGGAACTTTAATCCATGCCCCTGCCCAGCAATGCTCTGTTTGTCTTGCAGAACAACCAGCAAGCATGAGCTGTAAACCCAGGGGCCTCCAAAACTCTTGAGCATGTTGTAGCCAGGGATCGAAGATTTATCCTCAAAGGATATTTTTTTCAGAGGACCTCTTTTAGTTTTTATGTGTAGAAAACCATTTCTGCTCTCATCTTTAAAGGCAAAAACACAATTTTTCCATGCTCCTGTCAATTTTGATATTTTGGGGTTTTGGTTTTTCATAAAGTATTTTTTCAAATGAGTCTAAAGAAAACATCCAGAATATGCTGTGTTTCTTTTAAGCATTTAAATGTGTCTTTTATAGCACTTTATCTATTTGCGTCTGTACATTTCAATTACAATGCATATCTTTAGAGGCCATTTTCTCAAAATGAAAATGATTTTTTTCTTCACTGAGCCAAAAATCTCCACTTACAAACACCAAACTTTACAGTTTTATTACTATCTATATTCTGAAGGTTTTCCAGAGGAGTTTCTTCATATACAATTTGACTGATTTATACATTTTATTCTTTAAAGATTTTTTTTTTTTTTGCCTATTGTCAGTATTTTCTGATTTATGAAGTGATAAAAAGAGATATCCAAAATCCCCTGTTAAAACATTTTCTAATATGAGTCTAATATGTCAACAATATAAAACCTGTCTGAGAAACTTTTTACAACACAATACTTTTACAATTTAAATGTAAATATATTTTCTCGCTGAATAATAATACAAACACCCTTTGTGTTATTTAATCAGATATCAGATTTAATCAGAGTTAAATAATCAAACTGTTTTCATATTTATTGTGTGAGGAAAAAAAAAAAAAAAAAGATTTCTATCATTTTAAAAAGATAGGACTGTCCTGTCATTTCCATGTAATCAAGCCCTAGCAAAGCAAAGAGTCTGGTCATTTAAATCAGTGTGAGTGGAAAAAATGGTGAAAGGATACTCCACCCATTAAAAAGAACATTTTGTCATCATTTACTCATCCTCATGTCGTTCCAAATCAGTATGACTTACTTTCTATAGAAAAGTTTTGGTTTCCATTTAATTCCACTGTATTTTTTACCATAAAATAGACGTCAATGGGAGCTGAAACTGCTTGGTTATCAAATGTCTTCTTTAGTCTTCCGAAGTCATACAGGTTTGTTACAACATGAGGGTAAGTAAATTATGACAAAGTTTTCAGCTGGGTGCTTTCACACCTGCACTTTTGGTGCGTTCCCGGGTTCGTTTGGATGTGAACACTATTTTCGGTGCGCATCCCCGAACCGTGCCCGAGTCCGCCTAAAAGGGGTGGTCTGGTGTACGGTTCGCATCTGATGTGAACGCATTCGTACTAAATCACGGAAGTGAACCGCTATTAATGACGTCTGAATTGGTCAAACTGTGTGTATTTATGCGTTTACTCACTCGCTTTCCTGAAAAGCTTGACTGACAGGCTGCAGCTGAGAGAATTTATGTCATTCCTCCTCGCAGAAAGTGACTCCCGCGTTCTTCTGAACCTTTGCATTACAGTCGTGACAAATAGACGCATGTGCTAATCTGTGTTTGCGCTTTGGAAATGAATAAAAAAAAAAAAAAATTCCAAAGCAAAAATTAAGCGAGTTGAGGCCCTTTCACACGGGTCGCGGCGAGCGGTGAAAAGGCCGCGTGGCTGCCGCATTCTCTTGTAGTGGAAGCGTTTTGTGCCATTGAGGCGGTGTTCGCGACGCGGTCTCGGGGCGGATGTTGCCATAGTTACAATTGTCAAAGTCACATTTGTATGTACTAACAACTAAATAAAACGTAACGGAAATTTGTGTTTGTGTCATCCTGTCATTAATTATTGCCATTATTGTTTTTTTCCGTTTGGCACAAGTGGAGTTGTTTTGGAAGAACTGCCTTAAGAGCATAAAAAAACAATCTTCTCCTCCATTTTCAACTGTCCATTATAAATTCAGTTAAACGTTCTATGATTGGTTGTTAATAATTTGTTCGCTGATTGGTTAAAGCCGACATGGCTACCGCTGCGCCTCACAAAAAAAAGATAAAATATTTTTATCTTTGACTGCGCCTGCCGCGAAGCGCCGTGCTCGTGGAAGTGGCAGGATTTTGGGTGCACCAGCACGCTTGCGCTCCACGCGCAAAAGACGCGATATGTGAACGGCCCCTAAAAGCCTTCTTTTCACCACACCTCATCACTTGATCATGTTGGCGGCAAAGTGGCAAACGTAAACAATGCCACTGAACCGAACGCAACTCGCAAATGTAGCTGATTGTTACTGCTGAAAATTGACAATTATTGTCATTTTTTGGGTTGTACTAATCCTGTAACATTTGGAATACTACAGACCGCCAAAAATTATAACAACTCAAGGAGAAGAGTGCAAAAAACTGTCTGAGAAGCAAAAGGCATTTGTAGTTGGCCAAACTGAACCAGGATTTCCAGGGCAAGAATCTTGACAGCATTCATGTTTTTTCTTATTTCTTTTAAGTAGGTGAAATATTAAGCTGATATCTTAATCAGTACTGCTCGTGCATATCTTTACCACCTATTTCCAATTAGTTTGTCAAAATATTGCACCCTTCCCTATTTGATTTAGCAGCTTCCACGCATTTTTTCCGTGGTTTAGACATCATAAATTAGCAGAACAATGTATTCAGTAGTACATTAATCGTGCAATCAATGCTGTTGTTTACATCTGAGTATCACCAATATGGGCGTGCATCCGGGTAACTGACCAAGCCGTGATGTAAGTGCAAACCCTCTATTCGTGAACTGCCACTCTGATGATGCAAAGGTACCGTGGTCTGGAACCAAAAAAAAAAACACAGTATGAACACAAACCAGCGAGGGCAGTGGAGCGGGAAGCAATCGAACTCCGGTTCGGACCAGGCAATTGAACCAAGTGCTCAAAGATGAAGAACCACCCATCAATGAACAAAACTACTGTGGGCATGTGAGATTTTGTGAACACTCAAAAACCATTTTTAAGCCCTTGTCCAGAGACACTTGTCCGCCTCCTCTATCATGTTCACAACAGGCCCGTCATAAGGTTCCGCAAGGGTGCGTATTTGTGTATTTATGTGTCAGAGGTCACTTAACTTCAGTATCGCCTTAAGCTGATCCACATGTCAGGGGACTAGCTGCACTGAGAATCAAAACCAGAGTATGAGAGGAAGTTCTCTGTTTATGCTTTTCATAGACCTTCTTTTCACTTTCAAAGGAAAAAAGCTCTGCTGGCAAGTGGGTCAGCCTGTGCATTATCTACGCTGCACAGATTGCCGCTGGCCTGGCTGAGCAGTACCATATTTAAAATCACAAGTTTAACTCTCTTACACTCCTTGGGGTCTCAATTCTGGGGCCCTTAAAGATTTATCTTGGTGTCTGGAGAAATCTTGAAAGACCATGCAGATCATCCTCGATCCTCATCAGCCATCAGTATGTCGTAATTGGATTTAGTTCACATTTGTGTGCGCTGATGATTATGTAAATGAAATCCACATGCATATAACCAATATTTTCAGAACAATTAGATATAGTATATGCCTCGCACAACCTCTAGCAATAGCTGAGACAAAACAAAGAAGGCGTGCTGCCATCATGTACATATGGTGAGGATGTTTTTGCAGAATTTTGATTAATGTAAGGAGACTGTGTGAAAGTATGTAATTGTTACTGGCCTTTTTTCCCCCTCTCAGACATGATGCATATTTTATCTTCTTTTTCCAGAGTGATCTGGGAGACTGCACTTATGTTTATTTGCTATTTGTTAGTTTTGTGTTGTCATGACAATATCATGACACATCCTTTCTCTTTCTTTCAGTTCTTATAGAATAGTCATAATGTCAATGATTTATATTATTATACTTTGAATGTTGTATAATGCACAGCCGCAGAAGGTCAAAACAGTAAGGTTAAGCCAACATGCACATTTAAATGTCACTAAATTAACACAATCCAGCTGGCCAGGGTTATTTTTGTTAACTAAAACCATTAAAAAATGTTAATTGAAATAATTAGTGTTAACTGAAATGCAATGTAACATGAAAAACTTATATCAGCTAGTTGCGAAGGCAATATTTCTCATTTTCTTTTAGTTTAACGATGCATTAAAATAACTAACGCTAAAATACAATTTTTTATTTTACTTTAAATAATTAATAATAGTTTACTTATTTTTACTTTAGTAAAGAATAATAAGCATAAGAAGCATAAGTTAGATATAGATAGATAGATAGATAGATAGAGGTAGATAAAATTAATTTATAGTTAAATTGCTGCAAATGTCATTGAAATGCACATTAAAATATATTTTCACCTTATTATTTAGATATTTTTTGGAGCTTACTGGCAGAAAAAAAGAGTGAACTACATAAATAGATAAATGTTAATAAAATAGAAAAGTCTGCAGTGATTGTAGAAAAGAAGAAACAAACTCTTTTTCAGCTAATTGCAAAGGCAATATTTCTAATTTTCTCTTAGTTTAAATTGATGCATTAAAATAACTAACACTAAAATAAAAATTGATAATAACAGTGAAAATAAAAACAAAAATGTTGAGAATTACCTATGTTGTGAGAAAAATTTGCAGCTATTTAACTTAATTTTCTTATGTATTTTTATTTTACTTTAAATAATTAATAATAGTTTGCTTATTTTTACTTTTGTAAAGAATAATAAGCATAAGAAGCATAAGATAGATAAATAGATAGATGATAGACAGACAGATAGACAGACAGATAGATAGATAGATAGATAGATAGATAGATAGATGATAGATAAGGTAGATAAAATTAATTCATAGTTAAATTGCTGCAAATTTCATTGAAATGCACATTAAAATATATTTTCACTTTTTTTGGAGCTTACTGGCAGAAAAAAAGAGTGAACTATATAAATAGATAAATGTTAATAAAATAGAAAAGTCTGCACTGAATGTAGAAAAGAAGAAACAAACCCAGGAAAACAGAGCTGTGGATTTTTGCTGTGAACCAGTCTGAGGTTTTTTGAATTACTCAGAAAATAGCTTGTTTATTTCCTTTACCTGTTGGAAACAGGCCACAATGAATGCACAGTCACAAACACAGAAGAGTAACAAGGCTCTAACCAAAGCCATAATGACATAATAGAGGAGAAGAACTCTGATGTTAAGCTGTACGGTTTTCAAGCATGTGTACAAACATGATCTCACAGTACATGTTTTAAACAGTCCTTACGTGATGTCCACGTACAATGCTTTCTCTGAAGATTAATCAGACCTTCTATATATATATATATATATATATATATATATAGCATTGTTCTTGCTCTGAAGTAAACCTCGAAGCCTGCTGCACTGTGTGGTGTCATGTTCATTTCAACAATATCAATCTGAAGTATTCTTGACAAGGCGTCTCCCAAGATCACCCATGTCGTGTCATACTCAGTGACCCCTGTGGCCTGTGGGGGTGTTCTGCACGTCTGGATCGCTCGTCTCTCTTACCGTGCTGTAACGCAGAGCTCTGTTTGAATCATCACACTCAATCGGCCAGTTGACCTTAGATTGTCTACAGAGCCCTGGCATGTCAAGCCACATCCCCATTAGTAAGCCACAGTCTGCTGCCCTGCCTCGCTTGGGCTGGGTGGAGAAGGAGATGGGGTTCTTTTCGTCATTTCAACCTTAAACCTGCTGGGAGGATGAAGGGTTTATGTTTTGCCAGGAGTTCAGCTACAGGCCTGGTTGATTGAATTAAACTTGCCTCATTACTGAACTTTCTCTGCAAATAGAGTGACAGACTCCAGAGACTCTTTAGTGACAGATATCGCTGTGGCCTGTGGGTATGACTTTCGCTGAAGTTTGAGGTTTGACATACACGTGTGCCGCTATACGTGGACACTCTCTCGCCAAACACAAAAAATGTTGGCATCTACATTTGCTGGCCTATACCATGGCTTTTCTCAACAGACATTGATAATGAACTGGATTTTTTATTTTTTTTTCAGCAAAGAAGTTCAGATTTCAGGTTTCAAGGGGAAATATGCAACATTTACCGTATAATAAATATAACTAAAATATATATATACACAGTCATTCAAATGTTGACTTGGATTGTTTTTTAAGGAAGTCTCTTATATTCATCAAGGCTGCGTTTATTTGATCAAAAATACAGAAAAATATTGTTATTGTTAAATGTTATCGCAATATTAAATAGTGGTTTCTATTTTAATATACTTTGAAATATTTAAATTAAATATTTATTCCTCAAAGCTGAATTTTCATCAATCATTACTCTAGTCTTAAGTGTCAAATGATCATTCAGAAATTATTTAAGAATTAGAATTATTATAGATTTATTATAATGGAATTATTATAGAATTATAATCCTTTTTTCAAGATTCTTTGATGAATAAAAAGTTAAAAAGAACAGCAGTTATTTAAAATAGCGATCTTTTCTAACAATATAAATCTTTACTGTCACTTTTTTATCAAATTAACACATCCTTGCTGAATAAAAGTATTCATTTTTTTTCAAACTAAGAAAGGAAGAAAAAAATTTACTGACCCCAAACTTTGAACAGTAGTGTATATTGTTACAAAAGATTTCTATTCTAAATCAATGCTATTCTTTTTAATGTTATATTAATCAAATAATCCTGAAAAAAGTATCACAGGTTCCAAACATATATATATATATATATAGAATGGTTAGATTAGATTAGAATGATTTCTGAAGGATTATGTGACACTGAAGACTGGAGTAATGATGCTGAAAATTCTGCTTTGCAATACAGGAATACATTTTATTTTAAAGTATATTAAAATTGAAAGCCACTATTTTAAATCGCAATAATATTTCACATTATTACTCTTTTTTTTCTCTATTCTTCATTACATAAACGCAGCCTTGATGAACAGAGAAGACTTCTGTAAAAAACATTAAAAATCTTACTGATCACAAACTTTTAAATGACAGTGTATATACATTAATTATGAATATAAAGAAACATAACACACTATTTCATTTTGTCAGAATGGAAGGATGCTTTTGAATGGCCATCAATGGAGAAAGATGCGCATTTCCTTAAGAGTGCTGTAGTTGCAGCATTTACCAGTAGGGGCTGACTGGACCATACTAACCAGCAAAACTTTGATCCTCTGTCATTGCAAAGTGGAATATTTTCTTTATACAGTCAAAGCAATGTATTGATTCCATTCCTTCCAAGTTCATCCACTTCCCATTTACTCCTTGGTCCCGTTACAAAGATAGATCGGAATTTTGGCAGAATGCTCATCCTGACGTAATTGTGATTGGCTGATACCATCACATTCAGCAGGAAGGAGGAGACATCCAAACATGTTTCCAGTTTGTGTTGTTTGGATGAAATGTCCATTTCTGTTATCTCTTCATCAGTTCCTATTTTGCTTTTCCAATATGGATAGATTTCACCCTAGGTAACAGTGGGAGCTTAAAACCCTCCATAAAGCCTAAAGACAAACATGGACCTGTAGTGCAAGCGATTCTGCTCCAAGTTTGGGTTTAGATTTCCATCTAAACTGATTTTCATCTGAATTCAGAGTAAACATGGCGGACGCCATCTGTTTCTCTGTAGAGTGGAAAGAGTTGATGAAATTCTTGAATGCTTTAAAGAAGTCCTTTGTTAACAACTTTTATTTTGACTTATCCTGTCTTCTCAAGCATAGATCCTTGTGTCTGGCTTTTTATTTATTTATTTATTTTTCCCCTAAAAACTCTCTGAGCATGTGGGCCAATTACAAATGACTCCTGC
This sequence comes from Cirrhinus mrigala, assembly GCA_036247105.1. Taxonomy (NCBI): domain Eukaryota; kingdom Metazoa; phylum Chordata; class Actinopteri; order Cypriniformes; family Cyprinidae; genus Cirrhinus; species Cirrhinus mrigala. The sequence goes on along the minus strand of CM070013.1, from coordinate 36,115,080 downwards.
ACTCCTACACTAGACAAATTCCTATTCCTGATATTTGCGCTTCTAATTTCAACATACTTTCAGGACATTTAGATTAAAACTAAGGGATTAAACAAGAAGAGGAAGAAAAAAGTTAGATCTAAAATGTATCACTAGTTAATTGCAGTCTTCTCACTATCAGTAGAGCATCATCATTCACATAGTATATGCAAATATGTGCAATGTTTCTGTGCAATATATAATATTAATAGCATTTTCAGCATTACCGTAGGTGCTGCTGTAACAGCTATTAGTGTTGATATATATATAATTTACATTAATTTGGGACCACATAACCAGTCAAAACGGTCCGTTTTTTGAAACTGAGATTTATACATCTTCTGACAGCTGAATAAATAAGCTTTCCATTGATGTATGGTTTGTTAGAATAGGGCAATATTTGTTTGAGATACAACCATTTGAAAATCTGGAATCTGAGGATGCAAAAAAAAAAAAAATACTGAGAAAATCACATTTAAAGTTGTCCAAATTAAGTTCTTAGCAATACATCTTACTAATCAAAAATTAAGTTTTGATATATTCACAGTAGGAAATTTGCCGTAATATCTTCATGGAACTTGATCTTTACTTAATATCCTAATGATTTTTGGCATAAAAGAAATATCAATATTTTTGACCCATACAGTGTATTTTTGGCTATTGCTACAAATATACCCGTGCTACTTAAGAATGGTTTTGTGGTCCAGGGTCACATTTTATTTCAGTTTCAATTCATTTTGCAACAGCTAATGCTTTTCCCACATAAATATCACCAAATTCCAAACTTTATTCATAGACATTATTATGGCAAGCCCATGATACAAAAGCTAGCAGCTGATATTAGTCCTTACATAAGTAATCCAATCTTGAAGGGCATTGTGATCTTGAGTGACAGCTGACTGTGAAAACCCATCTCAAGTGATGTCACATGACTCTAGACATCTGGGAAGCTCCTCGCTCAAGAAAGAGTGTCCCTGGAGTTCCCAGAATGCCCTCTGTGCTTCGCTCTGTTTTAGCAGACTGACGGGTGTTCTCGAGTTTCATACTGCGAGATAAGATCAAGTTTGTGTGAATTCTGTACAGCAACAAGCGCTGTTCAGTGCACAACCCCCCAGAGTAGATGCAGTATCACCTCACGTCTGAGGGCCAAGTGCATTTTAGTCCAAACTACAGCCTGTCACGCTACACAAGAAAAGAATCCAAGGTCAAAGGCTGCACTTCCTTCGAGCTGAAACTGTTTCAATGAATCAGCCAAACAAATAAACAAATCTGTGTGAATCATTCTTTCAGAATCATTTGAACCACAACAAATTTTCAGGAAAAAAAAAAGTTTTGGCATGTCTAAACTGAATTATGGCTAGATGGCCAGTCTTTAAATAAGCACTGAATATGCAAAATAATATACTGCTATATGTCCATTTTGATAGGCAGCTGCCAAATGGACTTGCTTGCAGTGATGAATCAAGTGCTTTTTGCTATGCTTTCTCTCACTCTGTCTAGGTCACATGAGACGGATTCGTTGCTTCTGTAACTCCACGGCCTCACAGAACAAGAAGTCTGCTTTCTGTCAGTCTCAGTCCTGAGAGACTGCTTCAAAGGAAGACGATCAGCTGCAGCAACTGAGAGATAGATCGAGAGAGGAATGAGTGAAGGAGTGAGTGAGTGCGGGCCTCTTCAGCTCTTCCCTCAGAAGGGAGGTGTGGTAGAGAGGAGGAGAAGGAGGTCACGAGTGAGGTGAACACGCGTACACACACATTAGTGACTCACATCTCCAGCGTGGATCTGCTCCACAACTCTTCAGTAGCTCACCAAACCAGAATTCATAATATGTGTAGCAGTAATGACAGCTGGAATCACACTGTGTCAGGCACTGAGTGATGTTTTTGTTACTCTTTTTGCTGTTTTTTATCAAATAAATAAACCTAGGTGAGCATACGAGACTTTCAAATACATTATAAATCATAATTATTCCAAAACCTCTGACCAGGAGTCTGTATAAATTTTTGTATTAGGTATATGAAGTTTCTTATGCATCATGTTACTCTCATGAACGCGTGTTGAGACTGAAATGCAAGAAATTGTTGAATTAGGGTGACCATATTTTAGTTTGCAAAAAAGAGGACAGTTGGGGTCAAATGCGTGGAGGGGTGGGAGGCTGGGGGTTAAAAAGTCCCCAAAGTAGCGCAATGACCATATCCCATATTAAAACTCAAAATATTTCATTTCCATGCCTAAAATGTATATTTTACCTTCACCCTTGTGCAGATAAACATAACATAAACAGCTAAAAGGCTTCCTACCAGTGGCCATCACAAAACTTAACATCTTGCACAGTTTTATCACAGGTAGAATGCAAAATGTTTCAATACAAGCAATTCAGCCAAATGTAATTTATGCAATATTTCAAACATTTAACAAGAAAATCAACCGTTCGCAACAGTTTAAAATCGGCCCAATTCCATGCAAAAAATGCAGATTTGGCAACCCCGCAATCCAACGCAAGCTGCAGGAATCAGATTGAACTGATAATGTCAAGACAAGAGAAAGGAGAGATGACTGACAAATCATGCTGGAGGATTTGCTGCTCAGCAGATAATGTGCTCATATCTGATCTTGTAAGATCTGCTCTCTTTATACAGAGTGCGTGTGATCACGAAATTGAAAGTGAAAGTAAACAGCCACTCATTCAAAAGAGATTTAAATACTCCACATATGATATCAGATCCCTGATGCGCGAAAATTATATTTAATATTAGAATGATTGCATGAGCAGGCGATGATGGCCCAAAATTTAGCGGGAGCAGGATCAAGAAAACAGTCCCGCGTAGGACTTTAATACAAAAACACGCAGAATGAATGGCGACTGTAGGAAGCAAAAGCCGAATCTCTGACATTTGAAATCCCGGCCGGACGCATTTTTTAAGATCCAAAAAGTGGGGAATGTCCAGGGAAAAGAGGACGTATGGTCACCCTAGTTCGTGGTCAAAAGTGACTGAAGCCTTGAAATGTAACTTTTAGTTTTTTTCAGGAAAATCATTGTAAAATATTTTTGTTCAATAATATTTTTTGATTATTATTTAGAATTTTGAGAGGATTTTATGATAATATGTAATATTTATACAATTTTAATAAGCTATTTTTTCCCATTAGAATTAATATATATTTATTTATATAATATTTTTATTATTATTTTTCAATAAATGCAACAATTCACATTAAAACAAAGTGAATGTTTTTAAAATCCTTTTTTTTTTTTTTAAGTAAGAATTGTGCCATTTGGTGTCATTAAAAAATAAAAACTTGTGTAATGTCATGTAAGCTCCTGTATATCTCCCTATATTATACATATATACAGGATTACCACTGTTTTTTTTGTGCGTGTATGTCTATTTTGCACTCTTGTTATTTTAGAGTGTCACCCCTTGATTGCTGTGCACTTCTTTTTTTAAAAGATTCTCAGAGTTTTCGTATTTTTTTGTATTTCCCATTCATTTCCTATGTCAGTCATTTTTGACCGTATAGGAGCCAAGTGTGACTTTTTTGTTTGTGACCCTTTAACATATATCCGAATCATGTCCATGATTTTTTTGTGTGCTCATATAGCTAATGCAACAAAAGTCACCAAGTGTCATCTCATTCTGATGAAGCTACGATTTTTAACATTTCAAAATACAATTTTTTGGGTCAAAAATGACCGAAGAGGCCCAGAGGGTTAAGGATGTCCTTACTACCTTTCTGGACCTTGAATGTGTCAGTTGAATTGCTGTCTATGCAGTGTCAGAAAGCTCTCGGATTTCATCAAAAATATCTTAATTTGTCTTCCAAAGATGAATGAAGGTCTTACAGGTTTGTAACGATACGAGGGTGAGTAATTAATCACAGAATTTTTATTTTTGGGTGAACTATCCCTTTAATATACAGATGGGCCAGTCTGACCTGAGTGTGAGAACAAGGCTTTCACCATGTGCTCTGCGATGAAGTGTTCCTTTCTTTAATGTCAGTCACTCCAATTTTACTGCCAGTGGAAAGTATGCACTCAGGAGCCATGGATGAAGAGTGCAGGGCACATGGAGGACTATGCTTGCGAAACCACTCTCAGCCAACTCATCTGGCAAACTTTGAGTGTCCCATGAAGATGAGCACTTTTAAAGTAGTACTTTCATTTAGGTCTGGTGTCCATGCTCCACGCACATCAAAAGTCCCTAACGGTGCCCCAAACATTTTCCACAGTAACAAAGAAATCTAGGCATCGCTAATAAAATAGGTGTTTCTATTCCGAGTGAAATGCCATTGTTATATGTTTCATCCTCTCCCAGGCTGTTATCTCACCATGTGTGCAGTACAAGGAAATAGAGTGTCATTGAAGTTTACATGACACATGTTGTGAATCATGGCTGCAAGCCTTTCATTAAATAGTAAATGGAAAATGGCTTAGTTAAATCGTGCAGTCAGCTTGCATGCAAGTCTACACTGGTGACAAACAGGGCCACCAAGGGATGAGAGCTGACCAGATTGTTGAGGTGTTGGAAGACCCCTGAGAAGTGTTGAAGAGTGGATCTGCATTCATTGCAGCTGGCGAGCAGACGTCTAGTCAGAACTCGATCTAGCGCCTTCATTCTCCCTCCCTCTCTCGCTCTCGTTTGCTGTTCTGTCTCTCTTTCTGGTCCCTCCTGGGGAAAAGAATATTTCTCTCTTTGATTTCAATCTTGGCACCAAATACAGCTCCTCTCTCCCATATGGGTAAACATCCTCACACAGAAAGAGAAAGGCAGAGTAAATAAAGAACCAAAAAGTAGAAAAATAAAAAAAAAGGTAGCTGACCATGAGTTTGTTTCCACCTGTGTATGGACGGATATGTATCCTGATGAATGTCCATGGTAATTATGAGTGGTCATGACCCCCACAGCTGGATGCGGTGACATCTGGGCACACAGATTCATAGACCTCTGTAGAATAATGCACTGACTGTGCAAAGTTTGGATTGGCTATTTGTTATGACAGTGGTTTGTAAAAAGTATGAATGAGAAATTCATACAAAAGTTTGAAGGCAGTATGATGTCTCTTATGCTCATCAAGTGTTCATTTATTAACAATAATATTGTGAACAAATATTATAATTTAAAATAAATCATCTGAAAAAATGTATAAAGAATCTGCAAAATGTTAATTATTTAACCAAAATTAGAGGGATCATACAAAATGCATGTTATTTTTCATTTAGTATTGACCTGAATAAGGTATTTAATAGAAAAGATGTTTACATAAAGATTCTTAAACCTGTGTTGTTACCTGAATGATCCACAGCTGTGTTTTTTGGTTTAGTGATAGTTGTTCATGAGTCTCTTGTTTGTTCTGAACAGTTAAACTGCCCACTGTTCTTCAGAAAAATCCTTCAGGTCCCACAAATTCTTTGGTTTTTCAGCATTTTTGTGTATTTGAACCCTTTCCAATAATGACTGTATGATTTTGAAATCTTTTCACATTGAGGGACTCTTATGCAACTATTACAGAAGGTTTAAACACTCACTGATGCTCCAGAAGGAAACACAATGCATTAAGAGCCGGGGGGTGAAAACTTTTTGAATTTGAAGATCAGAGTAAATTCAGCTTTTTTTGTCTTCTGGTAAACATGTAAGTATCTTCTGTAGATTCTGAAGGGCAGTACTAGATGGGGAAAAAAATATGATATTTAGACAAAATAAGAAAAATGTACATATCTTTATTCTGTTCAAAAGTTTACACCCCTGGCTCTTAATGCCCCCTTTTCCTTCTGAAGCATCAGACAAGAATATAGATGTATAGTCAAACCAGTTGAGCTATGCTGCCAGTGATGCACACAGATATGGAGCTGAGATGGATGGCAGGTCAATGTGGGTGAAGTGGACAAAGAGGAAAGATGGAAAAGGAGAGTGAGACATGGCTGGACACTGAGAGAGAGAACGGATGAAGAAAAGAGTGCAGAATCAGAGGGGCATCTGGTGAATTCCAGTGCTGGTCTGCAGTGCAGCGGGAGCAAGGCTTCAGCTGAAGTGTTTGTGGGGCCCCTGTGGTTTTTCAACCAATAAATCCACTGCATGTCTTTAATACGGGCAGAATGTGCAGGCAGAGGAGTGCTGAAGGATGTATGGCCATTACTCAGCGGCCCACATCTGAAGAGAAGAGCTTGGCCGGGAGGGCGCAGTCTACTCCCTCCTCTTCCTCAGTCTGCGAGCAGACGGTCACAGCTCTGCCGAGGTGTGAAAAGGAATGGATCTCCTGAAGCTCAGGCCACTGAACTACAGCCTAAATGACAGCCAGTGTTTTCTGAGTGGTGCAAAGAAAAAAAGAGGAGGAGAGGATATCTGTACTATAATATGAGTAGCTGAATCTTGTGAATTTGTTTATTCAGACTGATTTAATTTGTTGTGTTCATTTAGTGTGATACAATAGTTTCAGTCCTTGAAGTAACAGGCTGTCAGTCTGTGTATGGATATACATGATTGCTTCTACATTCAACCTCGATGGCTACTGCAGTTGCGAGTGGAGTGCGGTATATGGAAATAGTGAGAAAATTAAGCATAAAATTATATCTCAAGAAAGTGTCAAACAAGACTGAAATTAATTAACATCCAACTTCACTGTAAATTGTAAGTTTCTAGAACTCTTTACTAAGAAGTTGTGCTTTAATATAATATACAATATTTTATATTCACCACTATAGTTAATTATAGAATGTACTATATTATTTATGACAGTACGATTTTGCTGCTACCACAGTTTACTATGGCAGAATACCATTCCAGAAGCTGGCTTAGAACTGAGATTTTAGCAGAAATATGTAGACAGCCAATGTGCATAGAATCCATTGTAGTGGGACTCTTTCTGCATGTTACATTGTTATGCCAGAAAATAGCGACAATTGACTTATCTTTTTGAATAGGTTATAAAATGAAATTTCATTCACAGTACTGATTCTTAACATTTAAGTCAATGAATCATTTACCCGATTGAATTCAACCAATTCGACCCTTTGAAACAAAACGTATATTGCTTGGAAACTGCTGATCATGCTTTGACTTTGTTCAGACATTTGAAATGTTTTTATTGGTGGAGCAAATACATAAAAGTTTGTTTTTTTGTTTTTGTGCACAAAAAATATTTTTTGTAGCAACATAAAATTACAGTTGAACCACTAATGTCACATTGACTATTTTAAGTCCTTACTACCTTTCTAGGCCTTGAACGTGGTAGTTGTGTTGCAGTCTATGGAGGGTCAGAAAGCTGAAGAAAAGTGTTCTGAAGATGAACGAAGGTCTTACAGGTTTTGAACGACATAAGGGTGAGTAATCAATGACCGGATTTTATTTTCTGGATGAACTAACCCTTTAATTTATTGTTTATTTTACTGTACTATTAAAGCACTACCACTCGCATATTGTACTGCTGTTCAGAAATATCAGCCTTTACCTTAAGCTGAATCACAGCCGTACTGATGTCAATATATTTGACAGATATGCAGGAAGTTATTACTGTTTTCCAGGTCATGACCGACAGATTCTGTATTCTGTTATCTGCTTCTCATCATTACAACATTTCTGTTAGTCACTGTTAAGCAAAATCATCTTCCCATGACCCGTTTATTTTTTTCCTCACCTCTGCTGCTGCTTTTCTCCCTCAGGTTTGATTTCTAAGGAACGCACTGATATAATGTAGGCCTATAATGCAAAATATAGTCGAGAAGCACTGATGGAATGTACAGAACCTTGACAGTTTAAGTCATACAGTGATTTTACCTTTATTTTCTTTCGATGATCATAGCAATTTTACCCTGCTGTTAATCGGTTTACGTTGTCCCAAAGTTAAGGTGTCTTTTGGGAGATTAGCGCCATCTTCTGTTTTGGATTATATTACCATTCTCTGTGACACCTAGGGTTGCCTATGTACATGCAGTGAACAACTGCTCACCGATGAATGGATTCTGTAATGGGCCTGATACTACAAGAAGTCTGTCTTTGATATGATTAAGGGGATACCGGGTGAATGAAACAGGCATTGAAACCAGACGTTCTCATGCAGTTTATTAGAGGTTTCTTCTCTGTTTACATTCAGGTTGCTAAGATGAAAACAGCTCTCACATGGCTGGATATTAGTCTGATGAACTCCAGTGATTATTGTATTCAGGCAAATCCGTGTTTGGCTTGTGCATTTGTTTTGTGTTCAGATTTGAGGCCAGTGTTTTCAAGGACACGCTGAAATATAGTATCATCACAGGTGGACACAATTGTTGGCCTGTTGGTAACACTGACGATCTTCAGGGCAATCAAAACAGAGAATGGGTTTATGATTTTATGAATAAACTCAGAATTTTCGAACTCGCTACAGTGTCTCTGTCATTCTCTGTCTACATCGTCTCCCATGTGAAGCATGAAGCAAACATTTTTGGACACAGTGCTGATTGCCATCATAACTCTCTACGTCTGGGACGCCGCTCCTGGCTCAGGTTCAGATTCAGCCTGTTTGTAGCTCCATATGTCACTACGCTGCCTGGAGATTTGTGGGCCATCATCAAGTCTTGCTCGCAAGAAGCTTGCTAGGAGTGGCCTCAACGACTTTGCATTTCTCTCTGCTTTTTTTCACCCCAGCTTTCACTTTACTTTTTTCTGGGCTCATCAACTGTGCAGAGAGACCAGTAATCGAGCTCTTTCATGTGGTCGGGATCCTTTCACAATCCAAACGCTTACCATTTGTTTGTGTCTTTTGCTGCCATCTCTCCCACTCCTGACTACGACAGATTTAAATGCTCTCTGGGACCTCACACGCAAATAAAATAAAATGGCGGCGACAGCAACCATGGATGCAATTATCCTCCTCTTCAGTCTTCCAGTCTGCATATCTCTCCCGTCGACTAGTTTTAGTGAAAATGAGATAATGGAGTGAAAGAAGGAGGGCTAATGAAGTTTTTCCTTGGTTGTTTTGTGTCTATGGATAACAGCACCACTTTGTTATCACCGTGGTCCACATATTACTGTTTGATCTCATTATTATTGAGATCTGATTAACAGCAGGGTGAAATTACTGCGATCATCGAAAGAAAATAAAGGTAAAAACACTGTATGACTTAAACTGTCAAGGTGTACATTCCATCAGTGCTTCTCAACTATATTTTGCATTATAGGCCTACATTATATCAGTGCGTTCCTTGGAAATCAGACCTGAGGGAAAAAAGCAGCAGCAGAGTTGAGGGAAATAATAATCAGGTCAGGGGAAGATGGTTTTGCTTATGTGAAAAATACAATATTGACTTGTCTGCAAATAAAACTGAAAATTCAGCTAAATGTTTGGGTTTGTGAAGCTGAATTTTCCCATTACACTAGCCATTACTCCAGTCTTCAGTGTCACATGATCCTTCAGAAATTATACTAATTTGGCACTCAAGAAACATTTACACTACCAGTCAAAAGTTTTTGAACAGTAAGATTTTTAATGTTTTTTAAAGAAGTATCTTCTGCTCACCAAGCCTACATTTATTTGATCCAAAGTACAGCAAAGTACAGTACAAAAGTACAGTAAAAGTTTGAAATTCTTTTTACTATTTAAAATAACTGTTTTCTATTTGAGTACATTTTAAAATGCAATTTATTTCTGTGATCAAAGCTGAATTTTCAGCATCATTACTCCAGCCTTCAGTGTCACATGATCGTTTAGAAATCATTCTAATATGCCAATTTACTGTTCAATAAACATTATTATTATCATCATCATCATCATCATCATTATTTAAAACTGTTATGTACATTTCTTTCTTTTTTTTTGGAAAGAAATTATAGAAATGAATACTTTTTGGATAACTTATAACTTTTGGTAATATATAAGTTCTTCTTGTCTGTTAATGTGCATGTAATCCCTGATAGAGACAGTTTTCTTCACCACTCACACTTACTTTTCCTAAATCACTAAAAATATATGCCTTGCTGCAATGTGCCAAAATTGCAATCGAGTTTGCATACAAATTTTATGAGTATGTTCGTAGCATAAATCATGTGTTGATGTCAATAAAGACAGTAAATCCCACACACAGCTCTTCATATCTCAAGCAATCGTCTTCAGAGATGAGACCGTAAGAAATGGTGTGCCAAAACCAGACCATATTGAAGAATAACAAAAACATAAATTACTGAATCATGGAAGAGACACAGAGCTATTCAAATCCCCTGATGGGATCGTCTTTGAGCTTTGAGCTCTATAGAGAGTAATTTATCTAGCATTATAGACATTGTATTGGTAGGACAGTATAGTTCTCTCACAGTGTCAATTCATGTGTGATATCAGTACTAGAGACCCGTCAGTTGGATTAATTTTTTATACAAGCACTCTTATGGAAAAGATGCAGCTTGGAGAGCTTTTGGAGGACATGTGGGAGACAGAAAGAAGCTTACCAGCTCTTTAATAAAACATCATTAATCTTGATGGTGCCAGACCCAGATATTGGGCAAGACACAAACTGTGTGAACTGTAATCAGGGATTTTGACTGATAAAGCAGAGATGAGTATTCAGAGAACACAGACATCCACATAAAAGATTCATTTGAGGAGGCCATACATGTGAGACACATGCATGTGTGCAGCCTTGCATGTTTGTGGGTGGCTACATCACTCTTGGTTGTCATTTTTCTACAGGCTCAAAAAAAAAGTCCCCCTTCCCGTCAGTGCAAATAAATTCCTTATTCCTCAGACGAAAGGGTTCTCTTACCACTCCACTTTGCGGCGAGACTATAGCACACTAAATGGCGGTGCGACTTAAGCTTGTGGCCGTCAGACATACCGAATCAGGAAAGAGAGTATCCCTGCACATAAAGCGAGACATGATTTTCATAGAAGATATCTTATATTTCAAGCCACTGAACTATATCATCTGTGAACACTGATATCATAATAATACATGTTTTGTGTTATCCTTAGACATTAAAGTGATAATAATATATATTTAATATTAGTGTCTGTATAAAGGAAATTGCCTCGGTGGAAAGTGAGACTGTACACCCTGTATCACTATCACTTATACACCAAATTGGTTATTTGTCACTGAAGCTTGTAACCATCAATGAGAAATGTTCACAGAGCTTTTGCCTGGATCACTGTACAGCTCCAGTCTATGGCTGGCCTCTAGTGGAGGAAACTTATAAAACAGGTCGTTTTTGCAGCAAGGCAAAACTTTTGAAACGAATTTTTGGCATTTTCTAATGTAAATTATGATTGTACACACTCTAGTGGGTTGTTTTCATACTTTGAGATCGTTTCCATACTTTCACAGTGAACAAACAAAAGCAAAATAAAACGCTTAACGGAAAAGAAACGTTAACGGAAATCACTTACTATTTTTATTTAATTCCTTTAATATTTTTTTTATTAGGCTGTAAGAACATAGCGCTGTTTGGAAACACACCTTCAGCAAAATAATTCATGTGGTTTCTAAATCTGTGAGTCTAGCGATAGTTATCTATTTAATTCCGATTGAATTCAAACTTGGTAACAATACGACAAACAGCAATTTGTATATTATTCTTTTTGCGTTATTATTCTGCAAATTATTCTATAAACATATTCGTCCAAGTAACAGTTAAATTGATTTATACATTTATAAAACCACGATACATATGGTTCGTCGACATATCACTACAGTGAGACAGGCTCGGCATACAGATGGGTAGATAAATATCTGTCAGTATATATATATATATATATATATATATATATATATATATATATATATATATATATATATATATATATATATATATATATATATATATAATTTATATAATATTTTAACAAAAGAGTCAACTTATTATTTCCAGTTTATACCTGTTTTTGCGTATGAGTTCAGGCACAAACTCAGATACCTATAAGGGTCCTTCAGCGCTTCTGCATTGTTAAGACGAAACTCGCGGAGCTGCTGGAGTTGCCGGGGAGCGTCTGTTGTGCTTACGGAAAATAACATCTAAAACACTGAAATCCAACTGCATCATATAAATATATCTTTCAAAACATTGAAAGTAAAGGTAAGACGCCACGATTATAAGAATGGTCAATGTTTTGCATCCATGAGAGCGATGACCAGCTCAGGCTAGCGGCTAACGCTCACAGTCCGCTAACTCAGAAAATCCAATACCAAACGATTAAAGCATGATTCTTTATCAGCGCTTGTGTGTTTATATGTTCACATCTGTGTGTTATGTGATAGCTGATTGCTCAGTTTTTCTGTTATGTGTTAATACGTGCAACTAAAAGAGCTCAAGGGATGTGTTGCTGGCCAGCAGTCTGACCATCCGGCCAAGAAGAAAGATTTGAGTCTGCTAGATTTAAAAGCTTTTTAAGATTACGCCGAATTACACTGAATGTGCTGCAAAGATGCCGTTCTCTTTCTGCTGTAGTGTGGATGAGTGGCAATGAGTTCATATCAGAATTGATGGATTGGGAAAATTGAGGTCTCATCCTAGACAAGTGGGGGTTTCAGAGTGTTCATTTGGGATAACTGATAGACCTTTGTTTGCTCTCTGTACCAAAAAACGCAGGTGTAGATTTTGACTAGTCATCCAAGAGCTAAATCTGTTGCCTTGTGTCGTTAGCATATCATTAAATATCTTTGGGTTAAAAATGAATGATCTGCATGCATATGCATTATGGCAAATCTTAATTTCTTTGATGATAAATATTCTTTTTCCTTATCTTTACAGATGCCATCAGTGACCACTGGCGACAATGCTGTTCACTCCTCCAGTCCGGATTTGGCCTCTGCGCCATCAGAAGCCCTCAAGCAAGTACTTGGTGTAATTGACAAGAAGGTTCGCAACATGGAAAAGAAAAAGGTAATTCAGTGTTACCGTGACATTAAGCTTGACTCTATTTACTCACTTAATACACCAGTTCTGGGATTATTGTGCATGGTTTATCAGTACATATAATTCTAAAGAAGAGTTTTGTTTTTGTAAAATTTTATCAAAAGCTGTACTAAAAATCTTGCCAGTACTTGATTTAGTAATGTAATGCAGATTAACATAAAAGCAATTAAAAAAATTGGCAATAACTGCAAATAAAGATTGATTTAATTGACATTCAGAATCTGTTGTGTCTGACGAAATGCGTTTATAAAAGGTTATTGTAGGTCAGTTGATCTCTGCAATAACTGACTCACTTTGTAGAATGAAATGGCCACTTTTCATGACCAAATCAATGCATAATGGATAAGATCAAGTCCCATCTCATCCATTTTTTTTTTTTTTTTTTTTCCCCTCTACATTGAATATCCATTTCAATTTTCACTATTTTTTTCTTTAGTGCTTTTTAGCTTGTAGTGTCACATGCAAGTAATGCAGTTAAAATTAGAACATGAATTTAATTTTTGTTTTGGAATTTAAGACTGTTCTTAAGCATTGGGTTTCTGTCATTTTAGTCTAGTAAAGTTTAATGAATGCTTATAAAAAATACTACATAACTGGTGTGTCTTAGTTTACCATGAGGCTCAACCAATAATACAGTGTGAAAACAGACTGCTCTGCCATGTAAATGGCATAAATTGTGTCAGTTTGACACACAGATACTTGCACTTGATCAGTTATATGGAATTTGCATTTTAATCTGTGTTCCTCTCCACACCTTTAATATGAGTGTACTCTCTGTTAAGAGCAAGCTGGATGATTACCAGACAAGGAAGAACAATGGAGAACGACTCAACCAGGATCAGCTGGTATGTGCACTGTATTCTGTTCAATTCTTGTCTTTTGTGCTCACATATATCAGCAGCTGTTTCTTTATGTATTAAATGCATGTATGCTTCTTTGTTTCATATGTGTAGGAGGCTTTATCTAAAGCTCCGGAGGTGGCTCACAACTTGGACTTTGCCCGAGAGTTGCAGAAGAGCTTCCTGGCTTTAAATGTGGAGGTATGTTTATTGAAGTTTACCTAACATGACCCTGTTTTGTACAGTCACTGTTACTCCTACTATCTAACCTAAAACAGTTGATGCAATGCAGTATTTCTGTCCTCACAAAGCATAAATGCTGTGGGATAGCACCTGCTCCTTAGTTTGTTTTCCATTTAAAAAAAAAAAAAAAAAAAAATGTTTTCTTGTAGATCCAGAAAACCGTTAAAAAGGCGACACGAAGGGAGCAGCTGAAGAGAGAGGAGGTGGAGCGCAAGCGACTGAAGGCAGTGCTGGAGGTGCAGTACCTGCTGGAGCAGCTGGGGGAGGAAAGCGTGAGGCAGGACCTGACTCAGTCCACTGGGGACGCCCCCGTACTCACAGAGTCTGAGCTCACGGGCCTGGACGAGTTCTACAAGCTAATTGGGCCTGAGCGGGACTCTAGCGTAAGGTGAGGGCAGTTCGTTTCTGCCGTTCAGCTCATTTGTGTTAGTAGATTCAGTGTTTGAATATCTTTATCAAAATGATTATTGATTCCAGGTTGGCTGAGCAGTTCGAGGAAGCATCCATGCATTTGTGGGAGCTTTTGGAAGGAAGGGATAAAGCTGTGGCTGGAACCACATGTAAGTTGGTTTATTTTTATTTTTTTTTTAAATATAGAGAGAGAGAATTTTTTTTTTTTTTGACTTTACAATCAGTTTAGCCTATATATGTATGTATTAAAACAGTACGCCTCGCAGAATCTGCAAAATGTTTAATTAGTACTTATCTGAGTAAAATGTTTCACATAAAAGATGTTTATATATAGTCCACAAGAGAAAATAGTAGTTGCATTTATATTTGCATTTAAAATTACCCCTTTCAAAAGTTTAAATATGCTTGATTCTTACTGTGTTGTTACCTGAATGATCCACAACTGTGAATTTTTTTTTTTTTTTTTTTTTTTTTGTTTAGTGGTAGTTGTTCATGAGTCCCTTATTTGTCCTGAACAGTTAAACTGCCTGCTGTTCTTCAGAAAACTCCTTCAGGTCCCACAAATTTGTGGTTTTCCAGCATTTTTGTGTATTTGAACCCTTTCCTTTGTATGATTTTTGAGATCCACCTTTTCAGATTGAGGAAAACTGAGGGACCAGAAGGAAATACGCATATGAAGGTAATGTGCATTAAGAGCCGGGGTGTAAACTTTTGAACAGAATGAATGTTTCTTATTTTGCCTAAATATATTTTTTCGTGTAGTACTGCCCTTCAGAAGCTACAGATGATACATGTTTCCCAGAAGACAAAATAAGTTAAATTTACCCTGATCGTCAAATTCAAAAAGTTTCCACCCCCCGGCTCTTAATGCATCGGGTTTCCTTCTGGAGCATCACTGAGCGTTTGAACCTTCTGTAATAGTTGCATATGAGTTCCTCAGATTGTCATATGAGTCGTCTGTTTTATTTCAAATATAATCCATAACTCTTTTGTTTGTAACTTGAACTGTTGTCATTTTTATTTGATTCATTCTTTATTAATTGTTTGCAATTGTCTGAATGCTATTGAGCAATGTTTACTATATAATCAAACCAATATTTGCTCTCCAGTGAGTCTGAATACCAATGGGTCCATCCCTCGATTGGCCTCCCTATGAATGGTGGCACTTGCCATGGCTTTTGAAAGCTGTGCTCTGTCTCGGCCCCATGAGGGTCAGCAATGCTTCGTGCTGACTTGTGACCCACGTCAGCAGCTGGGCAAGCAGCCAGTGGTCTGCACAAAGCCTCTCTGCTGGAGGTTTTAATGATGGACAGGGCTTGCCTGCGTATTCCTACAGAGAGGGTGGGAATTGTGAGAGTATCAAATTTTGCAAACTCAGCTTATGAGACCTTGTTTACTGATATCGTTGCAGTTTTTGTGGGCTAAATTGAAGTTACTTTCAATAAAAGAAAAATGCTAATCATGTTGTTAACAGCTGCAAGTGGACTTACAGGGCCTTCACTTTGAGCCCTTGCATTAACCTGTTTTTTGTGTTTTAAACAGACAAAGCCCTTAAGGAAAGCTTGGACAAGATGCTGCTAAGTGGGTACTTTGATCGTGCTCAAACACATCAGAATGGAGTCTGTGAAGAGGAAACGGGGGCCGCAGCAGCAGAGTCATCAGAGAGCGAGGAACGCCCCGCTGAGCCAGGTAAAAACAAAGCCATCAAGTTTCAAAGCAGAGAAATGCTTCTTTGCACAGCTGATAGCTCACATCAGTGTTCTTGTCTTTTCGCAGAGGGACCCGCTCAAGAATACACAGAAACTATTGAAGTTGAAGCAACAGAGGTGTGAATTAATATTACCACACGAAAGGGCTTTTCACCCTTGAAATAGCTAATTTTGAGTCATTCTAAACCCCAGGTGAATGGAATCCAGGGTTATCTTGCTGCATTGTTTCCACTGCATTTATCGTCATGTTTTTTTTTTTTTTCTGTTTGGCTGATTTTATAGAACTTTTTTTATTTTGACCGTGCATCAGACTTTTTATTTTGACAGCAGAGAGTGCCGGAGTCTAGCTGAACCATTCCAACACAAGTTTGGCGAAAGCTATGCTAGCTCATAACTCTAGGGAAGAAGTAGTGCTAACCTGCTTCTAAATTTACAGAAATTAAATGTAAATTCCTGCTTCTAAACATTCATCTACCTGGGGTTTAGAACGGGGCATAGACTGATGATAACCCGCAGTTAAACAGTGTGAAAAGCCCTGTTTTATGTTCATATCATCTTATGTGAAAGGCAAAAAAAATTTAGCAAACTGCGCGAATGCAGTCATAACTACTTCTTAATGACCTGCACTTCTTTTTCCTTATAGTTTGTAAACAGACAGTTCATTCCAGAAGCCACCTACAGCAGCAGTGACAAAGAACAAGGAGCAGAGTGGAACACAAGTTCTCAGGTACAATAGACCTTGGTTGTCAAAGAAAGTACTAGAATTGTTAGGAACTTTTGGCCAAATGGTATTTACACTGTGATCACTGCTTTTCAGGCGGTTAGTGCTCTCCAGCAACCACAGCAGCCACCTGCAGCCATGAGCCCAGCTCTGGTCAGCTCAGAACCACACACACTGAACGCCGTCCTCCCTCCTCCTCCTGCAACAGATCCCGTGGTCCGAAAGCAAGTAGTGCAGGATCTCATGGCTCAAATGCAGGGTACCTTCAACTTCATGCAGGTAAACAGAATTTGTCTTTCATCATTTTTCAAGGGTAGCAGTGGCTTTTTCTGACTCGTGTAAAATGTAACGCAGGACTCCATGCTGGAGTTTGAGGGGCCGCCTCTAGATCCTGCCATTGTATCGGCACAGCCCATGAAACCTGCGCAGATGGTCTGTCCACCAGGTTGGTATACAAATTTTAATAGTGTGCTCTAAAAGCAAAAATTGTAAATAATTTAAACTCATGGGAGTTTTTTTTATTTATTTATAGAATTTTTTTTTTTTTTTTTTTTTTTTCCAATTCAAGTATAGCACCTTTTAGATGCACTGACACTAATTTCCGTTCAATGCTGTAAAGCTGCTTTGCCACAATCTGTATTGTAAAAAATGCTTTATAAATAAAGGTGATTTGACATGTCAGGTTGGGCATCAGTCACATCATCAGATTCTATCAACCTTAGTTTTGGTGTAAAAGTGGGCGTGGCCATTTGTACATTTTATAGGTCTGGCTTCCGGTCTCATCCTCGTCCAGCTATTTTTAGCTGTACAAAACTGCTCATTTTGCTGCTTGATATTGCAGTTTGGTGTCTTACCATATTATTTTAATGTATTATCTTAATTATGAACACACTGGTTTGTAGTGCAAACAATTTAACTGTTTACGCCCCGGTAGCGGCTAATGAAGCAGAAGTCTCGTCCAAAGGCTTATTTCCACGTTGAAGAATAAGGTGGATTGGTTTTTGTGTTTATGACCAAATGAATAACGAATGTCAAAATCAGTCATATTTAAATGCTAAGGGTTGAAGAATTCTTGCACCAGTGGCACTTAAGTAATTTTTAATTACTATTAAACATTTACTGACATGTGGAGTTAGCATTAGTTTTCAGGTACTGAAAACTTCAGGTTTTAGTTATTTTGGGGCTTTTGTCACTTTTTATTTATTTATTTTTTAAAGCAGTTTTTGTACATAATCTTGTTCCAGCTGGTTAGCATTTGATATTTGGAGTTAGCCTTAGTTTTTATATTTTTACTTAAGATTGTAGTCATTTTGGGGTCGTGTCACCATGTTCTTAACTAAGAAAACCAAAGTCAGAAAAAAATAAAAATAACCTAAGATGTTACTCTTTCAATGTTTTTATTATTATTATTTTTTTTTCTCGCACAGAATCCCGACTCCCCCAACACAACACTCTTTCTGTGCAGCCTGAACCAACGCAAGTAAGTTCAATTAGCAGAAACTTTCAAGTGGTTTCTGTCTGAAATCGTGTTCCTAAAATGACTTTCTTAAAACTTTCGCTTTTTAGGTCCCAATGGTCTCGGCTCCAAAGGAGGCCTACTCCTCCACACCACCTCTCTATCAGCCCCCTCATAACTCTGAGCCCCGACCACAGACAGACTCCATTGACCCCCTGCAGGTAACGGCGTACACCGCAGTGGTTTCGCAGATGCTGTGTGTACACAATGGCTTAGATATGTGAGTGATGTAGGATATACACCCTAGGTCTCCATGCCCCTGTCGTCTGAGCAGCCCCCCACCCCTTCCTCTCAGCCCCAGGTGTTTCAGCCTGTCTCCAAACCCCTTCACAGTGGCATCAACGTTAACGCAGCTCCATTCCAGTCCATGCAAGCGGTAGGCCTCAACCTGTCTACCCCACCCTTTCCAAATTCACTCCCTCAGAGTTTGTCTCTCCATTTTGCTTCTGTTCTGTTTTTCACGCCGTGTAAGAGGTCGTTCACAAAGAATACATTTTTGCATTACATTACGCTGTTTTTCCATTGTTTTCTATGTAAACAAGCGATACACGGATACATTTGATTGTTCTGCTTATGTCTTGCATCTTTTGCACCATCTTGCACATGATGTGGTGTTCTATAAATGCAACCTTCAAATTAAAGGGATAGGTCACCCAAAAATGAACATTTTGTCATTAATTACTTACCCTCATGTCGTTCCAAACCCATGAGACCTTCGTTCATCTTCAGAGCACAAATTAAGGTATTTTTGATGCTATCCCAGAGCTTTCTGACCCTCCATAGACGGCCATGTAACTGAAAAAAGGGCATTGGTAAAATTGTGACATCAGTGGTTCAACCGTAATTTTATGAAGCTATGAGAATACTTACGTGAAGAAAACAGTTCTTTATTATTCAACATTTCTTTTCCTTTAAGTCACCATCTTCCACCGTTATCGAGCAGAGGAATGCACAAGTATGTGCCGTGGTACTCATGATAATGGAGAACTGTTGAATAAAGTTATGTTAGTTTTATTTTTCATAGCTTTGTAAAGTTACGGTTGAACCACAGATGTCACATGGACTGTTTTACAGATGTCTTTTTTTTTTTTTTTTTTCTTTTTTCTTCAGATATGTTGCTGTCAATGGAGGGTCAGAAAACTCTCAGGTTGCATCAAAAATGTCTTAATTTGCTCCAAAGATAAAGAAAAGTCTTATGGTGTGTTCACACCAAACCCAAATTTAATTATTTGTGCACGTAGATTACATACAAAGTCAGTATGAAGACACGAAAAGAGGCTTCAGTTGAAAAATTTCAACTTGTCCGGAAAATTTGCATGATGCGTTCCCATGCAAGCCAGTCAGCAAAGAGCTTATTGACGCGTCCGTTTATATTAGAAAATGGATTAGAGCGTTATTGTAGCCCAAAATTTTATATAGGTATCTGAAGCG
Source organism: Cirrhinus mrigala (assembly GCA_036247105.1). Classification (NCBI taxonomy): domain Eukaryota; kingdom Metazoa; phylum Chordata; class Actinopteri; order Cypriniformes; family Cyprinidae; genus Cirrhinus; species Cirrhinus mrigala. Next base: position 36,095,314 of record CM070013.1, on the reverse strand, counting down.
ATGCACACATTCGCTTTTCGTTTGGTGTGAACACACAATTACTGGTTTTGAACGACATGAGGGTGAGTAATGACAGAATTTTTATTTTTGGGTGAACTATCCTTTTAAAGTAATTCAGCGTTTTAAAAAAAATCACAACTTATTTTCTTTTATTTCCACTGCCCCACTAGTGTTTTTAAATGCAAGAACACGTTCTGTGTGAATGGCCTTTGACAGGCTTGTTTTGTTTAAGAGGATATTATGAACTTGAGACTTTTGAGTTTATCATGTTTAATCATTTGTGGATGAGCAGTTTCTTGCATGACTATAATGGTCAGTGGTTTTTATATAAAAAAAAAAAAAACTGTTTTGTAAAGGATACGTTTAGTAAACTGTCAACTAGTACACCAAAAAAAATCCTTATGTAGTTTTGTCTGTCTAACTGACTTATTCTGTTTTTCTATCCTTTATCTTCTTTTAAATGTCTAATCTTTAATTTACCTTATTTTTTTAAAACTGATTTTACCCCGTTTGTGCCATGAAAACAGCCTGACGTGGCATAATGCAACCAACTAATAGTGAACTCTATTTGAATTGCATGCCACATGATAGTTTTGGATATGCTTACATGTTTTTTTTTTTTTTTTTCTCCGTTAGGTATTCAATATGAATGCTCCAGTTCCTCCAACCAATGAAATGGACGCTCAGAAGATTTCCAATCAATATCAGAGTAGCTACGGTCAAAGCTTCAGCACACAAACCACCCTTCCAGCTGAGCAGCAGGAAATGCCTCAAGAAGCCCTGCAGTCAGGTAAGAAAATTGCTGCAATATTTGTGGCATTTTTAAAATTTTAAGTGTAAACTACTGTAACTAATTGGTTTGTTTGTTTTTTTTATTTATTTATTTATTTTTTTTTTTTGTAGTTGGCCCTTTCCATTCTCAAGACCAAGGTATTCCATCAGCAGGGGGACACCAGCCTGCATCTCAGCAGCCCTCGGGGCAAGGCACAGGGTTTGGACGGCCAGGTCAGTCATTTTACAGCAACAGAGCAATGCCACGAGCTGGACCCAGAAATCCTAGAGGGGCTTTGAACGGCTACCGTGGACCATCAAACGGATTTAGAGGTGAGACAAGACTGCTTTAAAGGAGAAGTTCACTTCCGGAACAAAAGTTTACAGATAATTTACTCACCCCCTTGTCTTTCAACAATCGTGAAGAAATTGTTTCTCCATATCATGGACTTCTATGGTGCTGTGAGTTTGAACTTCCAAAATGCAGGTTGAATGCAGCTTCAAAGGGCTCTAAACGATCCCAGCCAAGGAAGAAGGGTTTTATCTAGTCAGATCTGTTTTTTTTTTTTAAAAAGAAAATTACAATTTATATACTACTTAGCCTCAAATTCTCATCTAGCTCTGCGATGCGCATGTGTACTGTTTAATCTGGGTCAGTACAGTTATAGTGTGTTTCCGCTACAGCGTCAAAACCACGCTCAGTGCTGCCGGCAACGCTACAACGCCACTTCTTTTTTTTTTAAATTGTTTTCTATTGGCAGTGAGCGCTCCAATGCTTTCTCTGCGCCGCTTTCAATCCCATAATGCACCCTGCGAGCTTTTACGCTTAACTTCCATAGGAATGAATGGAAAATGCCCGCTCTGCTCTGCTCGTTACGCTATAGTGGAAATACACCGTTCGGGCATGTTGGAAAAACTCCCATCTCATTTTTCTATTCCAACTTCAAAATCACCCTACATCGCTGTTTTCCCTTTTTTTTTTTTTTTTTTTTTTTTGTTTTTGTTTTTGTTTTTGTTTTTGTAAAGGGCATTTGACCTCCTTTGCACTTTCACTTTGTAAACACTGGGTCTGTACTTCTGCAGTGATGTAGGACGATTTTAAGAATGACGTGAGTTTTTCTGCTGTCCTGCCCTTTGTATGCTCATGTCACTGGCACTAGCTGGCATTGTTTAGAGCCCTTTGAAACTGCATTTAAACTGCATTTTGGAAGTTCAAACTCACAGGCACCATAGAAGTCCACTGTATGGAGAACATTCCTGAAATGTTTTCCTCAAGAAATGTAATTTTTTTTTTTTTTTTTGTGACTGAAGAAAGATATGAACGTCTTGGATGACAAGGATGTTATCTGTTTATTTTATCTGTAAATTACCTGTACATTTTTGCTCTGTAAGTGAACTTCTCCTTTAAATTATAAGAAAAAAATGCTAGTCTAAAAATCCATTATAAAATCTCAATCGTGATGTTTTGTTTTTTTGTTTTTTTCTTCTTTTTAAATATATAGGTGGATATGATGGGTATCGTGCTCCATTCCCCAACACTCCTAACAGCGGATACGGGCAAACTCAGTTCAGCACTCCACGAGATTATTCCAACAACACCTACCAACGGGTAACTCCAAGATAGCAAAAACCGTGGAGATTTGAGAAGTCTCATATGCATTACCATAACAGAGCATGTTTTAGAACCCTGTATGTTTTCTTTCCAGGATGGATATCAGCAAAACTTCAAGCGAGGAGCCACGCAGGGACCTCGAGGTTGCTCTCGAGGTAATGCTCAAGCGATGCGATCCTAAAATTTTTTGGAAGACTTGTTTCTTTTTGGCCACTTTGAACATTCAGTTATTGAGAATGTTTTCCCCAGCTCATATTTTTACTCCTATCAGTGGTTTGGTTTTGTTTTTGTTTTGGCTTATTGATTCAAGTAAGCCCGCTTTGATAGTTTTAATATACTAATGTGTTTTACAGAGACACAATGGAGAGCTGAAACTGTCAGTGTTGTGATTTTTCAGCCAGGTCGTGTTTAAAACATAGATATTCCTGTAAACTTGAAAGATTTTCATTAATTTATTTTTTTTATAAAATAAAATGCAAAAAGATAACTGCCACTGTCGGTCCAATCCATAGGAGTGTTTTTGATATTTTGTTGGCCTGTCCCCCCCCCCCCACCTTCCCATACTTTGGTTCTTGCCTGTGTATTGGGTACTGAAGGCATTAATTGTTTTTGTTTTATTGTTCACCCCATTTCATTTGAAGAATTTTTTTTATTTTTTTTTTTTCTGCTGTCCTGCCCTTTGTATGCTCATGTCACTCCTTGAGAGAATGTTTCAATAAAGATGTGTTGCATTACCTGCTTGTCTGCTGCTGCTTTCTTTTTGCTCTCCATGCTCGGAAATCCTCTCACCTGTCCTGTGACCCTTTTGTCTGCTAAAGTGTTGGAGATTGACTTTGTTTTATTTAGTCTTCTTTAAGGGGAGGCAGGTGATTGGTCCGCTTATCGGTCCGTTTTTTTTTTTTTCTGCAGCTCTGCTGTTTGCTTTTCTGCCTCTTGCGTCATGTACTATATGCTGCTTTCCAACAAGATTAAGAGTTTCTTTTAATTAAGTGTGAAGTGTTAATGGATCAAAATGCCACTAAGATTGCCTCCATGATCTACAATGCTGTTCCAAATCAATCCATAGTCAATGCACTGCTTTTCCTGCTTGTCAAGTCAAAAAAGTTCACAAAATATGTTCCAAACCTGTATGTATTTATTTATTTATTTATTTTTTTTTTTTTTTTTCGATGGGAAGGAAAGAGAAAAATTACTATATTGTCTCTGCTGTTTTTAATACAATGGAAGTCAATGGTGACAATTTTTTATTTATTTATTTTTTTTTTTATTTCCAATTTCATTGGATGAAGAAACTTTTTTTTTTTTTTTTTTTTTTTTTTTTTTATTTGTTGTCAACAGAAGAAAAAAATATGGGTTTGGAATGATACCAAGGTGATTAAATTATGGCAAGAAATATGTATTTTGGGGTGAACTATTTTGTTAAATGGTCTTTTGTGACCTGAACATTAGCTATATTTTGGATTGTACATAATTTTAGGAAGGCTAAAATGTTTGTAAAATAGAAATAAACTGAATAATCTGTCAGGTGACTTTCAGAGGATTCTGTTGAGAATAATTATGTTGCTGCTGACATTTTCTCTAACTGCTGCTTAAGATGGTTTAAGATTATTACATTTGCAGTGCTTATCTTTGTCATTTTGCTTTTGTCTTCTCAAAGTCTAGTTAAAAACTGCCAGACTGTTGCATGTTGCACTACAGTCCAACTGTTAGAGTATTTGAGTGCTATGGAGCTGTTCTGATGAATCTGTTGTTGTGGTTTGTAGGATAAATGGTTTGCATTTAACACTATATACATAATGGGTGTTTTATGAACAGAGTCCTGTTTCAGAAGCGTGGAAAGTGCTCATGTAATTGGCCCTGAAATCATTTAATGCGACTGGACTGTTTTAACTCCACATTGATTTTCTGATGTATTTGGGTTTCAGGACGAGGGGGATCATATCGGTCCAGCAGAGGAATGGGTCCCATGACTGCCCAACAGACCAGCTAAACCCAGTCCTTTAGCCATTATCAGCCCTGTTCCACCCTTTTATCTCCTCCACCCGTTTGGACTCTCAAACACGAGCCGTGCCACTCCAGACCATGTAGTTAGATGACCGCATCTTAGCAAGTAAGGACACAACAAATGGTTTTGGGAAAACACAGTATCAATGAGACTATAGCACTCCCAGCACTGTAATTGCTCAGAGCTTTCTCTCAATCATATGCTATTGCACAGCCTTTACACATTTGAGACAGAACACGTGCCTTTGATTATGGGTGTCTGGATTTTAATCGAGCTTGGTGGAATGATGACTTAGTAGCTGGGAACAGCTGCTGGATTCTGAATGTGAAGTACACCGTATACCAAAGGCACTTAGTTTTTGGCCAAACGAACTGTTAAGTGAATGTGAAAAATTTACTTGTACGTACTGTATTGTAACGTGATTTTTCTTTTTTTCTTTTTTTTTTTTTTTTTTTTTTTTTTTTGGCACAGCCAAATGGTTTACAGGAAATGCATTGTACTGTATGTGGCTGAATGACTGCTTCATTGTATTTCTTCCAATCAATGTTGATTAGAATTAATGCTAACTAATAAATGATTTTTGAAGGACAAGACACTTCAAACGTTATTCACACACACAGAGGTTGCGCTAGACTTTAACATTTTCCGGCATTTTGACGGACAGGGTCATAAAAATTCAGTCATACTCTATTATTACCCATCATTTAAAATTTTTGTTCACATTTTCTATTTTAATCATGAACCTACAGGACGACAACGCAGTGTTTAAAAACAATAAAATACGCTAGACTGAACCAGCACAGATTCTTAAATCCCAATCGATCTTTTAGCCTATGCTGTTTTCAGTTGATGTACAGTATAGTGCGCCTGCCATCCAGTAAATCGATAAATAAATGAGCTCTGTTACTTTTTTTCTTTTTTTTTTTTTTAAATACATATTTTTGGCGTGTTTGCCTTTTATTGATAGGACAGTAGTGAAATAGGAAATGAAGTGGGAGAGAGAGGGGAGACGGGACTCGAACACGGGACGCCCAAAGCGAAACGGTACTACATGTCGACGCACTGCCCACAAATCTATCGGCACCGATAGAGCCATTACTTTTGATATGAGTCTCAGATTTCACATTCTGTCTATTTCATTAGGAAATTCAAGCAATAAATACCATTTTGGTGCTTTTTAAAGCGGTGTGATAAATCACTGTAACGAAAGTGGGAAGGCTACTTGCCTGTGCGTAATCAAACGCATATCAAAAAACTCTTGACAGTTTCGTTTTTGTTCTGGATCCTATGTTCTGTTCTGCTGGAGCGCAGCCGCCACCAACTGGACGGGGGTGGGAATTACAGCTACAATTTACAGTAGATCGCCTTCAGTGTAATCTGTCAAAGTGATAGACGGCCTTCCGATTTTTTCTGTCACTGATAAACAAACAAAAAAAAAAAAAAAATCCGTCAAGAACAGAGACTCTTCTTTGAAGTCATAATACACTGTGCATTTAGTATCTTAAACTCTTAGCACACTTGTGCATTTCATATCTAAAAGCACAGGGTTTGTTTTTTGGACTTGATATGATCACACATGGTTTTTGATGGGGTAAGTAATTAACACAAATGTAACAAATTTAACAATTAACGTAAGTGCATTTGTAAAAATACTGGTCCCCACTCACTATCATTGTAAGTGCCTCACCATAACCTTTGATTGAGTTTAATTTGTACTGAACTTGCACTATTCTTTTACCTTAAAGTTTATTGATAGTTAATACATTGATAAATCATTCCTGATAATTCACTCATCCCCATGTCATCCAAGATGTTCATGTCTTTCTTTCTTCAGTTGAAAAAATAAAAGTTTTTGAGAAAAACATCCCAGAATTTTTTTTTCCCATATAGTGGACTTCAATTGTGGCCAACAGGTTGAAGGTCCAAATTGCAGTTTCAGTGCAGCTTTAAAGAGCTCTACATGATCCCATCCAAGGAATGAGGGTCTTATCTAGTGAAACAAACAGCCATTTTCTGAAAAATTTCTATATACATTTTTTTTTTTTTTTAACCACAAACGTTCGTCTTGCACTAGCTCGACTTAATGCATTGGAATAGTTATGCATGATGTTGGCTGAAGTACCGACCCAGTGTTCACAAAGCGAACAATCAAAAAAAAAAAAAAAAAAAAAAAAAAAAAAAAATTCAAAAGCCCTTGATAAAAAAAAAAGGTAAGACAATGAAGTTGGATCATTTTGAAATTGGAGAAAATTAAATTTTTAGAGTTTTTCAATCTACCAATTTATTTCAATCTATCAATTTTTTTAAGCAAAGTACACAGATGAACTAACCGCGTGTGACTTTTCCAACTTGATTATGTGACGCATGAAAACGCATCGCAGAGCTAGTGCAAGATGAGCATTTGTGTTTAAAAAGTATCTAAATTTTTATTTCACTAAATAAGGCCCTTATTCCTCGTCTGTGATCGTGCAGAGCCCTTTGAAGCTGCATTAAAACTGCAATTTGGCCACCACTGAAGTCCATAATATGGAGAAAAGTCCTGTAATGTTTTCCTCAAAAAACTTAATTTCTTTGCGACTGAAGAAAGAAAGACATAGACATCTTGGATGACATGGGGGTAAGTAAATTAACAGGAAATTGTCACTCTAGAAGTTAACTACTTCTTTAAGTAATTGTGCTTGTGATGTCTGTTGTTCATAAAAGAAACCTTTTTCAAATAGATTTTTTTATTGACCTTACTCTGAAAGTTCCCACTGTAAGCAACAGTTAAACTCCAGAGTAGCCCTAATCAATTAAAAACTTCCAGTACAATTCAACAGTATTCTGATACCACACAACTAGGTCTTAAGTAGCTCTTTATGGCCATTAAAATTTCAGAAAAGTAAATGTGCAAAACAAAAGTGTACACACAGACATCCAATCCACTGTTTTGGAAATTAAAATATCCACAACATATGAAAAAGATATTTTCAATAACAAAAAGAAATCAAACACACGTATATCAAACAGCAAAGTCTGCATTAACTGTATTATGCATAATTATGAAACCAGCCAATTCCTTAATAATTAAAACCGCAGCACACATGAACACAGGTAATCATTGACTCGTACTGGGCAGGAGGTACTGTTTGTTGAAGTCTCTGGTGCTAGGTCAGTTTTCCACACAGTCACGTAGGAAAAACCGAATGACCGTTCTATGGCACGTTGTTGTGGTCAAGGGGCATCTGTGGAGAATCGTGGGGTGCGCTGTTGTGTCCTGGAGGCAGTGGCTGGTGTTCTTGGGGTATATTTTGGTGTTCCTGTCCTAGATCCTGTTGATGTTGGGGTACATCATGTTGTTGTTGTTGTTGTTGTTGTTGTTGTTGTTCTGGAGGAATATCTTGGTGTCCTGGGGGCAGAGGCTGGTGCTCAGGGGGCACAGGATGCTGGTCATGTCCTAGTGACTCAGGGACAGCATTTCCTTCCACTGTTAGAAGAGATTTAGATTTTGTTTTGTGTTATTGCCAAAAAACAATAGGTTACACTTAAAAGGATACTTCACCCAAAAATGAAAATTCTGTCAGTAAAGGAGAAGTCCACCTCCAGAACAAAAATTTACAGATAATGCACTCACCCCTTGTCATCCAAGATGTTTACGTCTTTCTTTCTTCAGCCATAAAGAAATCATGTTTTCTGAGGGGAACATTTCAGGATTTTTTTTCTTCATATAATGGATTTCGTTGGTGCCCTGATTTTGAACTTCCAAAATGCAGTTTAAATGCGGCTTCAAACGATCCCAAATGTGGTTGTAAATGATCCTAGCCGAGGAAGAAGGGTCTTATTTAGTGAAACGATCAGTTATTTTCATAAAAATAATACAATTTATATACTTTTTAAAGTCAAACGCTTGTCGCTCTGCCTGAACTTTTTTTTTCCCGGTTCATGACAGTTAGGGTATGTCGAAAAATTCCCATCTCAAGTTCTCCCTCAACTTCAAAATCGCCTTATATCGCTGTTTTACCTTTTTTGTTAAGGGTGTTTGATCTTCTTTGCATGTTAACTTTGTAAACACTGGGTCGGTACTTCTGCAGCGATGTAGGATGATTTTGAAATGATTTTTAAAGTTAAGGGAGAAAATACAATTTTTTCGACATACCCTAACTGTCTTGAGGCAGAATACACAGAGTTCAGGGAGATCAAGACAAGACGAGTGTTTGAGATTAAAAAGTGTTTAAATTGTAATTTTTAAAGGAAAATAACAGACCGTTTCACTAGGTAAGACCCTTCTTCATCGGCAACCACATTTGGGATCGTTTGAAGCCACATTTAAACTGCATTTTGGAAGTTTAAAATCGGGGCATCATAGCAGTCCATTATATGGAGAAAAATCCTGAAATGTTTCATTCAAAAAACTTTAAAAATTCAAATTTCTTTATGGCTGAAGAAAAAAAAACACATGAACATCTTGGATGACAAGGGGGTGAGTACATGTAATATGTATATGTAAATTTTTGTTGTGGAAGTGGACATCTCCTTTAATTACCCTCATGTAATTCCAAACCTGTAAGACCTTCGTTCATCATCAGAACACAAATTAAGATATTTTTGATGAAATCCAAGAGTTTTCTAACCCTCCATAGTCAACAATTCTTCTCCTCCAAGTCACATCCTCTGCCATTATCAAGAGGAGGAGGAGAAAAATTGTTGTATAAAGTCACCATTTTTGTTTTGTTTGCACACAGAAAGTATTCTCGTAGCTTCGTTAAATTACGTTTGAACTACTGATGTCACATGGACCGTTTTACTGATGTCCTTACTATGTTTCTGGGCCTGGGAACATTTCAGTCACATTGCTATCTATGGAGAAACAAAAAGCTCTCAAATTTCATCAAAAATACCTTAATTTGTGCTCCGAAGATGAACGAAGGTCTTACGGGTTAGGAATGACATAAGGGTAAGTAATTAATGACAGAATTTTCATTTTTGGGTGAACTATCCCTTTAAATTTAAAGGTTTAGAACTTAAGTGCATTTGCCAAAAATGTTACATCAGAAATAAGGTGTTAAATGTTGTTTATATTTAAGTATATTTGCCAAGAATGCTGCTTTTAAAATAAGGTGTTACATTTAAGTTTAAATGTATAAAATACAAGTATTTTTGTAAGGAATGTAACTATTAAAATACATGTTATATTTTAAATTTAAATGGTTAAAATTCGAATATGTTTAGGAATAATGGTTGGCTGTATGATTTTATTTATTTATTTTTGTAGCCACGGCACTGGAAACCCTGTTAACCCACTGCACACAATAACTGATATAAAGTTTCTCTGTCTCCACAATATTGTTTGACTAGAACATGTTCTAGTGTCAAAATAGCTAGCCAGTGTAACCTTCACATGTATCCGGTTATATATAAGATTCACAAGTGAAAGTATTACTTACAATGCATCCCAGGTGGAGCCGGAACGTTCTGTGTTTTTAACCGCTCCATATGCTCCACAGCCTGATAAGGAAGATGCACAGAGCAGGGTTTTTTACTTGATTTACTTGTTTTAAAGGACTCTTCTTGATTTATTTATTTTTTATTCAGTGAGCAGGTATGAGACAAAACAGTTAAGTTACCTGCTGCAGTTCTATTTTTTGAGCATTGAGCTGCTCCTGCTGTCGCTCCAGGTCCTCTCTCTGCTTCTGAAGGTCAGCTGCTTTCAGATTTAAGTCTTCCTCCTGCCTGGCCAACTGCTCCTCAAACTCTCTCATCTCCTCTTCAGTATATGCCTGGTTCTGTTCTAGAGTCTGGGATCGTCCAAGATAATTATTACAAAATAACTTGAATGTTTTTCATAGTTTAATTTGTTCCTTATTAATCAAAAGACTAAGTTATTAGGCAATAAGTTGAATTAGTGTGTACTAAGCAATGGTCTAAATGTCTGACCATACTCACTTCCCAGCTGTCTGGTTCAAGAAACTCTTTTTTCTTTGTAGCAACCAGGAACTCATCTAAGGACACCAGTCTGTCTTTATTAGAGTCAACCTGTACAGATTTGGAAAAAATATTTTTTTCCCAGAGATTTGTCAGTCTTCCTCAAGTTGCCAGGTCATACAAAGAGAATTGGTCCATTATTATAATAATCTTTTACCTCGTTCATGACGTGTTCTCTCATTCGCAGTCTTTCCTCCTCCATTTCAACCATGTCATCCTCTTCATTAGTTGGATCATAGATCTTCTCCAGCTTAAAAAATAATCATAATAGAAGCCATTTCATTGCTACTATATAGAAGATTTATTTTTATTCTGTAGTGAATTACTCAGTTGTTTTAATTATACTGCGTACCTCTTTCGTGAACAGGGCTTCCAGCTCTTGTTCATCAAAGAAGCCATCTCCGTTTGTGTCTGCAATACAAAATAGAAGAACAATCATCATTTTAGCATTTTCATATCCAGAATTCAGTGAAGCTATCAAAAAATGTTTTTACCATGCAGATTGAAGAATGTTTTGGGGTCAAAATCTTCAGGGTCAAGGCCATCAGCTTCTTCCCACACTTCTTTGAGTTGATCCTTGCTACCCTACAGACCAGAAAATCCGAGAAACATGAGCATATCCTCATTAAAATCACGAACGTCAAGAGAAGATGATACATGCCGACTCACAGGGTGATTGACTTTAGGGTGATCAGCATGTTTCTTCTTCATCTCCTCATAGTGCTCCTCTTCTTTCCTCCTGCCATCCTCATCAAGTGTCTTCAGGTGTTCCCGTCTCTCATGTTCTTTCATCATCTCATACCTTTTAAATTCTTCATGCCGTTCCTTGTCGTAGTTCTCCAGATCTTTTGTAGCCTATATTGCAAGATCATAAATATGACTGAAAAACTGGCTGGCATGTTTTCGTCTTCAGTTATCTTATAAATGTGAAAAGAAGGAAAATGTCAATGAGATGTGGCTAGAATGTACATGCTGACCTTGGATTTAAAACAAATTACATGTTTTTTAAGTGTGTATGGAAGACTCCAGAAATCCTTGAGAGAGTGTATTTGTAAAACGCAGTTCAAAAACAGTTTTAACCAGTGCAGACTAATGTGCTATATTTAATGAGTTATATTAATCCCACTTTCATAGAAAACCTGAAATTATTTAAAATTGTAATTTCCAGGTCTGGAAATAACACTGGAATTTCTTTAGTGCATTTTTCTAAATCAATATGAAATTTATTGAAGAGCAGGTCATATGGGTTTTCGAAAAATATCTATCCTTCAATGTGAAAAGTCTGTAAGGTTGTTAATAAAAAAAGTGCATGATAAATAAAGATGTTGTCTCTCAAAGGAAAGAGTTGATTCTGAACCGCCTTAACAAATCGTTATATTTTCGAATCTTTTGCCTCTTACCAATACACGTCACTCGGTAACATATTAGCATAATCCCCGCGAAATATGAACATGCTGCGTTCACGCCACGTAATTACCGTAATTTCGAGATGACGTTCTACTCGGAGCTGTTCACGTCCTCCTTACAGACTCGGAGTTATGCTTTTCTACGGCAACACTATCAACGCCTAAACAGAGCCTACGTTGGTCAGGTGGCACAGCGGTCATGTGGCACAAGTCATAGCTCTCAGAAGACTCCCAGTTCACAAGTTGTAATTACGAGTTCTACGAGGACGTGAACGCTTTTTACAAGTTGGAATCTCGTAATTACAGGAATTCCGATATGGCGTGAACGCACCTACAGTCTGACCTGCTCTTCTGCTAGTTAGTTTGTTTACATTATGTCAAGAAGACGCTGTGTTCTGCGCTGAAAGCAAGTTTGTTCAGTTGTCATTGCTGAAAGATGATATAAAGAATCAGTGGTTAAAATTAATTTATTCCACGATACCGCAGCAATACAAATCAATCTTTTGTTGTGTACTCGTCATTTTACCGAGGACTGCTTCTCTAATCTTGGCGAGTTCAATGCGGCATTTGCTAAACGCTTGTCCATGAAAGATAAGTCTGTGCGATCTTTATTTGGACCAAAAAGCATCTCTAAACTACAACCTGTAAAAATGATTAATACGTTATATGTACATTTTCAACTGAGTGCTCAAAATATCTAGTTTTTTGTAGCAGCATTAAGTGTCCAGGTAAACCATGACATTATTGTCTTACTGAAATAGTTATGATAATTTGCTGTGAACCCACTATTTCCTAAGAATGTGTTGATTAATGTAGACTGTCATTGTTGTAATTGTTTAATAATAAAGAATGTAGACATATTTTGCTTTACAAACTGTATCAGTTTCATGTTTCATCAGTTACGTCACGTTAGCACTCGACTAACCTATCCTCCGTTATTGTTTTGTGAAGTGTTTACAGTTTAGCAGCTAAACTTTAGCTGTGGGCACGATTCACTTGCATTGTATATGGCAGGGGTCACCAGACCTGGTCCTGGAGGGCCGGTGTCCCTGCAGAGTTTAGCTCCAACCCTAATCAAACCCACCTGAACCAGCTAATGAAGGTCTTACTAGGTATACTTGAAACTTCCAGGCAGGTGTGTTGAGGAAAGTTAGATGTAAACTCTGCAGGACACTGGCCCTCCAGGAACAAGTTTGGTGACCCCTGGTATACGTAAAGACCAATAACAACAGATGTGACCAGCTAAACAATCAGAGCAGAGTAGGCTTATGGAAGGGAGGGGCTTACAGACCTTAAGCTCAGAACCGCTTCGAACGTTTTGAAATCATTGCAAAATTATTCTAATTTTAAATGTATATTCTGAGAAAATTACAGTGTTTTCTGACCTTAGATGCCTTTAAATCTGTTGTAGGGGACTCCAACACAATATTAGGACACTTTAAAATCTTTATGTACCAAATTATGGAAATGTATTATTGTTTTTATATATTTGCCTTTTTTCATGCAATAAGAAATGTATTTTAAATACTAAATATATTTGGCAGCTTCGTTCTTGACTATAAGGTTTACAAGCACCAAAATCAAGTATCAAATAAAGGGAACATTGAAGCATTCAATGTGACAACCGCAAAATCAAATGAAGTATGATGGAAGCTGGGTAACTGGGTAAGCAATAACATACCGATTTGATGAGTCTGTCCAGATCCTCAACCTCAAATGTGTGTGGGTTCATGTGGTTCAGATATTCAAACTGTTTGAGTAATGCCTGGTGATCTACTGCAATATCTAATAAACATGAGAGAGAACTGTGTTCAGAGAATGTTCTAAAGACTTATTTGGTGTTTATGGTCTGTTCATTTATTAATATGCAGTTATATCTACAGTGGTGAGCAAAATGATTAGAACACTAGTATTTTCACCAGCTATAAAACATTTTTAAGTCTGTTATTTCTAGCTTTTGCTGGTGTGTTAGTAGGAAATATCAGTTTACATTTCCAAACATTGATTTTCCCTTTAACTGTAGTAATCCAGTCAGATTTTTGTTTGCACAAGGAGTCTGACAACAGCCAGTGCTCCATACAGAGATCTGATCTTAGCGTCATCCAGTCTGTCTGGAATGACATGAAGAAACAAAACAAACTGAGACAGACTAAATCCAGAACTGCTTTAAGAGACCTACCTGCAAAGCTACCTGAAAAACTATGCAAAGGATGTTGATTTAATTTCATTAATAGAAGTTAATTGATGAAGAAAATCTATTTATGACATTATTTTTGACAGCATTCTCATTTTACAGCATTTTTGCACAAGTGCCTAAACATTTTAACAGCACTGTAGCTTTGCAGGTAGGTTCCTTGAAGCATCTTGGAGATGTTGCCACAGTTCTACTGGACTTAGTCTGTTTCAGTTTGTGGTTTCTTCATGTCATTCCAGACAGACTGGATGATGGTGAGATCAGACCTCTGTGTGGAGCACTGGCTGTTGTCAGACTCCTTGTGCAAACAAAAAAAATCTCACTGGATTACTAAAATGAATGGCTGAATGAATGTTTGGAAATGTAAACTGATATTTCCTACTGACACACTACAGCAAAACAGAAATAACTGACTTAAAACCACTTTTTAGCTGGTGAAAATACTAGTGTTCTAACAATTTTAGGAGAAATTACCTCAAGCACTTATTCAACTGTAATTATTTTTACAGCCATTCTTACCATTCCCTCCTTCAATATCTTGCTTGGCTTTGATCAGTGTTCTCAGACGGCTAACCTCTTGCCTTTTAAGTTCATCCAGCTTGGTTCTCACATGGTGGCTGACAAAGTCAAGCTCTTTAGCCAACTTCCCTTGCTGAAATCAGCAGGAATGAACAGATTAGCTCTGTGTGACCTTTGTATTGTACAACACAACACAAATAAAGCCATGCTGTTTCTTACCTTGATATCTTCCATGTCTGTGTTGTGAAGCTTTTCTCTAAAATGTTGATCTTTTTCAAGGAAATCGATAACTTCCCTGAGATAGCGGTCATAATGTAGTCCAGTGTCCTATAATATAAATAATATGTATTAAATATAAAGTGTGCTTTTCTTTCAAAGTAAACATTTTCAAAATTGTGAGCTTATTGCCACTCAGAAATAACCATGCATATTTGTGACCCTGGACCACAAAACCAGTCTTTGGGTATATTTGTAGCAGTAGCCAAAAATACATTGTATGGGTCAAAATGACTGATTTTTGTTTTATGCCAAAAATCATTAGGATATTAAGTAAAGATCATGTTCCATAAAGATATTTTGTAAAATTCCTACTGTAAATATATACCAAACCTTGATATAAAAAAATCTCAATATTTAGATATTTCGGCACCCTCAGATTCCAGATTTCCAAATAGTTGTATCTCGGCCAAACCATGCATCAACGGAAGGCTTATTTATTCAGCTTTCAGATGATGTATAAATCTCAATTTGGAAAAATTGACCCTTACGACCGGTTTTGTGGTCCAGGGTCACATTTATGCATCCTCACACCCCTAAGACAGCTTATTATATCTTGTAGCCAAAGCTTATGATTAAATATCTTACCACACTCTGGGGAGGCTCTTTGACTGTTTCCTCCGGGAGCTTCACCTTAGTTTTATCCATGCTTATTGGCACTGCCTTGGCCCAGGACATCACACTCGCCAACACAAGGCAGCTGGTGAGGAGTCCCTTTAAATAGGACATCTGGAAAAATCAGCACACATATGGATGAAATATTAGACGGAGATGACCGTTCTATCATATTAGATAGCGATACTGCCAGGTTTTATCGCACTACCTTTTTTGGGAATCATATGCGAGTCTGAAAGATTCGAATCGAAATATTTTCGACATCGAAATTCGAATAGATCTAGGTAGGTAGCTGAATAGGGCTTGAGACAGCCAATGATTGGCAGATCAGCTCTCCAATAAACCCGTTACTAAGGATAAACAACATTAGCAGGCAGTTAGCGGGTCACTATATTAAAGTGACACTCGAAATATACATGGTTTTGTATGGCAAGCCGTATTGCATTACAGAAATGTGGTTCGAAAGGGTGGCTGAGCTCGATACATAGAGGCTAATTTCATTAGCTTTATTTGACAGTGAAGTCTATGCCAGACGTTATTGCGAAACTCACTGGACATTTTATAAGTGAGAAGTTGAAATGTTGATGCTGTTTTTGGGTTAAGGCAATTCGCAATTAAATAATAGCACTTACGGTGTCAGATCGGTTTCTATCGAGCTATCTCGGGTGTTTTCTGCTTCCTTTCATTACCGCAGGCTTCCTGACTGTCCGCTATCTTGGACTGATGGTGATGATTTACAGAGGCGGATTCAGAACCGCTAGCGAGCTAACAGAGTAGAGCAGCAGGAGGAGACAGAGAGCTCGTCCACGTAGATCAAGTACAGCGCTTGAATTACATACTGGAGTTTAGTGATGTTGTTTCTTATGACACACACAGGAGACTTCCCAAAGGGGGCGTTTTGGGGCTCAGAAAGCGAATTCTCCGCTGAGTCGCATTCAGGTCTCATGATATTTTTTTTTATAACATTTGTACACTTGAAGTATGCAAGATTAAAAATGGTTATTATAATGGTTGGTAGCTACATTTCATACGAACAGAACATTTTCTGAGCAATGTCTATCAAACGTATTTTTAAAACTTTATTCATTCATCACAAACGCTTTTGATTGGTCCAACCTGACCAGCGCTGAAAAACGTAACGGGTAACAGGTGATCTAACACTGTAAATGCGCGTTATCGTGTGTTTGGATATTAATAATTAATGTTTGAATAATAATTAAACCCCATATAATGACAATAAGAAGCTTAAATACATGACAAGCTTATAACTGTTAAAATTATTATTTATTAGGGCCGCTAAGCTCCGCCCATAGTAGAACGCTGTTGGTTGGTGCTTATTCTATTTCTATTGCATGCTAACAGCAGTAGGGCAGTTTTCTTATAGCGCCACCACCCGGTGGATATGAGTGGTGGATCTCTTTCAATGAGTGGTGTATTTTTATTAAACGACAAAGCACATGTAAAACAGGACAACAGTAATAAACTAAATGATGAAAAATGCAAAAAAGACAATAAAACACATAAACCCATTACATCACATAATGGACAAAATTATAAAAGGATTTTATGGCAAAGAACCGTTCCAGATAAAACCCACAATTTTTGTTCGAAATTAGAGAGAGAAGAGACTTATTTTAAAATACGGTTTCTGAATGTAAACATTTCTGAAATTATGTAATTTTAGAAAAAGATTATGCAAAATTTAATGATGGACTTTTGTCGGATTTATTGGAAGAATATGCCTTTTTCCAGTTCAGATGAGATAAAACTAAATGGAAAAAAAAAAAAACAATAATATAAAAAATACCATATTTAACATACTAAACTGAAGTCTGAAAGAATAGAAAAAGAAAAAGAAAAGCAAAGGAAAAAGACTTAATGATCTTCAAACCAACAGACAGGAAGTGATATTTGACATCACTTCCGCCTCGTTACTTCACTTCCTCTCGGCCTCGGCTCGGTCTTTCTCTTTCCTCGCTCTCAAAACCGCCATCATGGGTCGTATGCACGCTCCTGGGTAAATGTTAATTTTACACTAAAAACACATTCTGTGGGTCACACTACCAATCCAAAATACTGTTAACTCTTTATAATATAGATTGAGCCTGAAATATATATTCCATCGGTGCTAGAAAATAGTTTTTTAGAAGTACATTCAGTCCCACGTTCTCTTCCTCTGTAAAGCGTGATGGCAGCACATGTAGTGTGAGGCGCTGCAGGATGGATACATAAAGGATCTTTACGTACCGATTAAATTAACATTGACAGTTTGTCTCTACGGTCTGATTGTTCTGGTATAATTTAATTTAGTTTTACATAACCTACGTTTGTGTCAGATGTGTTGGGCGGTTAATGTTCGTTAGGGCTGATCAGACCACCTCACAAATGCTTTTATGCATCCATCAGACTATTTAATAGACTAAACTTTAATTTCAGGATCATTTTGTTTTAGGATATCCTTCCATTCACTTACCTACGATCTGCTGTCAGTTACCATGTTTACAGTTTAGCTTGCTGAGACAGAGGGGAAATTGTTTCTAAGTTATTTAATGGTTCGTTCTGAAACATGTATTTAACTGCTAAATGCTTTATTTTTCAGCAAGGGCTTGTCCCAGTCGGCGCTGCCCTATAGACGAAGTGTCCCCACAGTAAGTCCATTGATTCTGATTCATGTGGAACAATAATGCCTCTCCAACTTGTCAAAGCTGTTAAAATAATGAATTATTTTGTATTGTAGTGGCTCAAACTGACATCTGATGATGTTAAAGAGCAAATCTTCAAACTGGCCAAGAAGGGTCTGACCCCCTCACAGATTGGTAAGTTGTCATTGATATAAAAGGAATTTTACCAATGCAGTCAGGTCTGTCATATAAATTTCAGAAGGCTTTTATATCACATTTAATATACACAGTGGTAATGCAGAGACCAGGTTAAAATCAAATAAGAACGTTAAAGGAAACAGTCAAATAATATGAATAAAATGAATGGAATTAGTAAAATGGTTACAGCAGAGACACATCTGAAATTTGTAGGCTGATTTCCAGCAGGAGAGAATGCTTCTATGTTCACTTGTTGTTTCTTATTTCTTATGCATCTTGACACTTTTCCGTCATGTTTTGTAGATTGGATGACTGTATTGTGTCTGTCTGCACAATTTCATTATGGAGTTAATATCGCCTGCCCGTTTCTCATTAGGTGTGATCCTGAGGGATTCCCATGGTGTTGCTCAGGTGCGTTTTGTCACTGGCAACAAGATCCTTAGGATCCTGAAGTCCAAAGGTCTGGCCCCTGACCTGCCTGAGGATCTCTACCACCTCATCAAGAAGGCTGTTGCTGTGAGGAAGCACTTGGAAAGGAACAGAAAGGTAATGAAACAGTCATTCATATTAGATCATGTACTTGCATCTTTACTGTGCGGGCAATCATTTTATGGAAAAGATTTATTAAAAATAAGTCCCATACATTTCCACAGTTTTTTTTCTCATCATTGTCACTTGTGTTCTTGCAGGACAGGGATGCTAAGTTCCGCCTGATTCTGGTTGAGAGCAGAATCCACAGGCTTGCCCGCTACTACAAGACCAAGAGAGTACTTGCCCCCAACTGGAAGTAGTAAGTGTTTAATTGTTTTATGACATTAGAAGAAAATACATAGTGCACATTTCATTGTCCCATTCTTCCTTTGTAAGAACTGAGATATTTCTTATGTGCTAGAAAAACTTTGGAGGTTAATTAGCAGTTTGGCTTTATTGTGCCAGCACTGCCAGTCCCCTTCACACAAAAACTTGCTTTGTCTTTCAAAAATGCACTTTTCCTGAATTTATCTGATTCATTTGTTTTTCATCCACAGCGAATCCTCCACAGCTTCTGCACTGGTGGCATAAATCTGCAGTTTTTTGGACAAATAAAAACATTTGGATCAATTCAAGTGTTTGTGTTATTGCTGTCAGATTGGTTTTCTTTACTTCAGCTGGGTACAAAACTGTTTTGCAGTCCAAATGAATTATTTTTTTTATTTTAATTTTTTTTTTTTGAGTAGAGTACAATGGTTCCATATGCATGTATTAGAAGTCTGGTCATGCAAATGTCTCATTCGGAATTAATCATAACTGAATATTCATTTAGATCTGTGCATTTTCAAACACAGTTCATTTATATTTTTTGTTTAAATGATCATTTTGCAGACATTAAAAGAAGCATTGTGGCCAGCTTTTTGTGCTGCAAAATACAAAAATGTATTTAAATTAAAATGAAAAAGGCAAGTGTGACCATTGCCACAATAGAACAGCAAGAAGAAAGAGGGATGTTGATTTAATATCTGAGACCATGGCTAATAAGTTCAATGAATGGCTATCTTATACCCTGATTAAAAAGAAATCAGTGCTATTTTTGCTATGGACAAATCTTATTTGCTAGGAAAAAAAAAAAAAAAACAAACGTTTGCACCTGTAACTGGATTGTGAAATGCTATGGATTTCTGCATGGCTCTGCAAGTTAATAAAAGTTAGCTTACTCACTAAGTGTGTTTCATTAGCATATAAGGAAATGCCGGTTATTTCAAAGAAAATATTCAGTTAGATTAAGACTGGTAACTTCGTACAGAGAAAGACTAGACCAGGGGTCACCAGACCCGGTCCTGGAGGGCCGGTGTCCCTGCAGAGTTTAGCTCCAACCCTAATCAAACGCACCTGAACCAGCTAATCAAGGTCTTACTAGGTATACTTGAAACTTCCAGGCAGGTGTGTTGAGGAAAGTTGGAGGTAAACTCTGCAGGACACCGGCCCTCCAGGAACAAGTTTGGTGACCCCTGGACTAGACAGTTCTTTGTAAGCTGCTGTGTGTTGATAGACTGCCTGAATAAGTGACAGCATTAAGGATCTTGTCCACTAGATGTCAGCACTCACTCAGCATTTGAAATGTGTGCTATGGCAATAGAATTATTCCAAAAGTGTAAAACGTCAAAAATTATATTGTCTGCATTCATCGATGGCGTAGAAAAGAGTATGTTCTTTAAAAAAAAAATTATAAGAAGAGCAAATGGACATTAAGTAAATATGTCTTAAATATGTGAAAATATTTCCTGGTTAAGGATGTTTTAGTCAGCCTTTCATAAAAGACACCTTTTATATCCTTTAAAAATTTGATTTGTATCTCTGTTCAATTAATGAAGTCTGGCTTTAATACAAAAAGCCTTTAAATCATCGCTTTAAGCAGTTTCTGAAAAGCTCTGGCGGTCTGTTATGAACGGCACCATAACTCGTTTTCAGTTTGATTAAAATCATTTAGTACTGATAGAGGTCACATCACTGAGATGAAGTATTTTAAATTGGGAAATTAAATAACATACATTTTCCACAAACTAGCTGCTGCCGTGCTTTCACCGTAGATTTGTAGTACATAATGTTATATGAGGTACTGACACTGTTTCGCACGCACTTCCATTTGCAACTATAATTAGAGAAAGTAAGACGTCTTGAGAATTCTCCACTGCAGATCACTTTATTCTGCATGCAGCAACTGAACTGCAGTTGCCTCTGTATGAACCCGTCCTATGAGAGAAAAGTAACACTGAGTCACCTTGCAGCATTGTGAGCTGCTGGCAGTGGTGAGGAAACCATCAGCAGTACAATACTGCAGAGCTGCGCAGGACTGCACCCCATTGCTGAAGGTGTGTGACTGGCTAGGGATAGACAGGGTGGACAGAGGAAGACCTTTTAAGTGGTATTACAGAAAGCCCCTAATTCAAACAAGCTTATTAGCCGGACATGTGCTGTGCTCTGTTGGAAGCATATGGCGTTTTATTCAGGCGGACAAGGGGCACAACATGGAAAGCGGTCAGGTCCCACGATGCTGGTGTGGCTCTGTAGGGTTACAGTTCTGTCAGTCACAGCTACTCCCAAATCAACTCGACCGCCCGTAAGAAGTGTCAGTCAAAGCCAAGGGACTCGGCTGTGTAAAACTGCTGACACACTATCAAAGTGCCCTCAGCAGATGTCATTTTTTGTTTCATTTTTACATGAACAAGAGTTTTAGGGGTGTTGAATGCCAATGTGTTCTTTCGAAATAATCTATTCTATTATTTATGCAGGCCCATTACAATAGTGGGAGAAATGCTGGTAGCTTAATGCTTTATTATTAAGATCAGTAAAAAAAAAAAAAAAAAAAAAAATGAATGATTTGTCAGAATATAAACAGTAATAAACCCACAGAAACTGGCTTTGTAGCAAATACTATATTAATGCAGCCACAAGCATCATTTTCCATTGTTTGTCAGTGTCTCTTCTGTTGGAGTTTAAGTCATCCTTGGGGGGAAATGTTGCATCAAACCAACAAAAGGCTTGCCGACAAAAGTTCCCCCAACTCCAAAGGGATTCTGTGCTAAAATATTTATACAGCTTTCAAGTGTTTGATGTAGATACACAACTGGAGTCAAATGGCTGTTCTTGGCGAGAACAGAGTGTAAAAAGTGTAAATCAGGGATACAAGGGAAAATTCCTGTTTTGTTCAAGGGAAATGGTTCACAAAATTCCCATTAATCCATGTGTTTATCCCAGCCAGTTCAATACGATATGATAACCATGATTTTACCAAGCAGGATATGTTGCTGGATCAACATTCTTGCAGCTACATTCCTTTTGGAGATTATAGTATTGTTGAGATTTCATTTTTATTTTGTAATGTTTTTTTTTTTTTTTTTTAAATAAATCTCCTATGCCAATTATTGCTGCATTTATTTGATAAAATGTAACATTGTGGAATATTATTGCATTGACTGTTTTCTGAATGCATTTTAAAAAGCAATTTATTCCTGTGATGGCAAAGCTGAATTTTCAGCATCATTACTCTAGGCTTTAGTCTCCCATGATGTATCAGAAATCATTCTAATACTGATTTGGTGCTCAAGAAATATTTATAATTATCATCATTGAAAACATTTGTGCTGCTTGATATATTTTGTGAATATAAGATTAAAACTCACTGCTCTGGGACCAGGAAAATATGTATTTCTCATGACAAAATAATGATTTTTCTATGAAAAATTAAATCCACACATCTGAACATGAAGTGAGATTTATTGTTTTTAAAATGCAACATATGACTCTGCCAGGATGATGTCGGTTATTTTAAAAATAGGGAACACACTATGAAAGATGCAATTTATTTTATGTTGCCTCTTTGCCACTAATACAGTCCTTGTCTTGTGGTACACTGATGTAAGTAGTGTGACTTTGAGCAGTGCCTCTTATACCAGGATGAAATTTATGGATGGCATGAAGAGACAGGGCAAGTCCGGTTTGGCGCAGTGCAAGCATTATTGTAATGTCATGGTTGAGATGGCTCATTCTCAGTGCAGCCAAAGACGGTCATAAGTGATGGAGCTGATAGATTGAAACTCTCAGCTGTGTCATTTTTATTCACCTTGGTACCCACACAAACAAGAACAAACATCATGACCTTCCATATGAATTGCTGCCTGCATTGAATGACCTTTGCACTTTTTCTACACTGTACATATATAAATGCAAGAGCACTTTTTAAAAATGTTTACAGTTATGTACACCCACATGAGCGATTCCATGTCTTATCAGTAGCATATAAAAAAAGTTGTGTTGTATTACACTGAACCCATTGCCTATTAACATTGTATTACACTTGTCATTTTTCTCTGTAAACTTCTATTTTCTGACATATTTGCAAAGGGAATGAAACAGAGTAATAATGGCTTACTGAGAATAGTGCATTTCAACAATGACATTAGTAATAAAACTCATTTACTTTTACATTGCTTCTTGGGCTTATTTCCAGAATACAGTTATACATTTAAGCTTGCTATTCCCATAGCACAATAACCATTTAGCAGTTGTAAAATATCCCCACCTGCTGTTTGAACTGCACTCTACATAATGTCTTTATTAATCACTTTGGTTTGTTTCCCATTCTTTTCACCTCCCCTCCTCTTTTATCTATAAAATAAAAATAAATCTAAATAAAATCTAAATAAAACTATAAATAACTGAATATTAAAGAAAGATCCAATTAACCTTTACATACACACACATACACACACACACATATATATTAAACATTTAGAAAAGGAAGGATTTTAGAGTATAAGGTAAACTGTCAATGGTCAGCTAGACTACAGACTGTAGGTGGCTATAAATAGCATGGCCTAGTGGAAGGATAATCAGCTGTTGTTGCAGTTGGATTGTTTCTTTTGTTGTGACTCTGCCCTGCCTTAGTGAGAAGTTGGAGTGGGTGTGTTCCTGCAGTTATCATGAAAAATGTATGGGAGAGTCTTTAGGTATGAGTTTTGTGTCAGAGATTTGTCATGCAGTACTATGAGACGTAATGGCATGTTTGCTTTCATGAGGAAGTGCATTCTTGTCCAAATATTAGCTCAAGCCCATGTGTCCATTTACCAGCAAATGTTTTGGATAGGTAGTTAATATTAAGTCAGATAACCAGTTATGTTAAGGCCTTCAGATGTCTAGACAATGCAGTAAGTATTATTTATTTAATAAACTGATTTATTATTAAGTTTATTAAAGTATAAAAACGCGTGCCTAGCGAATAAGATCGTTTTGAATCATATAAATTTAGTTGCCCATGTTAAATTTACCCATGCGCACACAGGTCACGAAAAGTGGCGCGAATAAAGTGTAAACAAAGCAATTTTACGTTGTTTCTGTCAGCAAGGAGCCAACATGACTTTCTCAGCATGTCTAGGACTGAAGAAAAAATGTTTATTCCGCAAATTATGTTTTCTCACTGGGATATTTTTGGCTGGGAAACACGTAAGAGAAACGTTCGTTTATAGACAGGTTTAACCTGACTAAAACAATCACTCAGTTCGTACTATTGTCATTTAAATCATTGACTACTGTTCGCCTACTCGTAACCTGCCAAAAATCTCAAATCTGTGAAGACTGTTGTCATGACCGCAACACAACAACAAATGTCCAATGCAGTCTGGCTTTAATACAAATCTTGCAAGGTAAACAAGTATCCAACTGTTTCAGAATGCGCGTGTGACTTGCGGGAATGTTAATCTGTCCAAGTTTTAAAGTGTAACTCGATCTGTGTGAATACACGCATTAAGTTACACTTACAGAATTAGCTTTGCTTTAATAAAAGGTCGAATTTCGTCGGCGACATCTGTGCACTCCCAGCATCAACATCCCGCCTGATTAATGATGCCCTCTTTCTTTTCTGTCGGCTTATAACTGGGACAAAGACTTTCTCCAAGTTTGGCCTGCCCCTTTAACAGCAGTGCAGCCCTAGTGGTGATTACCGGACTGTCCGATTCCCTGGAAACTCTGCGGCGCAGCTCTCACTTTAAACCGGGATCATGGCGGCTCCGCTCGGGCGGGACACACTACCTGAGCATTGGTCCTACGGAGTGTGTAGGGATGGCAGGGTATTTTTCATCAAGTAAGGAGCCCATGAAGGGTTTAATCACAGTCGTTGCATTTTATTGTGCTTCTGGTGAATCCGCACCTTTTCCGATGGGTCTCGTAACAGGTGTTTCTGTTTTCCAGCGACAAAACTCGCGGCACTACTTGGCTCCATCCTCGCACGGGTGAACCTGTCAACTCAGGACACATGATACGATCAGGTACGGTTATAAACTACGCCATCTAGTCTAAACTTTAAATGCTTTGGTCGGATACTGCGGTAAATGTGTTTAAAGTGACCAGTGGAAACACGTCCTCTGCATAATTGATGGTGGGCTACTTTCTGTTTCATTAAAAACTTAATGGAGTTTCTGTACAAATATTTCTCTCCCCTTAGATTTACCGCGGGGATGGGAAGAGGGCTTTACCGAGGAAGGCGCCAGCTACTTTATAAAGTAAGCGATAGTAAATTTCTGTTTTTGTCCTTGTGAGACCGTGAGGATGCGAGTGCAACTGCAAAGCCCTCCCCAACGAGCGCTCACTCCCGCCTCTCGCAGTGATAGTGTCCGCTGTCTGCTTGTACCTTCTCGAGTCAAGAAAAGACACATAACTGAATCCAGTCAGGGGTTTGATTTAATGTTTAGTGCCGATTTGCTCTTCAGTGTAGATTTTGTGAGGCAATGACATTAAACAAATGATTTCCAGCTACCAGTCTGTTTGTCCATTGGTTTGTCCAGTTAGTTGCCTGGTAGTATATCCAGTGTGGTATCTGATTGTCATTTATTTATTCATCTGTGTAGCCATCATTATATATATATATATATATATATATATATATATATATATATATATATATATATATATATATATATATATCCCTGTATCTGTATATCTACCTATCCATTCATCCATCTAGATCTTTCCACATTTCTGGATGTCTCAGATGTGGTAAATATCTGTAACAAATAAGATTTTTGCATTCTGATTTGCTCCATGAAAAATAAATAAATAAATAATAAAAATAAAACAAATTATAAAATAAAACTTTTCTGCAACTTTCCAAACAAGAAGCATTCTATTAACTATATATATATATATATATATATATATATATATATATATATATATTGTAATTTAATGCCAAGGTAATATAACAGGTAATATAACACAAAGCATATTTATAAATGTTCATTATTGTTCTAGTGCTATGTCTATCGATATGTCTGTCTCTTTGTTTAAACATCCAGTAATCAGTGAATCCATTTATTCATCAACATCCATCTCCACCATGTTCAGCAGGTGAGGAGACTCTTGGGCAGATAGTGAGCAGCAGAAGCGAGATGAAGTGGTCTGTGGCAGCGAGAAAAGTACTGCTTAGGGAGCTGCCTGGAAGAAATTAGCTGCTAGGACACTAATCATTTTCAATGACAGTGGCAGGCTTAGACAGGATGCAATCCTATAAAATTGGTGCGAATAAGCGTGAGAGTATTGGAGTGCTGTGGGGGCTGTGGTCCGTACTGCTGTACAGAACGTTGCCTATAACGCCTGAATATGACAGAATGTGTGGCTTGGCACAATCTGTCAATGACAGTGATTATTTATTTATTTATTTTTTATGTAGGTCTTGAAATATTCTTCCTTTCAGGTGTGGTCAGTTTTTAAACAAAGTCATTCTAGATGCTTTTGTGAATCGGTAGCATGTGTAGTACAGAAATAAAGGCGAATACGCAATCCCTGCAATTAGATGTCATAAATGTTGAAGCTTTAATGTTTCCCAAGATAATTCTGCACAATTGTAATAAATACTTTTGTATTAATGAACCAGCTCATGCTCTCAAAGATGTTTTCCCTTGGAACCATTAGATTCTATTTTCAGTCTTTCCTCTGAAATGGAGTGTATTCAAGTTGGAATATGAGAAATATTTCAGTATTACATTATTTAAACATTTCATTAGTTTAACATGATTTTTTAACATTAATATAGTTTGGTAGAATTTCAGAATGACACAATACCACAAGTGCTTATGGCTTGTATCTGCACTGCATTTGTATTATAGCTTTACCTGTTTAGGATGACATTAGATTACAGTTGATAATGGCAAGGAGATCTCAAATCTATATGATGACAGAGTGCTTAACTGTGACAGTTGGCAGAATCTTTCACCACTGTCTTTACAGCAATGCTAGTTAATTATAGAGCCCTCACTGCTGTTTACCATCACCTGTGCAGCCCATTACCTCTCTCCGTGCCCACTTAATGAAGGAAATAAAGGGCATTGCCCAGCAATACTGGGTGGATTTTCCCATTAAAATTCTTTTCATGCACAGCAATGTGCTGGACCTTAACCTTCCCCGTTTAGCGGATGTTGTACCCTGTCTGTACGTGTGTACGTGCGTGTGCCCATATGCCCGTGCGATGACAGAGATGTATGGTGCGATCACACAGCCAATTCATGGTGGCTTTGCTCTCCAAAGTCACTTTACCCATTCGGCTCCACTAATGTGGAACCTGCAACCAGGCCATCATTATAGCCAACATATCTAGTCGTTCACCGTCCTTGATTGTATGACCTGTTCCATCTGGGATATACTGTACGAATGACAGATTATTAGTTTGTTTACAGTGCTGCAGTAAATCATTTGCATGCTCTGGCTTGTTTAATTAAATTGAGAAATCAGTGCGACACCTGCCAGTAAACAACCAATGGGATTGCACTTTATGCTGCACAATGCGATATTAACAAACTAATTGGGGCAGCAGGAGCAAATGAGAGGCAATGTGAAGCTACTAGATAAGATTTTTCCCCTATGGATTTGTGTCTGAATTGTAAAGAGCCTGTCTTTGCTTCTGCACAATTGCCATGCAATGACTTTCTGCAGGATTGCAGTGAAAAGAATGTTTACTTGTGGCATATTTGCAGTATTAGCTTTGGAGAGCCCTTGAATTCATTCACCAGAGTAAATATAAAGTGCACAATCCTGCAGTGACAGAACAGGGCTGTTGAGGATTGTCCTATTGAATGGACCCAGTTTTATTAGGAAAATTGCTTTGTGATTGTTCCTCTGTATTACTCATCCAACATAAGTCTCACCGCACTCAGATGCCAAAATATCAGGCAGTCACTGCATCTGACAGATCTACCTATCACGGCAATCACCCTGTTATTGCCAAGTGCCACCGCCGTAGCCCATGCAATCCAGAATGCATTAGTGTCTTGCTCTCTGCTTTGCATCTAAATAGCACCACTTTCCCATAAAAGCTGTTTATTTGTTAGTTCAATGCTCCACTGGTGTCTGACCAGAAAACTGCATCTCGTCAAAGCTGCTATAGTGAGAGGGGGTGTTTTAAAGGTCAAAGAAAATGATTTTAGAAATGTGTTATTGCTGACAGTTTTATTGTGGGCCATGTGAAGGGACTCATTGTGCTGCGTCTGGGCACGGTCAAATACTGAACAGTGCAGCTCAGAGGCCTTAAAGAGCTGAAATGTCAAGACTGTAAAGTAATGCACTTATTTGTGGGCTAAATGACATTACGGTTCCTGTTTTGATCCTGCTGGACATTGTCTTTGTGTCATTTTGTGTTAACGGGGTAGAAAAGGGAGCTGATTGTTATTTTAGTTGAAGAATGCTAAAATAGAAACTGCTGCATAGTTTCCTCTTTCTGCCTTTTTAGGTATGGTGAGTGCCTTCCAGCCCTTTAATCGGTCCATTCTGTGGTTTAAATTGCATTGCTTACTGTCTGTGGTTATTTGACTCACTTATGCCAAAGAATTTAGCATGCACCATTTGTGTCAAGACCGGCAGCCCTAAGTGGCTGTGTGCTTTCCCTCACTTCAAACTGTATCAGAAAAAAATATTTTTTTCTTTTATCCTCTTGTTATTTTATAAATCAACGTTAATGGCTATAGACTGCAAATAGAGTACTGAATGTTGTTAAATATGTTAAATAGTAGGGAATAGGGAGAGAGTGATGCTTAGACTGTCCTTGAGACACATCACGCTTTGGTTACATTAGGCACTCTCAGAGACCATCATTTCCACTGATGTGATTATTATTTTTGTAGTTCATGAGGGACTGCTCTGTATCCGGCATACTGGATTATTATCTAAATTATATTTGATATACTGCAGGCTTGAATTATGGCAAACATTTAATAAGTCCCATAAAACGTATAGCTAATGGATTTACTCTGTGTCTGTACCCATCCAGCATTCATCTAATTAAGTGATATGAATGGAGGGAAAGCATCTCAGATGTTCCCACTCATTTTGAGACATTGCTGCCAATACAGAGGCACATGTTCTCCATCACTGTATGCAGGAGACTGAAGATGGATCCTGAGTTGACCTTTAAAGACGATCATTATATAAAACATGTGCCCTTTCCAGTCTGATAAGGTGTTTTCAAGTACATTTTAGGCAGTTTTTAAAAATCTGTTAATATTGTGCAATCTCATATTAATTCAATTCAATTCAATTCAAATTTATTTGTATAGCGCTTTTCACGATACATATCGTTGCAAAGCAACTTTACACCAAATTGACATTTTTACAATATATGTAGTAGTAGCTTGATGTACATATGGTAGAGATGTGTGGTAAAGATCAATTAATGACGTAATCAAACAGACAAAGAACACTATAAATTAGTAGCAGAATTCGGTAGTGCTGTATGTTTTCAGGGTTGGCATCATCTGAAGTCCTCTGTGGGGTTGGCATCATCTCTTCTTAAGTGTTCTGGATCCACACTGGAGCTTGTGAATTCCTAGTTACCATGGGATGTCAATCCCATGGCAAAAACAGAGAACAAATAGGAACATAATTAGCGTAGCTGCTGTTCAAACTAAGAAAAGGAAGGTTTGTTAAACCAGAGCTAAAAGATTAAAATGAACATTTGATCAGATATAGCTGCAGAAAAAGTTTATGAGATGCATTATTTGAATGCTTGGCTAAAAAGATGTGTCTTTAATCTAGATTTTAAACCGAGAGAGTGTGTCTGAACCCCGAACGTTATCAGGAAGGCTGTTCCAGAGTTTGGGTGCCAAATGTGAAAAAGCTCTACCTCCTTTAGTGGACTTTGCTATCCTAGGTACTACCAACAGTCCAGAGTTTTGTGACCTTAGGGAGCGTGATGGATTGTAGGATATTAATAGATTTTAAGATCTGTTGGAATACACACACATTGTGTGGTATGTAATAGGGCTGGGCTTTGACACATGTTTCATGATTTGATTAAATTCTGATTCACAAGCTTGTGATTCTATTCGATTTCCAATTTAATTTAATTCCATATCATTTTTTTTTTGGATATATCAGATACAGTACATGCCAAATTTTCTCAAGGACGAAATGTTCTCTCAACTAATATCTTGCTAATATCTTGCTGTAAAATAGCAAAAAACTCCTCTCTAGAGATTTCTCTAGCTGACTGATGAGTTTAAGATCACCAAATATGTTTTTTCTGAGGTAAACGTGACATTATGTGACATTGTTTACAAACAATTATTGACGTCTTCGGGCGGTTGAAACCCAGATTGAGGGATTACATGAGATACAGATTTCAGTAAGTTGTACTCTTTCTTTAACGTACGTTTGGATGTTTATTAATGTTTATCTCATGCTGTAACTGGTTAAAGCGGAGAAGATGATTGGTTCATATGTGCTCCGCACTGCCGGTTTGAACTGAGGTGCTATGGTGATCTGCTACTTCACATTAAACAGTGCCAAAACGGCATTTATTATTTGAATACTGTAATAAAATGAAAAGAATTTAAAATCTGAGACTTTGTTTCATATCAAAAGTAACAAAGCACAAAGCTTATTATGATTTATTGGATGACTAAATCGTAGACTAATCAATTCTTGATATTTAAGAGTTAGTATTGTTTTGTAAAAATAATAGTCGATTAAAATCGAGAAATTTATTTATTTATTTTTTTAAACCCCTGCCCTAGTGTGTAATATAATTGTATTGCTGTATAATATTGTTTGACTGTATTTCACTGTATTTAATCAAGTAATTTTTTTAAAAAAACATTGCATTATTTTCATATTTTTCATTACAACATGCATATAATTTTAACACGTACATATATGAGGAACCCATACACCTGTTTTGTAGAATGACCTATATGACTGTATTAGAAGGTTGTGACTCAGGACAAATGATCTTTGAAAGGTCCTCAAAGGTCAGCTGAGAGTGAGGGATGCTTTATTGAACTCAGTGCACATCAGAAGAAGGCTGAGTCATAAAGAGTCAAGGTGATTCATCTCTGTAGCCTGCATTGGTGCATCAGATAGTGAATGGCAGGTGGTCTCAGCAGGCCTCTGCTCCAGCCTGGACAGTCAGACGTGTGAGGAATGGTGCATGTGCAGAGATGTCCTTTCCACTCTACATCTGTCTCGCTTCAGCAGCTTTTCAGAAGGGTTCGAGGGTCAGTGTTGTTTATCAGAGTGACTGTCTGTCCTTCATCTTACCAAGGGCTCATATTGGCAGGTTCACACCTAGGAGAGTCTTTACTGGGACAGTCAGGGACACAGGTCACTACAACTGTAGTGCATACTGTGATATCCTAGAGTTAAAGCATTGCGTAGTCCTTCGCTTATGAATGAAAATTGGCAGTATTACAGCATTCTCTTGATTGCGTCAGTTGTAACTATGGTGATGATCTTTTGAAGGCTGGAGGAATGTCCTCATGTTTTTGACCCCCTGAATTATTGTTGAAATTGTGTTAGCAGTTTGGTTCACCTATAAATTGAAGCTCTGACTTCATTACAAAATCTTTTGTGCAAAATAAAGGAAGTGTTTTGAAGAATGTTTACATTGCTTTTTGATGATTTATATAGTCAAGGTTCATAAAGGAGCAAACAACAAATTAAGATATTTTTAATGAAATCCACTTTTCGTCTGAAGCAAATTGATGCCTTTTTTTAAAAAAGAAAAATATCCATATTTAAACTTTATAAACCGTGATCTCTAGTTTCCGCTAACTGTCGTACATGCATTCACGAGAGAGTGGAGTTCCAGCGGATGACGTAAATGGGGGAAGAAATTTAAAGTGTGTTCAATATATCCATGTGATATATTTAAGCAAAATGCGCTCTGTCTGTTTGACACGTGTACTGGCACTCATTCAGTGAAATCTGTGAAGTTTAGGCTATATCTACATTAATCTGGATAAATCTGAAAACTGAGTTTTCATTTTAAAGTGCTCTCCATCCACATTAGCGTTTCAAACATTTTCCAAAAGTTTTTGCATTTTCAAATTTATCCACTTTGGAGAGCGTTTTCAAAAAGCTCCATTTTCCTTGACAAAAACCCAATTTCAGTGTGGACGGAAGGCCAAAACGGAGATAAAAATATGCTTGTTCAAACAAAACCGTATTAGTGTGGACATGGTTTTAACGGAGAGACTCTTGCTGCAAGGACGCTCCTTTATGCAAAATACTTGCGTGACTTCATAACACATTAAAGTGAGTGCTAAGGAGGACCTGAGTAAATTCCAGTTGTCAGATTGAGAGAATAAGTAATAAAAAGCTGATGATATAACGTGATTGTTAAGTAGTACTGAGTTGCTTACTTTGTAATTGTGAAGTGGCTGGATTTTCTGGGTCGGCAGTGGTCTGGGAGAACTCTGGCAGAACCATGAGAAACTGTTTTTACTGTAGCAGAAGCCAAATTGAATATTAATATCAAGTTTGCTCTGGGTCTCGTGCCAGTTTTTTCATTGGTTAGTTTAATATTTTCTTTCACAACAAGTTTCTCAGGTTATTTGGAGTAGAATTTGTTTTAGCTAAAGTTGTTTGATTTTCATAAGTATGTTTGTTTGTCCACTGAAATGTTTTTGGGAGGGTGTATTTTTGATGCTTCGAAACATTACTAACTGTTGAACAAACAGTTTAATTCACATTAAATTTAATATGGCGTCGGTGAAGTCCATGTTGACTCTGTTTGAGAAGTCCTCCCCACTTCAGACCCCCTTCTTTCACTTCACTGCTCATCCAACAGCCTGAGCTCAGGCCAAGTCTGCATGTCGCTGCCGTGACAACAGCCGCTTCTTGTGCAGCAGGTTTTTGGAAATAAGAGGAGGCAAAACAATGGCGGGACTGTTAAGTGTGAGCGGCCGTAGTAAAATCGAACTCATTTACATGAGCCTTGTTGCAGGAAGAATATAGCCTCCTCCTGAAAATATACACTACCATTCAGAAGTTTGGGGTCAGTAGTTTTTTTTTTTTTTTTTTTATGTAAAGGCAGATTACAGAAACTGCTTAAAAGTCAGACAATTACAATGTTTCAAAAGATTTCTGTTTCAAATAAATGCTTTCTATTTAAAAAAAAAAAATGGTAGTATATTCGTTCACACTTAAGTGAATGACTGCTGATATGAGCTTCTGACTCTTTAAGATTTTTATTTCATTTACTTTGGAAACATGTAAACATGCATTAGCATGTAAGAAACGTGCCAGTGGATTGGAAAACTGTGTTTTCCTTGTGCAATGTGGATTTCCCAGTTTTTCCACCCCAAAAAGCCAATGGATACTCAGAAAAGTCATTCCGTACTGAGTTTGTGCAATTCTATATCTCCCCAAAGGCACTTCAACACAATGGTGTCCTATTGGGACAATATCCTTTTTGTCATTTGGGTTTACATCCCACCGGAGCTGCAGTGGAAGTGTTGTATTTCCATGAGACTGTAGCCCTAAATTGACCGCCTACAGAGAATCAGATTCCCAAACACCAGCTCTCCGACACTCCCACAGTCGGAACTCTTGGGAAAAAATGTAGAATTTCACTTTTTGGTATTTTTACCTCAATCGCCCTTTCTTTTCAGTTCCACTTATGGTGGGTTGATCCCACCCCCCACTATTGGTTCAGTCTCCTGCAGTTCTTAGGACGGCGTCAGTTAATTAACCATGATGTGTTTCAGTAGAGTGGAGGCAAAACACTTTAAATGTTGATTAAAGAGGATGGATTTCCCTATAGGCACCATCTCCCAGCAATGTCAGTGAAGCAGCATTTGTGCCAAACCAGCAGTCCCCCTCCACGCGTCACTGTTCCTGTGCAGATGTGTTTTTAAGGAGTCCCATACCTTTATTTTAGAGGCAAAGCTCACTCATCCTGCAAATGACCTTTTGACTTTTTATTTTCTGATGGTGAGAGTCATGCTACATTACCTGCTGTCACATCGCTTTGAAATATAGTGGAGATACACAAACTCCCAGAACAGGCTACACCTAAGTGTTTTTGAGGTGAACTGTCATGTTTTGGATATTAATTTCATGCATTACCTAGATTTAGATTTAACCTAGAGACCTATTAGGAAGGTCCAGAACATTCTGAGTTTCTTCACAGTTCAGAGTTAATAAATTATGCTTGAGACTGGACTTAATGCTATTGAGAGTTGATAGTATGGGGTGTATTTAGGGGAGAATTCAGTTTCAGTATTATTACTCTTCTGCCTTAATGATTCCCAGTATAATTAGGCTGTTTTCAGTTTTACCTGACCCCAGTGTAGTCTTTTTGATTCAGATAAGATACATTCTTGCATCAACATTGCTAAAATCTGGATACTACCCAACCTCACCAACTGCCAAGTTGACTAGTAGGGCCCTATGATTTCCATGATGCTGAACACGCAGACGGAATTGCGGAATCAAGTCATAAAAATGGAATTTACTGTATAATATGGAATGTCATGGAATTTGCCAAATTTTGGATTAATAAATCAAAAGTAGGTCAGTACACCTAAATCAAAACGTGAAATGGACTAGTGTCTGTGAATATTAAGCATATTTAAATATGTATCCTTGTCTCTGTGTGAATGAATGGCGTAAACGTGTAGATTAGTTTACTACACTCATACTAAAGAGTGTGGGGTTCTGGCAGTGTTCTAGATCTGCAGATCTCTAGATCTGCTCTGATTCACTTTACAAGCATTTTACCATTTCTTTTGAGAAAAACTATCGTCATAAAGGTCTTTGCAGCAACCTGTCAAAAGTACAGTTTTGAACTTGAAGAAATTGTGACAGAAATATATTACCTAATGTAATGAGAGTACTACCACTAATAAAAAATATTATTAAAGTGGTTATCGGATGCCTGTTTTCCACAAGTTGATATGATTCTTTAGGGTCTTAATGAAAAGTCTATTACATGCTTTGGTTAAAATTTCTCAATGGTAGTGTAAATAACTCCTTTTTTACCTTGCCAAAATCAACTCTGCAAAAATCATCCTTTTCTGGTCGAGACTGCTTTAAATGTTAATGAGCTCTGTTCGCCTCGCCCCGCCCCTCTCTTTTCTTTGTGGAGTGACGAGCCTGTTTACTTTAGCCGCGTTTAGCTGCTAAACTTGCTAACTAGCATGTTACTAGGAAAGGCGATCGCAAAGATTCATAAAAAAAAAAACCCTTATACTCACTTCTGCTGTAAGTGAAGCTGGATCACGAATGATTCGCGCGAACGTAGACGGATATATGTAGATTGGGAGGCATTTAACAACAAATGTAATCCATTGCATCGTCAGCGGCTCAGATGTCGGGAGTAAATGATGACCACTATGTTCACTATTACATCCAGCAACACAACACCTCAGTCGCTCAATCAGAGATATTCTTGTCTAATTTACATCCCTGCTCTGGCATCGAAACATTGGAGGTCGGACTGTTACAGCTGATTTAGGCGGGTCTGAGGTAAGACGCTCATGTCAATCAACTATCATGGGACAGGCATCTGAGAATGGCTTGATTTGAAAAAGGGGATATTATTTTTAAAGATTAATTAAAAAC
Organism: Cirrhinus mrigala; assembly: GCA_036247105.1. Taxonomy (NCBI): domain Eukaryota; kingdom Metazoa; phylum Chordata; class Actinopteri; order Cypriniformes; family Cyprinidae; genus Cirrhinus; species Cirrhinus mrigala. The sequence continues at coordinate 36,059,775 of CM070013.1, read as the reverse complement.
CACTGCATGGATTTTTATCATTATAGATGTGTACATACACTGCCAACACACATTAATGTTCAAACAACATGTAAAAGTGAATTTTGCATCCGATGACCCCTTTAAAACATAATTTTTTTAGGAATATTTTCCAGAATTTATTTACCATAAACATAAAAATATACAACGGAGTATTTCTAAAAAAAAAAAAATAAAAAGAATAAAATCAATTAATTAGAGATTCTTTTGATTATTAAAATTTAATGAAACCATTCAAATGGAATCCAGAAAATGAATGGAAAATAAAAATACAACTGAATTCAAAAATAAAATGTATTCCATAGGGTCTTAAAAATGTCATTTTTGTTAAACTTTAAAAAAATATTGCTATGAAATTGTGTGTTTAATGATTTCAAAATTAAATGGAAAAAAAAAGAAACCAGAAAAATTAAACCAGAAAAAAAAAAACAAAAAAAAAAAAAAAAACAGAATTTGGAAAAAATTAGAACGGTTTTTATAAGGCCCTTTACTAGTGGAACATCCATTGCCTAAGTGTTGTTTATGTGTAAATGTGGGCAATTATTTGTTAAAGTTATGAATTTCTGATGTCAGTTGTTTTTGAATCTCTGATCTGATAGAACAGTAACTGCGGAAATTGTGTCTGTCTTCTCTATTGTGATTTTTTTCTATTGTGGAACAGCTTCTTGAACGAGAACAAAAATACGGTGGGACTTGATATTGTCAATGAGGAATTGATTTGATTTTGGAATTCATTGGATTATTGTCATTTGGATTATTGTGATCTCACGTGAGTGACAGGTTGCTGGAGGGGAGGGATTGTTGTCCCGTTCTTGTGCCCGTCTGCATGTAATTAGAGAAGACATTTTGCTGCAAGGGCCAGGGGAAGTTACTGTTTTTGATTAAAGATTACAAAGGCACATAAAACAAAAATAATGAAGCGCACAGATGAATCATTTATAACAAAAAAGATTGTCAATTTTTATTTCATTGTGACTTTAATTTTTTTTAAAGAAATTCTGAGTTCTAAAATGTGTGATACAAGTTCATATTCCTCTAAAAGCATACTGTTCTAATGGTACTATACAGGGAAAATTATTTTTTTTTATTATCTGCATTAATTGCTTCAACATCTCCTTTTCCTGAACTTGATGATGTTGCGTCCAAAACAAAAATGCACTCCCGAGTGTTTAAAGAAAGCAGATGCAGTCAGATAAAGAATTGAAATTACAGCATCTTAGTCATTAGTTTAATCATCATCTGTACATTGTTAGACTGTTTTAGGCCGTGTCAGGAACACTATGAATGTGTGTGACCTTTACTTGACCTGTGTTTATTTCCTTTGTGTAAGCCCTACATGTGATTGACTCACTTTTGCAGTCGGCCTCAGTGCTGAGTAGCTTTGTCACAGTACGTCAGACAAAATATTGCACCGAAAGCAAAGTATTGCAAATATTATAGGTGCAGTGGCTTATCTCAGTCAGCTGTTTCGTTCCATAATGTTTACATAGGATGGATGCTTACTCAGTGGCAGATGTTCACTTGAGTTAGATTGATTTGAAATCCGAGGCGCCTTGACTTGTTCACTAGTTCTGTTTGATCCCTCAGATGTTTCTCAGCATACGCATGAGGCATTATGAGACAGCATGTTTGTGCCAGTATTACCTCTCTCTCTCTTTCTCTCTCCCCCTTACCCTCTTTCTCTGAAGAGAATAGGGGATAAAGTGATTATGCTGCGTTTTTCAGCAAGGCAGGAGCCTTTCGCTGTGACGGGACTGCTTAATGTTTTCCTGTTGCGGTGGGGGCTGTGCGCAGTGGAGCCGCAGTGGACCGAACTGCTCAGGAGAAAAAAAGAGAAATGCTCCTTTTGAACTACCTGCAGCATGAATCATTTATCTTGTGGAAATCGTGTTATTTGTATCTCACCAGCAACAGCGGGGGGTCTGCTTATGAATCCAGCCGTGACTGATTGTCTTGAGTGGTCCAGGGTTGGGCCAGATGTAAGAATTGGCTTCCTTTCCATTCATGAGCAGGAATTACAGTTGAATTGGCCATGTTTCACAGGATGCTGAATTGGAATTTGAATCAGAATGACAGGAAGATAAATGTATTGAATTGGACTCTCACAAATGGAGGAATTTCAGTAGTTGAACAAATCCAGTGGTAATTACACAGGGCTCGAAATTGCGACCGTTTTTGTCGCATATGCTACCAAAATTTAATTTGCGCGACCTCAAAAAATATTTGGGAGCATTTGTGCGAGTGCGAGAAATTGTTGTGGCGCAACTTGTTTTCATTCCTTTACAAAACTTTCGCTAGCCTAACTACTGCCCAGAATGCTGTGAGCTGATACAGTGTCAGGATCGTCGTTCTCTTCAACATTACATAACTAATTAAACTTGATCTTTACATTCTTAACTTTAATGCAGATTTCAGATATTAGCCGTCAATCACTCACTGTCACGGACACTGCGCTCCGCTGAAATTCGGAACCGGCTGTTTCTTTTCTTTCAACCAACCAACCTCTGTCCCGGATTTGCACAACTACATCGAAATTAGGGGTGTGTGATATGACGATTTTTGACTGTGGACAATTAAAATGTCTCCACAATCTGCTTTTGAAGAAATATACTATTCGTGCTACAGCGCACATTCTGTCGGACGCAATTCTAGCGCCTCCGTCTCAATATGCTGTACAACGCGGCATACATTCACATCAAATGATAACTCGGCTTCAGAGTTCCACTCAAGCAGGAGCGTAATTTGCACTGGGGACACTTTTCAAATCCCGTTAATGTCTTCTATTGTAGAATGGACGCTCAGCACCGCCAAAAGTTTCGCGTCATCGTTAAAACGAAACCGAAAGTCAAACGCGCATGCGCCTTCAAAAGCAATTTTAATACCACACATTTAGAGATCGACTCCCCAGTGTGGGCAAATAAGGCTACATAACTTATAGCTGTAGGCTATAATAGGTTGTGTAGTTGTCTATAGCTCTGTATCTTGCTTGAAAAATTCGGTCTCTATTTGCACTTTGAATATTGAGAGACTAGCCTACTTTGATTATGGCTACATTTTTTGTTTGCACTTAATACGACTAAGAAAGAACTGTGCCGTTTATTTTTTGTTATTTATACTGTAGATTGTTTAAAAATTTCAGTGGTTGCCTCTAATTTAAATGGCTGTACATGTAATAGAGAAAATAAACATCTTATTCATATTTTCATTAATTCTTGTCCCTGCTTAAGGCTTAAAATAAATATTAAACAAAGGCTTTCAGAATCAGCCCATTTGCTTGTAAAAACGTCGGCGATCAGAATCGGCCATGAAGAATCAAGGTCGGTGCATTACTAAAAAGAAATGCCGGGCTGAGTGCTGGCTGTTCTGCTCTATTGGCAGTTGTGGTGCTTCTTAATATTCATTTGGTGCTCCTAAATTTTTTTTGGTGCTCCTAACTTTTTGAAGTTGGGAACACCAGTGCTACCAAGTAAAAAAGTTAATTTCGAGCCCTGTTACAGTTTTAAAAATGGATCTGACCAGGTTGTATATACAAGATGTCAAACTGGACATTCAAGACTCACTCATTCATATTTATTGAAAGGGGAGGAGAAACCAGTTTGTGACTTGTTTAAGAATTTTTTGAGTGTAGAACACATTTTAATGGAATTAACAGAATTTTAAATGATATTAGACAACATTTTTAATCAGAAGATATAAGACATTTTTAAAAAGGTCTGGAAGAATTTTAGAATTTTTATCTTTGAATAATTGGAAGATTCTATATGATTTTTATCAGTACTGTTGTTGTTTTTACTGTAAGTTTCATAGTGATTCCTTCTTAAGAAAATGTTATATTATTGTAAATGAAGTAAACCATTGTTGCTGATATGGCGTTAAAACTTAAATAAATAAATAAATAAGAAGTTTAATACAAGTCTTGCAACATAAAGTATATAATGTTTATTATTTATTTAATTATATACCTTATTACTTTTGTCTGACTATCTGACTATATCAATTATATGTAAAATACTTTTACACAATGTAGTACCACAGTATGTTCTTATTATTTTTAGATAACTATGTATGGCAGAGTTTCTATGTATCTCAATATTTTCAGATGACCTTTTAAAAACAAATATGAAAATAAAAATTGAAATCTAGACAACTTCACTCCGTTCAGCATTTATATGATCAAAAATACAGTAAATACAACAATATTGTGAAATATTATTATAATTTAAAACAACTATTTTCAGTGTGCTGATTTAGTGTTCTAAAAACATTTCTTATGATTAATGTTGAAAACAGTTGTGCTGCTTAATATTTTTGTGAAAACCGTGATATATTTTTCTGGATTCTTTGATGAACAGAGAGTTCAAAAGAATAAAGAGAATTTATTTAGAGTTCAAAAGAATAAAGAGAATTTATTTAAAATAGACCTATTTTGTAACATTATAAATGTTTTTGCTGTCACATTTGGTCACATTTGACCTATTAAAGTATTAAAAAATAAATGAATAAATGAATAAATGAAACAAAAACTTGCTGCCCCTAAATCTGAATCATAATGTATTTATAACATGATTTTACTCTAAATATACATATGTATGTTTTAGGGTCAGAAATGTATTTTTCCATGAAGGGACAATATTTGACCCCTGAAATTGATTTCCAGGGGCATTTTTTTTTTTTTTTACATTTGTGAGGGCAATTTTTATAACCACCTTATTATTATAATCCCCGTACTATATTGTCTTAAATGTCAAATACTTAAATCTACTAAATATTTAAATTTTAATTACTTTAATCAATATTTTAAACTTGTCAGTAACAGTAGATTGTTTCTATCCAAATTATACGTAAAAAACAGGAGCTCACAGGGCTGATTATTAATATCGATATAGAAAACAATATAAAAACACTTTTGTTTTGTGTCTGCGTTTTGGGCACGTCACTTTCTGGCTTCACAGAAAAACATCAGTCCATGATGTTAGTCTAGTCTAGCGCAAGTTATGCTATAACTTCCGTTATAATCACTGAAGCTACAAAATTAATTTTTTATTTAAATTGTATCTGCAGCACTGTGTTGCTTATGATGAGGGAAACTCTGGTGTTTTCAGCGCTGACTAATCTAAGTGCCTCTGATTGGCCAGTGCATTCCTAAGTTCAACAGAAACGCATTTGATTGGTTATAAGGCTCAACAATGCACAAAACAGCACGTAAAAGTAATCTGATGCTATATGAGCAAATCTGAATGTAATTCCACAAATTGACACTTTTCATTCATTTTCACATTTCATTTTTATCGCGACAGATGTAATACATTGTTTAATTGTGCAGGGGAATTTTTTCCTGTTTGTCTTGAATTTATGGGCCATTTTTGTACATTTTGGTGGCATTTTTGCCATAAGCCATCTTTAATTTTTGACCCTAGTATGTATATATTTATGTGTATTTAGTCTCCCCCTATTTTCCTTTAGTTGGACAATCTCTGATGCTTTGGGATGACAAACAAAATGTTTTGATGATGCCACACTGTTAACACTTTTTTTCATCATCCCATTATACCTAAATTCAGTTCATATTCTGAAATCAAAATGAATCACAACCTTGGAGTACCCGAGCATTGTGTCCAGTTTAAATAACTTGCCAGAGGGCAGCTCTCAGCCACATTCTGATCTAATCTGGAGCGTAGGAGACCAGTCGTGCTGATTTGCTGCTTACAGCTGTTGTATTGTAGCCTCAAGCAATCCATATTGTCCAGACACCATATGTTACTTCCTTTGAGAAACAACAAGGCACCAGATACAAAGTGCCACGGTACCATCACATCTTCCATGACAAATGAAAGCCATGACAGGCCAAAAACACATTGTTTGTGTTAGTTGAAACAAATGGGACTGGGTGTAATAACGGAGCATTGACGAGGGGAAAGGACAGAGGAAAGACAATGAAGGGATTGAGAGAGGGGACAGTGGCTGCTTATGTTTTGCAGTATGTCACCGGGACCATTCAGTCAGACGCAGTTTGACTTGTCGTATTTAACCCTCCAGCCCGCGCTGAATTCATAAGTGTCTTTGAGATGTAGCCATGCAAGTCGCACTACATGAGAAAGTTTGTAGACCGGCGAAACAGCAGACGTAGGGGCCGTAGAGATGCTAGAGCCAAAGACAACATGGGTACCTCTTGCAGCTGCCTGCCGTTGGGCCGTGTAAATAAGCAAGATGCTGGTCGTGAGGAGACAGAGATTGAATTGGAGACTATCAGAGAGGAAGAGGATGAAACTACATCAGCGGAAGAAAGGTAATGAGCATATTACAGTAGGTTAGTAGGGTAGTTTTAATACTCAAGGGCAAAGTAAACAGCTGTGGTTGTAGGATCAGAATTATTAAGTTTTAACACACTGATGGCAAACTCTCAGAATCTATAAATGATTGTTTGCCTGATGTGTTATTTATTTACCGTTATAGTATTTTTTGTTTTTAATATTTTGAATTAGCTTTTAATTTTTTATTTTGAATTTAATTTTAGGTCAAGTTTTAGGAATTTTTATGTTTTTGACCTTGTATTAGTTTTCCCTTTTTTTTTTTTTTAACATTTTATTTTTAAGTTTTTTGAAATTGAAGTTTTTTATATTTCTGTTTTATTTCAACTTTATTTTAATTTAAAAAAAATATTTGTAATCATTTTAGTATTAGTTAATAAAAAAAAAACACTGATGTTGACCCAAAAAGCCTAGTGCTGGAAAGTTCTGATATATTTTCCTCTAACTGAACACAGATGCCAGGCCTCCTGCAGCATTTTGTCAGGAGAGATCCAAAAAACGGACACGACTGCAGAACTGCAGTTTTCTCTCGCCTTCATTTTACACATAAAAGGAGTTGCTGAGATGACTTGAGCTTGAAAACAATGTCTTTTCCCCTCTGCTCTAGTCGTTTCAGTCTGCAGGGTTTAGAATGAGGAATTATGTTATTCAGACCATGAAGCTGGCCTCCTTTTTTTTAAGGGAAAAGGAAATTCCACTGGCTAATACTTGGGATTTTGCTATCGACCCATGATCTTCACAGTCTTACGGGTGCGTGTTTGAAGACAAGCCTGAAATATTTTGTTTAATCTGAATGGCTGGGTTGTACGTGGTGTTTTTATAACAAAAGGTGCAGATTATGTTTTTATATTAAACATTTTTCTCTTCAAGCGTGAACAGTGTTTCCAAATTAGGTTTTTAAGAGTTTGATTCCATAAATAGTCCGGGCCGTATTTTATGTAGAGGTAGGAGCACTCTGATGAATAAAAAAATCAATATGCCCTCTCTAAAATGGTGTGGAGGACCATTTGTCTTTTTTAAAGCTATTGATGACTACTGCTTTGACTCCTCAAAGAAAACATTACATTGGACCATATGTGTAATTAGTCTAAATCATAGACACTCTCAGGAGGATGTATTGTCAGAAGAGGCAGGTGAATGTGGTATTGCTTTCTTAGGAAGGTCATCTATCCAGAAAAACATTAATTTCCTTTTTGCAGAAAGTCAGGCTACCTGGGATTTATCCAAGTAACATTTGAGAGAGCAGTCTTCCTGCAAGTGAGTTGTTGTGGGGGCAGGACTTTACTGTTTTGTAGTGCTGTGTCCTAGAGTGATTTAAAGACATGATTTACAGAGTTCTTGCTGGCAGTGTGTTGTAGGAACAACAACCTTTTCCTCAAAGCATCTGATAATTGATTCTAGGAAGCTGGGGGGACAAACATGAGCCAATCAGTATTAGCAGTACAGTTATGCTGAGTCAACAATACTTCTTCACTAAACAAGAGAATGCACACCTCAGAAGGCTGAGGAAGGTTACTTATTTTCTCAAATCAGTGAGTTAAAGCATTCTTACCCAGTTTTGTATAGAGTTTCTGCCCTTGACCACAAGGCTCCACAGTGAGCAGTGAAGTTGTCCAAATGTTCAAAAACAGACAACCGCACGAAGACTGCATTTTGTGTTCGATCAGCCTGCTGTAAAAGTGCATACTATGCTATTCATTAAAACCCCAGTTATGTTGTTTTTCACATTATAATGACCAGAGCTAGAATTTTAACTTTTCTGAATCAAATCTGAGTGGTAATTGCTTGTGCAAAACCACAGGGTATCTAGCATGTTTCTCTGTGGTTTCAAGGCTATTCTTGGAGTTACAAACGTATAAAATGTACATTTTAAAATGAAATATAAGTCTCTCAAAAAAATAATAATTTTTTCGGGGGAACACTGTTGTAGTTCAAGTCCGTGACTCATGTCTCCTTTTTTTTGCCTATGTTATTGTCCACCAGGTGACAGTGTTAAAGGAGAATTCCACTTCCAGAACAACAATTTACAAATAATTTGCTTACCACCTTGTCATCCAAGATTTTCATGCCTTTCTGTCTTCAGTTGTAAAGAAATTATGGTTTTTGAGGAAAGCATTTCAGGATTTTTCTCCATAGAATGGACTTCATTGGTGCCCTGATTTTGAACTTCCAAAATGCAGTTTAAATGCAGCTTCAAAGGGCTCTATACGATCCCAGCCGAGGAAGAAGCTTCTTATCTAGTGAAACGATCGGTTATTTTTTTCGAAAAATAAAAATTTGTATACTTTTTAAGCACAGAAGCTCATGTAGCACAGGCTCTGGGATGCGCATCCACGACGCTACGAATCACGTCTGAGTTCATCGCTTGTGTACTCCAGCTTAAAAAGGTAGAGTATGGCGAAAAACTCCATCTTATTTTCTCCTACAACTTCAGAATCGTCCGACATCGTTGTACCTTTTTATTTGTAAACAGAGTTTGACTTACTTGCCTGTACTACACAAGCTTTTGTGCTTAAAAAGTATACAATTTTTTTTTTTTCTGAAAAAAAATGACCAATCGTTTCGCTAGATAAGACCCTTCTTCCTCGGCTGGGATCGTTTAGAGCCCTTTAAAGCTGCATTTAGACTTTATTTCGGAAGTTCAAAATCGGGGCACCAATGAAGTCCATTATATGGAGAAAAATCCTGAAATGCTTTACTCAAAAAACATAATTCTTTCACGACTGAAGACAGAAAGACATGAATATCTTGGATGACAAGGGGGTGAGTAAATGATTTGTAAATTGTTGTTCTGGAAGTGGACTTCTCCTTTAAGTATGATTGCTCGAAGTAATAGCATGCCTCATCAAGCCACATTATTGGACCTATCATTCCTGTCTGTATCAGTAGTAACAATGACTAAGCAAATACATTTTGTCAGATTTCTCAACTCAAAATTTGGGGTTGCCCAAAAGACATTTATTATTAGTGTTGAAATGTTGCTGCTTAATATTTGTGTGGAAACTGTGATACTTTTTGTTAAGAAATCATTGATTTAGAAAATATACACTGCTTTTCAAAAGTTTGGGATCAGTAAGATTTTTTTTTTGTTTTTTTGTTTTAAGATGTTTCTTATGCTGATCAAGGCTGTTTATTTGATTAAAAAAATACAGAAAGAAAACAGTAAAACTGCAAAATGTTATTACAATATAACATAATGGTTTCTATTTTAATATAATTTAATTTATTCCTGTGATGCAAAGCTGAATTTTCATCAGCCATTACTCCAGTCTTAAGTGTCACATGAGCCTTCAGAAATCATTCTAATATGCTGATTTATTATTAGAATTATCTATGTTGTTCTGCCAAATATTTTTTTGGAGCCTGTGATTCTTTTCTTCAGAATTTTTTGATGAATAAAAAGTTCAAAAGAACAGCATTTATTCAAAATATAAATCTTTTTTTAACAATATAAGTATTTTCTATATTTTCTATATATTTTATATTTACTTGTTATCAGTATAACACATCCTTGCTGAACAAAAGTATACATTTAAAAAAAAAAAAAAGAATAAAAATGTACTGACCCCAGACTTTTAACGGTAGTGTATATTGTTAGAAAAGAGTTCTGTTATAAATGAATGCTGTTCTTTTTAGCTTTTTATTTGTCAAAGAATCCTAAAAAAAAATCACAGGGTTCCAAAAAAAAAAAAAACATTTGGCAGCACAACTGTTGCCATCATAGATAATTCTAATAATGGAGTAATGGTTGATGTAAATTCAGCTTTGCATCACAGAAATAAATTAAATTTTATTTTGTATTGCAACATTTTGCAATATTGATTTTTTTTTTTCTGTATTTTTTTTATCAAATAAATGCGGCCTTGATGAGTATAATAAACATCTTTAACAAACATTAAAAATCTTACTGATCCCAAACTGATCCCAAAGAATCTTGAAAAAAAAGTCACATTTTTTACAAGTCACAAAGAGGGACCAAAGTCACTATTCTATTATACTGGTACTTATTTTCTCTATGCACTTTTGTGAAGTAACTGTAAAAGTGCTGTCTTGACTTTGCATACTAAATCTATCCATACATTATCAAGTCTGACTGCTTTTCATACTACAACAAGCTGTAATGGTGACATTGATTATGGCAATTTATATGCCTAATTATAGCCATGCAGTGTATGTCGGTAGCTCCCTCAGGTCCATCAGCTTTAACACACACACATACATTCTTAATTCACTCTGCCAGGACTGATCACAGGACAAATAGCCCCGAGCACTTGTTACGGCAGCTTCCCACCTTGCCCACATTAAAGCCTGGATGAAATATCTACGGAGAGAGAATGAAGTTATTTCTGTCAGAGTCAATGATCCTCTGCTGGGTCTGAGCAGCGTGAGAGTTGTGGTGTGGAATGTAGTAACATTCTGCTGTGCTCAAGACAACCACCAGGGAATGCTGTTGAATCTTTGACTTTCATAGGTCACACGTGGACAGCCCCAGAGAGGGGGGGGGATTAGTTTCCTTTCAATGGACCGACTCTTATTCAGGATTTAAATGGACAGCTTGTGGAGGCTTTTCCCATTTGCTCATTTATAATTTATATCCAATTTATTGAATTCAACATAGAGTTGGCCTGTGGTTCCCCAATACCCTAAAAAAACTAATCTTGGATAATCTTGGATTATTCTCCTATGCTATATTTCTGCTAATCCTTTTAATGTTTACATGACAGATAGTAGACCATCAAGACTCCTGTTACCATGCCTGTCCTGGCTTTAACCTGATGCAGTGATGTGCTTTAACAAGTCCATCTGCTTTTTATAATTTATCTGAGTTCCTTCTTACCATTTTTTTTTCTTGTTATTTTGTTTTTGATTAATTTCCATTTCGATAATATATAAAGGCATCAAGGCTTAATGGGTTAGTATGACCCCTGCAGGTAAATATTTGGAACTACACCATTTGGAACCAACAGCATCTTTCTCCTTTGACAGCTATTCAGAGTTAATGTTATTTAAGTTTACTTATTTTTCCCTTATTTAAGAAGGGAATACTTTTTTCAGCAGTTGTGCATTAAATTGATCAAATCTCTAAGTAAAGACATTTAGAATGTTATAAAAATGTTTATTTCAAGTAAATGCTGTTATTTGAACTTCATATTAATCAGAGAATTCTGGGAAAAAAAAAAAAAAAAATCACTGTTTCCACAAAAATATTAAGCAGCGCAGCTAGTTTTTAGCTGTGATGATAATACATTTTCTTAAGTACCAAATCAGCATATTAGAATAATTCCTGAAGGATCATGTGACAATGAAGTCTGGAGTAATGAGTAAAAAATTCAGCTTTGCATCATAGGAATTAATTCATTTTTAAAATACCTGGTAGTAAAAAATAGTTGTTTATATTTTAAAAAATATTTCACAATGTTACTTTTTTATTATATTTTTGACCAAATAAAGGAGACCTTGTTGAGCATATGACTCACTTTCAGAAGCATTAAAGAATCTTAGTGACCCGAAAAACTGTCAAATTATATTATACTATATTATATTATTTTACAATTGAGGCCAAAAGTTTACATACACCTTTCAAAATCTGCAAAATGTTTGTTTATTTTACCAAAAGAAGAGGGATCCTCCAAACTGCATGTTATTTTTGTTTAGTACTGACCTGAATAAGATATTTCACATTAAAGATATTTACATATAGTCCACAAGAGAAAATAATAGTTGAAATTAGGGCTGTCAACGATTAATCGCGATTAATCGCATACAAAATAAAAGTTTGAGTTTGCCTAATAAACGTGTGTGTACTGTGTGCAATTATTACGTATATATAAATACAAACACATTCAGGTACATATATAAGAAATATTTACAAGTACATGTATTTATTATAATTTTTATATAATTTATATTATATATAAATACAAATATTTTTTACATAGATAACGTATTTCTCTTAAATATATACATTAATTTGTGTGTATTTATATATACATAATAATTACACACAGTACACACGCATATATTAGGCAAACTCAAACTTTTATTTTGTATGCGATTAATCGCGGTTAATCGTTGACAGCCCTAGTTGAAATTATAAAAATGACCCCGTTCAAAAGTTTACATACACTTGATTCTTAATACTGTGTTGTTACCTGAATGACCCACAGCTTTGTATTTTTGTTTAGTGAAAGTTGTTTATGAGTCTCTTGTTTGTCCTGAACAGTGAAACTCCCTGTAACTTTTTGTGTATTTAAACCCCTTCCAACGATGACTGTATGATTTTGAGATCCATCTTTACACAATGAGGACAACTGAGGGACTCATATGCAACTATTACAGAAGGTTCAAATGCTCACTGATGCTCCAGAAGGAAAAACGATCCATTAAGAGCCAGGTTTGTAACTTTTTTGAATTTGAATATCAGGGTAAATTTAACTTATTTCGCTTTGGAGAAACATGTAAGAATCTTCTGTAGCTTCTAAATGAAAATTTAGGCAAAATAAGAAAAATGTACACATCTTCATTTTGTTCAAAAGTTTTCACCCCTGGCTCTTAATGCGTTGTTTTTCCTTCTGGAGCATCAGTGAGCGTTTTGAACCTTCTGTAATAGTTGCATAAGAGTCCATCAGTTGTCCTCAGTGTGAAAAGATGGATCTCAAAATCATACAGTCATTGTTGGAAAGGGTTCAAATATACAAAAATGCTAAAAAACAAAGAATTTGTTGGATTCTGAAGAACAGCAGGCAGTTTAACTGTTCAGAACAAACAAGGGACTCATGAACAACTACCACTAAACAAAGAAAGAAACGAAAATAAAAATAGCTGTGGATCATTCAGGTAACAAAACAGTATTAAGAATCAAGTGTATGTAAACTTTTGAACGGGGTCATTTTTATAAATTCAGCTATTATTTTCTCTTGTGGACTATATGTGAACATCTTTTATGTGAACTATCTTATTCAGGTCAGTACTAAATAACACATTTTGTATGATCCTTCTTATTTTGGTAAAATAATTAACACTGTGCACATTCTGCAAGGTGTATGTAAACCTTTGACCTCAACTGTATATTATATTGTGCATTTCTTTATTTATTAGTCACATGGTTTTCAATGACATAAATAGGAATGCTAGATAGCTCTCTCCACATTATATAAAATTTTATGGTTTCTGTGTTATGATTTCTTTAGGGGTCACACATGCTTTTCAATTCAGAATTTGCATTTCTCTATTCTGCATCAGTTGATCAGCTCTGTGGCAGATAAACTTGAAGGCAGATACAGATGTGGGTTCTGGTTACATCCGGACAGCAAGCTCATCAGTTACTGCTGATTCGAAGTGGCACACTATGGATAATCCGGCAGCAGGTGTAACCTGAGACCACTGAGGATGGGGGCGTATGGTCAGACCCTTCATTCTCTGCTCAATTTAGGGATGAGACCTCTTTTTCTGTTCCTCTCATCCTGTAGAGGCTCACAAGGGAGACTGAGAAGGTGCTGACGGGCGGACTCTGGGTGACTGGGGGCGGCTCGGTTCAGGCTGATCCAGCACTAATTTCACCCATCCAACTCCGCACTCCACACCCTCTAACAGACAGGCTGGGGGGGTTGTGGAAGAGAAAGCAAACAGAGGTCATATGAGCAATTAGCACCGGGATATTTTTGGCATGTGAGACACTCTGGCATATACCTTCAGTAACATTTCAGTGAGTTTAGATAGCTGTGAGCCTCAGAACTATTAGTCTTGTTGGATATTGAGAGCGTGTGCCAGAAGATACATAAAGGAGGAGAGAATAACGATTTGTGGATAAAATCCATCCTTCTTGAGGCACAAACATAAGAGAAACTGAAGATACCACTTGTGCATAGTTGTCTTTTGTGGAGTGTCCTTGGGTGTTCAAGGCCACATAAGTGGTGAGTACCATACAACTGTATGAATCTTTCTGTAATTCCCTTAAACAGATTTATCGACAAGAAGATGTTGACTCAGCAGATTGCTTTTAACAAATAATCCTTAATTATTGTACCAAATGACTAAATTACTTTATTCTAAAGATGATGTAAAGCAGTCATAATAGAAGGCATATATTATTATTATTGCTCAATATTGCCACAGCTTAACTGGATAGCCGATAAACTTGTGTTTAAGTTATGGCTATGACTATAATTTCAAAAGGATGCTGTAAAATCCATTAAGGCTATTGCAATGGTTAATATATCATGTAATTTTTAAATGGAGCCATTATCTATTTATTTCACACTTAATGTGGATTGCATGAGTGTAAAATGCTTATTTGAAAAAGAATGATGTACTGTTGGCAAACAAAGTGTTATTAGGTTTTTGTTTTTAAATGGTGGACTTATTTCGCCACCATTAAAGTTTTTCTTTTAACATGAAATTGATGGACACACTGTAATATCTTTAATTATACAAATGTTCCAGCTATATATATTTCTGGCAAAGTAAAATGAGATGGTACGCATGTACAATGTGAAAAAACTAACTTCAAAACAATTTCAAACCCTAGGTTGTGGGACTTGATATAAAATTTAACGTTATAATTATTATATTATGGCACTGTTGGATGTGAGGATGATTCAGTAATAATTGTGATTAACTCATCTCCTTGGAACGACTGTATGACAGTAGAGGCTAAGTCAAGGGCTTTGAGCGGAATATTGTTGGATGATTCATTTTCTGCTGCTGTAAGACAACTACCCATGTGTACTAACATTTTCTGGCACTGACAGATTTTTTTTTATGTGGCAAACAAACAAAACTGATATGCTGGTCAATGATTGGACATTTATTTTATCAGCTATATACTGTCTGATGCATCACATAGGTGAAGGTCTAATTTACAAATGAGACAAAACTGTATTATGTGTTTTAGATTTGCTGGCAATTTGTAACCAACTTGTATCCCAGTGTTTTGTTTGAACGGTTAGGCGTTTGCATTCAGATGATGAAGATGGGAAGAGCAGGCAACCTCTGTTGCATTATTAAGTAAGCTTATCAATGAAGCACTCTGGGATTTCATCATAGCATCCAAGAGTATAGATTTGAAACTGTCTTGCTTTGCCAGACATCAGATGTCAGTGCAGGGCAACTCAAGGGATTTAATGATAAGCATGAAAAATAGAATAGAAAGATCCAAAGATCAGCATTAAAATCTTTTGTAACATTATTCACTGTACCATTCAAATGTTTGGACTCAGTATAAAGAAATGATAGAAATGAATACTTTTATTTAGCAAGGATGCTTTAAACTGATCGAAAGTGATGATAAAGACATTTATAATGTTAGAAAGGATTTCTATTTCAGATAAATACTGTTCTTCTGAACTTTCTTTTTATTCACCTGAAAAAATTCTACTCAGCTTCTACTCGTTTTCAACATAATCATAAAAATAAATGTTTTTTGAATCGCAAATCAGAATATTAAAATGATTTCTGAAGGATCATGTGACTGATGATGCTAAAAATTCAGCTTGAAATCACAGAAATAAATTATATTTTAAAATGCAGTAGTCAACATTTGAAGTGGATCAAAACCTTTCATCAAAGTTGTTCTAAAACCAAAACAATACCCGTTCTTGTCTTAGGACAACTTATTAATTCAACTTAAATGTTGACTACTGTATATTAAAATAGAAAACAGTTATTTTAAATATTAAAAATATTTCACATTTTTTTTTCTGTACTTTGGATCAAATAAATGCAGGCCTGGTGAGCAGAAGAGACTTCTTTAAAAAAAAAACGTTTAAAATCTCACTGTTCAAAAACTTTTGACTGGTAGTGTAATTTGTAGTTAAAAACTTAAATAAATTGGGAAAAAAAGAAAAACAAACATTTTTACTAGGGCTGTCAAAAGATAAGTCGCGATTAATCGCATACAAAATAAAAGTTTGAGTTTGCCTAATATATGTGTGTGTACTGTGTTATTATTATGTATATATAAATACAAACACATTCATGTATATATTTAAGAAATATTTACAAGTATATGTATTTATTATCATTTTTATATAATTTCTATTATATATAAATAAAAATATTTTGTACATAAATAACATATTTCTCTTAAATTGATACATTAATTTGTGTGTATTTATATATACATAATAATTACACACACTACACACACATTTATTAGGCAAACTCAAACTTTTATTTTGTATGCGATTAATCGCGATTAATCGTTTGACAGCCCTAATTTTTACTTTATATTCTTTAATTTATAGACTTTAAGACCCCATAGCATTTTCACAGTTTCCATTCAACTTCATTTTATTTTACATAATTGGGATGGAGAAAATGAATCCCTTTTAATTTCAGAAAAGTAATTTGTATGTAATTTGAAGAATGTGTTTTTATGTCACCTATACGTGGGCTTCATAACCTCTCATTTGCTTTTTAATTACCTATAAATTAGTAGCTTATGCAGCATGGAAATGGAGGAGGCTGCCACCTTGCTAATGGCTGAAGGTCCCCTTGGGCTGTGGGACAGTAATGGGCTTAGTGAGCTGCATATGTGATGTTTGATTTTAATTACTCACTCAGGTGAGTGCCAAATACACGTGCATGAATGAGCATCCTTCATAATTCAACCAGATGAGTTCCACCTCTCATCTTTTCCCTTTCCTGCCCTTTCCCAGTCTTAGTGCAATTTGCCTTGCATTCACAATGACATACTGTGGGGTCCAAAAGACTGAGACCTCTAGTAAAAATGCTTGTTTTTGTAATTTAATAAATTTTTTAAAATATTTAAAATTATTATTAGAAAAAAAAATAAAAATAAAAATGTTCCACAGAAAAATAAAAATTCTCATTTACTCACCATCATGGCCTCAACAGTTTCTTCAGCTGAACACAAACATTTTTATAAAAATAATACATTTCTGTGATTCCA
Source organism: Cirrhinus mrigala (assembly GCA_036247105.1). Taxonomy (NCBI): domain Eukaryota; kingdom Metazoa; phylum Chordata; class Actinopteri; order Cypriniformes; family Cyprinidae; genus Cirrhinus; species Cirrhinus mrigala. The sequence goes on along the minus strand of CM070013.1, from coordinate 36,042,537 downwards.
TATAATAATGTAAGTGCATAGGTCCCTCAAAGTTTTTTTGGTGGAGTATCCCTTTTAATTTGTTATTAATAATACAATGAAGAACAATATTATGTTTTATTGCAATATATTAAACACTTTGTGTGGGAAAGCTAAAAATAGAGCAATAATTGCAAAAAAATGGTCCATAATTTTGGCTACTGGAGATATACACTCCAAAAAAGTTATGATCTTGAAAAACCATTGTTGGTTGATCTTTGATCTCTTTTTGGTTAAGTGAGCTTGAATTAGTGCAGAATCACACATTACTTAGTCATCTGACATAATAATATTGCACTGTTTTATTTGTTTCACAATCCTGAAACTTTATTTCCAGGTTTAAATTATTGTATTGAATCTCAGATTTTCAGTCTTGTTTTTCAGACACTTGGACCCCACTGTAATTGAGAGCAAGACCCCGTACTTGTGGATGCTCACTGAATCTCATTTTACATCTGGGCTGTGGGAACAGAACAGGATCTGGGGTTGAAGAGGGTTTCTTCACTGGGGGATTGTGACGAGCACGGTTACCCCTCTGGATTACCTCAAGGCTCGAGACTCATCCTTCACCTGCAGCCGCTCTTTCATTAGCTGATAGCGCCCATTTGCACAGCCTATAATCAGTCTCGCCAGTTGGAGCCGTGCCAGTTCCCTTCGTCTGCGGCTTTAAAACGTGTCTTTTATTCTTTTACAAGGGCTTTTTCTAATTCTCTCCTTCTGTCTATTTTAATCAGTTCTTTTCTTTTTTTGTCTCAACCTTTCTGCTCCCTGCCTACTTCAATCTCAAGTCTCATCTCTTTTATCACTGTCTCATTTAATTTCTTCCCCTTCCCGCCTCCCACCTCTCTGTCCTTTTCCCCTTCTCTTTTTCCTCATTTTGCATCTCTATCGTCCCAACCTCTGCTGATGTCGCCGTCGTCTCGTGTTCCGCAATATATAAAGACCCTCTCGTCATTTAACCGTGACAAACGTGAAGGGGTACGAGGTGCAGCAGAGGTGAAACGCTCTTGCGTTTGTATATTTTGATGTGCATGCTAGCTGCTTGTGCTCCATCCCCATCCCCCCCGTGTCTCTCGTCGAGTGGGAGATCCCGGGAGCGGGAAGGCCGTTTAAATGAAACTCGTGAGCTGGGCAGTGCTTGTCTGCAGCAGTAACAGCAGCTGCGCTCCGCTCAGAGGAGTGTTTATCGTAAGCTAGCAAACCTGCGGCAAGCATGTGGAACCGGGCGAGTTATTCTGAGCACATCCCTCAATCCGAGCAGCCCTCCTGCAATGTGCCGCACAGGTGTGTATCTGCTCTGTTTCTCCAGCTTCAGAAATGCAGATCTGCAGATCTGGACCTGCGTCAGTTATACTGACTTATGTGTGTGGATTTATACGTGAAAGTTGACGACTGTCCCGACATGATGGAGGATATTAGGATGCATCTCTTGTTTGATACTGTTAAACTGTTAATTCACTGCTGATGTTGACTCAAGGGTTTCCTTTAGGAATACAGCCTGTGGTTATTCATGCTCGCTGTAGCTGTGTGCTCTCTGCTTGTATCCGCTTTGATCGTTTGAATTATGCAAGTGAAATATTCAAGGGTCATTTGCAGAACGATCTGTGTGGGATCTGTTCAGGCTACTGGTTTATTGATACAGTCGTGAGATACTCCTGGGATATGCAGACAGATCTAGTAAGATTCAAACTGAGATTATGTTTCTTATTTGGGAGCTACTTACACACATTTCTCATTTAAGCTTTCTCTTGCACACATATTTGTGTAGGATAGAAACAGTTTCCTGAATTCTTGAATATCATAGGCCTGTTATTTGGTGTTGCAAACATGGCTCTAACCTGCAATTTTCACATTTTTGAGTTATTAAGGTAGCTTTGTCAGCTTTATTGTTATATAGCTTTATTATGGAATTGTGGTTTTCTTAAACACTCCTCTGTCTACCATTGGTTGGCTAGTCTAATAGCTCCGCTCCCAAATTCACAGCATTGGCTAAACTCAAAGGAACATAATTTCTCAATCTCTTCAGAGTCACATTTTTTAAATTATTGATGTATCTTCATATTTCTGTATTATATTAGTGTTTTTTTTCCAGTGTGGTTTATTTTTTTTACTTTATTTAAGTAATTTATTAAAGGTGACATATCATGAAAATCTTTTTTAGTGTTTAAGTGCTATAATTGAGTCCCTGGTGCATCTACCAACCCAGAAAACGTGAAAAAAAAAACAAAAAAAAGAGCAAAGCATGCTAAATGTTAGAACTGTCTTTGGCTGCACAGATGAGAACCGAACACTATTTAGAGTCCCAGCCTCAGAGGAGACAAGAGAGCAGTAAATTTGTCAATTTATTTACTGTATATTAAGCTGCTGCCAGACTGATCTAATATAAACATGTGATTTCTTTCCCAGCTGTTTACTTTCACAGACATAACCAACTGTTTTTGTAACTCCTGAGTGTTTTCAACATAAACTTGTGTGTGTTTGACAGTTTAAGTGCAGTAAGATGTAAAAGAGAACTTAGTTTAGTACTCACATAATGTGTGACAGCACGTCATTTCTGTGCTTTGGATATGTGCACTCAGGAGACCCTATATCAAAAGTTTAAAACGCATGATTTCAGAATAATACATAATAATCAAAGCCAAACAGATGTTTTTAGCAGAATATCGGAGTCATGTGCTTTAAAGGCACAGTCTTATTCTTGAAAAGGGGGCGGGGAGGAGCAACTCATTTGCATTTAAAGAGACATGCACATGAACAGCATGTTTCTGGTTCCACTAAAAAAAAAATCATTTTTGAAATGATGTAAATGATCTGTGGGGTATTTTGTGCTTAAACTTGACAGACACATTCTGGGGACACCTGAAAGTGTAAAAAGTCTTCTTTAAAAAAAGCTGTTTGGTAACATTTGTTTAATCATAATGACGTTTTAAAGGTGCAATAGGTGATTGTCTTCAGAAACATTTTTTGTTATGCTAGATGAAAGTCTCTTCACATCCTGATAGCAATCATTAAGTTAAGTGGTCTAAATGTATTTATATGTATTTATATATTCTGTGGAAGGTGTAGGTCCAAGAAATGTTCGTCCATTCAAAATGCTTGGTCCGAACATTACGTACCTGCCTGTCAACATATGTATTTGCATACCTCTGCGCACCCTGTTCGTGCAGACAGCATACGTCATCAGCGCGTTCACATTCGCTATGCAGACAGAGCAAGAATCTCGCGCGATCCCAATGTATGTGGACGTGTGTGTCGACGCGTGTGGTGTTTTATTAAACTCAGGGAAAAATCTCCCATCTTCTCGTCTCCCGTGCATTGTTAGCACCACACAGTTTTCCTATTTGGGTGTTGAACATTTCAACTGGGTGTTACAATGTATTATAGTAATGTTGTCTCTGGTCGTCTAGTCTGTGTGCGTTCATGCAATCGGGAGGCGTGGCTTTGGATGGCGGTTTGCTGGAGGGTGGGATGTTCGCTTTCAGTGCTATCAGGCTAAAGTTAGCATTTTCCAAGATCGCCTATTACATCTTTAAGATCTTCAAGTACACTGTAAAAAACAATTTGTTGAGTCAACTTAGAATAATTTGTTACCTGGCTGCCTTAAAATTTTAGGTTCAGTCAACCCAAAAAAAGTTTATTCAACTTGAAATGTTAAATTATACTAAGTGACAACTTAGATATTTGAGTTGATTCAACTTAAAATTTTAAGGCAGCTGGGTTACTTACCCATCCGTTAAGTTTAACAAACACAAATATCTAAGTTTTTACTTAGTACAATTTAACATTTCAAGTTGACTAAACTTATTTGAGTTGACTGAACTTAAAATTTTAAGGCAGCAGGGTAACAAATTATTTTAAGTTGACTCAACAAATTGTGTTTTTTGTTTTTTACAGTGTATCCTATTTGTTATATCATACCCTAAGAGTATGATGCTTTGTGATGCACCAATAGCCTCGTGGTTGGCGCGTCGACATATAGGGCCATTGCGCTGCTGGCGACCTGAATTCATATCCCGGCTTGTGGACCTTTCCCGATCCCTCCCACTTCGCTTCCTGTCAAAACTGCACTGTCGTATCTAAATAAAGGCATAAAAAAACACCAAAAAATAAAATCTTTAACAGTATGAAGATTTGTAACGCACAATAAACATATTAAATGCACTTAAATTACAATGGATTACAGGTCTCATTATTATAATCTCTTATGTTTTATATCTTCACAATACAGTGCCCTCCACTAATATTGGCACCCTTGGTAAATATGAGCAAAGACGGCTATGAAAATAAATCTGCTTTATTTATCTTTTTGATCTTACATTCAAAAAATTCACAAAATGCTAACCTTTCATTGAAGTAAAACAATTAAAAGCGGGGGGAAACTTACATTATAAAATAAATGTTTTTCTCCAATGCATGGTGGGCACAATTATTGACACCCTGAGAAATTATAATGAGTAAAATATCTCTGAAGTATATTCCCATTCATATTTGCATTTATTTAGCACACTAGAATGACTAGGAGTATGATATTGTCCAGCCATGACTTCCTGTTTCACAGGATTATAAATATGAGGAGCACAAAGGCCAAATTCCCTTAATCATCCATCACAAGGAATAAAACCAAATAATATAGTTCTGATGTGCAGAACAAGATTGTTGAGCTTCACAAAATAGAAAGTGACTGTAAGAAAAGAGCTAAAGCATTGAAAATCCCAATTTCCATCATTAGGACAATAATTCAGAATTCAAATCATCTGAAGTTGTTACAAATCTACCTGGAAAAGGATGTGTGTCTATATCGTCCTAATGGATGGTGAGGAGGAGAGTTTAACTGCCCAAAGACTCTCCAAGTATCACAGCAGGAGAACTGCAGAGATTAGTTGAGTCTTGGGGTCAAAAGACTAAAAAAAAATTCAAACAGCCCCAACATCACCACATGTTGTTCAGGAGGGTTATTAGAAAAGTCCTCCTTGCTCATCCAAAAACAAACTCCAGCATATTCAGTTGTCAGACACGACTTGAATTTCAAATGGGACTGGCTTCTGTGGTCAGATGAAACTAAGAAAAGAGCTTTCTGGCAGCAAACCCACCAGATGGGTTTGGTACAAAAAGTACCCCATGTCCACGGTTAAATATACTGCTGGATCTCTCATGTTGTGGGCTTATTTTCCTGTCAGGGGTCCTGGACATCTTGTTCAGATACATGGCATCACGGATTCTAGCAAATACCAACAGATAGAAAATCTAAATCTGACTGCATCTGTTAAAAGTTCTATAATGAGCTGTGGTTGGATCTTCAATCAAGACAATGATCCAAATCAAACATCAAAATTAACACAAAAATGTGTCACTGAGCATAAAATGAAGCTTCTGCCATGGCCGTCCCAGTTGCCTGACCTGAACCCTATAGAAAATGTGTGCGGTGAACTGAAGAGAAGAAGCACCAGTATGGAGCGAGGATCGGAAGAGATTCTGTATGAGGGAATGGTCTCTGATCGCTTGTCAGCTGTTATCTTGAATAAAGGACGTTGCAATAATTGGGTGCCAATAATTGTGGTCAACATGAACTAGATAAAAACATTTATTTCATAATGAGATTTTCCCCCTGCTTTCCATTGTTTTACTTCAATGATAGGTTAGAATTTTGTGAATTTTTTGAATGAAAGATTAAAAGGATAAACAAAGCAGATTTATTTTCACAGCCACCTTTGCTCATATTTACCAAGGGTGCCAATATTAGTGGAGGGCACTGTATCTTACTAGATTTGTTTTGTTTTTTTTTACCTTTATTTTTATACCTTTACAGTTTTAACCTGTCTACTCTGTCATTATACTGTTTGACCTGCTTGTTATTATGATTCTGAAAGGGTCTTGGTGTCACAGAGCAGATTATAAAAAAAAATAGACCCCATCTATTTACCTCCTGTTACCTCCACTGTGAAACCCCAATGACAGCTCTGGCCTAGACTTCATGTCATCTTCCAGCTGCCATCTGTGGTACGTCCTCTGGGTCTTAATGTGGACCCTGGAAGGAGTTGCAGAGACTGTTTTTATTGGGGGAAGTTCAGTCAGTTAGTCATGGGTACTTTGGTTCAAGACAGAAAAACACCTTTGAGGAGAGGCCTGGATCTGATAATTCTTAGAATAGATTCATGAAACCTGTTTGTTTCAAGTGATTTAACAATGGAATCTGGGATTCCAGAAAATTGTCCAAAATCACAAAATGTCTTTGCTGAGGTCCTGGGAGAGATTTTTTTGGTGAACAAAGAGCCTGAATAGCATGAAGCTGGAGGTGACATGCCATTCCACTTTGATATGGTTTTAGTCTGCTGTCTTGACTACACATGCATCAGTTGTTTTGGCTTTATGCAGTGCCATGTAGTAATTTACTTTACTCTGTAGTGCATTACTCACAGTAAACGACTTGAAAATTATGTGATTAAGTGTTATTAGCTTTGTTAGACTTCATGTGCTTTGGGCTTCAGCGTAAGAGCCAACCACTAAGCACTAAAATAGTGCACATCACATAAAACAACATTTCTGCTGCCTGTAGCACTGGTTTTATATCACTGGCAAAAAAAGGCCTAGGGTCACTAATAACTCAAGCTATATGGTTAAAACTTCCATTTAGATTTGGATTTAAGATTTATATTTGACATGTAGAACTATATTAAATATTAACATTAATATTTAACCTTTACATTTAGGTTTAACATTTAAGTACATCAGTACTTTTTTTTTATATTTATTTCCAAAAAAAAATTTTTGTAACATATTTTCTGCACTCTACATTGTGTGTCATTTACTAATTAGCTCATTCATGTCTGTTCATCAGATTGGCCACTTATATTTACAGCTTCACTTGTTAAAGTAATAAATTCTCTATGTCATGCTGGCTTACCTCTGTAGTTATTATCTTCTTCACCAGCATTTCAGTCGTGACTTCTATTTGCTCTCTTAACTAATGAAGCACAGGTTGAGTTACCGGTGCGTGTAAGAAAGGGCTCTTCTGGGAAGGAGAGCAGGTCTTTCCTGCAGTCTAAGCTGAGAATAGGGAGAGACTTAAGGAGGTGTCAATGATCTGTGTGGATGCTCTCCTTTTATTAGCTGATCACAACTCATCCTGGAGATTTACCTCAGAGAGACAGAGTAAAGTAGAAATAAAACTGGACATACAGTTAGAATCAAGCAGGAAAAATGCTTTGGTTTTTATATGCCTGACACTTTTGAAAAAATACCACTGTAAATATTTGTGAGATCCTGCTATTAGGGACTGTTATGTACTTTTCACTTCTTGTTCTAAACTATTACGTTGTAGCCATCAGACCTCGTTCAGCCCAAACATTCCACTTACTGACCTATCTGCAGTGTCCCTGTCCTTATCTGATCGGTGCTGTTTTTAGTCAGAGCTGATTGTATGTACTGGTAGAGTGTTCACAAGGCTAATACATATCTATATACTTTAAAACCAGACTAGCAGTTTTATAACTGGATTGGTGTGTACGGCGCTCAGTGTGTTGTGTCTGTGTGACAGTATTGACTTGGAGGTGACAGAAGGACGAAGGCCAACAGCTGAAACTAAAAAGGATTGTGAATGTTTTGTTTTTATAGCACCTTAGCGCTGGCTTCACCAGTTTTATCTCCGTCTAAATCAGTATCTTTCTTTTCTACACTCGTAATGGAAAAAACAACTGATTATACATGATAACATTGTTTAAATCTTTACGGAAAACACCAGAAATACCACAATACCTATTATGGTATCAACCCATGTCTTGGGTGTGGGTCACATGGTCATTGTTTTCCAGTAATCTTGCATGACTGTTTCATAGCTACATTGGCTATGCATCATATACTAGGTGAAGTTTAGTGTGAAGTGAAACAAATCGTGTTGCCAGTTCATGTCTGAAGGGAAAACACAGTTTTATACACTTTGGAAATAGGGCTGCACTGGGGAAAAATAAAAATTGGCTAATGAAAATAGTGATTGTGAGTTAAAAGGTAATTTTATTTCTGATGAGTAGGGGTCGACTGATGTGTTTTCCTGGGCCGATACCGATTATTACAGATCAAGTAGACCGATAACTGATTTTTTTAACCAGTATATGTGACCCTGGACCACAAAAACAATTTTAAGTAGCACAGATATATTTGTAGAAATGGCCAAAAATACATTGTATGGCTCAAAATTATCAATTTTTCTTTTATGCCAAAAATCATTAGGATATTAAGTAAAGATCATGTTCCATGAAGATATTTTGTAAGTTTCCTATCGTAAAAATATCTAAACTTAATTTTTGATTAGTATTATGCATTGCTAAGAACTTCATTTGGACAACTTTAAAAGCGATTTTCTCAGTATTTAGATTTTTTTTTTGCACACTTAGATTCCAGATTTCCAAATAGTTGTATCTCGGCCAAATATTGTCATATCCTAAAAAACCATACATCAATGGAAAGCTTATTTATTCCACTTTCATATTTTTTTTTATCAGATTTAAAAAAAATGACTCTTATGACTGGTTTTGTGGTCCAGGATCACATATATGTCTGGAGTAAAAATGAAAATGAATGTCAAAATTACAGGCAAAATTAAGGGCACTGACAAAAACACTCTTTAAATGCATTTAAATTATTTTATTGGCAAATTGGTTTTGAAAGTAATGATACCGATAACCATACAAATGCATAATATCGGCACCGATAATCGGCCAGGCCAATAATCGGTCGACCCCTACTGATAAGTACAACTGATAAATTGCAGTAATAAAATGTGACCCTGGGCCACAAAACCAATCATAAGGGTCAATTTTTCATCCGAAATCATCCAAAAGCTGAATAAATAAGCTTTCCATTGATGTATAGTTTGTTAGGATAGGGCAATATTTGACCAAAATACAACTATTTGAAAATCTGGAATCTGAGGGTGCAAAAAAATCTAAATATTGAGAAAATTGCCTTTGAAGTTGTCCAAATGAAGTTTTTAGCAATGCATATTACTAATCAAAAATTAAGTTTTGATATATTTACAGGAGGAATTTTACAAAATATCATATACATATCATATACATGATCTTTATTTAATTTCCTAATGATTTTTGGCATAAAAGAAAAATCAATAATTTTGACCCATACAATGTATTTTTGGCTATTGCTACAAATATACCCCAGCGACTCAAGGTCACATATTTGACTAATATATGTCTTAATTTCTGAAAGTTTACAACCATTATTTTATAATCACACTAAGGCATATTACAATTTTGATTATGTTTTAATGAATTGTTCAGCTAACTGGTATTTGTAAGAAATGCAGCAAGTATTTGTAGTATTTTATATCAGTAATACACTGTAAAAAAAAAAAAAAATGATTTAACTTAAAATAATTTGTTATCTGGATGCCTTTAAAGTTTAGTCAACTCAAATAAGTTTAGTCAACTTGAAATGTTAAGTTGTACTAAGTGACAACTTAGATATTTGTGTTGACTAAACTTAAAATTTTAAGGCAGCCAGGTAACAAATTATTTTAAGTTGAAGAAACAATTAAATACTCTGATTCTGCTATCAGTAATGTTGGCTGAACCAATGGCGTGAGTTTGGGGCAGGACAATTTATTTAAGCGACCAGTGGCAAACAGTATTTTAAGGATACCATTTGAAAGCAGTCATTGTTTTGCAATTCTGCTTGTTATATCCAGTGGCACAGCAATACATATTTCACCTTCATAATTAAGATAAAGGATTCATCTCCATGTGTGGGCTATTTCTCTTTTTCTGTATTTATTCGAGGAATTATAGGGAACACAGAGAAACCTCTGGCAGACTCACTGAAATAAATCTGACATCAGACAGCTTTCTTTCTGTGTCTCAGTCCTTAAAGTCTCGTTAAATAGAGTCTGCGTCTGTTCTACAGCTCACCTCTGGCCCTACACAGCAGGAGATGCCAGACTGCAGCTCTTCAGTTCATGTAGATGCAGTGAATACAGGTGAATGCATGTGAAAATCCAAAATCTCTAACTAGAAAGCAGACTACTTAGAAAGTTTTAGTGGCTACTAACATTAGACTGTTATAACATGAGACTCATGTGGCTTCTATGACTTTAGTGTGGGTTGGCAATGTATTGATTTTTTTAATTGACTTGTTAGTGCCAGTTCCATTTAAGCTCAGTGAATGTTTATCATCCAGTGCAGAGAGCATGGAGTCAGGGGCTTTAGAGTAAGCTGCATCTCCTTATACATAATGGATTGTGCTGGCCTTTATGTGTAGTGGATATTGATGAAGGAACGTTTTTAGTATCAACAATATAACACAAATTTTTAAGACGTAGTTAGGATTCTGAAAGTTGGAATGACTTATGATTTCTGTAGGGATTATGTTTATTACACCCCCACCTCCAGCTTTAGATTTAGACCAGAGATGAAACAGATAATCCAGATGTGAACATATGTGGTTTGGATTTGTATACATGTGTGTGGGTCAGAATGGACCCACCAACTGAGAGAGAAAAAAAGGTTATAAACATACTAAAATTTTTCTTAATGAAAATGCAAAAGTGTTTGTGTGAGTAAGGTTTATGGATAGGGTATATAAAATATAACTAGCTATAAAAACATTGGAGATCAATTGAAAGACCTCACAATGATAGAAAACGTGATTATAAATGATGTAAAGCATACTTTCTGTTCCTTTGGCCAGTCATTATCACACCTGAAAGCTCTTTTTTCTCATTAAAAACAAAAACCTAGAAAAAAACACTTTGCGTTTTGCAATAAAACAGCTGCTCAGGTATAGCCAGTAAGACATCCTGTAAATAGAACACTGTGCAGCTAAGTGTGAACCATTGCTTGTTCTTTGAGCCTGAAATATTTGCATTTAAAAACTTTCTTCTGTTCAGTTTAATAGCATCAGTGTTTCATGGATTGCGATGTGTAATTGTACAAACACAAAAGTCCTGTTGTTACCTGCAGCTTATTTAAAGGAGTAGTTCACTTCCAGAACAAAAATTTACAGATAATGTACTCACCTCCTTGGCATCCAAGATGTTCATGTCTATTTTTCTTCAGTCATAAGGAAAACATTTTAGGATTTCTCTCATATAATGGATATCTATGGTTCCCCTGAGGGTAGGTCGAAAAACTTGCATCTCATTTTCTCCTTTCAACTTTAAAATCGCCCTACATCGCTGCAGAAGTACCGACTCAAATAAGATCAAACACCCTTTACAAAAAAAGGTAAAACAGCAATGTAGATGGGAATTTTTCGACCTACCCTAACTGTCATAAACAGGAAAACACACAGTTCAATCAGGGCTAGACCAAGACAAGCGTTTCTGGTTAAAAAGTATATAAATTGTACATTTTGTTAGAAAATAACCGATGGTTGTGCTAGATAAGATGCTTCTTCAGCTGGGATTGTTTAGAGCCTTTTGAAGCTGCATTTAAACTGCATTTTGGAAGTTCAAACTCGGGGGAACCATAGATATCAATTATATATAGAGAAATCCTAAAATGTTTTCCTCAGAAAACATAATTTCTTTACAGCTGAAGAAAGAAAGACATGAACATTTTGGATGACACGGGAGTGAGTATATTATCTGTAAACTTTTGTTCTGGAAGTGAACTATACCTTTAAGGATTTTGTCAAGGGTTTGTTTAGTACAGTTGTCCGTAGATGGAGGAAAATCAGGTTTTTACCATTTTTCTCCCTCTTCTTCCACATGGTAATTGGTTGTTTAAGGCATCGTTGCTACTACTAGAAAATCTAATGGCCCGTTGACTTAGCTAATGGAAAGTAATAACTTGTTTTAACAGCCACACATAAGAGGTCACTGTCTAACTGGTCATTTTTTTGGCTGATCTGAATTAAAACGTTTTGAAAAACACCCCATCACCAGTGTTACCATAGTTACTTTTTTTTGGCAGGTAGCATGGTTGAACACTGGCCCTGATGCCAATGCTGTATTCGGCCTGCTGTAAATCTTTTTTATTGCAACGTGAAGCCTAACGTTGTGACAAGTCTGCTTACATTTGGAAGAGAACCATCAGTGATAAATGCAGTTAAGTGTTTGGCTGAACTGAAGCCATCGCCTGTCAAAAGCTCAACTGCAGAGCGTCCCGAAAATAGCACAGGACCGAATATTTCTAATCTAAAGAGATGAGCTGAAAACTGCACAGAGGAGTTGTCAGAAGCAAAGCGCATGAGATTACAAGATGTCTGAAGTTAGAGAAACACATAATTTAGTGCCATCATCTGACCTGAGGAATGACAGGGGGAATATATTCTTCCTGTGCTGTTCTTTGATTTTGCCCTTGGGTTACTTTTCTTTAGCTTCAGATTTTCAGAGTTTGAGTTCAGTGAAAATCTGTGAAGTAAAAAACACTAATAGTAAAATATTACAATTTAATATTTATTTTATAGCTATTTAATATACAATCTTTTTCTGATTTAATATATTTTAAAATGTAATGTATTCCTGTGGTGGCTGAATTAAATTTTCAGCAGGCATTACCATGATACATTTTTTTTCTGGATTTTATGATGAATAAAATGTTTAAAATTGAAAACTTTTATAACATATTAAATTTCTTTTTTGTCACTTTTGATCAATTTAATGCGTCCTCCCTGAATAAAAATATACATTTCTTTCTTACTGACCCTAGTCTTTTGAACGGTGTATATTTATGTTTTATGACCTACAAAATGTCCTAAAAAAGACATCTCTGAGTTTTCAGTTGGAGGGTGAGTTTAAGGTAAACCATTAGCATTCTCTGTATGCTGTCTGGATAGGCAGTTGACAGCTCTTATTAGTAGGAAGAGTGTGGCCTGAGAGGAATGTGTATTTCCTGTATGACTCTGCGCTCCTGCGGAGGTTGAGACGGTGTCCTTGCTGCAGATATTCTCAGGGCCAATCTGATGTTGACTGTGTGGAGGCCACAGGTGCATGTTTATGCCCAAAGAACAACTATCACAGCAATATTTTCCTCTCTAGCACCCTGCTGACGATGTGTTGTCTCATTTTCACTCCAACAGTCAGAAAGAAGGTATTGCATCTCAGGTTTAATCTTGGGTTAAAATGTTCTCAGGGTCACCGGCAGGTCACTCCCGATATTACTGATCCCAAGAATACAGCGGCAGTCACAATGTGTTTTACATATCTGTTTCACAACATGAAACCCACATATGACAACTATAATTATGGAAAAGATGAGAATAGGTGTTCTTGGTTAATGCATATTGTTTTATGTTTATTACTTTTTATTACTTTTTCAATTTAGTCCAATTAAAACAGGAGGTAGTGTAATGCAGTGTGTATAATTTGGCTGTTTAGGATGACTTCATCCATTATGGATTTTCTGGATATTTTGTCCCAAACTGATAGATCAGGTTTTCCAGATGTTTTAAACGGGATAGTTCACCCAAAAATGAAAATTCTGTCATTACTCGCCCTTATGTTGTTCCAAATCCGTAAAACCTTTTCATCTGCATCTTTGGAACACAAATTAAAATATTTTTGATGAAATCCGAGAGCTTTCTGACCCTCCATCAACGCAACTGACACGTTCAAGGCCCAGAAAGGTAGTGAGGGCGTCGATAAAATGGTCCATGTGACATCAGTGGTTCAACCGTAATGTTAGCTACAAGAATGACACTAAAAAGATGAATTGTTGATTGAGTCATTGTTTTTGTTTTACTTTGAGCACAAAAAGTATTCTTGTAGCTTCATAAAATTACAGTTGAACCACTGATGTCACATGGACTATTTTAATGATGTCCTTATTACCTTTCTGGGCCTTGAACATGTCAGTTGTGTTGCCATCTATGCAGGGTCAGAGAGCTCTTGGGATTCATCAAAATATCTTAATTTGTGTTCCGAAGATGAACGAAAGTTTTGAATGAAAGACTATAATGACAAGCATTTTCATTTTTGGGTAAACTATCCCTTTAAGTGCCTCCTTTTAAATTTTGTTTGTGCCTTATCGCATTCTTGTGTGTATTCCTGATGCTGAGGCATTAAATGAATCTTACTGCTGTTGATTACCTGGCTTTCGGAGGAAAAAGGAATTACAGTTTGTGCTCTCAGGCTAGTACAAAACACACAGGGGGCTTAAATTTCTAAGTCCTATTTACAAAGAAAAATGAGCCAGAGTGTTTGCATTTTAATAGAATCTGGTATTTTTTCTTATTTTTTTTTCAAAGCTCCTGAATTTAATCTGCAGCATTATAATCAGTGTCAGCATTTCTAATTTCGCTCTATGACAGCCTCATTTGGATGGCAGTGATGATGTGGTGCCTGGGGCTGTCTAAGACTACAGACCGCATGCTTCCTTATTACTGCGACAAATGTGCAGCCCAATCACTCTATCATTACTAGTTAGCTGCGTCAGATCACTGAATGCCAAAATCTGTCATTTCCAAACCTACAAACAGCATGCATTCATGATTAAGAGCCTTATTATAGCCCAGAGAATGCAATTGTGAAGATTGTCCTTGTGCTAAGTCCTTTGTGAGATATGTATGTAAACTACCATTCAGAAGTTTAAAGAAATAATACTTTTATTCACCAAGGAATGAATGAAAAGGCGATTTTCTCAATATTTAGATTTTATTTGCACCCTCAGATTCCAGATTATCAAATAGTTGTATCTCGGCCAAATATTGTCCTATCCTAACAATCCATACATCAATGGACAGCTTTGATGATGTATAAATCTCAATATTGAATGTATACATTTTGAAATTGACCCTTATGACTGGATTTGTGGTCCAGAGTCACTTTATAATGTTACCAAAGATTTCTATTTAAAATGTTATTCATCAAATTCTAAAAAAAAATATTGTATCACAGCTTCCACATAAAATATTAAACAGCACAATTGTTTTCAACATTGATAATGATAACAAATGTGCACAGTAATAGTTAAAGGGTTAGTTCACCCAAAAATTAAAATTAGCCCATTATTTACCCTCAGTGCATCCTAGGTGTATATGACTTCTTTCAGACTGATGAATATTAAAAATTGTTCTGACTCATTCAAACTTTATATAATGGACGGGTGTTCTGGGTGCTCTTCATCAGTCCAAAACAAGTCCAATAAAGCGGATCCATCCATAATAAAAAGTGCCTCACACGGCTCTGGGAGGGGTGAATAAAGGCACCCTGTAGTGAATCGATGCATTTCTGTAAGTCAAATATGAATATTTAAAACGTAATAATCACTTTATTCTAGATTGTGTTAAGTGTTGTACATGGAAGCAGCTCTGGGCGGATGACGTAGGACGTCGACGTTACGCATGCGCCTGTGAGTCTCGTGAAAACCAACATTTGTTTACAGAAGCAAAGTTTCCTTACTTTAAGCAAAGGAAAATCAGTCTCTTTTTTCTTTTTGGAAGGTCCTTGAGTCGGGATTCGAACACGGCACGCCCGGAGCGCAACGGCACTGTATCGGCGCCCAGGCCACTAGGCTATCGGCGCCGACGATTATTACATTTTAAATATGGATTTTTTTCTTGCATCGATTTGCTAAAGGAGGCCTTTATTCACCTCCCTCAGCGGAGCCGTGTGAGGCACTTTTTTTTATTGTGGATGGATGCACTTTATTGGACTTGTTTTGGACTGATGAAGAGAAACACCTCCTCATTGCATTATAAAGCTTGAAGGAGCCAGAACATTTTTTAATATAACTTTGATTTGCATTCGTCTGAAAGGAGGAAGTCATATACACCTTGGATGCATTGAGGGTGAGTAAATAACGGGCTAATTTTCATTTTTGGGTGAACTGACCCTTTAAGTATGCAGATCATGGAGTAGATAACAAGCTATGGAAAAGGTAACATGCCAAAAATTATTGTCCATTGTCATCAACGTGATTAATTGTGGTCCCAAAGGAAGGAACATAAACGCAGTATAACAAGCATATGCATCTTGTGTTCTGTCCTGATTCCAAAAACAAATTTGTTACTGCAGTGCTTGGAATAGCTAATGATTTTGAATGGTCACCTCTATAAAGACATTTCCGTGATCTGTTTGCTGTTATTTGATTATTGTAAGATGTTTTTCTCTATTTAGAATGTAAATGTTGACTTAAATAAGATAAAGATATTGATATGTGCTGCTGCTCTGCTGCAGTCTCAGGGCACGTCACTCCTATCCTGCAGCTATTACTGCAGATGCTGAGATACTAAACTTAGACATGGCATCTGTCGGTTGGTTGATGTGAAAACTTTATGGTTTCTGACTTTGTTTTTTTCCCCCTGTATGACATTTATTTAACTCAGAATTACTTATCAAAGCCAGTCATGCCCATCTCATTCTGTCTCTCCTGTCATTAGGTCCCATCTCGCCATATGTGTTAGCAAAGCCATAAAGGCTACATGACGTTTTTGTTAATGTTATGCCTCTGCTATGAAACGTGAGCTGTTAGCTGATGTGAATCAATGTTTCAGAAGTGAAGCTAAAATTTCCGGGCAGTTTAAGAGGCTGTGCCAAGCTGAGGAGGCATGTCGTTTGGGTCGCCGCAGTTTCTTAATGAACCCGGCACAGGTCACCATCCCCGATTTAGATAAAGCAGGTTTGGGCGTGTTTCACTAATTGTTTCCCTTGATTTTGCAGAGCTCACTATCGATCCCCATTCTTTTTCGTTCCGGGTAACTTCAACTTCTTTTTCCGCACCGAACACAAATTGCTGTCACTATTGATCTTCTTAGTGCCTTTAAAATTCATTTCATTGTGACTGTCTGGGTGGCCATAAAATAGCTATTTCTGTGATAAATTGCTGTGAAATAGCTCTTTATAAATATTTATCAGCAGGCTAATTTTGTGCCAGTGAAGTGATGGAAGTGCTGATGCTGCTGTATTCCTACGGGCGCATCTTTTCCCTCAGGCCATCGTGAAGATCTCGCTATATGGACAAAGGGGGTGCGTATAGGGCTTTGTTGATCAGTAGTTATTTAACTAAGACTTTTTTGCCGACTAATGACAAGGTGTTTGATGGGCTTGTTAATATTAGGCTGTTAAAAGACCCACCAGAAGTGCTGACCATAGGAAGCTCTATCTCATAAATGAGGATGTAGACTGTTTCAAGGCCAAGGGTTCAACTTTTTCAACTTTTGTTTTGTTAGCTATTTGAAGACTTTTCCATAGTTTCCCCTCCAGGCGTTCTGGAACGAGCTTTTCCGGGGGCTTTGAAATCCGAAAGAGTTCATCTGAGCAAATGTTGTCATGGTAATGCTCTGTTAGAGAGCAAAACGCCAGATTGGATTTTCATTTTAACATGTTTCGTCTGAAATTAAATGGGTTGCATCAAAAACATGTGGGTTTATTTTCTGGGTGATGTTTTATGAGTTACAGTTGGGGTTGTTGTACTCACTTTTACTGTTTGTTTGTGTAGGAAATTGGCCTAATCATTTAAGTAATTATGTTTTAGCATTTGTTCTCTTTTAAGTGTCTCTTTACACTCACTGCTTGTCAATTAGTACATCATCTTCAGTCGGTCACGCTGCACGGTGGACTGGGTACTGCAGCTGAGCCTGTGTGCAACCAGGCGGGGCGAACAACAGTATTTGTGTTTGTGGCCGACTAAATATCCCATTCGTTGTTCCGGGACTCTTGTCCTTTCACTCCGCTCTAATTAGCTTTCTGCCGGGGTGCTCTTCGGTGTTGGGGGCTCTCCTTTGAAATGTGCTGTGTAATGAACAGGGTGGGCTCTGTCAATGTTCTTTAAAGTCTGAATCCCTTGTACCAAGGCTTGCTTGGGCCTGTGAGGCCTTTTATATGCCAAGTGTCCTTATATTGGAAAACTGTCCTTTGTATCATGGAAGCTTGAGTTAGCCAGAATGGAAGGATTGTTTTCTTTTGCCTCACAGTGACGGCACCCTGAAGCAACCTTTTTTTTTTTTTTTTCTTTAATAATAGGGATGCTTTACTAGGGCTGGGATCATGATGTCACTCGGCAGATTAGAGGCCGTTAGTGAAGTGATGGTCAGCGTGTTTAGAGAGAGGTGCTCTGCCACCAACAGGAAAAGAACAGTCACTGTTGCTGGTAAGAATTACAATATGCTCAGGAGTAGAGATTGTGTAGAAGAAAGATCTGTTTTATATATTGCCTGTTTTAAAGGGCACCTATTTTGCAGAATTCATTCAACACAAATGTGTGTTGGCAGTGTGTGTACACAAAAAAAATCCACCCGCTCCTTTTTTTTAAAATCCCTATATATCATAAGCAGTGTCTCAGAACAAGCCATTTGCAGAATCCATGAAATGGGATGTCACATTTTACAGGCCCCGTCTACGACTGTATTAGCAGAGACTCCGCCCTGAGTGAGCCGCACACAATCCGCCATGTTTATCTTCATGCTAGAGCATTTAAAAGCAGCATTCAAGTAAAAAAAAGTCTTCTTATTAAAGCCGTAAACAGAGCGGTGAGTGATTTTCTGTTTTTATTTTATTGTTTGGGTCTGATTAACAGCATAGACAGCGGTAGGTGCCATTTAGGTGCCACTTAATACATAGATCTAATATAAACATGCAGCTGATTACCTTGACTGTGTTTTTGTATCTTATGCGTTTTCAACAAACTTATGCGTATTTTGACAGTTTACGCGCAATAAGACATGAAAGAGAATTTAGTTTAGTACTCACATGCCGTGGGACAGACACTTTCTGTGCATGTGCTTCGGATGTGCGCACTTAGAAAACCGTATAACAGAAGTAGGGCTGCAACGATTCCTCGATTCTATTTGAGTATTCGATTTTAAAAAATCTTGATTGCATTTTGCCCGTGTTGAGTAATCATTAAAATACTGTCAGTGGCACATTCCACATATTAAACCCATTTAAAAATCATAATAAAGAATAAGGCTATTAAGAATTCACAAATGCTGTGATTCAGTTAAATAAATATATATGCGATGCAGATTTAATATATACACTTTAATTATTTACATGCGTGTAGGTTATGTATGTGCATCTCAGAGCAGCTCTGTTCACAGTAAATGCTGCTCCACAAACTGTTATCATTTCCATGCGTGTAGCATCTCAAATTCCATCTCTGCATGCTGTTGTGAGTTTAGGTTCATTATAACGTTCATCTGGGAATGCAACATGCGCTACTTCATCAGATTTATTGGGTAAATAAACCTACAAAAACACAGGAGAATACATCTATATCTTTCTCAATATGCTAACTGTTCATTGGGATTTTTTCTTGGCATTTGCCAAGTTATAGACAAGTTAAAACTAGTATTGCTCTTCGCAGTGCAGTATTTGATGGAGAGGTAAAAATTACAGTTATTTTCGTCAGTTATGGCACATTATCTCTAGCCTTCAGTCCACTTAAATTCAGACACAGAAATGAAATAGTGCGGTAAGACCACATTTATTTGAATGAATTATAGCATTTATTTCAATTAATTATCGAGAGAGAGAGAGAGAGAGAGAGATGACAGTTGTGTGTGCGTTACCTGCCTACTGCACGTCTCTCTACAAACAGTTAATTACTTCAAAAATAGTGATTTTACCACCTCGTTGCTGAGAAATATAATGTAGCGATCTAGTATCTAGGCTATTTTATTAATAAAAATCAAGGGGAAGCGTTGATAACAGCTCTATGTGTGTGTGCATCGCAATCTGTAATCTCTGTCTTTTTCTCTCTCTCTCTCTCTCTCTCTCTCTCTCTCTCTCTCTCTCTCTCTCTCTCTCTCTCTCTCTCTCTCTCTCTCAGTGTATGTGTGTTTGTGTGCGAGTTGTGTGTGTAGGTTAGTGTGCATCAATTAAAGCAGTGCATTAATATAGAATGGTGATTAACTGACTCGGAACTACCTGTTCATAAAATGGTTTTACTGCATACCTGCCAGCCAATCAGAATCCAGTATTCAGACAGACCATGGAATAATTGTAATTATCCGATTACTCGATTAATCGACAGATTACTCGATTGCCAAAATAATCTTTAGTGACAGCCCTAATCAGAAGTTTAAAATGATATGGCTTTAAAACACATGATTTCAGCATTTATCATGATAAAACCAAACAGATGTGTTTTGGCAGAGTATCTGAGGTATGAGCTGTAAAGGCACAGCCCTATTCTGGAAAAGGGGGTGGGGAGCAGTAGCTCATTTGCATTTAAAGAGACATGTTAAAAAACAGCCTGTTTCTGCTTCTACTCAAAATAGGAATTTTCAAAATGATATAATAAATGGTCTGTGGGGTATTTTGAGCTGAAAATTCACAGACACATTCTGAGGGCACCTGAGACTAATATTACTAATACTATTACTAGTATTACGAATATTACTATTAATGTCTTGTGAAAAGGGATATAATAGTTGCCCTTAATCATTTTGACATTTAAATTCATGCATTTGGCAGATGCTTTTATCCTAAGTGACTTATATTACATTCAAATAAACTCATGACCTTGGCATTGATAGCTCCATTGAAATAATTCTATAATTGTAATAGTTTCTTAATATTTTTTATAAACATTTTACTGTTATAATAACATGTCAATATAGTGTGTTTAAAAAAAAAGAAAAGAAAATTGGGATCAACTTAATCCCAGATAAAGTAATTTTATTACATTTATTTTATTAAAATGTATAATTATATAAATTATATATTTACATTTAATCAACAGTGCTTTTATATATTTGTGACTCCTCCATAGCCCTTATATGACAGGAAAAAAAAGTGCTTTTGAATAATAGGACCTATCCAGAACTCTGTAAAATGGCATTTTGAATACATTATATAAAACCTTTGAAATCATCCAGTGAAACCAGCTTGGAAAAATGAATTACAATTGGACAATTTCTCTTCTGAAAAATGGCACAGTTAAAGTAATTCACTGCAAGGCTGAGTAACCAAATCCCACAGTGCTTCCCTCTTACAATTGATCATTTCTTCCTCAGTCTGTCCTCTTGACTAAGATATATAATGTTCATAAAGCTATAAATTATTATAGTGTAGAGTGTATTTCTTAGTGAAATTCATGCCTAATGTGATGCGTTTTCTACAAAGTTGCGTAAATGTTTTTGCTGCTGACCTGGGCTTTTATTAAAGCTTTTGTTGCACTATTTATTTTAATCAAATCCTAGTACGGTATAAAAATATACATATTTATCAAAGCAAACTCATCAGAGTTTCACATCCAAATGCATTTTCAGTCTATTTTAAATGAGCGAAGGTAATTGAAATAAGGCTGCAAAGACCATTGAGCTGAATGTTTTTTTTTTGGGTATCTGATTCAATATTTGCTTTCGAGCTGTGCAAATAACACCTGCCTTCCTGGTCTGCATACCTCATGTTTTATCTCTTGTGAGCTAACCTACTAGTATCTACAGCCCGGAGTCTGGCCAGTAGGTTGAAATGTGGCAAACATGCTGTTGGAGAGACTCTGACGCAGGTGCAGTGGTGTGTGCCTTGACTTAAAACAAGGTTTTGGTTAACAAAGGCGAAACACATTCCTCTGTATCGAATATATTGTGGAATTTATAGTAAAATTACATTTTTGCAGTGTTGTTGTCAAATCATCAGGGGTTTTCCCTCCAATTGTCAGTCATTTTCGAACAGGAAACTCTTAAAACAATAAAACAATCAGCTCTGTGCTTTTGCCAAGGAAAATTTGCTAATACAATAGATAATAAGAGATGCTTTCTGGGAGAGCAACAGGCTAGTGCGATAGAACCAGGTTGGTTCTGGGTTATGATGCTTAGGGAAATATTTATTTTGGGACAGTAACACCTCCTCCCAATTTAGTTTTCTGCCCACTGACGTCCTCATTAATGGGCTGTAGTTTGGCAAGAGACAGAGAGGGTGGGAGTTAAAGAGAGAGAGGGAGGGAAAGTTGGAGAGACGAGGGG
The DNA here is from genome assembly GCA_036247105.1 of Cirrhinus mrigala. Taxonomy (NCBI): domain Eukaryota; kingdom Metazoa; phylum Chordata; class Actinopteri; order Cypriniformes; family Cyprinidae; genus Cirrhinus; species Cirrhinus mrigala. The sequence continues at coordinate 36,020,661 of CM070013.1, read as the reverse complement.
TAGATCTGATAAGCTGTGTAGCAGAGCTCGGTTCTGGTCATGAAAGAGTTTGATCTCTGAACGGCCGTCAAATACTTCATGGTGAGTGACAATCCTGGCAGGCTGTTCTCAGGAGAACTTGAGGAGATTGGAGAGTTTTGGCTGGTTCACTTCAGCAGGATATCAACTTTCCCATCAGAGTGATTCTCTCATCCTGCCACCGTTTCAGAGGACAAACCTGGAATGTGCCCAGGAGGAAGTAGATAATCTACTGCACTCTTGCAGGTGAGAAATCTTAAGGGCAGAACGCTCTGCAAAGGATTGAGAACTTTACAACTTTGTGTTTAAATAATATAAAAGTGTCTGTACTCTGTGTCCCTATTATAGCACAGCTGAAGTGATGAAGTATCTTAGATACTGAGAGGTGATACAGAATTACACCTGAGCTTGTTCGTTATCAAATTTGCTACAGCCTTCTAGCTGATCGTTGGCCTCTGAACATCTGCAGTGACAAAATCTAAATCTTTTTTTAAAAAAATTGTTTAGCAGCCTGCTTAGGAAAGGAATTTTACAGCTGAGAAAATTAGACTGTGCCATAATTTGAACTTAAAATATATAGTTAAAAATTGCGGCTTAAGGAGATTTCTGTTTTTTAAGTGGTGTTATTTTTTGCTACGGCTATTTTTAAGTGTTACTATGTTGGGTGGGGAGTGAAATTTGGTTAATCAGTCAGTGAAACCACTTTTGATTAATTACAGACCCCCTTGAGTGTGCTTTGTGATAATGCTGTCTTGATTTGGCGTTGGAATTGTCTGTTACTTTTTATAGTGTTTTCATGTAAGAGTCTCGGCATTGAGGTGACAATTAGAAAAACACTGCATTTAAATATACACTCTTAAAGGGGACATAACATGAAAATCAGACTTTTTCTGTGGGTCCCGGTTGCATCTACCAATCCAGAAAACGTGAAAAAGGTAAACCCACTAATATTGTTTTGATAAGCCTTTCTCTGAAAGCATGTGAAAAATCGAGACGCTCAGATTTGCTCCCCCCGTGACAGGGGGAGGGAATCTTATTATAATATTACAACCCCTTAATCTGCACGTTTCCACCCATGGCACTGCGCTTTCGTTTTAGCGAGCAACAACGGTGTACCAAATCTAACACCATGGCAAAAGTTCAAGCAAAGCATGCTAACTGTGTTGTCACTGGCTGCATAGACTAGCACAGAACACTATTTAGAGTCCCAGCCTCAGAGGAGACAAGAGAGCAGTGGATTTAGTTATTTATTAACTGTATATTACACTGCTGCCACACAGATCTAATCTAATACAATCTAATATAAACGTGATTTATTTTCCAGCTGTTTACCTTAACAGACATAACCGACTGTTTTTGTAACGTATGTATTTTTAATATAAACTTGTGTGTATTTGACAGTTTAGGCGCAATCTAGAGAAACAGCGAAAAGAATATTGAAGTGGCATGAACGGTAAAACAGTTTGCACTACAAACTATTGTGTTCATAATTATGATAATACATTTAAATAATATGTTAAGGCACACCAATTTGCAATATCAAGCAGCAAAACGAGCTGTTTTGTACAGATAAACATAGCTGGACGCAGATGAGACCGGAAGCCAGACACATTAAATTTACAAACAGCCGCTCCCACTTTTACGGCAAAAATAAGGTGGATAGGCCAAGTTGTTGTTGCAAACAGTGATGATGTTTTTTGTGGGCGGAGCCTATCTGGTAGCAGAAAATGACAGTTTTCGAGTGGCAGTCTATGGAAACCATGGATTAATAAGAATAAAGAAACTTTATGCATTTGCGAGGAAAAAAGGCAGAATTGTGAGATAAAATAGGTAAATGTAAATTGTCATAGGTTTAAATAGTATTTTATGCTGTAACTCTAGGGCTAATATAATATGTTCCCTATGAACTGCATATGTGAATATTATGTAGACCTATTGTTTAAAACAAATGTATGCTTTAAAAGTAGAGTAATCATAGCAGGTTTCATCCATTAGTCTATCTGTCTAAAACGTCTGTGTTTAGCTTCAAATGGCATTTTTTATCTCTTATTCTCTGGATTTTTTTCCAGTTTCACTCCACTTTTTACCAGTGTTTTTCTGTCACCACAATGCACAAGCAACTGCAAGTGACGTAGCTGTGATGTCTACTCCTAATTGGTCTATTCTGGAAAAGGGGGTAGGGAGCAGCAGCTCATATGCATTTAAAGAGACATGCACAAAAACGGTATGTTTCTGCTTGCACTCAAAATAGGCATTTTCCAAATGATAAAATAAATGATCTGTGGGGTTTTTTGAGCTGACACTTCACAGACACATTCTGGGGACTTGTATTACATTTTGTAAAAAGGGGCATAATAGGTCTTCTTTAAAAAAGAAGGGTTCCAAAAAGGGGTTTTGCAATTTTCTTCCATATGAGAACTATTTTGGGTTTTCCAAAGAACCTTTAAGTGAACAGTTCTTGGAAAAACTGTTTCTCTCAGTGGGAAGAACATTTTAATTATTTGAAGAAACTTTTTTCACCATAAAGAAAGTTTTGTGGGGTGGAAGGATTACATGGTTCCGGTCTTTGTTTCTGATTGGTTGAGCAGCGTTCTAAGATGTTGTAAATTACTCTACAAACATACACTTTTGTTTACATTTGTGTGTTGCTCGGCAACCACTTTGTTGCAACCACAACCGTTTCTGAGGAACTACATTGTTTGGCGGAAGAATAACATTTTTATTAATATCATTACACCTTATTTGCTCTGTTTTATTTTGTGAAACCTTATTATGTATATGGAATAACCGTTTTATAAAAGCAAAAGGCCAAGTGAAGCCGTGGTTTACAGTGAATTTATAACTCCGCTTTGCATCATGCCTAACAATGCCCCTTAGCTGTTATAAATTCACTGTAAACCATGGCTTCTTGGGGCTTATTGTTTTATTTTTTTTTAAAGTGTAGGTTCTAGGACCATCAAACCCAGATGGACACATAAACATTTCCAACTTTTTAGGAGACCGACAATGATTTAAAATTCTTCCTTTAGAAAATCTTCCTCTAAAACACTTTTAGATACAGACCTTAAATATTATGAGACACTGACAGGTCCCATAAAGTTGTTGTTGATGCAGTGCAGTGCCAGTGGAGTTTTTTTTTTTTTTTTTTTTTCTGCATTATGACTTGAACTGCAGTACTAGGAGATATCTGGGTATGTTTTGTGTAGCTGTACTGTTATCAGCAGTTTTGTTAAATAATGTGTTGTTTTTGCTCTATATAAACATGGCTTTTGGTTTCACAATTGCCTGTTCGGCTCTCGTGAGATGCCAAATGATATGTTCATCCCACGGGTAAGAGCTGTCATAATACAAGGGGAGTGGAGAGGTGAGGTAATACTTCTCTATGTGGATTTCAATCTACTGAATATCAACAGGCCAGACTGCACCACCACACAACTTCTTCCACTTGACTGTCAGGATACTTGTGGTTTCTATAATACTGGGCATAATGTCTGTTACATGTTGTCTGTCTTTCCATCATGTTTTTTTTTTTTTTAACATTCAGTGTTTCAAAAGAAAAAACTCAACAAATGTATAGTTATGTGACACACCTTACTCTAGTTTGTTCTGTTGATCATATGCTTTTCCATTTTTCTTTTCTCTAGAATTAAGACAAAGCAGCAGTCTAACAGGAACAAGTGTTAACTCATAATCATCATTCATAATGTCATATGCTGCCTGCATCATGGCTAAACAAACAGCACTACTGTTTGCAATTCTGTTTATCCTCCAATGCTAATGCAGGGAATTCCGTAGCAAGTAGTTCGGAAGTAATATGACGAGAACAAAAGAGCTAAAGAATGCAGATTATTAATTAACAGTGGAAAATCGCTATAATGTAGTTTACCAAAGTGCATGGCATAATGCTTTTGCAACAAAGCTAGGGAAAGAGGAAATGTGCTTGTGTTTTTGTAGCCCATTCCAGGAAGGTGCCCCAGTCTGTGCCTGCCAGGCTGATGACGACTGAGCGAGGTACAGTACCTTGTGTGCATCATCGTTTTTGTACAGGTTTCACTTCTGGTTTGTTTTACTGTAGTTTGTGACCTAGAAAGCTGCTTCTCAGATAATCAGCACTTATGTTTGGTTTTGTTGTGTTTGGTGGTCTAAAAATAAGATTACCACAGTGAATTGTGTCATGATGTGAAGTGTTTTTATAGTTTTATTCTTTGGTGGAATGAAGCTTGTCACAATTCTCATAATATTGACTTTTTGTGTTGCATTTGGATGTTCTAATTATTAATCTTCTTATTATTCTGTGATGGATTTTTTTCTGTTTTTATTTTTATCATATGTTCTACATGATCTGTTTACAATGACTGTGGTTTAAAGTCACTTTGTGAAATCAAATCTAGCTATTATAATCCATTAGAATGCATTATTCTGCTTCTTATACCTAACTCTATAGGGGCATGAAGTTTGAAAAATTCCTTTAGAAATGGCAAATATAATTTAATGGAGTCTGATAGCAGGTCTGTGGCTGACTCCTTTCAGATGTGGATGGCATACCTAAAAAAAGAGAGGCCTGGTTGCGGTCAGGCTGCTTAAGAAGGGGCTGAGAGCCCTGTAGTGATGGAGAACCTTTCAGAGAAGGGTCTTTTAACGTACATTACAATGATGGACTGACCGTGCTTACTGCAAAACCAAGGATGCAGCGTTTCAGGAGCACTTCTGCTGGTTCCAGTTCTTTAGCAAACATTATTAGCTAATATTTTTTTTTCACACGTTTTTTTATTGTGTTTAGTGTTTGATAGTGTTACTAAATTCCATTGCATATTTTTTCTTTGCATTTAAATTTTTATTTGGTTTTGTTGTGATGATATTGATCATTATATACATTAATTTCACAGATGAGTTAGCAAAATTGACTTCAGGATAGTGTTTATTCAGGAACTGGATCAGGCAGCAATATAAAACCGTTGTTGTAGTGAAGGCTTTGTAGTACATGCTTTCATGTCAAGTGTTCTTTCATGCAGCCACTGAAAAGATTTTATGCAGCAGAGTTTGCTGATGCACTAAATGTTCAATTAGAGATAAAAGCTTGTTGTAGTGTTTGGAGACATATGTTTGCATTCAGCCGAACTGTCTTATGAGGACACAGTGTACCTCGGATTCCTGTGGTATGATTGCTCACTAAAGAATGAACTTGACAGTATTGTGTCACTGGGGGTGTATGATGACATGTTTCGCAGAGGCAGAAAAGCGGTTTCCACACCCTGTTAAATTTGACAGTGTACCGTGAAAGGCGCATGTCTAAGCTTTCTTGTCATGGTGAACATGCCACCACCATGGAAAGAAGGGATGTTGAGATATATCTCTTGAGATATAGATCACTTGCTGTTAATGTCTTGTGAAGCAGTTTGAGCATTCTGAGCCATGCTGCTCAAGCAGGCAGGAAAGGTTAGATTCCAGCTCATTTCATATCCTGTCGTCTCTTTTGTCTTCCAATCAACTAAGTGCCAAGAGGAATAATAAGTTCTGTTTTTTTCAGTGTCACTTGCTTTGTATGTGTACCCTTTAATCATCTCCAGATCAGAATGTTGAGTGCTGTTGCTGCCCTGGACTGAATGTCACCTTGTACACTGACGTGACCAATCGGGCAATATGGGACCTCTATAACTCAAACAAACAAATAAACAATAAATAAATTTTATATACACATACAGTGGAGATCAAAAATAGAGAACCAACTGCAATTTCCTAAATTTCAAGGTCACTGCTTAGTCTTATTTGAAGTTATCCTAACAGGAGTTGAAGAGCAGTTTTATTTAAGCATATTTAATAAATGAATTGTATTCTGAAGCACAGTATAAAAAACTTAAATGCAAAATTTGGGGAAAAAAAAAAAAAAAAAAGTACACCCAAGTTATTGGTGTTAATCTGGCACTTGGTGATAAGTTCCCTAATTATATGACAAACACTATTTTACTGGCAGAATTCCTCCAGTTTGCACTGAGATTGCAAGATGGTGGTCCCCTCTAAGGTGACTGAAACTCTGCCACAGGAGGTTGTCCAGATGAAGGCCGAAGGGATGACACTCAGACATTGCAAGAGAAGTTGGTCACTCCAAATCTGATTTCTGGAATATTGCAGGTTTACAATGACACTGATGCATTCAAGTCCCCCAAAAAGGCTGGTCATGCACCTAAGACAAATGCAAGAGAAGACGGGATAATACAAAAAAAACTCGGTGGGGAATCGGTTCAACACTGCAGCTGGAATTGCTTGCCAGCTCAGCGCTGAACAGGGTAAGGATTTGTCTCGGCATCTTAAAAGGGATAGTTCACCCAAAAATGAAAATTGTATGTTTGTCTGCTTACCTCCAGGGCATCCAAGTTGTAGGTGACTTTATTTCTTCAGTAGAACACAAACGAAGATTTTTAACTCAAACCGTTGCAGTCTATTAGTCATATAATGGCAGTCAATGGGACCCACGGCTTTGAGAGTCAAAAAAACATACACAGACAAAACCTAATTAAACCTTGTGCCTCGTGACGATACATCAAGGTCTTAAGACACGAAACAATCAGTCTTTGCAAGAAACTGGAAAGTATTTATATCATTTTTTTTTTTTACCTCTGATCCACCACAATGTCCATCTGTCCTGAGCGTGTTCACAACAGCTGGCGCATGACACGTCAACATGCTCTGGCATAGTAGACGCATGTGTGGAAGTGATCGTACCCACAATCTCTCTGCACTGTGTAAACCACAGATATAACATATGTATAGATGCCCCATATGACTGCTCAAAGCACGTAGATGTGTTGGCAGACGGCTTACGTATACTGGCCCATAGAAGCAGTCGCCAATGAGGCTTCTATGTATATATATCTATGGTGTAAACAATGAGTGACGTATACATGCGACAGATCGCATCCGCGCATGCGTCTACTATGCCAGAGCATGTTGACGGGTCATGCGCTGGCTGTTGTGAACGTGCTCAGAACAGTTGGACACTGTGGTGGATCAGAGGTAAAAAAATGATATAAATCCTGTTCAGTTTCTTGCACAGACCAATTGTTTCGTGTCTTAAGACCTCAATTTATCATCACGAGCCGCAGGGTTTAATTTGGTTTTGTCTGTGTATGTTTTGTTTTTTTTTGACTCTCAAAGCCGTGGGTCCCATTGACTGCCATTATATGACTGACAGAATGCAATGGTTTGAGTTAAAAATCTTTGTTTGTGTTCTACTGTCCCGTTTTTGGGTGAACTATCCCTTTAAGAGAAGTTAGACTGAAAAGTGCACTCTGCAGTGACCAAGCCTCACATTAGCAGAAAGAATCCAAAGGCTAAGCTCGCCTTTGCTGGGGAGCATGTTGTGTGGAGACAGGAGAAGAGGTCCAAAGTTCACTATAGTGATGAGAGCAAGTTTAGTTTAATTGGGTCTGATGGGAAGCATGTTGTGCGGCGTTAAACTAAGGAAAGACTAGAAGCCCAAGTGTGTAAAGAAGTCAGTGAAATGTGGACTAGGACTGTGTTGTGGTTTGGGGAATGTTTTCTGCAGCAGGAGTTGGATGTCTTGTATGGCTACATGGCAGGGTGAATGCAAATGTTGATCAGAACCTCCTTCAGCAACATGTGGTACATACCCTGCAAGCATCTCCTAATTAGCCTGCAATTTTCATGCAAGACAATGCCCCAGTCACACTGCAAAATGGGTAAAGCAGTTCCTTGAAGCTAAGAGCACTGTAATAATGTAAGAATAATGAAATGGCCCAGAGTCCTAAACTAACCCGACTGAAAATCTCTGGAAAGTCCTTGGTGACAAGGTTATGGCTGAGTAACTCACTACAGTAAACTATGGACGAGACTCCAAAATTTTAGTTGTAATCTTCTTTCTTGCTACAGTGGTTACTCTTCTCTCATTTTGATCAGTGTGTTTTCCACAAAATAAAGTTGTTGAAATACCTTGTTTATTTTGTCAAACATGTTAGTAGAACAGTGGTATACCTACAGCTAATTTTCCTTCAAAATTTTTGAGCAATGAAGATTAATGGTATGTCAGAAAAAATTGAGTATTTATAGATTGTCCTCTAATTTTGATCTCCACTGTATATAAATGGCACATCTGCATGCCAGGTGGATTTCAGAATTAGCTTTTTTTGTTGTTTTGTTTTGTTTTGTTTGTTTAGTTAAACAACTAGTGTTTTTTTTCTTTGCTCATTTGGTCATTGCTTTTATTTCTGCACCCATCCCTGGTCCACAGTTATAATAGTGTTATTTATATACTATTCTTAATTTAATTAATATTTTAAATTAGCTTCTTTTAATATTATCAGTTTAATTTGTTTTTTTCTGATTTTTGTTTATGCTTTCTGTTTAGCTTTATATTTAATTGCTTTGGTAATTTTAATACTTTTAACCTTTTTTTTTTTTTTTTTTTTTTTTGAAATTTCAGCCTTGTTTTAGCTCTAACATCTGTACTAACTTCTGTCTTCCGTGAAGGACATTTCTTTGCTTTATGATCACTAGCGGACCTGAAGCATGACATGACTGTTCTTTTAACGGCATCTATCAGCCTTGAGTCCACAGAGAGTCGCTGAGGCAATGTGACTTAATATAGTTTTTTTTTTTTTTAAACATAATGGAAATGATGATAGGCAGATAAGTGACATGAGGTGGAGCCTTTTCCCCTCATATAGGACCACATATACTCACTTGGGGATCCTCCTTACTCATCAAATTACCACCACTCATTCTCTTTCATCCAAACACACAGTGTGAAGAAAGAATGAATAACTGAATCGATGACAGCAGGCGTATTATGTGTGTTATTTCACAGTCCTCTCACCCTTAGAAGCCCCCTGTCTCTGTCTTATTACACCTGATGACAGTGAGATGTTTTAATGCTCTAGTTAAAACAGTGAATGACCCTGTGTAATTGAAATCAATAAAGTTTCTGCAGTGGTTTGTGCTTAGCCCCACACTTTGTGTTAAATAATATGAGTGGGCTTGGCCAGGCTTCAGCGCTGCCGCACATTCTGCACTCCTGCGGAAAAGTCATCAGAATTCCTCAAACTTAGTGTATTCCTGTAGAATGTTGCTCTTACGGCTACAGTACCCACAGCGGGGGAGGGAAGCGCCAAACTAAATATGATTAATATCAGATTGCTCATTTTGTTTTTCTTCTCTTGTTTTTCCCCATTTCCCTACATTTCTTCTCGGATGCAGCCACAACCTGAGGACGACGACGTTCAGGCATCCTGTGACGGGACATATCTCCTCAGAAAACACTGACTTCATTTTACAGGACCAGTGAGTACTTCTCTTCCTTTTATTTGCACAAAGTGTACTTTACGATGCACACTTCCTGCTTTCTCTGAGGGCATGTGGTTAAGAGGTCAAGGCAGGTTATTTGTATGGCTAGCCATGCTTTGAAGTTCTAAAGTGCCTTTGATTAAATGAATAGTTGCAAGATTTTTGAATTGTTCTTTAACAGATGTGTGAGAAATGGGATGTATAGTAATGATTCACAAGTCACTGATATCATATGCCTGTGGTGGAATCTGCAAATCAGCTGAAAATGTCCAGAGATAATGGTAATGATGGCCATTACTGTTATTGCATTTTCCTGTGAAGGTGATGTAGGCATTTTCTAGCATAGAGCTGCACTATTCAAATTGAAGATATCTGGTAATCTGTGCTTTATTTTGACTGCAAAGTGTTGGGAGACAGAAGATCATTTGAAACTACCTACGTTATAAACTACTAACATAAATTAGATACATTTTGATATTTGCAACAAAATTCACAGCATTTCAGCAAAAGAAATTGTTTAAGTTTTCAGATTGAATTGAATGTGATGAGGGAGAAAGATTGGGTGTTGTACCAGTCTGGTCTCATTGTTTATATGTAGGTATGAGTATGTAACATTGACAAGCACAAAACATAAGTTTTTATACATTTTTGCTGATGCTGAAACATACAATTTGGGTGTATTTCATTGTTTAAAGGCACAGTATGTAAGTTTTCACCACTAGAGTGCGCATATTCAAAACAAACAAAGAACCAAAGGCATAGTTTGGTGACGCCGCTATTGAGTGTGGAATCATGGGAGTTGTTGTCTTCATTCCCACAGCCGATGCAATCTGTCGGGACTCGGGCAGAAATCATGTTCATGGATGAGCTAATGTATTTATATTGTATATTTGTATTTTTAGACTTATTAAGGTCACTGTAGTATGAAGCATGGTGGGGCTGAAAGTCGTGGAAGCGAATGAGGGCGAGCACAAAAAATGGCGCAAAAGCAGCAAGCTTTTTTTATGCCACAGTCGAGTGCTTCCGCTCCTTCCGGTCATCCGTATGTAGGAAAAAGCAGCGCTGTTTTATCATACTAGATACATTTGAGTGTGTTGAAAGTAATGTTATAATGCTACTCTGTGCGTTCGTCACCTTTGTAATAAAATGCATAACATACTAAGGTGTCTTTGGGGTTTCCATGTTTTCTACAAAATAAAAACGGAAAATCAAGGGTGTATGACGTCTTTGGCAGGCAAAGCTTGGCATACGATGCTTATTTATCTGGATTTAAACATTCTTGGAAACATTTGGGATAATGTAAGTACACAAGTCAGCAAAATGTATAACACTGTTCTAGTCGTTTTTGGGTATTTTAATGAAAAAATCAGACATATTGTGCCTTTAAAATGTAAAAATTGCTATGTATTTTTAGCTAAAAACAGTCAAGAATATTTATAAATCTGTTATATCATTAAGATATTTGTACCATTGCATTTCTATCATTTTATCAATAAGTGATTTAGATTTTTAGACCCCTTAAACTTCTCCCAAACCTAAACCTACACATTTTATAGCAAGTATAAAAAGTGTAATTGACTGAAATATGCAGGGAAATGACCATTTTAGTAACAATATGGCATTAATAAGATATTTTTTTAATCCCACTCCTACCTCTAAACTTAACCATAACAATTTCTGTACAATATAAAGAAAAACATGACAGACAGATAAGTGCAATCACAATAATTTATTTATTGCGAAAATATCAAAAGCCGTTCAAAAGCCGTAAAATTTCTCGAAGGGCCAACTTTTGAATTTGTAATAAACGTGTCAGCTCACGGTTTTGATGCTTACGGTCGCTGCTCAGGATGGGGATGAATAAAGGCCGAATAAAGGCTTTGAATTGGTTCTGTTCCTTGCGGCTGTATGGATTCTGAAGATTTGCATTACAGCTCACAAATGAAATGGATTCCTTTTGTAATTATGTTGCGTTTTTGGTGTATTTTATGGTAATGTTGTCGGTCACATGGCAAACAAAGTAAATATTACACGATGTGTAATTGTTAAACAATTGCAGAAATGTCATTCATTTTAAGGGTTATTCATTTTAACATTATGTATTCTTTGAAATGAGTTGGCAGTAGAAATCACACAGAACAGAACAAATGTTATTTCATATTAAGTAAATCAGTCAACAATTTAATGCCATTGATATGACAGCTGGATACAATTAAGTTAATGCCGCAATTTTAAAGGGGTCATCGGATGCCCATTTTCCACAAGTTGATATGATTCTTTAGTGTCTTAATGACAAGTCTATAATATACTTTGGTTAAAATTTCTCAGTGGTAGTGTAAAACAACACCCTTTTTACCTCAAAATCAGCTCTGCAGACATCAACCCATTTTGTTGCATGTTACTTTAAATGCAAATGAGCTCTGCTCACCCAGCCCCTCTTTTCTGTGGGGTGACGTTTTTCCCGGTAAATATATTTCTAAAGGTGCTGTTGACATGAAATTTTCACAAGATGTCAATAACAACCCAAGCAATCCATACACACACAAAAAAAACAAAACAAAACAAATAATTTCAGAAATTAAGTTATGTGTAATAAAATGGAATGACACTGGGAAAAGTATTGAGCTACTGAAATTTATACTTTGTACAAAAGCCTTTGTTGGTAATGACAGCTTCAAGACGCCTTCTGTTTGGAGAAACTAGTCGCATACATTGCTCAGGTGTGATTGTGGCCCATTCTTCCACAGTCTTCAAATCTTGAAGGTTCTGTGGTCCTCTTCTATGAACTCTGATTTTTAGTTCTTATTTTCTGTTGAATTCAAGTCAGGTGATTGGCCGGGCCATTCTAGCAGCTTTATTTTCTTTTCCTGAAACCAATTGAGAGTTTCCTTGGCTGTGTTTGGGATCATTGTCTTGCTGAAATGTCCACCCTTGTTTCATCTTCATCATCCTGGTGCTGTAGGTGTTGGGACTGAACCAGCTAATATTAATTTCCACTGACAAGGGGCAGGATTGCTTTCTAATTACTGATAGATTTTAGCCGGTGTCGTGGTTTTCCATGCCTTTTGCACCTCCCTTTCTTCATGTGTTCAATACTTTTTCCCCCGTATCATTCCATTTTATTACACATAACTTAATTTCTGAACATATTTGTTTCATTTTCTTTGTATGTATGGAGTACTTGGGTTGTTACGACATCTGGTGAAAATTTCAAGTCAACAGCACCTTTAGAAATATATTTACTGAGAAAAATAGTGACGTGTTCAATACTTATTTTACCCGCTGTATTTAAAAGAAGAACTATCCAGACAGTATGCAATTTCGAATGCAGCCTTAGTTAACGGTTTAAATCAATCAGTCAATTGACTCATTCAGAGTGGTTCTTGATTTACTCACTGAACCACTGATACTTTCATGTCCAACTCATAATAAACAGAGAACCAGGGGAATGTTAATGAAGTCAATAAGGAACCTGAGTAGTTCAGTGGAATTGGAGACTTGCATGAAGTGCTGTTGTGGATGTATTTGTCTTTGAGATTAGTCATTATCAACATTAATATACAATAAATTAAAGCTGCTTTACTACAATATTAAAAATTGTTAGTTTTTTTTTACTATTCCATTAAAATGCATGCCACAGCACCTGTTCCTCTCCACTTCCTGTCAATGAATTTCTCTGTCTTCCCATATGTCAGTAAGCTGAGCTGGGATTTCTACCTCATCAGTGGTGTGAGGGTTAAGAGAGCTCAGATTTACATGCCCCGCTGGGACAGATCTCATTCTGTTACTCGCTTACACCAGAGGAAAGAACGAGCCGAGGGTTTGCTGTTTATTTTGAATGTTCTGCTGCCTGCTGAAACAAACCCAGGTGAAAACTATTACGAAGTTCAGCCGGCTGCCTCGATTTCCCTGTTATCACTCTGTGTTCTCCATATAGAGGTGGGCTCATGGATTCAGAATGTTTTGCTCTCGTAGGAATATCGCACACGGCCATGAAGGCCATTTCTCATGCAGATGACAGGTAAGTAAATGTTGCTGCCAGGGTTGATTGATGCTTCTCATTAGGGGCACAGTGCGTGGAGGCCCCGTGCCAGGTTCAGGCTCAGATTAACCATCATCGGGAGAAGCCGGAGGCGTCACTTGAGCTTTGTGTCACAGAGGGATCTAGTTATTAGTTTACCAGCTTACAGAGCTTGTTTGAGTGCCCAAGAGATAAAGATCATGGCCAAATGTGTTAAGTGAGAGAGGAAGTTTGTCACTCGCAGCTGTGTCAATAAGACGGTGAGACTTAATGTTCTGTGGTCTCTTGCATGCCTGTGGTTTGTAGAAGAGAGAGATAGTAAAGTTACAGGACATAACTGGAATAGTTACCACTTCTGGATGCTCATAAGTGCTATTTTAAGCACGAGTCCGGCCTCATTCGCTCTTCTCTCCCTATCAACCCTGCCTTTTCCTTTAGTAATCTGGCTATGGAAACTAACCTCTCCCTAACAGCTGTGATAAGTATACTGTAAGTGCTGATCTGTGGGAAAAGCCTCCTGAAATATGTTATGATGTCAGCAGAGACATATCAAAATCATTCATCACAAGCAGAATGTTGCTGCAGGTTGCCATGGGTGTGTGTTAGCAAATTGTAGATTCCGAATTCTAGAGAATATGTGTAGTGAAGTCAACTGGCACAGACACACCCTGCCTAAATATGTAGAATGCTGATATTTCAGTTGATCTGAGTGCCCTTAATACCGCTGCATACTCCCACCCCTCAGTGAAGAGCTAAAATGTGTTCTGCGATCCCATTGGTGGTGATGTCAGTGGAAACGTGTGCAGTGATAGGAGTGATCCCCAGATCCCCTGGTAGTGCAGTACTATTGATCTGAATGGCTAATCTGAGCACAGTGCACATCTCAACAAACACTACGGTATGGTGCATTGTCTGCCACAAAGGCTGACTGCCTTTTTGTATGAATTATTCATTCCTCTAATGGCCAAACTCCATACAACACTTACTGGTGACTTTTATTAACATACTTAATGAACATTAGTGCATTTTATAATGTTTAACAGATCATCAGTTAATGTACATTAAAGTTCATTTCACTTTTGAAAACTGTCAGTAAAGTAAAGAGTACTGGTAAATATTAGGAGGAAAAAAAAACTATTTCTTAGAGACATCAGTGGATGCTCGCCTTCAGTCATGAAAATGTTGCCATTAAACAATGCAAAAAAAATTTACTTTCTTCGTTATTTCTACATTAATTTGAAGATTGAATGTGAAATTATTGCAGTATAAAAGTATATTTAAAATCCTTAATGTTAGGTGTGATTAATCGCACTTAATCACAATTAATTTCAGAAAAAATGTGATTATTTTATTTTTTTTTTTTTGTCCATTGACATCACTAGTTATATGTAAATATTATTAATAATGTTAGGTCATTTGTGGCATTCTACAGGCAGATTTGTTAATTGTTTAATGGCTTCTAAACTACAGTTCCTTGCAAAAGTATTCATACCCGTTCATTTTTTCCACATTTTATGTTGGTGCCTTAGGTTAAACTGCTTTAAACTACTTTTTTTCCACATCAATCTACACTCTATACACTATAGTGGCAAAGAAAAAACAGGTTTTTAACATCTTTGCAAATTGAATAAAAATAAAAAACTTAAATGATTACATTGCATAAGTATTCATACCCTTACCCTTACACTTGAAATTTAGCTCAGGAGCATTTATATTGCTTGTAGATGTTCAAGTGAAGTTAACCTGTGGCAAATTCATTTGAATGGTCATGATTTCGAAAGGCAGACATGTCTTAATAATAGGTCTAACAGCTGACAATGCGTATCAGAGCAAAAAACCAAGCCTTGAGGTAAAAAAAAAAAAAAAATGCCTATAGAGCTCAGAAACACGATTGGATCAAGCAACACATCTGAGGAAGAGTTCAGAAAAAAAAATCTGCTGCCTTGAAGGTTCACAGAAGCATGGAGTCTCTGTTACCCTTAATGGAAGAAGTTTGAAGCGACCAGGACTCTTCCTAGAATTGGCCGCCTAGCCAAACTGAGCAATTCATGGAGAAGGGCCTTGGTTAGAGTGGTGACCAAGAACCTGATGGTCACTCCAGTTGAGCTGCATGATTGTATGTGGCTTTATGGAGGTGTGGCAAAACTCAATCCTCTCCTCAGTGAAGACACATGAAAACACTTGGAATTTGCAAAAATGCACCTGAAGGACTCTCAGACTGTGAGTAACAATAGTTTCTGGTCTGATGAACCACAATTCCAGCATTATGCATTATGTATGAAGGAAACTGGGCACTGCTCATCACCTTAAAAGTACCATCTCAACAGTAAAGTGTGGTGGTAGCAGCATCATGCTGTGGGGCAGTTTTTCAACTGTAGGGACTGAGGGACTCTTCAGAGTAGAAGAAAAGCTCAGTACACCAAAATATTGAGCCTTAAAGGAAAACTCCACTTCCAAAACAAAGATTCACATATAATGTACTTACCCCCTTGTCATCCAAGATGTTCATGTCTTTCTTTCTTCAGTCGTAAAGAAATTATGTTTTTTGAGAAAAATATTTCAGCATTTGGACTGGTATGGTGCCCTGATTTTGAACTTCCAAAATGCAGTTTAAATGCGGCTTCAAACGATCCCAAATGTGGTTGTAAACGATCCCAGCCGAGGAAGAAGGGTCTTATCTAGCGAAACGATCGGTTATTTTCATAAAAATATTACAATTTATATACTTTCTAACCTCAAATCCTCAAACCCAGTCCAGAACATTCAGAACCTCAGACTGGGCAGAAGGTTCATCTTCCAACAGAGCAATGAGCCAAAGCTCACAGCAAAATTGGTTTAAAGACAACTGTGTGAATGCCCTTGAGTGGCCCAACCAGAGCCTGGGGTTGAACCCAATCAAATATTCCTGGAGGAACCTGAAAATGTGTGTCTGCACCCATACAACCTGACAGAGCTTGAGAGGTGAAAAAGTGAGGAGAAGAATGGCAGATAATTGCCAATTGCTGATGAGCAAAGCTTGTTGCATCGTACCCAAAAAGACTTGAGGCTGTAAAGGTGCTTCAGCTAAGTACTAAGAGTTAAGGGTATGAATACTTATGCAATGTACTTATTTAAACTTTTTGTTTTTAATAACTTTACAAAGTTGTGACAATTCTGTTTTTGCTTTGCCATTATGGTGTATGGAATGTAGATTGATGTGTAAAAAAAGTAATTTAAAGCAGTTTAACATAACATTTGCAAAGCTCCGTATATTAATTGACCATTATCCTTTCTTTCATGCCTCTTTATCACATTGTACAATAATCTGACTGAATAATTTATGTCCTGTGATTTATATATTTGGTAGGTAGTTGTGCAATAAGCAAGATATTGTACAGTCAGCTGGGGTTTTTGGTAGCAGTTTGAAAACTCCTGTATCATCATGTAAAGTAAGTGGAACTCATTATATACCACTGCATGCTATGTATTATGTAACTTAACCAGGTTATTGGGTCTGAGGCTCCCCCTCTTTGGAGCTCTGAGCATTTGGGAGCAGAATGTGGTCTTCATGTGAGCTTCAGCCAGGATCTTTGTCATCTCTCCAGCATAAAATACAAGCCCTCTGTGCCTATCCATTCAAAAGACAGAGTAGGTAAATAATACGAAGCCTAGATAAAACACTAGTAAGTCCCAGGGTGCAAACATACTTCAAAGAATTTTGGATGGAAGCCAGTTTGCGCAGTGAAAAATGAGGGGGAGAGAGAAGCAGCGTTGTTTCAGTCCGCAGCTCTTCCCATGACAATGCTGCTGTAGCTTCCTGCTGTTTTGATGTTGTACACGGGCCACAAACACCTCCTGACTCTGTCACACTACAGGAACTCCTCACATTCCGCAGGAAAAAAAAAGCTGTTTATGGTTTTGTTGAGGGTCTGTCTGTGTGCGCATGTGTCAGTTTTTGGACAGGGTTATTGTGTTTTACTGTAAGCTCTAGTGCTATGAAAGGTGTGGAGTCAGCCTGACATGTGGCTTGGAAATCTGCTTGCTTTGGTGAGTTTTAGCAGCATAATCAATTTTTTATTTTTTTTTTGGATTGATGACCTTGTTCAGTTGCATCATGCATTACTTCTCACTGGTTTATTTTCTATTATCAGCACTTGTATTTATAGATTTGTGGTATCAAAAACTGGCTCAGCTTTAAAAGTGATGCAATAGAAATCTATAATACATTATTTATGGTTTAGTTTTATTATATTTTATTGTGGTATAACCGAATAGATCATATTCTGCCATTTACAGCTCTATTATGCTATTACAGCTTTTCCCAAAGTTTCTCCCCTCACATTGGGTCAATTATACCCTTATGTCCCAAGTGTGTTATTTGATATATGAAGCCGATGATTTAAGAGCAGTAGGTTTTTCACTTACCTGCTCTCTCAGCGTGTTCTAGATTCAGCCCACTCATACATCAGAGTTCACCAGATGTGTTCACACCTTCTGTGTGATTTCAGTGATGGTGTGAGTTTCAGATAGTTCTCCAAAAGAGTGTCCCTGAGAGACAGGGCTGTCAGTAAGAGAGCTTTGTGTTACTACTCTGAAGGCCTGTGAGAGACTGCTGCATTTTATAGACTCAATTATATGCTCGAGTACCAGTGGTGCTGTTTTTGTTTCACTTACTGTAGGCCTAGTCTCGCATAACCAGACTTTTGACTGTCTGGTGCACTTTTGCTATTAATTCTAGCTAAGAGTCACCCACTTACACAGCAGGAGACAGTCTGACTAGTATGTGAGATACTAAATGCAGTCACAGTTTTGTTTTCGCATGCCATTTAGGATCTGTTTGAAAAATAGCAGAAAATTCCACCAGGAAAGTAATAAAGAATGCTGTAATATTACAGTATATTCTATTTGTATTTTATAACTCACCAAAACAGATACACAGTTCTATTTATTAATATAGCTGCAAGCACCGAATACCAGGGTTCAATTGCTTTAAGGCATTTAAGCACATAAGAAAATGACATCACATATTTTTTAGCAAGCCTGTAATTACCTAAATCAATAATTTAAAAACAGCATTTTTGGCAAATCCAGGTAATTTACCATAGAATCAAGAAGTTTTTAAGGTTTATGACTGGTAAAGCGGCAGCTGTGGTCTGATCTCCCTAAAACTTTGCATGCTTTTTTAGAATCACCTGTCGCATGTGTTCACCAGGTTTCGTGAAGTTTTGATTTTTTGTTTAGACTTTATAGGCTTTTGTAAATTTGGACAGGCCCTTTTTTGAAACAATTCCATTATAGCTTCCCAAACGGTAAATTTCTACATTTTTTGATAATTATTGACTTAGAAAGTCCAGAGAATTGTAATGCAGTGTTTTTCTTTTTCAGATTGAGCAAAAAAACTAGGACTAGTTCGCAAAAGTAGGTTTTTCACATCTTCTCAAGCATTTACCTAATGGTTTGATTGACAGCAGTTGTTTGGTTGTCTGAGACAGAGCACATTTAGGCCATGCCCACACTGGGGGGGGGAAACAATCCAACGGTCTCCATTGACTTTGTATTGTGGGAAGCTGCCTCCTTGTCATTTCTGACTTATAACAAAAAAGATGTCACAAACGTCTAAAAGAACAAACAATGTCTAAAAGCTGCTACGTGACAAGGTGTACAGTAAACAAGCTAAAAAAATTTTTTTTATAAGCTGTCGACCCAAAAAAAACGAGTGTTTAAGGATACAAATAGTTGCAGATGTTGGGGTATTTCACATTGGGCCATTCAGCTGGATCATTTCTCCAACAAAAGGAAGCTAAGGAAAAAGAGCACTGACATAGACCAATAAAAATTAGTTTCCCAATATATCCTCTGAGGTTCACATAGGGTGGTGAAATAATCCTTTAACATGGTTAAAAATAATGAATGTGTCCTGGTGCCGATTAATTTTCCCTCCAGCGGGCGTAGTTCTTAAAGTAATATGACACGTTGCGCTCTATTTTTGTGTCTTTAACGCTTGTTTTTTGGGTCTACAGCTTATAAAAGTGTAGTTCTGGGGTTTTTTTTAGCTTGTTTACTGTACACCTTGTCACATAGCAGCTTTAAGGCATTGTTCTGTTTTTTGTTGTAAGTCAGAAATGACAAGGAGGCAGCTTCCCACAAAACAAAGTCAATGGAGAGTGTTGGATTGTTTCCACCCCAGTGGGTGTGGTTTTCAGATTGCCGTGTGTCTATGATAAGAATATCATGAGTATGTGTAAAAAACCATGCAATACACAATAATTTAAGCCCTTGAAAAATGCTCCCCCCAGTGGCTGATCTCTTTCAAATTTCTGACAGGCCTTTGGGGCCCGCCGAGTTTCATTCCGATCAACCTCTGTTAACCTTGTCTAATAGGTACCTAAGGTTCATCGGCCTATGGCGGCTATGTTTTTTGAGATTCACAAATGTCCTTATAGACACTTGTGGCACTTTGGACCAAGGCCGTGTGTACCAATTTTTTTCACGTTGTGTTGACAGTTATGTTTTTTCCTTCTTATAGCGCCACCAATTGGCCAAGCTCTGTGACTTTTTTTTATGTGACCTCAGATTCAGTTCTTACATACGTGTTGTGAGTTTGGTGACGATATCTCATTCTGTTCAAAAGTTATAGCCATTTTAGTAAAGGCGGCCCTGCCCCTTTTGAATGTTTGGCAAAAAAGTCAAAAGTTCAACTTTTTTTTGATAATTATTGATATTCACTTTCCAGAGAATCTTCCTGCACTGGTTTGGTTCCGATTAGGCGAAAAACCTAAGACTAGTTCGCAAAAGTAGGTTTTTCAAAAAATGCTAAATACCTGAAAATTTGCCAGGGTGATGGATAAATCCGAAGCATGCATTTTGTCCGGAATGAGCCAAAGAACGGTTAAGGAGTTATGAGCGATTTCATACCTTTGATCGCTTTAGCCACCTCCATCAGGCTGATTGGGGTGAGCCTTGGTAACGCTGTAGACGGTGGAAGTACTACCATGCCTCCAAGTTTTAAGTCTCTACATCTTATGGTCTGCCTGATCAGTTTTACGTGGAACAGTTATCAGTTATAGCTGGTTCTTGCTAGTGAGTGCCTTTAACTAAGCTTTTATCTTGCAGAGATTTGATGGCACCAATAGGTATTGCTCAGCAACATAGGTAAGGTGTTGGTAGTATACAAAGCTGAAACCAGAGCTGGAGCTCACAAGGTAGAATAAGGGAAAAGAAAAGAGATGTGAGCAGCCTGGTACCTTGTGAACAGCTTTGTTTCCAGGTACACTGACCAAAAAAACCTGTGCACCCTTACTCGTGGAAGATGTGTTGAGCCAGCCAATCCAACTGCAGTCCGTTTTGTATGTATTATGCATCAGACAGACTATACGCACTCTGTGGCTATGTTGTCTGGCTCTGTCCCCAGAATTTGTTCACAGTGTTTTGTTTTCAGAGTGCTCATCGTATAAACTATTTACCCAATAACAAATTAATTTAGCATGTTTACGGGAAAAGGCAACTGTCTATCCGATGAATTATAACTCCCTGGGTACCAGTCCAAAATGCCTTGTCATTTCCTTGAAGCAGATTTAGAAATGTGACAGATGTTTGGTTGAGCGGTGCAGCTCTCTGGTGGCGTTTGCTGTAGCTTATACCTTTCCCTGCAGTCTCTGAATCTGACACTTCTCTTTGACAGTATTTGGAAGAAGTTTTTTATTTGTTGCCTGCAGTGGCAGCTCTGACAGTTTGTTTCACCTTTCTTCTGTCCTCTATCCCCCCTTCTCCCTCATCTTTCTGGCGTTCCACTCTTCTCTTTGCTGATTTACCCAGAATGTTACATTAGCATCACCTGAATCTCAATGCAGCTTTTTATGCAGTTCTCCTTATTAGGAAAGAAAAATGGACCCAAATACTTCCAGGAAGCAGCCTGGCATTAAGGCATTTGTATCACAGCGATCAAGGCTCTGGCGTTTCACAAACATTTGGTTAATCATTTACTATTAAACACCTATGTAACGAATGAACATTACTTTTGATATGAGTGTTTACACTCTCTTTACTGTAATTCCAGGGGAACCGTTAGACTCATGCAGTGTCAGACTGAGTGTAGTGACCGTGACCTGTGATGTGGCTTCTGCGAATGCTCTGCATTCTTCAGCCGCAGTGCATTCTTCCACTCTCCTCATCCATAGGGTGCTCACCAGATGAGCTAAATATGGAGTTCCTCTAGCTTCCAAATAGATACTGTTATACTTCGTAGTTATCCTGTTTGGACTGTTAAGGTTAAGGTTTTACTTAAGGTAGCTTTTGAGAGGGGTGCAGTGTGTAATGTTGATGTTTCCACTGATGCTTTGGATGGATGAATAAATTATTTGCGTGGTAGGCAGGTGGAGAGATGGATCGATAGATGGACAGATAGGTAGGTAGGTAAATGGATAGGTAAGTAGTTAGTTGAGTGGGTGGATAGGTAGATATGTAGGTAGGTACAGTTAAGGTCAAACGTTTACATTACAGAATCTGCAAAATGTTAATTATTTTACCAAAAAAAAGGCATCAAAATGCATTTTATTTTTTTAAATTTAGTATCAACCTGAATACGATATTTCACATAAAAGATGTTTACATATAGTCCACAAGAGAAAATAAAATAATAGTAGAAATGACCCTGTTCAAAAGGTTATATACACTTGATTCCAGTGTTGGGGAAAGTTACTTTTAAAAGCAATGCATTAAAATATTGAGTTACTCCCTAAAAAAGTAACTAATTACATTACTTAGTTACTTTTTATGGAAAGTAATGCATTACTTTACTTTTGCATTACTTGTTAAATCTGGGCAGGGCTTGCTTGTTTGTTTTTAATATAAAAAGTTCTATTGTTGGCAAATGTAAAAGTCCTTTCACACCAAAAGCCTCAGGCTTTGAGAAAAGTAAATTCACGTCTGTATAGTAGACCACAGAAGAAAAAAATGGCAACTCTTCAGCAATAAAAAAAAGGAAAACAAATGTTATTATTTTAAATAATTTTTGCTTATTAGTATGGTTGAGTTGGATCATCGAAGGTCGGCAGCAAAGACATAAGTTAATAAAATGGGATTAAATGCATAAAGGATATTTGTATTATTTAACATATTTAATTATTGCAGGTTTGCATCATATTCGGAGTTGAATTTTTCTGTTTTTATTCATTTTGAGGAATACTGAATCTGTTTTTTGTGAGTGAGATGACTTAATGCATGTTCACATTTATTCAGAACATCTTACACCGGATTTCTCTCAACATGGCGACAGGAGAGCTTTTAATCAATAAATGGGGGGAAAAGTAACTGGCGTTACTTATTTGAAAAAAGTAACTCAGATATTTTCTTGAGAGTTAAAAAGTAATGCGTTAATTTACTAGTTACTTGGAAAAAGTAATAATATTACGTAACCCGTGTCACTTGTAATGCGTTACCCCCAACACTACTTGATTCTTAATACTGTGTTGTTACCTCCACAGTTGTTTTTTTTTTTGTTTAATTAGTGATAGTTGTTTATGAGTCCCTTGTTTGCCCTGAACAGTTAAACTGCCCACTTTTCTTCAGAAAAATCCTTCAGGTACCACAAATTCTTTGATTTTTCAGCATTTTTTGTATTCAAACCCTTTCCAACAATGACTATATGATTTTGAGATCCATTTTTTTACATTGATGACAGTTGAGGGCCTTAAATGCAACTATTTCAGAAGGTTCAAACGCTCACTGGTACTAGTAGATAGTAGGGATGTTCACTAAGACTAATTTCAAAGTTGTTTAAGCAAAAATTTTGTATCCGACTAGTCTAAAAGTAAGAAACTCTCAGAATTGTGTATATCTGATTCATTTGGAACACTTAATCTATAAATCAAACATTTAAATAATTTCAAATAGCTTTTTTTTAGTTGATGCTTATTTTACAAAATGTACAACATTGACGGCAATAAAGCAGCAGGCATGCTGAATGTAAATACAAATTCACTCTCTGACATTAGGTGGCGCTTTTGGGCAAGCTGAAAATCAGCGGTTACCATTGTTTGTTTGCCCTGTAAACAAAACAGCGCTGCACTGATAAACACTATTTTATTTGGCATCATATGGAGATAACGTGAAAAAAAAACATCAACGAAATCTCTCTTTGCTTTTCATTCATAATTTTTCTCCCTTTAAACCAGTAAAAATGCTCCCACACACTTTGCTTGTCTTCCAAGCGGACATTTCTGAGCAGGCACTGATTGACATGAAGAAAAACGCATGCATGCATGCAAGGTCTGACGTGAAATGAAAAGAATTTGTTATCCACTCCAGATATCCACTTTCCAAATTATTTTTAGAAAATAACATTAAAATTACTACATTTTGACTAGTCTTTTCTAGTCTAGTATTTTCCGTATCGACTCGCAGCAGCAGTTCCGTTTACTTGACTACTAGCTATAGATAGATAGATAGAGACTTGATTGACACTGAATGTGTCTTCAGGACATTTTTGTTAATGTGTTGTCACTGTTGCCATATCCAGGTCACATGAGACTAATACTCTTACTAGATCTGCGTATGCTAAGATATTGTCTGTTGACTACTATTCCCTGTTTGCCCTTAGGGAATGTGTTTGTCAGTGTGTTACTCGAGTGCTTCTGAGTCTCTTCTTCTCTTGAACAGTGTGTCCCTAGGCTCTGCTTTGCTTTGTGGGTTATTAAATTACAGAAATGTATTTTGATTTCACTGTGTATCACTGTGTATCACTGATTTCACTGTGATTTCAATTTGTAACCACACCTTATACATCATGTCTTAGATCATGTCTTTTATTTCTGACTCTTGCAGGGCAAATTTACGCATGTCCAAGCCACCACCAGAGCCGAGGCCTCCCAGCATGGTCAGCGAGTCCTCTGTCGCCATTTCCTCATCCCCTGCAGACACCACCTCAGGATCCAGGGTGAGAAGCCCAGCCTCGTTCACTGCTGGTTTAATGCGGTCTGTCGTGGTACTGATTTTCATTGAAGGCAAACATTTACGCAAAGCACTTCCGGTGCCTGAAAGTGCCAAGCTGGCTAATTATCTAGAGAGCCTCAGCATTCCTAATGTGTGTGTGTATCTTATATTAAATCATATTGAAAACTGATAATGTTTTTATAGGTAATAGGGGAGAGTAAATTGGCCTCATCTATTTTTGCTATATTCCTCCATTTTTTTGATAAATGACCCAAGCAGTAGGTATAATAGGTTACTGATTTTTCTAGCACCAGAGAAGCTGGACTTAATCTCCTGTGCGGGTCGACTGCGTTGTGCAGAGGTCATGAGGTAATATTGCATAGAACATCTGCAGGGGATTGAGAAATTTACAGAATGTCTCTCGCTACTTCCTGCTAATTAAATCTGAGCATGTGTGGCACAGTTACACTGTAGGTGCAAAAGCAGTAGAACTGTTTTACTGGTGCCCCTAATACTCTGTCTTGGTCTGGTGCATGAATATACACTGCCATATATAGAGTTTTTCCAGGCTTTACAGAATGTGGGCTATACTAGAGGTCAAAGACCTGACAAGCTGGCATATTTCAGGCTGGGTCTGAGTGTTTTTCATGTGAAGTTTTTAATCAATTTAAAATATATAATTAATAATAATATAATATAAATATAATAATTACACATAATTTTAATTAAAATATATAAAAGGGTGTGGGTGTATATATTTATTTATATAATTTTTAATTATATACATTTTTAAAGGCATACATATTCATACGTATTTTTAAATATTTTAGTAATGTGTTGTTTACTAGGGATGTAATGATATTATCAATATCGTGATCAATATCGTCTCAATATTATCGTTGTCAGTGGTGCTGATGACTGCAACACAGACGCAGCAACAAACTGTCCTCGTGCGGCGCATCTGCGAGAGCGATCCGAAAGCATACGAAGCAGTCTGCTCTCTATAGCGCTCTTGGTCCTGTGCAGATCCGCGACAAAGTAGAACACACCTGATAGTTTATCACTGGTTACACTCAGAGATGTGGCTCACACGTGAGGCTGTAGTGTGAAAGCATTACAACCTCCTTAGATGTAAGGCCACGTTTGCACTGGTGCGTTTTTGTTGAAAAAATTAAAACAATCCTCATCCATACTGACATTTCAGAAAAGATATCTGTCCATACTAAACAACTGAAAGTGTGTGTTACGTGATCATTCACAAACACTGTAGCATGATGCTACATAAGACAATAAATAAGATTTATATTCCGCTTTTACTCAAAATTCATTTTAATCCACCAGCGAGTGTTTGTAATAACTTCCGTTTGCCGTCGAATGTGTGTTTTGGCCATGTAATGTTGTTGAAATATTATATGTCCTCTGAGTCAGAACAGCGATTGCAGAAGAGAGAAGGCATATAATGTTATACGTACCGGCAGACAGTGCTGGAAGATGCTAGTGCTTGTCAGTAAATTAGTGGAAAATGAATATAAATTATGATTCTGTCTAAGGTATGCATTTTAAAACGAACATGCAATAGTGTGAATGTAGCCTAACAGATGTGTAAACTGAAAATTTTTTGAGCTTTATTAAAATTATTTTCACTGATTTATTGTGTTGGATATATTTTGTTCCTTTGTGCAGTTGCTCAGGAGTCTTTGAATCTGTATGAATGTCAGTAAGCTGAAAAAAATTATTTTGAGATAATGTAATTTTGTTAAAATTGTTTTCATAAAATTGGTATCGAAAAAAGTATTGTTCAGGAACTGGTATCGAAGTCAAGGTATCGGTATCGGCATCAATATCGAAAATTTTTGAACGATAGCCAGCCTTTGATTAGATTGCTTTTGGGAATGCAATGGCCACCAGTTATGCTTTTTGTTTTTTTCACGGCAGATGATTACAGCATTCCACTAGATTTGTAGTGAGACATGTTTTTGTAAGCTTGTTTTCACTAAAGCTGGAGTTTTCTTTCAAAATAAAAGCTCTACCGCAATTTCCGCCGAAATAAAAGCTTAAAAGTGCAGTACGAATTGCTGACAGCTAGCAGTTTAAATGCAGTCCAAATTCAAAATGTCTATTTCAAGTGTTGAAATTTCCCTACGGTAGTGTAAAGCAAAAATAATATACCTATGAAATATTCATTTTCATTTATTTTACAGTGTGATTGTTTTAAAATATATGGCTATTACTGTCATTGTTGTTATTATTAATGTTATTCTATTCTAATTTGTTTGGCTTGCTAAAAACACCAGTGTGAATGTAATTTAGACTGAGACAGTATATCACATATAAAAAAAGAGACTTTTTTTCTTAGTTAAATTTTCTTACTTAAGAACATGTGTTGGAGCTCTTAATTTTGAACTTTTAAAGAGCATTAGATATAATTATTCATCTTTAAATTTTAATATATATATGTTTTTTTTTTTAATATAGCAATAAATATTGTATTGTGAACTTCTTATCGCAATATTATCGTATTGTAAGATTTTGATATCATTACATCCCTATTGTTTACCATAATTCCTTTTGCATGCATACATGTCTTAGTCTTAGTTTTGCTCAGATCTTCTCTGGTAGTGGAAATGCATATATTTCCTCCTTTTAGAGAGTGATTTTGAAACATTGAAGTTTTAATGGCCTGGCCTGACACGCATTGACTGTGTCACAGTGTGGTAAAGAGTCTGATGCTGGCCTGTCAATGACAGGACTGTGTCAGCATCATATGAGCTTTCACAAACCGATCGATCAATCCCAGAGGCCCTCATCTCTGCGCACACACACACACACACACTTTACTGGTAATGAACCCGACTCCTGGTGGGCATTAGTCATCTTCTCACATTTGTGTTTGTTTTTTTTTTTAATTAAAATATCATTTTACTCTTAAGTAACACAGGTAAGAAAACTGTGTGGACCCTCTGTGCACATTTGGGTTGACAAATGATCAGTTGAGCTGAACTTTATACGGATCAAGATTAATAAATGCCACAAACCCTATTATTGTAAGCGTTTTGCAGTAAAAGTGTTTTCCTTGGACATAAATTGGCCCCAGAAAATACTTTTGGATGCCACTTTACCATATTGGTGCCTGTGTATATATGCATTTTTAATCAAATCAAATGAAACGGTTTTCTTTTTTCTTTTAAATACCACAGAGTTTGAAACCCAGTGGGAAGGTACACTGCTTTGGCAAACGTGACCATTCCATCAAAAGGAACCCTAATATCCCAGTTGTGGTGAGAGGATGGCTCTACAAACAGGTGCGGCCCTCAGAAATCAAACCCTTATGTGTATGATTACAGAATCTTATTTTGATCCGAAATGAATGGTGCTCAGATGTTAGATTAGCTCTTAATTAGGGCTTTTGATGAACTAAGACCCACAGGCAATAAACTGATTAACTGAGCATGTTATTCAACATAACATATCAAATAAATATTCAGTCTGAACAGAGGGGGCTCCAATTAAATGCTAATAATAATAATATATGTACAGTGGTTGGTAATGATAGATGATTAATTGAGTGTTATTTTAATGTTTTTGTTTTAAAAGATAACATCTGAAAATGTTTTTGTGGGCTGACATGGTACTGTTCTTTCACCATCAGGATAGCTCAGGCATGAGACTATGGAAGAGGAAATGGTTTGTGTTATCTGATTACTGCCTGTTTTACTATAAAGGTGAGTTTAATACTCAGCTTTAATTATCTGCAATTATCTAAAACAGTCTCTAATTTTATTGCACGATAATAACTTTATTTCAACTAGTAAAAGACTCCATTTGTCTAGTACTTTATTATGAGAGTACGTATAATTTACTATTTTTATCTCTATTGCTTGCATAGATCATACTGATTAATCATATGATATTAACACGGTCCATATTAAGTAATACTGTTTTGAGCATATTTAATCATTTTGCTGGGCAAAGTGTTTGTGTCTGTTTAAGAGTATTGCCAACAAACCAGTTACTGTTATTAAATTCTAATCTAACCATTTTCAAACATTTTCACCTAAAATCTGTATTTTGTTCACAGATAGTCGAGAGGAGACGGTTCTGGGTAGCATTCCTCTGCCCAGCTATGTCATTTCCCCCGTGGGACCTGAGGACCACATCAGCCGCAAGTACGCCTTCAAGGTAAGAGCATCCTGATAATATGCACTCTAATGCTACTCTGTTCCTGTGTGTAGGCTCACCTTCACTGGGTTCATTGGCTACGCCCACAGGAAGTCTGTGTCATGTGGCATATTATCAGTGGTGTTGTGTGGGCAGCTGTCAGGGAAACTGATTAATGTTGCAGTTGTTTGGCTCCTCTCTCTGCCCTCTTCTGACCACACAGATCACTAAGTAAGCTTTGTCCGCTCAGGGTGCTCACAACCTCATAAGGGACTCAACTAAAACTGCTTGTTTTAACTAATTATGTTCCTTTACTCAGTTACCTAATATATTCTATGTAATTTTTCTTGTTATGAAAAAAAAGATATTTCTGGCTCTAAAATTGGATAGAATAAGCCAGGTTCAAAATGTCTCATATTTAATATGAGTACATCAGGCTGTACAAACTATTACAGTTTAGAAGCTGTAAATAGTATAGTAAATGAACTTTAAGGAAGGAATTGTTTTTTCAAAATAATTTATATTTTAAGTATTATATTATGCACTGTATTTAACCCTTGTGCATCAATAAAAAAAGTTACATATAGGTCCTTAGTGGACAAAAAAGTCCTTGTCAAAAAATCTGAAGCTTGGGAGCACAGTTAAGTTTGGTCTCATTTTAAAGAAGACCCATGGCAGATTATTGTTGAAGTAGAAAAAGTAAAAATGAAACCAAAAAAAAGTTATAGATATTTAAGTTTATAAAAATGCTTTATGAACAATATTTTACGTGAAATATATATTTCATGAAACATGTTGATCTCTGAACTTGCTAGAAAATCAAAGCCATAAATCTTAAACAAGTTTGTGTTCCAAATTTGAGGTTGATACTCAAAAAAACAAAACTCACACAGTGCACACAGTGGTTGGATTTGTGGTCTGTGTTTTTCTCTCTCAAAAATTACAAGCTCACACACAATTTTTTTTGACATGACATGCATACAAACCACACTCTGACATCCATACTAACACACCCACACAATTATAGCTGGATTATTTATCCAACTGGCTCTATAATATGCAGAAGCAGAAAACAGGAATAAAGTGAGTATTTGCTTTATTGGCCAAATCTGAAAAAATGGCACCATCTGGTAGAAAATGGTGCCAATTTTGAAGCCTTGCCAACAGAATAAATGTCTATTAACTATTAAAAATTGCATCATTTTACATTTTAAATGACACTGTGATTAAAAAATAGCAGTTTTAATGGGTTTCACTGGGGACATTTTTGTCCTTAAGGTCCTGAGAGGAGCTATTTTTTTGTACCTAGTGCAAAATAGATTTATTAAAGGAAATGAGGGTGAAATAGTAAAATTCCAATAAAAATACACACCTGTGCCAAAATTTATGCAGCTGGCAATAACACAGGTAAAATGATAAAAAAAACTAAAAAAAAAAACTGAAAAGGACAAAAATGTCCAAAAGTTTGCACAAGGGTTAATTATTAAAAACAACAATAATTTTAAATTATTTATTGATTTTTTTTTTTTAAATCATATTGCTGATATTACCAGTTTTTAAGTTTTGTAATGAGCTTTGTGTTGTCTTCCAGCATGCTTTAACACTAGAACCGCCACAGGGTAAATTTTACCCGTACCTGTTATTCAAATGTACATAACAGATTTTAAAGAAAAAAAGTCTCCCAGTCATTGTCTTTTACTAAAACTGTGTAATTTAAAATCCCCTGGTGTTAAAAAGTGTTTCGATAGCACCAGATCGAAAAATGGGCCATTTATACCTAAAAGCGCGGGTCAAATTTATCCATATATATATGTAATGCCTGTATTTTCACGCTGTCATTATCTTGCCGCTTGCTAGGCAGCGCCTTTTACTTACTGAATTAGCGGTTATCAGTTTCATAAATAAAGTCAAAATGAGTAAAAGAAGGCGATTTATTGATGCCGAAGAGGTATTAGAAGCACTAAATACCATGAGTGATGGAGAATCTGATGGTAAGTTATGCTTCCTGTGTCGGCTCAGCATCTGATGGCTCATCTGACAGCGATCTTATATTTAGATGTTTTAGCCTAACGTTACTCATATTGTTCAAACTTTGGATTAATTGTTTAACTTATGTATTGCCATTTATATTGTTTATTGTTCGCTACTTTGTTGCCATTTATTCTAGTCGGCACGTTTCAAAAAAAATAAAAACATTAAAATATTCTGATCTATTTAATGAGTACAACCTTTTTTATTGGCGTTGTTCACTTATTCAAATTATAAATGATATAACTATAATTAATAATTTATTAGGTGAATATGTCCGCTTGAATTTGTCATCGCATCATCCTATGCAGTGTGGTGAATTATTATTACACATTATTGTCTATAGGCTATTTTAGCAATTTAAATAACATGAATGGTCTTAATATATTGATTAATAACAATGAATTATAATATTACACCACCCAAATATATAGTTACTTCCTTTTAATTCTCTTTGTCAGTGCAGGCTTGTTTAGCTTATATTGACTGTTACGAAAGCTGACTGTAGCTTACATAACATAGCCTTGAACATAAAACAACAGGACAAAAATATCGTTGATGACTAGACAATCATTTTTTTATGGCTCTAGACACTTTTTTATGAAGGCAGTGGCGTAATACAGTGAAATAAATGTTCTTTAGTCATATCAAAACACTACTCATGTGCGTGGGTAAAATTTACTCGCATGGTGGTTTTAGGCGTACAGCGACCCCTGGCGGTTCTAGTGTTAAATGTGGTAAAACACTGTTAAATGTGGTAAAACTCTCACAGCTTATGACTTCTCCTTTAAATTTGGAACAGCCTGTCTCTTTTTCACCAGTATAGTTCCCCTCAATGTCTGTCAGCACAATGCCGTCATCACTGAAGCTGCTGTTTGCTCACAGGAATTCCCAACTTGTTCAAGAAGTTTTCCACAGTCCTGTTCTCTTTCACAGAGTGGACATAGGAACATCATTATCTAAACCCTTCTCTAAGTGAGGCCTGTTGATGGCAAGCTTCCACTGAGCCTCACAAACTCACTGTTTACCACGGTCCGACGGACAGTGAAATAATGTTTAAGAGCAGAATATCCCAGAAGGCTTTGAATCATGTATATTATACCTACTGCTCTGGAAAATCAAGCTTGGCTTAAACCTTTGTACCATGCAGGTGGAAAAAACAGCAGTTTTTCTCTACTAACCTCTAACTTTGAAATTTGTATCTAGCTTTGCTTTTTTTTGCTAAATCTACATCAGTCCCCTCCTGAAGCAAAGCCTCTTCTGAAGAACAATACTCCAGGAATGTTTGATTCCATCACTGCAGCTCATTCATTTCCTCCACTCATCCTTCCCTATGGGTACACGGTGCATCGTTCAAACTCCATTACCCTGCCTGTATTCCCCAGTGCTGGAATTTGTTTGACTATTGTGCCAGCAGGCAGATTAATTATACATCTACTCTATTTCTAATATCCTCTCTCTTACTTGCCCTACAGTCTGTAATGTACCAGAGCAAGGTGAGAGGCCTTGTTTTCTCATTGGCGCTCTGGGTGTTAATTAGCAGGTTGTTAGTTAGGAGATCTCCATCAGTGAAACTAGCCAGTAGCTATTTGAACATCTGGCTGCTTTATTTTCATGTGAATTAGACCCCAAGGTCTGCTGTTTGTCTAATGTTTCTACTCTAACTGTCTTCTCTTAGTCAGCAATTAATTACTTTGCCGGCATTCTGTATATGTGTCTTGCATGTTTATTTTCTGCAATATTAAGATATCTTTAGAACTGTCTGTAGTAGGGCTGTCACAAATGGCTCAATTCAGTTCGAGTATTCGTTTTTAAAAAAAAACTTGATTGTATTTTGCCTTTGCCGAGTAATCGGCAAAATGTCGGAAGTGGCGCATTCCACGGACAAGCATCCAAGAAACACATTATAACGCATAATGCTATTGTGAACGCTATGATTAAGTTAAATATAAACGTAATGGATGCACATTATTTACATGCATGTAGATTACATACATGCGTATCATGGTAAATTCACAGTAAATGCTGCTCCACACGAACTGTTATCATTTACATATGTGGAGCGTATGATTACTTGCTTTTGATACTTTATTTGAACTAATTATTATTGCCTCATTGCTATTATATATGTGTTTTAAGTAATTTTAAAGGGTGCTTTTGCTTAAGTCTATTTTTATTGTCACAAAACATTTATTATATTTTTCGATTACTTAATTAAATTAATCGTCAGAATAATCGACAGATTACTCGATTACAAAAGTAATTGTTTGTGACAGCCCTAGTGTGTAGAAAGGTTAGCTTTTTTTTTAGTATAATCTCTTCGTCAAGGAGGCATATTTGAGTGACCAGTGAACCCTTTCTGAAATCTGCATGGGGAAGTTTTTGCCCTCACTCAAAATTCTAGATTGCGTGAATTTCTATTGAAATGACTGGATTTTGCACACGAAAGTTCACAGTTTTCAAGAATCTAATGTGACTACAATTTTATGAGCTTGAGCAGAATCTCAACTGTAATGATTAGGTTCTTTTTAGTGAATCAGAAACGTCCAATTCCTGAATTAGTAATTCTTATGAGTATGAGTACGTTTTAATGAGTCAACCGTTTGGTTGTTGACATTGTGTAGTATTTTATAAATTTTAATGAATGAAATGTTTTGGTTTCAACAACATTTTAACAATATTTGTTATAGCTGTTGTTTGATACATAAATAAGGCCAATTGGATTGTGAATATGTCACATATATAACGGATATATATATTTGTGTTTATGTTTTTCCCAGATATTTTTTGCTTAAAGGATTGATTCACTTTCAGAACAAAAATTTACAAATAATTTACTCACCCCCTTGTCATCCAAGATGTTCATGTCCTTCTTTCTTCAGTCATAAAGAAATTTTTTTTTTTGAGGCAAACAGTTTAAATGCAGCTTTAAAGGGCTCAAAACGATCCCAGCCAAGGAAGAAGGGTCTTATCTAGTGAAACTATTAGTTATTTTCTAAAAAAAAAAAAAAAAAAAAAAGCGATGCGCATGCGCACTTTGTGCAGTCCCGTTCAATACAGGGTATGTCGGAAAACTCTCATCTCATTTTCTTCTCCAACTTCAAAATCGCCCTGCATCGCTGCAGAAGTACCGACCCAGTGTTTACAAAGTAAACGTGCAAAGAAGGTCAAACGGCCTTTACAAAAATAGGTAAAACAGCAATGTAGGATGATTTGCACCTTAGAAGTCTGCTATATGGAGAAAAGTCCTGAAATGTTTTCCTCAAAAAACTATTTCTTTATGACTGAAGAGGGGTGAGAAAACTTTTTTTGTAAATTTTTGTTCCGGAAGTGAACTAATCCTTTAAAGGTACTAAATGTTAATAGAGCTAACAGTTAAAGAACTGGAATTATTATGAAGAATCAAAACTGGAATCATTAAATTCTTTACAATTCCCATCCCTAATTTGTCACCATTTGAGAATATAAAAATCACCATGGAGTCATGAAAGGTCTTATATTTCATATAGAAAATGATGTGACGTGTATTTGAATTCAAGTATAGAAGCACTCATGATTCTTAGCTTCAGCTGATACATTTATTCAGCTACAGCAGTTAAATGTTATGATGTTTATTAATCATCTTGTCCTGTTCTCTGGAGTGTTGTACTTTTGCCTTCCCAGTGGCGTGGTTCTGCTTAGCTCTGCTGCCTCTAATGTTAATTGCGTTTCCGCTCACCCTGCTTTTCTGACTGATATTTCACAACCAGGGACATTTCAACACATCTTCTAGTTTTGGTTAACATTTTTCACATAGGCCGTGATCCACCTCCTTCTGTTTTTGCACAACTCACTCTTATTCTCTCATTCCTATTGGCCTATTGCTTCCTGTTGTGACCTGGTGCATTATGGGAGCTGAACCGGGTGCATCTGGTGGAAGGGCCGTCTCCTGAGTCAGCCTCTTGCATGAATAGGTATTTTAATTTCCATTCATTACTATCAGCGGATCTCCACTCCATCACCATCCCGTGTATGGCATTTTCCTAGGCAGATGAAAAATGCGCATAGCCGATGTGCATTGATGTGTTTCAGCATGCATGCGACTCATTCCGCTTCCTCAGGAACAGGCAATGCCAGCTCGACAATCCTGTCTTTATATTCATCTCCCTGATGTGAATATTGGATATGCTGATATGTCCTTATGAACTTGTGAATCTCATAGTAAAGATAAGGACTGTTGCAGTCTGGCATTGCCCAATTCCTCTTCTCACTTCATCACTTGCATAAGTATTTCCAGTGCTGATTATCATCCACACTTTTCTACACTCTCATATGCTATTCAGTCATTTTTCAATTCTCAGTCCTGTAACTATAATATAAAGTGTGTCTGATGTTAAATGTATGTAATTATATTTACATTTTTTTGTATATACACTACCGTTCAAAAGTTTGGGGTCGGTAAGATTTATAATGTTTTTATTTAATGTTCAAAAATAAAAGCAAATCAAAAATAAAAACAGAAATATTGTGAAATATTACAATGCTACCTTTTATACTTTTTAATACATTTTAAAATATGTGACCCTGCAGCACAAAACCAGTCATAAGTAGCACGGGTATATTTGTAGTAACAGCCAAAAATACATTGTATGGCTCAAAATGATCAATTTTTCTTTGCAAAAATGATTAGTATATTATGTAAAGAACATATTCCCTTAAGATATTTTGTGAATTTCCTAGCGTAAATATATCAAAACTTAATTTTTGATTAGTAATATGCATTGCTAAGAACTTCATTTGGACAACTTTAAAAGCGATTTTCTCAGATGATTTTTAAATTTTTTTGGCACTCTCAGATCTAGATTTTAAAATAGTTGTATCATGGCCAAATATTGTCCTATCCTAACAAATTTCAGTCAATGGAAAGCTTATTTATTCAGCTTTCAGATGATGTATAAATCTCAATTTAAAAAAAAGTGACTCTTATGACTGGTTCAAAAGAACAGCATACTATTATAACATTTACTGTCACATTTGATCAATTTAATGCATCTTTGCCAAATAAAAGTTTGTTTGTTTGTTTTTTAAAATAAAATTATTGACCCCAAACTTTTAATGTATAACACATCTGAATTGTTATTCTGTGCTATTATGTATGTGTTTAACCAAATGTCAGTTTCTCAGACATTAAGGCCAAAGAAAAGGTTTTCAAGTTGGATTTAAACGTAAATATATGTAATATGCAGTGTCTTCTTGAATGTTTAACTTAAAGGGATAGTTCACACAAAAATGAAAATTCTGTCATTAATTATTCACCCTCTTGTCGTTCCAAACCTCATCTTTGAAAGATATTTTTGATGAAATCTGAGAGGTTTCTGACCATGCATAGACAGCGACGCAACTACCACGTTCAAGGCCGGGTAGTAAGGACATCGTTAAAGGAGAAGTCCACTTCCAAAACAAAGATTCACATATAATGTACTCACCCCCTTGTCATCCAAGATGTTCATGTCTTTCTTTCTTCAGTCGTAAAGAAATTATGTTTTTTGAGTTAAACATTTCAGGATTTTTCTCCATATAATGGACTGATATGGTGCCCCCATTTTGAACTTCCAAAATGCAGTTTAAATGCGGCTTCAAACGATCCCATATGCGGTTGTAAATGATCCCAGTCGATGAAGAAGGGTCTTATCTAGTGAAACGATCGGTTATTTTCATAAAAAAAATAAAATTTAAATACTTTTAATCTCAAATGCTCATATTGCCTTGCTCTCCCTGAACTCTGTGTATTCTGGCTCAAGACAGTTAGGGTATGTCGAATGGGTATGTCATATTTTCTTCCTCAACCATTTCAAACTCACCCTACATTGCTGCAGAAGTACCGACACAGTCTTTACAAAGTGAACATGCAAAGAAGATCAAACACCCTTAACAAAAAAGGTAAAACAACGATATAGGATGATTTTGAAGTTGAGGGAGAACATGAGATGGGAGTTTTTCGACATACCCTAACTGTCATGAACCGGAAAAAACAGTCCAGGCAGAGTAAGACAGGATGAGCGTTTGACATTAAAAAGTATATAAATTGTATTATTTTTATGAAAATAATGATCGTTACGCTAGATAAGACCCTTTTTTCCCGGCTGGGATCGTTTACAACCGCATTTGGGATCATTTGAAGCTGCATTTAAACTGCATTTTGGAAATTCAAAATCAGGGCACCATAGCAGTCCATTATATGGAGAAAAATCCTGAAATGTTTTCCTCAAAAAACATAATTTCTTTACGACTAAAGAAAGAAAGACATGAACATCCTGGATGATAAGGGGGTGAGTACATTATATGTGAATCTTTGTTTTGGAAGTGGACTTCTCCTTTAAAATAGTCCATGTGACGTGCCTTGAATGTTTTTAGTTGCATTTCTGTCTATGCAGGTTCAGAAAACTCTCAGATTTCATCAAAAATATTTTAATTTGAACGAAAGCCTTACAGGTTTGGAACAACATGAGGGCGAGTAATTAATGACAGATTTTTCATTTTTGGGTGAAGTATCCCTTTAAGTATAATTTGTTTCTGAGGAATATTCCAGGTTATTTACAACTTCTAATCTGTGGACAGCATCTGTGGCATATTCACAGATATAACTATGATTTGTCCCCTTTGTTTGTCCCTCAAACAAAAACATATTTTTATGTCGGACATAACTCAAATCCAAACACAATAACACTTTTTATGGCTCTTCTTTTGCAACCGTTGTATATTTGAAATGTTTTGGCAGCCCTGCCTCCATAACTGTTAAACTACAATTGTTTTCGGTTATTTTTTACAATCTTATAAACATTGTTTTCTATGCCACAGATGCTGTCCATACTAAGCAGTAAATAACCCTGAATATTCCTTTAACTTCTGAAGGGGTTGAGTGATCGAGCAAATTCCTCTGATTAATCACTGCATATCCCTCTTAGAGGGATAACCCTGAATGAAAGCCCACGACTACATGGGTAATCTGAGGTCATTAACTTCTTAAAGACAGGAATGTGAGAAGAATATATATCAGCAGACATACTTTTCTTCAGTAGCTGATACTTGATATACTGTATTTTAACAGGCGCTGAAATCGCTCAGGTTTTGACTCACATTTCTCATCGTTTTTGCTTTCTGTTATTGTGAATTGATTTTGTTTATTTATATATGTAGACGTGTATGAGTAAAAGAATTTATTCCATTAAATTAAAAGCAATTTTTTATGGAATAACATACAGAAAATGTCTCCTGACGTCCTGACAGATCACTGAAACAAGTATCCTGGGATATGACACGTGTCTCTCTGACAGCCCTAGGGTGTGTAAACAGCAAAAGAATGCAGGACATTATTGTTTAGACAGTCTGTCAATCATTTGGAGTGTTTAGGTTTGCTGAAATGTTTTTCAGATGACAACACGCACATCATATAGACTTCTCTGGTTAACACATATGTGTCATCAGGCAAAGAACTGCGACAAGTCAATAAGAAAACAGTAGGATAATATAAAGACTTCAGGAGTAGATATAGGATATTGAAGGGGCTGCTTTAGCCATTAGTGTGTGACAGGTAGGATAATAGACTCCTGGAGAGGCTGAAGAGATGTGCCGGGAGCAGAAATGCAGCTGTCGAATTGTGAATTAAGAGACACCTTCGATGTAGCCCAAAGGCCACCGCATTGACTTTCTACAGAATGAGTCAATGTTACCAGATTGTAAGCTCTGTCTGTGTTTTTGTAGAGGTGGAAAAGGATGGTCTGCGGCCTGTCTGAATGGGTCTGGGTGTGTCTGGCAAAAGCGCTGAGCTGGTCTCTGTTTGTAAGCGTTTAGATGTGTGAGCGGTGGCTGTACCCCATCAGAGAGATTAGACCAACAGTTGCATTTTGGCAGTAGCAGATTTAGTGAACAGCAGGTGCATGGAGCTAGTTTAGCTGGGGGGGCTGTTAACTCTGGCATTAAACAGAACACCAGTAAGAGAATTAACAGCTTTGTTTATGTGCGTAAGTATTTGTGTGTATGTTTAACATTGTGAATTTTAACATTTGTGTGGTGTGTTTGACCCAAAATGTATTTAAATGCTAACGTGTAAACTTGACAACCAAATGTAGAGGGGGAGAGCAAGTTCAGAGACACTTATGCGTAAACCTTCTGCTTTAGTAAATTATGTATTTTTGGAATATGCCAAGTATATAGAAAAGAATCATCTCTATCCTTTCTGCAGGAATGCCTCACAGAGTTTACTGATTTATCATTTGTTCTGTGTACTGAAGGTTGGAGTTCAGATCTTCAATGTTGATTTCATGACATTGATGGTTTTTATTCTATGGAAGTCTGTTTCTACCTCAGGACTAAACGATAATTGACATCACATCCTAAAATAGTGTGATTATTACAGTTTTTTTTTCTTCTAATTATGACTTTATTTCTTAGAAATGTGATTTTATACCTCACAGTTATGACACTTATTTCCTACATTTTTTAAATGAAAGAAATGAATACTTTTATTCCGCAAGGATGCATTAAATTGATCAAAATTGAGAGTGAAGATGTTTATAATGTTAAAATTGATTTCTGTTTTAAATAACTAAACCTTTTATTGATCAAAGAGTCCTGAAAAAAATATGTATAAAATATATATCAAAAATATGTATGTGGAAGATTAGGAGACTTCTTTTAAAAGCACTATAATTTTTTTTTTTTTTTTTTTTAACAGTTCCGTATATCTCACAAATGCAACTTTTTGTCTTTAAACATTTTCACAATTACCAACTTTTATACTTTGAGGCATAATGGGCTTCCATATTCTGAAGTGTAGTCTGACTGCGATACATTATTTATTATTAATTAATTATTTTTTAAAGAGCGTCTCGGTCCTACTTTATATTAAGTGGCCTTAACTACTGTGTACCTACATGAAAATAGAAGTACAATGTACTTATTGTGTTCATATTGTCTTGCAAAACACTTTTTGGTGACAGGGACAGGTTTGGTAGTATTTGTCAGTTTAAGGATGGGTTATGGTGGAAGAGATCGGTTAACAGTGTAACTAGGAATGTAATTACAGAAATTTATTACAGACGTAATTACATGCAAGTGTTTTTCAAAATAAAAGTACAATGTAAAAACATGTATGTACTTGATAAGTGTATTGTATCAAACGATTAATTTAAATGTAAGTACATAGTATAAGGTCATCTAATATAAAGTGAGACCAAAGTCTCAAATGCTTGCACAGTACAGAACACTAGTGCAGATCATTTGACTGAAGTGCATGGTAATATTTGTAACAATGATAATGTAGTTATCATTGGTTGTTAATCCTCTTACAGGCCATTTCCTCAGCTCTGGTCAACAAAATAAGCAGACCAGTTCAGCATGACTCTGAGCTTGCTACAATGATGCTGTCACAGCAAGACCGGGGCCCGCTGGTCCGGTGCCTCACGTGCAACCTCTGTGCATGGTCAGAGCTGATAGTCCCCTCTCTCTCTCTGTCTCTCCCCCAGGCCTGCCACACGGGAATGCGCTCCTACATTTACAATAAGAATTCTCTGATTGGCTCGCAGGCCGAGCACTGTGGCATGAGGACCTACTTCTTCAGCGCCGACACACAAGAGGACATGAATGGCTGGATCCGGGCCATGAACCAGGCCGCGCTGATGCAGAGCCATGGCGTGAAGAGGTCAGTCACCTCCTGCTGCTGCTGCAAATCCTTTCTCAGGGCTGGTGTCTAGAAACTAGATCAGTATCTCAGAGATCTGTGCAGTATTTCATTAAATATACCAGGACAACTCTTATTTTATTTCATTTTTTTTTTTTTTTCCAAACAGTGTTTTCATTTGTCAGGCATAATACAAATCAGATAGCAAATGCATAAAAATTACATAAAAACATCCGTAATGCACCAAAATACAAAAATATGATAAATACGTAATACATACCAGTTTATTGAAAAAGCAACTTCTTTCATAAATCTTCCTGGCTGTGCTGGATTCATAGAAATTGTTTTAATAAAAAGGATCTCTTGAAAAACTTATCTTTTCTGCTGACATGGCCAAGGCTGCATGGTTAGAAAAAAATATTACCCAGTAATATCACTGTGTAATGTTTTTCAAACCCTCATAGTTCAGTTAAATCCCTGTGGATTTTGTTCTTACAGTTTCCTACATATTTAACCCTGGACCACAAAACCATAAGGCTCATAAGGGTTAGCATAGAACAATATTTTTTACTATGTTCTATCCAGTCTTTGTTAGGATAGAACAATATTTGGCTGAGATGCAACTATTCAATATATGGAATCTGATGGTGAAATAAAATCAACATATTGAGAAAATCACTTTTAAAGTTGTCCAAATTAAGTTTTTAAAAATACATATTACACAAAACTTAAGTTTTGATATATTTACAGTAGGAATTTTACAAAATATCTTCATGGAACATAATTTTTACTTAATTTCCTAATGATTTTTGGCATAAAAGAAAAATCAATAATTTTGACCCATACAATGTATCTTTGCCTATTGCTACAAATATACCCCAGCGACTTAAGATTGTTTTTTTGGTCCAAGGTCACATATGTCCTTACAATTTCCTGTACATACTTTCTCAGAGAAATGTCAAATTAAAAAAAGTTGAATGCATTATGAAAGCTTTAATGTTTTCTTTAAAAACTTGCCCTTTTTAAGACATTTTGAGAAAATTCTCTCCACTGCTATCCCCTCGCTCTTTAATTTCCTCTTTTTAGACCTCATTACTGTCACTTAAACTTTGTAATTCTTTGATATTTTTTTCCTTTTACCTTGTTCTTGATTTTTACCTTGGCCTTTATGTAAAGTGATGATATTTCCAGCTATGAGAGTTTCATGCTCACAGAAGTGAAGTGGTCTTAATGGTTTCTGCAGTACTGTTAAGTTATTATAATTGATATAATATATTTGATATAATTATAATTGATATAATTGAGGCTGAGGCCGTTCGGTGATGTCAGCCCTCAATCAGTGTTAAAGATACAGTCATTCTTGACTTTCCATTCATTTCATTCCTTGACATTCCATTCATTATTAAGCTCCATTCATTTTTTTAATTCAACTCAGGAGACTAGGAACACGAGAAAAAAAGGTGCCACGTAAATATAACACAGTGTCTGCATTTGTGATCGTGGAAACGAGAAACAGCAAGCACTACTCTGCACTGCTCAAAACTTGCGTTTGAATAGCCAGTAGCAAATTATTTAAATATGAAAATGTACTTACATGCTGTGAGTCAGAAGCACCAGACTGTCCTTGCAAAGTTGAAATTGCCCCACTTTATAGTGTGCCACTCTCCCAGGTTCAGAAAACAGTCCTCCATAAAATCCGCTCCACTGACACTGTTTTGGAACAGTGTTGTAAATATAACTTAACCACTGATTTCTAGTTGTGTACTCATTTAAAAGGGCCAAAAAAGTACTTTTCCATTCACAACGAAACACACAGCGTCTCCACAACATGGTGGCAGCTGCAACAATACTACAGTGGTAATAAAGGTTATGCCTTCTTTCTTTGAGTATACATTTGGGCGGTGTTATGCGAATCTTCCCACACCGTGACGTAGACATGTGGGGGCATGTTTGAATGAGCCATTTTAGGAAGGTATGGCTGAGTTTTAACTTTTATAAATATCTCTTTGGGTTTGAGACTTATATCTTATATATGCACAAACAGCTTGTAACACTCCAAAGACAAAGGAAAACATGAAATCGCATCATATGACACCTTTAAAAATGACCTGGTTTGCAGTATTTTGGGGTCTAAAGCAGTTTTGTAGGCTTGTTGTGATTGCAGCTTTGCTCTTTGTGCTGACTCTGTTGTGTATTTAAAATTGCTGCTACTTAACTTTTTAAAAATTTATTTTGGGGATGATTTGTTATATGAATATATGAATTAAGCTGAAGCTGTATATTCCAGTATGTGTTCTAGTAATTTAAAAGAATAGTTCCCCCAAAAA
Source organism: Cirrhinus mrigala (assembly GCA_036247105.1). NCBI lineage: Eukaryota > Metazoa > Chordata > Actinopteri > Cypriniformes > Cyprinidae > Cirrhinus > Cirrhinus mrigala. Next base: position 35,978,246 of record CM070013.1, on the reverse strand, counting down.
ATTTTAATTTACTTATCCTACAAATGATTTTGTTTTTTCATCAGAATGGATTTGGAGAAATTTAGCATTACATCACTTGTTCACCAATGGATCCTCTGTAGTGAATGGGTACCGCCAGAATGAGAGTCCAAACAGCTGGTAAAAACAGCTCAATAATACTCAAGTAATCCAATTGACTCCAGACCATCAATTAATGTCTTTTGAAGTAAAAGCTGTATGTTTGTAAAAATTCATACTTCATAGTTAAGGCATTTTAGATTTAAAATGTTGCTTCTGGCAAAAAATATTGCCATATAATAACCCATAATAACGTTTCCTCCAGTGAAAAAAAAAAAAAAAAAAAGTCCATCTTCTGTTGTCCTTTCACGTTAAAGGTCCACTGAAGTGCTAGTTTTTTTTCTGTGCTGACTCAAACAGGAAGACAAGGTGTTACATGTCAAGCAGTCCTGCCCCCTTTTTTAAATAGCCAATAGCGTTTTGTTTATGTCACAGCTTGGGCCAGAGCTGACTGAGCTCGGTAAAGGTGCATTTAACAGCGAATGACAGGCACAATCTTATCCATATCGCTATAAATTAAAGCATTCTGTGCAGAATTCAAATGGGTCTGAAATTTTTTGTGGTCTGTGTCAATTCATGCATATAATCCACTTAGTGCTATTGTGTCTCTGGACTAGAGCCGACTGTGTTTGCGCTGAGGCGGTTTGTGTGACACAGCTCGAAACCAGACTTAATTTACCCCAACTGAAAGCATATTTACACTGTCTGAATCATTTCCTATCAGAAAAAATACTAACTCTGTGAATAAGTGACCGATTTCAGCTGCAACTTCAGTGTCTATTTATAGTGTGGTGGGCGGGGCACTTCGGATTCAAGATAGCATTTGATTGGACATAAAGTTTGATGAGTAGGTGAAGTGCAGTGTGATGTCATCAAAATCGTTGATCTATATTGGCGGAAGTTAGAGACTGAATGCTTATATCTTGTAAATGCAAATTTTGTCATTGTTTTGGAGCACACTAGCTTACAGATAATCTTACAGCTAACATATTCAAGCTAAAAGCCAAAAAACATTAATTTTGATTTCATGGATACTTTAAAATCACTGACTTTAGAACTTTTGTAGACTGTGTTTTCGCTTCTGAATGGTACTTTATTTTGTGGATTATTATGATGTTTTTATCAGCTGTTTGAACTCTTGTTCTGACGGCACCTATTCACTGCAGAGGATACATTGGTGAGCAAGTGCTGTAATGCTGAATTTCTCTGAATATTTTCTGATGAAGAAACTACTTCATCTACGTTTTGCGTTAGCTCTGAGGGTGAGTACATTTTCAGCGAGTTTTCATTTTTGGGTGAACTATTCCTTTAAGCTCAAGTCTGATCCACAGATGGGGTATAGCAAAAGCAGTGTGCTGTACTCACTCATCTGCTGCTGTTGTGCTGGTGCAGAGGCACAGTGCCATAGTTGTGTACACTTTGACGCTGCAGCTGTGGGGAGGAGTATCACTGCGGCACGCTGCAGCCAGCTGACTGTGGGCCACCAGCCCAGAACACAGCACTCGGACTGGGGCGTAATGTTAGTGTGCTACCCCCATGCTCTTCACTTCCAAGAGTGCAGAGAGGGTTTGTCCTTAGGGCTTTCCTTATAGCTGGGCTTTTATAGTATACATAAAAAGGAGAGTAGGTGGTTAATAACCATGAAGGTGGTTTATAATGTCATTCGTGGCTGGTAGAGCTAGTGTAGTGGCTGTATTTGTTGGATTTTGTAGGCAAATGCTTTTACACAAGCATGTTGGCAGTGTTGCTATACGTGCCAATCTGATGCCAAACCACCTGTCTGATCATGGTGAGGGGTGAAATGTCAATGTTAGTGCTGCTGTACTGTTTTGATGTTGTGCTGTAAGACCCTTGATTTATTTAAGGGAGATTTTGAATGTAATATATTAGTGCCATCTAGGGATAAAGTCGCAGTATTGCATGTGATGACTTTACCTTTACCAATTAGATTTTTAAAGTTTTTATGCATGTCAAGTTTCCTTTTGTTTGTTTTTTTAGTTTAATTTGTAAATCTATTTTTTAATGAGTTTTTTAATAGTAACTTTTAAAATTATTTCTAAATTATAAATGCCTTTGTCAGTTATGTGTTTGGGCTGATCTAATAAAGAAAATGAATAGCTTAAATGAACTGATGAAATGAAATTAATTGATACATTATAGGTATGTATTAATTAATTGCACTGAATGTTATTATCTGGCCAAATTAGACAAATTATACTAAATTATAAGGTTATGTCGCCTATAACCTGTTTAAGAAGAAATAGTTGGTCCAAAAATGTACATTTTCATCATTTACGTGTCTTTTGAAACCAAATCGGTCTTCATTTGGACACAAAAAGCTAGACATGGCTAGACAGTTGGTTCAAGGTCAGTTATCTGCACATTGAGTTGTAGATTCAGTTATAATTAATGGAAAAGTCTAAATTCATTTCTGTCCTGTTTTTTTTTTCTAATACTGATACATCATCAGAAATAAGTTTTAAAGGGCTAGTTCATCCAAAAATGAAAATTCTGTTGTTAATTACTCACCCTCATGACGTTTCAAACTTGTAAGACCTTCGTTCATCTTTGGAACAAAAAGATATTTTTGATGAAATCCAAGAGCTTTCTGACCCTTCATGGACAGCAATGCAACTACCTTGTTCAAGGCCCAGAAAGGTAGTAAAGACATTATTAAAATAGTTCATGTGACATTAGTGGTTCAACCTTTCATTTGAAGCTACAAGAATACTTTTTTGTGCAACGAAAGCAAAAATAATGACTTTAATCAACAAATTCTTCTCTTCTGTGTCAGATTTTATAAAAAATATCTTAATTTGTGTTCTGAAGATGAATGAAGGTCTTATGGGTCAAATATTAACTATTTGTTTTCTGCTGTTAAATAACTATTTTTCCTTCCACAGAGAAGCCGAAAGAATCTCCAAACCTGAACAGCAAGCAGTCCCTCAGACCAACCATTTCAGCAGCGGCATCAAAAGCTCCTCCCAGGTCGAGGGCCTCCAGCAGACAGTGCATGTGGAGGTCGCAGAGCTGAGGCCGGAGCGAGATGGAGAGGAGTGCTATGTTTACAGCAAGGACATGTTGGAAGATCCTGTTAAAATCACTTCTGGAGAGATGGAGATGGAGGGCATTTCCCCATCAGGTGCCCATTCTCGCCCGCCTTCCACATTGCCCACTCACAGGAACGGGCTGCCCTCCTCGGGCGTACCTCCTGATCAGAATGGGAACGTGGTGTATAAGAGGGGTCTCGTCCCCCGTACAGACACAGAGAAAAAGGTACAAAGGAAAACTGCGCTGGCTCAGGTCGAGCACTGGGTAAAGGTGCAGAAAGGAGACCCCAAAAGGTCAGTTTTGTTTGTGTAGATACTATTATATGTGATGTGATGGGGAAAAATGTTAGGAAGCTGTACAGTGTTATGTGTAATACTCTAATTAAATGATGTAATATTGGGAATACAAGCCTTTGTAGGATTCAGTTCACATATAGTTTCTTATGAAGGAGCTCCCTCTAGTGTTCATGATCTGAACACACTAAATATTAAAGGGATAGTACGCCTAAAAATGAAGATTCTGTCATTAATTACTCACCCTCATGTTGTTCCAAACCTGGTTTGTCTTCGGAACACAAATTAAGATATTTTTGATGAAATCCAAGAGCTTTCTGACCCTGCATAGGCAGCAACAGTACTACCATGTTCAAGGCCCAGAAAGGTACCGTAGTAAGGACATAGTTAAAATAGTCCATGTGACATCAGTGGTTCAACCGTAGTGTTATGAAGCTACTAGAATACTTTTTGTGCGCAAAGAAAACAAAAATACAACTTTATTCAACAATTTCTTCTCTTCCGTGTCAGTCTTCGACGTGCATTCATGAGATATTCATCAAAAATATTTTAATTTGTGTTTCTGAAAATGAACAAAGGCCTTAAGGGGTTAAGAACGACATGAGGGTGAGTATTTAATGACAAAATTTTCATTTTTGGGCAAACTATCCCTTTAAAGGCAATGTTTACTATTTTGAAACAGCATTCTAGTAATTACAGATTCTATTATTTCTTTTTCTAAACAATGAGAAATCACATTTACATTATTGCATTTACAAAATATAGAATTGTTCTTATTTTCTATTGGTTTATAATAATAATAATAATAAAATTTCTCAGATCAGAATAAAAGCATTTTATGGAAAAAAAAAATGAATAAATGTATGTTTTTATATAAGTATAAAAACTTTGTATTAAACACACAAGTTTAAGATTAAGATTTAAGATTCTATCTGTAATATATAATTAAATAATAATTTAATTAATTAAATAATAATCTATATTAATAATAATAATAATATATAATAAAAATGTGTTCATATTATTAGTTATTTAAGAAGAAGAACAACAACAACAATAATAATAATTTTATTTGCAGCTCAAAGTGTTTCTCAGGTCAGAATAAAAAAACCCTGTTTTTATATATGCTGCCAGTAAACAAAAATTCAGCTTTGAAATCACAGGAATAAAATACTTTTTAAAATATGTTCAAATAGAAAACAGTTATTTTAAATAGTAAAAATGTTTAAAAATGTTACTGTTTTTGCTGTACTTTGGATCAAATAAATGCAGAAGAGCAGATGAGACTTCTTTAAAAAAAACAAAAAAAATCTTAGTTTAAACATTTTTTACTAATGCCAATTTACAGTGAGGAAAAACTGTAACTTTACCAGTTTTTTTCAAATTACAGCCATCCCACTGCTGAGTACACCCTACCCAGACGGACACCGCCTCTGCAACCTAAATCCGTGATGATGGAGACGTACCAGTCATTGCCAAAGACCACTCGCCACCACTCCGGAGGCAGTTCCCCACCAGTGTCCCGCAACCTGCCTAGTGACTACAAGTACGCCCATGACCGTCTTAGCCACTTTCGTATGTCTACTGACGAGCGATTGGCCACTAAAGAGGGCATGGTGTGGCAGCTGTACGAGTGGCAGCAGCGCCAACAGTTCCGCCACGGAAGCCCCACAGCGCCAATCTACACCGGGCCTGACTACATGGACACATCTGCCTTCAGAGTCACGCTGGAAATGCCACGATCTATATCTGTGCCCCCATCACCGTGTGACATACCTCCACCCGGCCACCCTTCCAAGTCCTTGTCCCCACGCAGGCCCCACACGCCCGCCGACAGGGTGACGGTGCGCCCGTTGGATGACTTTGCCAACGTGGACACTCCCAGCTTGGGTTCTCCCAGAGGAATATGTTCCCAGATCTCAAAGGTAGGGAACGTGGAGTAGTTCACATAGTCCCACAATTTTAAATTAGTTGTGGTTAGTTCCTCTCTTTGTTCAGACCACCAAACGCGTTAAGGGTTATGGGAAAACCGAGTTTCCCTATACTCAAGCTTTGATTTGGACTTTGTGACAGGATTCACACAGTCTTCTCTCAGGGCTTGACTCCCAGGTGCAGAGGGTGTGTTAAAAGAGAGCGTTTTTTGTTTATGTGTGTCGCTGAAGTTGCTTTTGTGAAAAATAGTAGCATCTGCCAGCTACACCCCCCCACATGAGAGCGCCGCTCCCAGCGCCACATTCACACGCGGCAGCAGTCACAGAAGCCTCTGTGCCTCTTACAAGTTAACATACTGTCACTACCATTTCTGCTCTGCATACGTCAGGACTCGTGTGAACTCACTAATTACATGCCTCCAACAGAAAGATTCACAGAAGCTGTCAAAACCAGATAGGAAGAAAAAACAGACCTTCAGTCAATGCGCAGTGATACCGCAAAGAATATACAGCAGAATCTAAAAATCTGAAACGCTAGTGAATGTGCTGTAATTGTTTCATTACATATTATGTTATCAGAATCACAATTTACATTTATCTGAGAAATTAGTATTTTTAGGATGATTTTAATGTGATGATTAGCTTTATTTGAGAATGATTTAGGGGAAAGAATTAAGTTCTTTTAAAATGTGTCAAAGAATCCTGAAAAAAAAGTATGACAGTTTCCACAAAAATATTAATAATATAAAATAATTAGTTCACTCCTGAATTAAATTTCTTGATAATTTACTCAACCCCATGTTTTTCTTTCTTCAGTCAAAAAGAAATTAAGGTTTTTGAGGAAAACAATCCAGGATTTTTCTCCATGTAGTGGACTTGTGTAGTGGAATCAACGTGTTGAAGGTCCAAATTACAGCTTTAAAGGGCTCTACACGGTCCCAGCTGAGGAATAAGGGTCTTATCTAGCAAAACGATTGGCCATTTTCTAAAAAAAAAAAAAGAAAAGTATATACTTTTTAACCACAAATGCTTGTCTTTTAAAGTAATTGTATTTAATGGCCATTCTACAGAATTGGTTCAAAGTCAGAGTTGAAAAACAAAGGTCTTTTTCCACAAATATAATACTGTATAATATCCAAGGTGCACATTTCTAGTAATTGTGCAGTTCATTCTCATATTGTATTTTCAAAAAGTTTTGGAATATTTGTCCTCTCACCAAATTTGTCACTACCGAAACACAGTAATGTATAATTTAAGAAGGGTTACAATGACCTATTAAGATTTTACGTACATCTTTCTTGTGAATATATATATATTTTTTGTATTTTATTACAATGTTTTCATAGGTAAATCAATAATGAGTACAATTTTAACAATATTTCAAGTGTGATTTATGTTTTATTTTGAATCCAATTTTATCCAATGTACATTGAACTAAAAACTATCATAACATCTTATTTGATAATTCAGTATACTGTATTTTTGACAACACATCCTATGCTTCGGTCGTGACAGCACATTTTCGGTATTGACAGTAATGTTTTGGTAGCGAACACATCAAATTACAGAATTTGAACTTGCATACTAAAACAAAAACGTACTAAGAAGTTGCATAACTGCACTACAATTTTGTTTATTTCCCCGCAAATAAATGATGTGTTCCCTTTTGACTGTTTTGGTCGAAACACCACCAAATGTTTAGGTTGTGACTGTTTCGGTAGCGTCAATATTAGATACTTTTGAACCTAGCTCAAAGATGCTAATCAGCACATAGTTAGCTAGCACAGTTCTGAACAGGTGTACACACATAAAAACTAAATGTTATGAAATAACTCCCAAAAAAGTGTTTAATTATAGAAAAATGTTGTTTTATTTATTTTTTTTTTTTCATACTTTTGAACACATTTAACTCAAAATGATGGCACCTATCTATTCACCATGTAAATATGAGAGAGAGCGACACAGGAAAATTCGGGACAGCCCGGTTTCAATAAATAATAAAAAGAAAATCTTAGAAAACATCTAAGTTTTGAATACTTTGATTTTTGAGTGTGTGTTTTGGTTGTGGGACAGCAGTTTGCACCAATTCTGTAGAATGGCCCGCAAACATTTTTTTAAAATACAGATATTGGAGATAATGCAGTTTTTCCACTTAATATAAAGTCATAAGTACTGCATGTATAAAATTAGAAAATAAATGTTTTCTAAAAGAAGATTTAGATAAACTATATACATCACACCGCAGGATGCACTGTCACTGCTCAAGTTGTGATGTCGACTACTTAACTGTAGATGTCTATCTATACATCTTAAAAACTAGCATGTGTTTTGTGGCGCTGTTGAGTTTGTGTGTTTCATAGAGTGTGTTTTTATAGCTGCTGTCGTGGAGCATATCTCTGTGAAGGATAACTAGACTGTGTTTAGCTGATAAGATTCGCCAAAGGCTAAGCAAAGCGCCCAATAAACCTCCTCAGCAGTGGTCTCTTTCTTCTGATCTTGTATTTAAATAAAAAACCTATTATACAGCAAAAATGCAGTACCATGGGATTCGCATTGGAAACAGAGTCTACAGTGCTACTCTGCTTGTAGCAAACAAATGTTATTTTAAGAAAGCAGGTTGAAGATAATTTATGTGTAGTTAATTAAATCTCTTGTTGTTTGTGTCCTTTTGAGGTGCTATGATGGGCCTAGATGAAGAATTTTGTATGTTAAGCAAAACTGTCAAACCCTCAAAGCCCTGTGGCACATTTGAAATCAAGCACACGGTTTCTCGGCTAAAATAAACAGATGAATGAGTAAAATGTGCTCTGCTGAGCCCTAGTTTTGTGCTAAACTTTGAAACTGACTTTTACTTGACTTTAAAAATGCAATACCTATTATGAGGATAGTACGGATAGAACTGTGATTTTCAATGTAAACATCACCATTCTTTGAATTTTTGTGTCGTCACAGACCTCACAAATAGAGAGGAGATCCATGCCAACAATGGGGTACATCACGCACACAGTCAGTGCGCCAAGTCTGCATGGAAAAACGGTAAGACTTCCATAGAGAACACACTGTTTCAGATGAGCTATCTAGGAAACATAGGAGATCTGCTTGGTTGATGACATTTTGGCCACGAGGAGCTTTTTGCTTTCTAGTTTTGAGACAGTGAGTTGAGCTGTGTCATTAAAGACTGGCAGTTACAGTTCGCCTTAGTCTATTCTATTGGCCAAATTTCACAACATCTTGGCGCTGCCCTGGTGGTCACCTCCTGAAGTGCTTTCTCTCCCGTCTCCCCGCTGTCCTGCAGCCGGAGGAGTTGACCCTACTGCTCATCCAGCTCAGGAGACACCGGGCCAAGATGGCCAGCGTGCGCAGCGACACATTCACACACCTGCAGAACCAGCACAACGGCCTCTTAGGTCCCAGTTTGCAGGTTAGAGGGTCACATTTCCCCCTCGACCCACCCTGAGCCCCCCTCCCATCTGAGCATATCATGCCCTTCTTTTCCTAACTCCCATACCGTGCTCATCTTACTATCGTACGCTCTTGATTCTAGTTTGATGGATTGCGTTGGTTTGGTGTTAGCTCTCCGTTAGCATGGAGTCTGCAGTAGGACATGTTACAGCTTGGGCTGCGCAATGTGACGTAACAGCCTGTTGTGTGATTTTGAAGATCTTCTACGTTTTGCTTTTTTTTTTTCTTCCTCTCTTGTATTTTGGATTGTCAGAATGCTCCTCAGTTAACAGCATGTTGCTTGTTGACTTGCCTGCATTCACATGATTGAATGGTTTCATGAACAGAAAATGTATTGAAAACATCACTGGTTTACTTGTATATGCAGTTTTGGGTATAAAAAGTCAGAAAAGTACCCAAGAATTAGTGTAAACATTTGATAGAACAGACATAAGTTGTGACCGATTCCACTCTCTAAATCTGTCAGTTACAGGGTTGCATATTAAATTTATTATTCTACAACATTTACAGCATTGTTGTATAATAGTTCTTGTTTTTCTCCAGTGAACTTTGACCCCAACCACAGTGCATCAGTTAGAGTTCAGATTGAAGTTTAGGGGCATTCAATGATCTTCTCAGTACGACGGTTTTTTAGTGCCACGTTAAAAAATACAAAAATCTAAGATTACGAGATTAAAGTCTTAATATTTTGAGAATAAAGTGGAAATTACGGGAATAACATTGAAAAATTTTGAGAATAAAATCTAAATTACGAGAATTCATTCGTAGCGATTACGAGATAAAAGTCATATTATTTTGAGAGTATATTTTAGACTATAGGCACATACAAATGCACCAGGAGATATTCCAAAGTCTTCTTAGCTTTCAAAATCTGTCAGTTTTATAGCGAAATACAAACAATAGGTCTATTACAATAAAGTGTTTTTCACTGTCTTTAATGTGGTGTGACAGATCGCTGTATTCACCTCAGTTTAGCGGCATGTTAATCACTCATTTATAAATCTCAGAAAAGACAACAATATAACTTATGTTGACGAGTCAGAGTACACTTCAACCTTAAGAATGTTTTATTGTTGTTTTTAATTAAATACATGTGAGGAATGAAAGATTGGATGCCACAGACGTTTTTGCGGAGTAGGTGGTGGAATGAAAGGGCTTGGTCTCATGAAAATGTGTATCAATATCACGATTTTCACGATTTGTGCATATGATAGTTTTTGATCCTGCGGCATTTGCTCCTGTTTTCTGTCCCTGCAAGTATAACACATGGGATGATTTCTGCTAACAATCCCACATATATTCAAATAAATTCCGGTGGCCTGGCAACTTCTCCCGGTGCTGCCAGTCCGGGCAATTAGCATGCACAAGCTATACTCTCAAAATATTATAACTTTAATTGCTGTGATGTCATTTTCAAAATTTCGACTTTATTCTCAAAATTACGACTTTATTCTCAGATTTTTTTAATTTATTCTCGAAACATTTTGACTTTATTCTCAAAATTTCAATTTTATTCTTCAAATTTCGACTTTATCCTTGAAACATTTTAACTTTATTCTCAAGACATTTCGACTTTATTCTCGTAATTTCGATTTATTCTTGAAACATTTTGACTTTATTCTCAAAATTTCAACTTTATCCTCAAAACTTTACGGCTTTATTCTCGAAATTTCGACTTTATTCTTGAAACATTTCAACTATATTCTCGTAATTTCAACTTTATTCTCGTAATTTCAACTTTATTCTCAAAACAATCTAACATTATTCACGAAATTGACTTTTCAGTTTTGTCCTCGAAACTTTTTTACTTTATTCTCGAAATTTTGACTAAAACATTTTGACTTTATTCTCAAAATTTCGACTGTATCCTCAAAACATTTCGACTTTATTCTTGAAATTTCGAGTTTATTCTTGAAACTTGTCGACCTGATTCTTGAAACATTTCAACTTTATTCTCAAAACATTTTGACTTTATTCTCGAAATTTCGACTTTATTCTTGAAACATTTCGACTATATTATCGTAATTTTAACTTTATTATTGTAATTTCGACTTTATTCTCACAACATTTTGACATTTTTCTTGAAATTACGACTTTATTCTCGAAATTTTTACTTTGTTCTCGAAATTTTCAACTTTATTCTCGAAACATTTCGACTTTATTCTTGTAATTTAGACTTTATTTTCGAAATATTTCAACTTTATTCTCAAAATATTATGACTTCGATGTTGTAATTTTAGTTCTAAAATGATTTCTTAGATAGTAAATGGTCAGTAATTAAAAAAAAAAACAACTATTATGTACACCAAGTTTGGGGTCAGTAAGTTTTCTTTAAATGTTTTTGAAATGTATCTTTTATATCTTTTATTTGATCAGAAATACAGTAAAAAATAGTAATATTGTGAAAACTTATTACATTTCAAAATAACTGTTTCCTATTATATTGTAAAATGTGATTTATTTCTGTGATGACATTTTCAGCAGCTATTATTCCAGTCTTCAGTAGGACATGATCCTTAGAGAAATCATTCTAATGTGCTGATTTGCTGCTCAAGAAACATGTCTTATCATTATCAATGTTGAAAACAGTTGCTTAATGTTTTTGTGGAAACTGTGATATATTTGCAGCATTCTGTGGTAAATAGAAGGCTCAAAAAAAGCATAGAAATTTCAGACTTTTGTAATATTATTTCACAACATAATAAATATCTACATTGCTGCTTTGGATCATTTTAATACATCCATGCTAATTAAAAGTATTCATTTCTAAAGTAAAAAAAGACCAAAACCTTTTGAACAAAAGTGTATTGATTGATTTATTTATTTATAAAAAAGGAATATGGTTAAATAACCATGATGTTAATTATCACAACCCAGAGTAATGAATGACTTGTCAATCACTCATGATAACATGCACTTGCACAATGTGCAATAATGTACCAGCATTTGGATTTACAGTGTGCATGAAAATCTCAGCCTTGCATGTTGTGCTCTCAACCATGTGTCATGTGACCTCTTTCTTCATTTTCCATTTAAAGGCAGATGACACTTACATCCAGCTGAAGAAGGACCTGGAGTATCTAGACCTGAAGGTGGGCTCTAGTGGATCTGCCTTCACCTTCCTCCACCTCTCATCTTCTCCCTCTCTCCTCAAGGCATAAATTCTTCCTGATTTTTCACCTCTCCTTATTCTCTATAACAGCTGCTCTGCTCTCTAACCCTGAAGGATGCATAGAGTGAATTTCGAAATCGATGATTAAATAAATTTACATCAGTCAATATTCACAGAGGGCAATGCGTGCTGTAAGCTTTTACTGCTAAAAATCGGATTTTATGCTGCAGTTTAGCAGTAAAGGTCTTTGTGGATGCATGAATCTAGTGACAAGTGATGACAAATTGAAGATCACATGGATGCTAGAATCTGATTCTGAGTTGTTTTTCCTATGTGCAGTGGCATCAGTGGCCTTTAGAGCTCTTTTCTCCACTTTTGTCACAAACTTTATTATGTTCACAGACTTTTCCGACCCTGTTTGATTTGGAGTGCATTACTTGCTTTAATTATTAATTTATAATTCAAATGTATACATTGCCTAAATTTACACCCACGGTTCACACAAACCCTTTTATCTTCATTTCAAACAGATGAAAAGTATTGAACCTCTCATCTATTCGGTACACAGTGCATTCTGTCTGAATGTAAGGATGGTGTGCGTAACAAAATGTGACCACTTCATGCCTTCACCTACTGTAGTGATGTAATCCCCCTGGACCGTTGTCATTGTGTGCCTTGCACATGCTCTGTAGAGTCATACCCAAGTGCATGTGCTATTTTTATTTTTTTTTCAAATACCCCAGTTGCTGTTTGTATGTAAACACATCGCAGAGCTTCCAAATAAGTGTTGGTTTGTTTTTTTGTTGTTGTTTTGTTCATCTGGAGATATTGTGATCTTGTCTGCCGAAGCACAGTTTGTTTACATGGTTTCAACAACCCTTTGTGCAGTCTTGATCGATGCAACCTTACAGCTTCTTAGTCTTGATGTTGATGCTAATGTTTTTGCAAGTGTATGAGCTTTTGGATTTTGTCAACAGGTAACCGGACGTGACTCGCTTAAAGATCGACCACCTCGGCCTGTTAAAATAGCTGAAAGTGACATAGATGTGAGTTGCGTTCTCTATTTATTAAAACCCACTTTCTGACCCTGGTCTCCCCTCTCGATCTCTCTGTTTGCTTTGCACAGAATGCTGTTAGTCAAGCCTGAATTTGTGCAAGTAAACACAGGCGTCGGAGTAAGACGGCGGAGCACGCTGTGGGGAGAAGCTCGCTCTCTCGGTGTCAGGAAGAAATTGAAATTATTGACGAGGGCTTTTTATATTCAATGCTCAATTTAAAGAGAAAAAAACATGCAATGGGAGTTTTACTTTGGGCTTGTAAATTTTTCAGTTTGATTTTTGTATTCGAGTGCTCTCGCTGTTTTTCGTTTGATTGGAGGTAAATAATCTGGAAGTCCTGGCTTTTCATCATTAACATTGTTTCAGTTTAACAATTTATAAGAATTTTGTTGGTGGATTTATCTGCGTGATGAATATTTAATGTTGTTAAAACAACAATATATGGCTGTAAAATAATAACAGCTTAATAATTAATTGGAGGGAATGATAAACAGAGCGGAGAATAAACAGGCAGTGTGAAGAAGACTGTAAACAAGACACTTCTGCAGCTTCTGTCTCTCCCGCACGCGCACACGTACCCTATAACCCATTTTTTCGCCGAGAAAATGCTGTTTGTTTCTTGCAAATAATGACACCAGAATTGTCTTGGGTGCATGGAGTTTATGCTAATGAATATCTTCAATAGTGGGAAATGTTGAATATGGAATAGCGGAAGAATGTATTCCGTCGGCCCTCTGTTTGATTTGTTTGTATGCTTTAATGGATTCAGTTCAGTCGTGGCCTCTGTTTGGTGACCATGTTTTTTTTTTGTGCTTGTGATTGTCTCTCCAGGTAAAGCTTAGTAGGTTATGCGAGCACGACAAGATCCTACAGGAGCTGGAGGCCAGGATACGCACACTCAAAGAAGATAAGGTGCTTGGTTTTCTCCTTATCTAAGTTCAATATTCTAAATCAGGCTTTGAAGATATTAAATTGTCTATCAACTGAAAAGTTGTCTTAGTCTTCTGCAGAGCTATACAATTATGACAGAACTCACTGAACTTACTGTATATACTACCATCTAAAAACTTGGAGCCAGTGAGATTTTTGTTTATTCATTTATTTATTTAAGAAGATAATACTTTTATTTAGTAAGGATGTGTTAAATTGATCCAAAATGACTGTAAAGATCATGTTGATGTTACAAATATAATTTTAAAAAAGCTTCTATTTTGAACTTTATGTTCATAAAAGAATCCTGTTAAATGTATCACAGTTTCTATTACTGGGATAGTTCACCCAAAAATGAAAATTCTGTCATTAATTACTCACCCTCATTTCATTTCAAACCCATAAGAGCTTTGTTATTTTTCAGAACACAAATTAAGACATTTTTCATGAAATCCGAGAGCTTTCTGACCCATCATAGATTGCCATGCAACTGACAGGTTCAAGGCCCAGAAAGGTAGTAAGGACATTGTTAAAATAGCCCATGTGACAGCAGTGGTTCAACGTAATTTTATGAAGCTATGAGAATACTTTTTAAAAACAGAAATAATGATTCTATTGATTTATAAGAACGTGCAGCAGAGACTGACATGGAGAAGAAAAAAATTGATGAATAAATTGTTACTTATGTTTTCTTTGCACACAAAAAGTATTCTCGTAACTTCATAAAATTACGGTTGAACCACTGATGTCACATGAACTATTTTAACAATGTCCTTATTATCTTTTTTGGCCTTGAACATGGTAGTTGTGTTGCTGTATATGCAGGGCCAGAAAGCTGACCCGAAGGTCTTAGGGGTTTGAAACAAAATTAATGACAGAATTTTCATTTTTGGGTGAACTGTCCCTTTAAATTAATTATTAGACTCACTGTCTATGCCTTACTGGTTATAATAGAAACATTGTGGTTTGTCATGTCAGTTGCCTGTAAATTGCACTCACAGAGTAAAAAGTGGTAATGTGCGATTTTTAGATTGAAGATTTATTTCTATTTATCTAACCCTTTATAATTTACTGTTGTAACCTAATAATAAATGCATTTTTGACTTGAATCAGGGTTCAAGTCAAATTGATTTACGTTTTTTCCAAGTCTGAAAAAGTATGGAAAAAAGAAAGCAGAGTATAGAAAAATATTTGTGTTTCCAGAATTTAATGAAAATAAATGAGGTTTCATGGCAGCTGTTTAGTGATTCATTAGTGATTGTCATATACGACTGAATGAATTCAGGGTGCACATTTTCATTATGCAAAATGCAGATTATAAGCATTATGGGTTTTCAGACATTTATGTGTGCATAAGAAACTATTAAACTTACATAGGACAGCATATGGGGCATATAGGACAATGCAAAAAATTCCCATGCGCATGTAATTATTATTATTATATATATATATATATTTTAGGGGCTCTGTATGTTGTCACTTAAAAAATTAGAAAATCTAAATATTTACAGATGTCTGTACTATATACCAAAATACAGCTGAAAATAATGCTCTGTGAACCATTTATATTAAATATGGTCTGAAAATCTGCTGAGAGGTTTGGAAATTTGAGTCTGGAGAAGTATGGAATTTTGAAATGGAAAATGTGTAGGAACCCTGTTGAATATAACCATGTTATCATCTAAAGCAAAATTTAGACCTCAGTGGAATGTTGTTTTGAATTAGTTAATCACCGAAGAAGACAATCATAGTCTATGAATAATTGTGCAGCCCTAGTGTCCAACCTGATGTCTTGGTCCCTTTTTTTAACATCTTTATCTGTATCCTTTTCTGTTTCTCACCCAAATCTAGGACAAGCTCGAGTCAGTTCTGGATGTTTCCCATCAGCAGATGGAGCAGTACCAGGATCAGCCCGCCCATGCAGAGAAGATCGCCTATCAACAGAAGCTGTTACGAGAGGACGTGGTCCACATC
This sequence comes from Cirrhinus mrigala, assembly GCA_036247105.1. Taxonomy (NCBI): domain Eukaryota; kingdom Metazoa; phylum Chordata; class Actinopteri; order Cypriniformes; family Cyprinidae; genus Cirrhinus; species Cirrhinus mrigala. Next base: position 35,962,378 of record CM070013.1, on the reverse strand, counting down.
AGGGCGGAAATCTCACAGGTGTCCACGGTGAGGACACATACCTGTGTTCATACACTCTCAGAAGACTTAAAGGCATCCATACTAATGTCCCATTATGCTGGAAATTAATATCAGTCCAATATTAATATCAGCTCATTGCACTTGTATGTTAAACAGGAGATGGAGAACGCTTGGGTAGAGTACAGCCAATTGGAGAGAGATGTGGACAGACTGCGTTCGGCCCTTCAAGATCAGATGTCCCACAGTGCTCTTTCTCTGGTCAGAATCAGAAATAAAGTCGAAAAATGAGACCAACCAGTTTTAACTTTTTTTTTTTTTTTTTTAAATCTAAAATGAAGGACAGAAGTCTTTCTTTACTCAAGCCTAAAATTGTATTTCAGCTTTTATCTCTTTAATGCATGCTTCCAAACTAAAGTATCAATACTGTTTGAGCAGCAGAGTGTATCAGAAGATGTTAAACCGTGTCAGCCTCCTTTTCTATTCAGCATGCACCTCTCAGTCCGGTAATTGATAGAGAAAGAACAAAGTGATGAAAGAGATATGGAGCTCTCGGAGACGGAGTGAAGATCTAATGTCAGTTTTTGATCAGCGTGATAGAGCCGTAAGAACATAGGCATACAGTGTCTAAGATTATTGATTTCTCAAGTGTTTGTGTGAGAGCACACACAGACACAGTCAATAAATTATGGCTTGTTCTGAAAATACAAATAAGAGAAAATCCTATCCTTTCTTCAGTGCCCCTTTGAGCTCTAAATTTGCCTCTTAGAAAATCAAAGACAAGCCTTAGGGTTGTCATATTTTTTTTTAAGCGTGATCGCAGTGGTATGTTCTGTTCTATTCTATTCTGTTCTACTCTAATTTTTAGCTTATAGTTTCTGTTGAAAAAAGAAATTGTTCTAATATTATATTATATTATATTATATTATTCTGAAATACTGAAAGACAGACACTCGTTTTTAATATTCTATACACATGAATGTAATAAAGAAAAATGTATGTATTCCCAAGCATAATGCTTAATTTTGATTTTTATATATTATATATAATATAACACGAGTTTCTGTATTAAAAATAACTTAATTTAGGTGTATATTTGTGTATCTAATAATATGTTGAGTTTTATATAATTGCATAATTATTCTCCACATGGATAAATAAATTACATTTACTTTAATGCTGAAGTATGCATGCTTGTATTCTGTTCCTTCTTGTTCCAGTTTCTTATATTTCCTTTTTTTTTTTTATTCAAGTTTTTTCTGTTTTATCTGTTTATTCCATTCCAAATTAATAAAAATGATTAAATTCCGTGTTACTCTGCAGCAAGAGAAATCTCAGCTGAGGAAGGAGTTGTGGCGGATCGAGGACGTGCTTGCAGGCCTGAGCTCCAGCAAAGCCAACTACAAAGTGACCATTGACTCTGTGCGGAATCCAGGTGAGAGCGGGCCCCTGCCTGCCATCACCCCCATGCATTGGAACACAGACCGAGGTACTTAGGTCAAACATTATCACACACAACTCTGCTTACTGCATACAGACACTACTAATAATCATACATGTGTTTTTTCTCTATATGATATCGATGGGTGGAATATTTGCCTGACCCAGAGAGGAAACTCGTGCCTTCAGTGTCATTGTCCGCAGTGCCTTCTCTGTCTGCGAGCCCATCCATGGGTGAAGTGAAACCTGCTCAGCCCAGTCCACATCTCAGTCCGGTGCAGTCTACCCAGCAGCCCTTGCAGCTCTCACATACAGCACACAAGCCAAAATGGGTGAGTGAGTGAAACAAAGTAATCAAGATACTCTTTCAGTCCATTTATCTGTATTTGCAGACTTTTCATGTTTACACAATGCAGCCTGAAGAAGACGCTCCACCCAGACCCCCACTCCCTCACCTCTACAGTCCAGACGAACACCCTCCGGCTGTGCCCCCTCTCCCCAAAGAGACCTCCGTCATCCGCCACACATCAGTCAGGGGCCTAAAACGACAGTCTGATGAGCGGAAGCGTGATCGTGAGATCGGGCAGTACACTAATGGAGATCATAAGGTTTGTGCCACTCATTTGGTACCCAAATACAGCCAGTTGTCAGCTGTGTATTTAGCAAAATGTCAATGTAGTGCTGAGCTCTATTTTCCTGGGACTCTAGGTTGAGATACGAGCGTTCCTGAGTGAGCCTGAACTGCTGGCAGTTGGTGGACAATTTGGGGGCTTGAGCCGTGATAGTGGTTACCAAACTCTACCAAACAGAGGTACACACAGACACGTACATGGCAGCCACAGTCTCAGACTCACAGACTCAATTCCACACTAGTGTACAACACTCGTTTGAAAAGGTGGATGCGAGGTTTGGTTAATGGAAGCCACAGTACAGTGTTATGAAACAATCTACTAGTAAATTGCTTATTTTTGAGTATTTACGTTGTAAATATTTGTCCTCCCAAATTCCATTACTACCAATGGGAGCGGAAATTTTGACAAAAGTGTAAAATTATTAAGAAGCTAGCAATGAATTTAGCCTTAACTTTACAAAGGAACCAAAACGTTACAAAAATAATTTTCACTACCATCTTTTTCATAACGGAATGCTGTTTAACACAATACTGTACATGATTTTAGATGGAAATGATCCTCTGATTAAAAACGTGATTGACTTTCAGAAAAAATGAAAGAATTTTCCATTGGTGCACTGTTGTTTAAAATGTTGGGGTCAGTACGATTTTTTTAAAGGTATTAATATTAAATTGATCAAAAGTTAAAGTCAGTAAAAATGTAAATAGATGCCGTTCTTTTGGACTTTTTCTATTCTTTGAAGAATCCAAAAAAAATGTATTATGGTTTCCACAAAAATGTTAACAACCGTATGATGAAATACGAAACATTTCTTAAACACCAAAACAGCATATTAGAATGATTTCTGAAGAATCAAATGACACTGACAACTATAGTAAAGACTGATTAAAATTTGTCTTAAAAATCCTTGAAAAAACCTTTAGGGATTTTTTTTTTTTTTTTTTTTTTTTAGTTTTTTTTTTTGGGCAAGTAAATATGCAGCCTTGGTGAATATACAGTAAATATGGAAGCCAGTTTCTGCCACTGAATAAAAAAATTAAAAAAGGTAATTGTGACTTTTATCTCACAATTCTGACTTTTTTTCTTGCAATTGTGAGTTTACATCTCGCAATTCAGATTTTTTTTTTTCTCAGAATTGCACGGTACAAACTCGCAATTCTGATGTTTTTTGTGTGTGAGCTGAGTTTGTCTCACAATTCTGAGAAATTGAATTGCAATTCTGAGAAATAAAAAAGTATTGTGAGCTATAAAGTCACAGTTCGTACCTTATTTCTTGCAATTGTGAGTTTGCCAGGCAATTCTGAGATATCGTTGCCCAGCACTATTTGTAACTCGCAATTGCGAGTTTATGTCTCACAATTCTGAGATTGTTGGAATTTTCATTTCAAAAGTTGGAATTGTGAGTTCGTATCATGCAATTATGAGAAAAAAAGTCAGAATTGCAAGAAAAAAAGTCAGTTGTGAAATAAAAAGTCGCAATTACCTTTTTTATTTTTTACTCAGTGGCGGAAGCGGGCTTTCTTAAGTAGAAGATTTCTTTCAAAAATTAAAAAAAAAAAAATTATCAGACCCCACTCTTTTGAACGTTAGTCTGTATACTGCTGGGCATTGTTTGTAGACATAGTAAAACTAGTAAAAAAAAAGTGCGCTTTAAGAGAATCCACATGGCCAAAAGTGGCCATAGTGTAGCTGAAGAAACACCCAATTAAGCAAGTGTACCAAGTGTGAACATGACATCAGGCTGCTCAGTGGGCAGCAAAAACTGTTGACAGTTAACCATGTTGTTTGAAAATTATGAATTTTAGAAAGCATTTCCAAAGAAACCTTAAAGATTAGTCTAATCCAGTTCAACTTCTGCTAGGCTTGACAGGCTCATCTTCAAGACTGAACCAGTCATCAAACATTTCATCATTTGTCACCCTCAGAAGAGGACTCACCACCACAAGCTTGAAGGTAGGAAGCCAAACAAGTCCTGAGAGTGTCTATTGAGAGGCAGGAGGGGGCATAAAGGGTTCGTCATAGTTTGCTTTGGCAGAGCTGACAAGCAGCAGGTTGATTAGATGCAGCAGCAGTACAAACCGCTGAGCACATGAAATAAAAGCAGCCAGTGTGGGCTTGGGCCAGACTGTACTTTGCGAATGAATTACTGCGGTAGTGTTGCCATGCGGACTGTGAACACAGTGTGTGTCTCCCACCCTGATGGATTCATGCAGAAAATGTTAACAGAAATGAGCACAGCAGAGCTTCAAAATGAACTCCTCTATTCCTGATAATTTATGTTTTTCCCCTTATTTTCTCCTTCTGCCTCTCTCTTTCTGACTGACTGTTTTACACTTATTAATAACTTACTTAACACACTTCATACAAAAACGATTAAATTAAATGACGATTAAAATAAAAAAGCGATTACATTAAAGTAGTTATACATACCTATAAAATATATATTGTTATGTGTAGTTAAAATATATAATTCGATTAAATGTTCACACGAAACTGAACAGTAAGATTACAGTATAGGCATAGACAATGATAACTATGGTTTCCATAATGCGGGAAACGTGGATGAAATTGTGGAATCCAGTCATAAAAATAGAATTTACTGTATAACGCGGAATGTCACGGAATTTGCCAAATTCTGGATGAATAAATCAAACATAGGTCAGTACACTTAAATCAAAATGCAATATGAACTAGTATCTGTGAATATTGAGCTGCAAAATACTATTTAAATATGAATCGTGCATGTTCTGTTTGAATGAATGGCACAACCCGTCAAAATAAAAGTTTGGTTTAACTTGAAGAATCTGTGACAGAAATATATTACTAAATGTAGTGATAGTACCACTACTAGTAATATCTAATTATCATATTTTATATATATGTAAAAAAAATCAATTATTTAGAGATGCTTTTGATTGTTAACATTTAATGAAAACATTAAAATGTAATTCAGAAAATGAATGGAACTACTACATTTGAAAAATAAAACTACATTTGAGGAAAAAATTAATTATTATTTTTGTAATTGTTGTTAAATTACATTTTTCATTAAGTTGGTAAGTTTCATTATTTCAATTAATTAGACATGCTTTTTGATGGATACAATTTTATTTAACCATTAAAACAGAGTCTAGAAAAATTGAAACGAGAAAAAAAAAAAAAAAGGAATTCCAGAAAAACGGAATTTGGAAGGGAAAAAAAAAATCAGATTTTTGGGAAAAAATAAAACGTGTTTTATATGGCCCTACATAGACAGACATCTAGTGAATACTGATTGGGTCCTTTTATGGTTAAGTCTCTCATTTTCCCTTCTTTTTCCTTCTAATTATCAAAACATTATTTTAAAGGAATATTTACCAGAAAAATTATTTACCAGAATTTCTGAAAACACAGTATTTCTGAAAAAAAAAAAAAGGAATCAAATAATAACAAATTATTATTTTTTTTAATATAAAAATCTATTATTTACAGATGCTTTTGATTATTAAAATTTAATGAAATCATTAAAATGTAATTCAGAAAATGAATGGAAACCAGAGAATTTGGTAAAAATAAAACTACATTTGAGAAAAAAATAAAACATTTCATAGGGTGTTAATCATTTTTGTTAAACTTAATAAATTGTTCAATTTTGTAAGTTTCATGATTTCTCCTCCTCCCTTTTGCAAATTGTTCACATTTCTCTTTTTGATTTTACTCTCTCCACAATGTTGTTTGGTGCAGCTTGTTTCAGCGTTATTAACACATTCACTGGTGTCTCCTAGGAGAGACCAAAGAGTGCCTTGGAGCGGCTTTACTCTGGGGAACCCGTGCAGCAGCGCGGCCGCATGAGCGCCGAAGAGCAGCTGGAGAGGATGAAGCGTCACCAAAAGGCTCTCGTACGGGAACGCAAGAGAACCCTCAGCCAGGGCGAACGGCAGCCATCCTCATCTCGTGCCTCCTCCTCCTCCACATCCAGACCTGTGTCTGCAGACCTGGGATCAGTACGTTAGAGCACAATGACACATATTATCCTCCAGAGAGAACTTTTGCCCTGACATAAATGCACATTCAGCTATTTACACTGTTTTGATGGAGAACTGTAAGATTTGGTGTTAACATGATCAGCGTTTTACTGAAGTAGTGTCTGCCGCAGGTAAGTGGGTATGTGGGAGGTGTTGCAGAAGGAGATGTGAGAGATTTTATTATATGTTGTTGGGCCACATGGATTGGGCTACAAAATAAGAACAGATGGGAGTTATGCTATTTATGCCAATGAAAGACGTGGACTAATGTGTTTAGAGAAGTAGTAAGGAAAGTTGATAAGCTACTGATTCTCATTACGCTCTTAATGTAGTTTCAAAATGTTTTGATGATTTGTGTGAGTGTCAAAGTAGAGCGCTTTTACTTGGGGAGTCTTTGAATAGCCAACACTAACTTCAAAATGCTCTTTTAACCTCTATAACAATAACCTAATGCTCAGAGTTATGTGAAATGGGGTCTGCTGTATTAGTGGGCTCATCAGCTAAACTAAATTTTAGCCACAAGCTCTCAAACCTTTAGCTGTTCATCGCTCAACCGCAATAATTATAGCATAACTAAAGCGTGAAACCAGACTTTGTTGTGCTTACCTTACTCATTTATTCTTTTGTTTTACACTAATTTCACCCAGTTTCACTTTTCACATCCAGCTTTCTAATATGAGTCTTACAAAGCCTGCTAAATAATTTTATTTCCTGCAATTAGGGTCTGATTTGAGTACTCTGAATAAATTACTTGATCTTTTTTTTTTTTTTTTTAGATGTCATTAATTTAAATGTCATTCTACAAAACATGATTTTAAAACCTGGTTTAGCTTATCTGGCTTTTTTTTTATTATTATTATTTTTTACATTTTTATAACTTTACACCTTGTTTTACCAAAATGTATTGAATGTGTACACAGTGACTGGCCTGGGTAATGTATGAATGACTTATGTGTTTATAGTTGTACTACTTATTGAGCATGTGTTTCTTTAATCATGTTTGTTCATAATAATATAACAGCGGATTGTAGCATAATTTGGAAAAAGAAAATCAATTACACAGCTCTGCTTTCTTTATCTTTTATGTAGATTTTTTGCACATCAGAAAATAAACACTTTGCAAGTAAAAAAAAAAAAAGGTAAAAGAAGGCAGTTGTTTTTTTTTCTCTCTGCTGTGAATGTGAAACCACAGTTTATTTCATGACACACTGGTTTATTTTCTTTCCAGTAAGCACAATAAAGCCTGGGAATGAAGCATGTAAATGAAATCACAGATGGAGCTTTTTATTGCATCTTTCTTGGTTTGCAGGAGTGCTGTACGCTACGGTTTGAGAGCTTGAACATGAGACACTTCAAACGCAATCAGTCCAATCACTTGTACATGGTACAGAGGTACAGGAGCGCACTGGGACAATATTCCATTACGCTCAAGGTTGCAGTTTAACACAGTTTTGCGTGTTGTTTTTGTGCAAGGCTGTCCTCTTTAAACTTTTTATTTTCTGTAAAAAAATGTGGGTTTAATACTGTGTGTACTACATATGTCTATCACATCTGTCCAAGTGTAATTAGAAGTGTTACACTCTTAAAAATAAAGTCTTTTTATTAGCATTGATAGTTTCATGAAGAACCTTGAACATCATATGCAGAAAAGGCTCTTTATAGTCAAAAACAATTCTTTAGATTTTTAAAATGTTCTTCAAAATGTTTTTTTTTTAAGAACTGTTCACTGAAAGGTTCTTTGGGGAACCAAAAAAGGCATCATTGTAAAAACACCGTTTTGGAACCTTTATTTTTAAGAGTGTATTATACGCTTTACCTGTACTGTAAATCAGGAGAAGACTGTTTCAGAACCAGAATATTACATTTTTAAAGTCCTGGATGTGTGTGAGGACTAGTTCAGCCATCTCAGGGCTCTGTGTGTTTGTGTGCCTTCAGTGGAGGAGAGAGCAGGACTTTGATTTGCAGCTTCTTGAGCGGGCCGTGCAGGGTGAAGAGAGACCAGTCGAGCACAAAGAAAGACAGCGCTCTCACTCAGACGAATGGCTCACCCTGAGCAGCACACCCATGAGAGAACTAGATCTGGAGCCTTTGGACTACCAGCTGGATCTCAGCAAAGAGGTAACCCTACTGCTTAAATGAATGGTTCAGAAGAAGACTCTGACATCATTTCCTTGTTATGTGTAACAGAAAACCCTCAGTCGCCATGCACTTTTGTTTTATGGAGAAAAGATGCAGTAAAAATTAATGTTGAGTGAGACTGTCAGTACTTAAAACGCTGCCTAAATTCTTCTTTTCTGTTCTGTTCAGGGAGTAAATCCTGACAGAGTTTTCATTTTCGAGTTCTATTCTGAGTTTAAAGGGCAAATCTCAGTTATAAAGTACTGTTGAATGTTAAAATGGTTAAATACTGTTACATTATTTTGCCTTTGATCGTTTCATATTCATGGAAAAAGGTATTAAACTTAAATGGTTAGACATTAGATTTCAGAATTAAAGGATTGGTTCACTTCCAGAATAAAAAAATCCTGATAATTTACTTAACCCCATTTCATCTAAGATGTGCATGTCTTTCTTGCTTCAGATGAAAAGAAATTAAGATTTTTAAGGAAAGCATTCCAGGATTTTTTTCTATGTGGTTGACTTCATTGGCGTCCAATGGGTTGAATGTCCAAATTGCAGTTTCAGTGCAACTTCAAAGGGCTCTACACGATCTCAACTGAGGAATAAGGGTCTTATCTAGCTAAACAATTGGTCATTTTCTAATAAATAAATAAATAAATAAATAAATAAAAACGTATACAGGGTTTTTCCTGGCTCAAAATGAGGCAGAGGTGGTACCATCCTGATCATGTGCACACAATGTACCGACCCTTTAACTGGCTGAATCAAACACTTTTTACTCACAACATATTTTAGGTGTTAATTAAGGTGTTAATTATAATTATGATTGAAGAAAATGATAATTATAAAGTTTTTTATTATAAAGACAAATTAAGATGTAAAAGAATAGTCATGTTAATATATTTCTGCTGCAATGTTTTCACGTTAAACTGAACTAATTTTGACGGGTTGCCATGAATACCTTTAAATTTTTGTGTTTATATGCGTTAATGCTCATCAGATCTCGTAATCACTGGAAGATGTATAGAAACGATGATTCTGTGTAAAGAAATATCCACTAAACGTATAAAAATATCAGTATTTTTCCAGATATGTGCAGTTTTGAACTAAAAGCTCTAATGAACGCTGTTCATTGACACTTGCATGTAACTGCCTGCCTGAGTTTTGTCGACAACCAGAGGTGTCACAAAATTTGGTGGAGGCGGCCGCCTCAGAATTCTCTTTGCAGGAAAAACCCTGCTTTTTAACCGCAAATGCTCGTCTTGCACTAGCTTGACCTCGCACATTATGTACAGTAGTCATGTTGGAAAGGTCACGCATGACGTAGACGGAAGTACGACCCAAAGTGAACGTGCAAAGAAAGTCAAATGCCCTTTACAAAAAAACTAAAACAACGATGTTGGACGATTTTGAAGTTGAAGGAGAAAATGCGATGATGTTTTACGCCCTATCCTACATTTTTGAACCGGAGTACAAAGACAAATAACCATGCGTGACCTTTCCAGCATGACTATTGCATGGGTGAAGTCGTGGATGCGCAACACAGAGCTAGTGCAAGATGAGCATTTGTGGTTAAAAAGTATACAATTTTATTTTTATTTAGAAAATGAAAGATCGTTTCACTAGATAAGACCCTTATTCCTCGACTGGGATCGTGGAAAGCCCTTTGAAGCTCCAATTTGGACCTTCAACCCATTGATCCCTATTGAAATCCTGGAATGTTTTCCTCAAAAACCTTAATTTCTTTTCGACTAAAGAAAGAAAGACATGAACATCTTGGAAGACATGGGGGTGAGTAAATTACCAGGAAATTTTTGTTCTGGAAATGAACTCATCTTTTAAGTGATTGGTGTGTGTGTTTTGTCTCAATGCCTTTATAGCTGGCCAAGCCACAAAAGGTGGCCATCCCCGAGCGTTATGTGGACCTGGATCCAGAGGAACCCCTCAGCCCTCAGGAAATGGAGGCCAGACATCGTAAAGTGGAACGAATCAAGAGCATCCTGGCTAAGTCTAGGTACTGGCATATCAGTCTCATTAAACACAGCTGTTCTTATGGTCATCCTTATAGATGTGTCTTGCCATTATATAGGGTTTGTAAGTATGTCTTGCTCACCAAGCGTGCATCTATTTGATCAAAATACTGTAAAAACATTAATATTGTGAAATATTATTACTATTTAAACAATTTTTATTTAAATAGCCTTAAAATGTCATTAATTCTTATGATGGCAAAGCAGACTTCAGTGTCAAGTCATTCTAATATGCTAAAAAACATTAGTTTTAAATAAAAAAATTTGTAACACATAAATATCTTTACTGTCACTTTTGATCAATTTAATGAATTTATTAAAAGTATTAGGTCCAGTTTCATAGATAGGGCTTAGCCTAAGCCAGGTTTAAGACATAGTTTAATTAAAACTTTTAAGTAATATTTATAAATGTGCCTTAGAAAAAAAATTACTGGTGTGCATCTTGAGACAAAACAAAGGCATTGATGTATTTTAAGATCAGACTTACATTTTAGTCTAGGACTAGGCTTAAACCATGTCTGTGAAACCGGGGGTTAATGTCTTTCAAAAAAAAGAAAAAATGCTAATCTTACTGACCCCAAAATGCTGCTAACATTTTTGTTACACTATATGAGAGTTTACTCTGATGTACCTGTTTTTGTGTGTTTATAAGTGTCCAGAATATACCTCCTCCAGCAGCAGTAGACAAGCCGGTGCTGCCAGATGTAGACTCGGCTTTACAGGAGCAAGAGAGAATCATCACCATGTCCTATGCCTTAGCATCAGAGGCCTCGCTCAAGAGCAAACAAGTGGCAGGTAAACTAACCAGTTACTGCCAAATCTGAGCTGATTACTTATTATTACTGATTTCTGAAATTATCTTGTTAATACGCTTCATTTTCTATGAAAGCATATATTGTGTTTTACATCAATTTTTTAAGTGAATCTGCAGTAAATTTGTTTTTAGTAGTAAGTGACTTACTGTGAAAAGCACAAATCATGTTAAATTCCATAAGCAAGGACAGGGAGTTTAATGAGTACAATGCATGTTAGGATAGGCTAAGGACAACGAACAAGAGTCCCATAATAACACACAATCAACAGTTCACATCTGTATGACTGCCAGAACTCCATTTGAATAGATTAATTTCAGATATGCTCTGCAGTACACCTTGACAAGTTCAAATACTCTGAAAAGATCAAGGTAAATGTGAAGAAAACACTTCAGAAATAGTTATTTGTAATGCAAATCTGACAGTGTCAATAAAGCTTCCTAAATCATCACACTGACAACTACGGCTTAACTGTGAACATTGGGAGAAACGGTCCACCCTGTTTGAAAACATCGGCGTTGGAGGCGTGATGAGGAAGAAGAAAGAGCAAAGCCAAGCCTATCAACCGCAACGTTAATAACTGAACATTATTCCTTATTAGCGCAGATCTGACGAGTAAAGATGCTTGCTAATTGGGAGACATGTCGAATCTTTCAGGCTGGGAGGAATCTCTTGATGAGGCCATTTTTTTTCAGAGCCGATCAATGACCCAGTTGAATATGCACTGGGGCTTGTTCACTCTGCATCCCGTGGCAGCACTTTGAACATCTTTCTGAACTGGCATAAAAGCACACCATCGTTTCATCTTTACTTCTTACAGAGGCCTCACTCACTCTGCCAGGTCTAACCTTCAGACAGGGAGCAGCGTGTCTCTCTTAGTCACACAGATTTACAGTCAATTCGTCCTGACGTGATGGATCATAATGTTTGAGGCGGCTTGGCGTATTCAACAATTATCACAGTGTTTCCATTGGAGAACATGTCAGAATACCTTATGTGAGGGATCTCATCTGTGAAGGCAGGTCAGGGTTTTGATCACCCACAGCACCACTTTGTGCATTTATTTTGAGTGCAGAAAGTGCTATTAACATACTGAATTGTGGTGCTTATGAGGGCAACACACATTGGCTTGAGACACTGCCTGGATCTACTAACACTCTGTTTGTTATTGTCATGTCTGTTCTACAAATAAAAAGGGTAGAAAAGGCCAGATGTAGCTAAATCTGATACCAACTGGTCTAAACTAGTTAAGGTGGACTACCAGCTCGAGGGGCCAAGGACATCCTGGTTAAAGCTGGTAGACCACCTTGGTTAAAGGAATAGTTGCCCAAAAAATGAAAATGTATATATCGTTCCAAACTCAAACTCACTGACTTCAAATGTATGCAAAAGCACCATCTAGGTGGTCCATGTGACTTGTGTGCTATATTTCTAATCTTCTGTAGTCAAACGAAGAGCAGAAGAAAGTCATTTTTAGCGGTGAATATCCTTCAGTGAGCTGTTAGAGGGATAGTTCACCCAAAAATAAAAATTCTGTCATTAATTACTCACCTGCATGTCATTCCAAACCCATAATACCCATAAAAACCCCAATATATTTTTGATGAAATCCGAGAGCTTTCAGATTTTGGATTTTTGGATTTTTCAGATTTTTGAAAAGCTCTTGGATTTCATCAAAAATATCTTAATTTGTGTTCTGAAAATGAACAAGGTATTATAGGTTTGGAATGACATGAAGGTGAGTAATTAATTATGGAATTTTCATTTTTGGGTGAACTATACCTTTAACCACTACAACTGGATCATCTCAATAAGGCTGCATTTATTTGATCAAAAATACAGTAAAAACAGTAATATTGTTGAATAGAATTCAAAAAACAAAATTTAATGGAAATAGATATTTGTAGCAATGTAAAAGTATTAATTTCATTTTAAAAAAGGTGTCCAACTCAATATATTTCTTCCTAAATTGGGTATTTCTACATCCAAGGAGAGCTGGTGTGAAAGATTTTTAATGAATAACTGGTTTGTCCCACACATATAGTTATCTTATGACTTTGAATGCCTTAAATCATGTATATTACTTTTATGGTGCTTCTCCTTCCTGTTTGAAAACAAGAGCATATAAGCAGGAGCATTAAAGAAAGGAAATTTAATAAAGAAATTGAAGAATAGAAGTCATACAGGTTTGGAATAGCATGAAGGTGATGAATGATGAGAGAATTTTATTATTATGATTATTTTTTGGATGAACTATCCCTTTAAATTAGCCCACTATTTACTCACCCTCCAGGCATCCTATGTGTATATGTCTTCTTTCTTTCAGACGAATGCAATCAGAGTTATATTAAAAATTATCCACTTCCAAGCTTTAGAATGGCATAGGCGGGTGTTTCTCTTTATCAGTCCAAAACAAGTGCATAAAGTGCATCCATCCGGGGGGTGAATAAAGTCCTCCTGTAGTGTATTGATGCATTTTTGTAAGAAAAATATCCATATTTAAAACGTAAGAATCACTTTTATCTAGCTTGCGCAAACTGGTCGTACACGGAAGTCACTCTGGGTGGATGATGAAGGACGTCAGCGTTGCACATACACCTGCGATTCTCGCACAAACTAATGTTTGTTTACAGGAGCAAAGGAGGCAAAGCTTCCTTACTTTAGCAAAGGAAAACCAGTCTCCTCTTGGTTTATATATAGAAATCCTACAACATTTTTAACTTCTGATTCGTGGCTGCTGTTTTGTGTTGGTTTCTCCATGGCTCTTCCGAGTTCATCACTTCTGAGTGGTGCATCCTACGTCAACCGCACAGAAAGGCTTCTGTGTATGACCAGTTGGAGCAAGCTAAATGAAAGTGATTCTTACTTTTTAAATTTGGATATTATGCTACAAGGAGGCCTGCATTCACCCCCCTTAGCCATGTGAGGCACTTTTTATTATGGATGGATGCACTTTATTGGACTTGTTTTAGACTGATGAAGAGAAACACTCGCTCGCCTATTGCTGTTCTAAAGCTTGGAAGTGCCAAGATAATTTTTAACATAACGCTGAATGCATTCACCTCAAAGAAGGAAGTCATATACACCTAGGCTAATTTTCATTTGTAGGTGAACTATCCCTTTAAGTTTGACTGGCTTGATGACCTGAGAGTGCTTTTTTAGTTACGTACTCACAAATAGCAGTTTGTAGTGTGTACTATCAATTAACTGTCACTAGCTTTCTGCGTGTTACTACACTCCTCTGTTCCTGTTTCTGCTTCAGCCTCACCGCCAGTTAACAGTCCCACCTCACTCCCTCAACCTCCACCACCTCCTCCTCTTCCTCCCCCCACTCCTGTTGCCGTCTCTACGGCTCAGTCTGCTCCCCCTCCCCTGAGCAATGGATTTCACTACACCTTTGTCTAATCAGAGAAAAACAAAGTAAGAACTAACTGCTAACCGTTTAACACGCAAATGTGCTTTTGCTAATTGTTCCCTGTGTGTTTTGGCACCTTTTTTGTCTGCATGCTGCATGATTGTGCTTCATCAGGGCTTGTGCTGTGGTATTTAGTAACTTCATGAGTAGTGTAGATTAGCCCCCTTCTAACAACTGCCTCCACATCTGGAGATTGAGAGGTGTGTGAATTGTGTGCAAACAGGCTTACTGTGTGCCGATAAGCCATAAATGCTGTCTTTTGTAAATTGTTTGTAATTAACAAAGACTCGGGGCATCACTAAGGCAGCACATGCTGTTGTGTTGCCAAACACAACTTGCTGTGCCATCTGTAATCTCCAAACAGCTTCGGTGTTTTGATATCTGTGACTCACTGAAATAAAGAACAGAATGGCAGTCAGGGTTTTGTGGAAAAAAAAAAAGAAAAACAGCCCTTCGTCTTTGGTCACTTTATATGTGTGTGGATCTTTCCAAAGCTATTTCAGTGCAGTTCATGAAAGAGCATGACCCTCCACCTGCATTGTGCTTTCTAGTATGCCCCAAATCAGTGAACTGCCCATTTGACACGTGCCTATTATGAACTATTATATACAGCATATGAGGCACTGTCCACAAATGTGTTACACTTTTGGGTTCCATTAAGTCTTAAAGGCACAATTTTTTTTTGTTTGTCATGATGTTATATTATGAACCATTATCTAACATTTAAATAGACCCAGCATGAAAAGTTAACTAGTTAACGAACTAAATAAACGGAACTGCAGACCTCATACTGAGTGACAGTACATTATTGTTATTTTTACAAAACTAAACTATCTAGCTGCTATATACAGTATTATTGCTCTCAAAATTAGCACGTTAGCATAGATTTTTCCAATTTAACAGCGTTAAAAATATTTAACACTGCTTCTGTTTTTTCTAGGGCTGCCCTCGACTAAAGATTTTTCTGGTTGACTAGTGGTCGTTCATTTTAAGCATTAGTCGACTAATCGCATGTTTATTAATAAATCATTTAAACATAATAACAAGACTTTAACTGCTTACATAGACTAATAAGTGCTCAAGTGCAGGTATAAAGCTTGCCACAGCATAACGGCAGAAGTAATGATTATGAATGTGTCAGGGGAAAAACAGTATGGAGGCGGCATTAACATTTTAATAATTAATTGATAAACTAGTGCTTTTTATGTTTTGGGCTTAAGAGATGAAGTCTGCGACAATGACTCGTCATGTCCGCAGTACTGGATGTGTCTGTATGAATGTTTAATTACATAATCTGAAAATATTTGTTTTCCATTTGAACTGGTTCATTTGAAAGTAAACATTTCAGACTCTATAGATATATTTTTCATATCTGTAAGGCAAGTATACACTGAGTTTTGCTTAATTATTATTTCTTTTTTGATGCGTTCAAGGTCAGAGACCGTGACGGCAGAAAGTGCATCCTGTTTGCTTTCATTATTTTACAAAAGCACAT
Source organism: Cirrhinus mrigala (assembly GCA_036247105.1). Classification (NCBI taxonomy): domain Eukaryota; kingdom Metazoa; phylum Chordata; class Actinopteri; order Cypriniformes; family Cyprinidae; genus Cirrhinus; species Cirrhinus mrigala. Next base: position 35,946,432 of record CM070013.1, on the reverse strand, counting down.
TGTTTTGTTGTTATTGCGTGCACACACACACAAAAAAAACAGAGTCTTTACAGATTCGAAAGATGTATTAATCTAATCTGTATGACCAAAAATGACGGAGTATTTTAAGAGCAAGTGATCGCACTTGCGCCTCTATCTGTAATGTAGTAAGCTCGCTACTATTCAGCTTCCACACTTCACAAAAACACTTCAGTAGCACATTTTTCAGTTAATATTAGATTGAGTGGCCATGTGAAGTTGCTACTAATTACATATTTTAGATGACAAGCCATATTTGACATCAATGAATTTGGATGTCCTGCCCAGTGTACTGTAGACACATAGACCAGCCATTAACAATTTGTCCGTCACGTACTGCGTGACTTTGTCCACTTCCTGTGGATTTTTTTCCTCTGACTAAGCGACTGATAAAATTTTGGTTGACCAAGCCTCTTCTCGTCGATTAACTATTAGGCGGCAGCCCTAAATTTATAAGCCCTAATTTTAAGCAATAAATGGTCTGTGCATCCTTGCCTCTGCTGAATCCACTTCGAAGTCCCGATCTAAATCAGATAATTCGCGATACACGTGTTGAAGTCCCGTTCTGAATCAAATTATTTGAGATACGCGATCCGACTGGAGCGTTTCGAAACAGTGAATCATTTTGCGACACAGTGGTTTAACTGATTCAGAGTTTCAAAAAGATCTGTTGATACTGTGTTCTTTGCTCGCTGTCTCTGTTTAATTTATTCGTTGTTTGAATAACAGTGGAAATAAAATCATTGCAATTAATAGGCCTAACTTACAATGTTTTTATTAAATTGTGATCACAGCTTTCGTTGTATTAAAAACATGTCATTACATGACACTTATTATCTGGTCCTTGCCTAAAAAGAAGGGTTTATAATGTGCGTTGTTAACAGATTACACTAACATTAAGTTACTTAGGCTATAGCCTTACTGGAGTTTGCTCAACCTCTGCCTATGGAGAGAAAAAAGTTTTCAAAAGCATCCCCTCCTCTGTTTTTTCCATAAATCGCACCCTGGGTTTATGTGATATGAAGATTGAATGTGAAATTATTGCAACAATATTTTAAAATATTTAAAAACTATTAATTTTAGAAAAAATGTGCGGTTAATTCTGTTTTTTTTTTTTTTTTTTAATCAATTGACAGCACTAGTATAAAAAATAATAATAAAAAATCTAGGATTAATAATATAAAATATCTTGCTAGAAAATAACAAAATCATATGCATTAGCATTTTAAACTATATTCAGACATTTCCCATATATCACAAAAAAGTTAAACTGAATAGAAAATAAAACACGTCATTAACAGCAGTATTTAATTTGACCTACTGAGGGGAATAAAAAAAGATTTAAAAATCTTGTGCCGTATTTTGTACCTTTTGTGGACAGAGCCATGATTACATTGTGCTATACAAAAAAAATATGAGTCAGTACATAACTCTGCATTTTATATGTTTATTAGCCAATCCATTTAATCACTGAATGCCTGAGCTGGCCGGTTTATTCTGCTGTTTCAGCAGCATTTGCATGAAAGTGAGTTGCATGGTGCTTGTCATACACATGCATGTGTTGAAGTGTGTTTAACTCAGCATTTTTTCTATGTAACATGCTGCACAGAGAGAAGGAGGGTGGAGAGTGTTTACCTGTCTACTATTAGTAAGGTAATTCTTGGGTTCTAAAAAAAAAATTGGCAGTTGAGTTGAAGACTACACTGGGGAAAAAAAAGTGCTGTAGCAACAGTTTCCTTGCAGAAATTGCTAGGAAATTTCACAAATAATTACAAAGAAGTAAAATGTGAAATTGTATTTGGAAGCTTTGTTTTTTGTTTTTTTGCAACTTTTTTTTTGTTTTAGCACTGAAGAATGTATTACTTTAGCACACTCTTATGTGTGGGTCTTTTTTCAGTGTATTGTGTTGTTTTGTTTTGCTCAATTTCTTCACATTTCACATCTCTCCCTTTTTATCTCTTTTCCAGCCAAAGCTGTGTCTGGATATTGAGGTGCTGTCACATTCTGAAAACCCCACTAGTGGTGGACAAACTTAAACTCAGCTTATCGAATCACATCGCTCACATTTAGAGATGACGTTAGTGCACTTTTGGACTCACATGGGAACTCACTTCTGAAATGCATTTTTGTAGAGCTATTATTTGATATGGACTTCTTGCTGTGGAAACTGCTGTGCATATGCTGTACAAAATCTAACCATGATAACCCAGATATAGAGAGCCATTTTATATACATTTACTGCACTTTTAATATGCACCGTATTGTAGAGAACATTTAAAGCTCATGTTTTACTCTTCAAGGCAAGACAGATGCTTGGACGGAGTTCAGTTTGAAACGGTAACGTAATGGCTAAAAGTATTATACATGTGTAGCGCATTATGAACGTGAAGGGTACAAAAATGTCAAATGTTGATTGTATTTTGTCAATTCAGATGATATTCTTACACCAAATCACTTGAAATATTATTTTTATGTATCCAGCACTGCCAGTTTCCAGTTAGCTTGCCAAATGCATTTTATTTTTGTTGACAAAGTTAAGAAAAAAATAACATTAATATTTTCGGACAGGATTTGTGGGGAAGGGGTTGGGGAGGGATATGCCACATACTTTTTTTAAAGAAACTGTAAATATTAAAGATATTAACAAGCCATTTGTCTTTTATTCTGCCTGTGTTCTCAAAGAATGAAAGAAGGAGAGAAAAGAATTTCTAGTTTTTCAGCTTCAGAAGAAAAACGATGTCAAATTAGCAATTTATGAAATGATTTTACATTTGCGTTGCATTATAGTCATTCGTCAACTCCAGTCTCACAAAGTAATTTGAAATGACACATTTTGTGAATATCTTCTGATCTCACCTTGTGTTTTATTCCCTCCATACATATTCAGTTGAAAGAATACGAATAAAAGAATAATACATAAGGACATGAAGAGAGAACTGAATTTTCGAAATTCCTTTTCTATGTATGTTCTGTAACAACCTCTTATTTGTTATACAGAACAAAGGTTTGTTGCCCATAAATGTGAAATGTGCTCTCATCATTGCTTCAAGGATTTCCTTTTAAAATGTGCATTAAGTGTTTTGACCTCTTTGTTATGAAGATAAAGGATTTAACGTCACACAGCTTTTTACACTTTTTAATCTGCATTTAATGTGTGCACATACACGTGTATATATATAAATATTAAATGCTGATAAAAAAAAGTACATGTAAGTAGTTTTGCTACAATGTAAAAGTTGTAAAAAACAGACGGTTAAATGTGGCTTTATACTATTCTTCATGGTCAGAACATGACAAACACTTCATGTTTTTTTAATTCTTGACATTTTTTTCAGTCATGCTTAACAAAATAAATATCTTAATAGAAAAAAAAGAATTTCTTAGTTCTGCTGTTTTAATGAGTAATATTGTTTCAAATCAAGAAACGGATTTGTGTTGCCTGATAATAATAATAAAACACTTTTTTGTCTCTTAGAAGTACACATTTGATTGTAGCTTGTGCTAGGATGCAGACATAGATTTATGTTCATTGTCAAAATCTGTAATATCTGTAAAAATTGTAGCAACCTAATTTTTATATGGTGAAATGTAATTATTCTGACTGTTTGAGTTTTGTTTTTTTTTGTTTTTTGTTTTTTTATAATATCAATGTTCTTTCATAATATCATCCATAGATAATGATAATAACAGTTTATAACAGCACCTCAATACCATGATAAAAATGTAATATGGTTTCTAGGTATTTGTATGAAAAACAGTAGTCTAAATACATTTAGTATAAATGCATAAAGGCTGTAGCTTAATCACAAAAAATACTGTAATTATATTCCATTGCTCCTCTTTAAATACATTTAATACCTGTCTACATTAAAAATATAATAAAATTCGACACAAATACACCCACATTTCTGACACAATGCCACTGTGCAGTTAGTGCTACTACAGTAAATCTGTGATAAATTATGGCGATTTGTAGATTAAAAAGCCCTCTTACTGTATCGTTGCCCACAGTGTTTCTCCTGTTTGTCAGCGTTTCATCTGGCTTTAAACCGAGTCATTTGTGTTCTTCACTGAATTCAATCACTTCACACTGGATCTCACAGTACTGTTTAGTAACCGAGACTCGTCAGAGAGTGAACGCATACGATCTAGTAAGTTCGCGCCATGCCGCCGTTTAAACTTTGACCCGAGTGGATAAACGGTCCGAGTGGCGCGTTTCAAATGACTAACGCTCTTTTGTTCCGCCTTTGCCGCATAAACATTATATCGAACATTTTTCGAACTCTTGTTATAGTTTATCGAGGAAATATATATATATTTCCTATATATAGTTCTTCACTATATATATATACAGTGTGATAATTATCGTTATCGTTTATCGCTCAGTCCTACATATAAGAATGATTTTTTTTTCAACTACACATTTTGCTGACTGATTCAATGATACTTTTGTTTATCTTTTGGTGAGTCAGTATGAAAACCACAGCAATTAAAAGCGTCCCTTACACGATCGTGATTATCATTGTACCTGCAAAGGACATTTCCTAAGACGCTCTTGATTGGACTTTTTTGAGTCGTAGTGTGAGTGGGTCTGCACGGCTGTTAGGATACTTTGTGTTGCAGCCCTCAAGTGAGATCTTTATCTGTAATTGGAGAGTAATTACAGTCTCTCCACTGGTGTATCTTGTTCTTTGAAAGCACCTGTGAGACATGCTGCTCCTCCCATAGCTCCACAGCAGGAGCTGCCACATCTCACTGCATCTGATTAGAAGAAGTGAGAGGTGGGCTATACTGTGTGTGTGTGCGCGCATTAGCGAGCCTGGTGGGCATGAGTTTGATCACATCCGCTTTTCTGCTTATTTTGCAATAAGCGGGCTGTTTTTCCTCCTCCAGCAGAAATCCACCCAAGACCATCCACAGAGAATTGTGGCATTTCCATTTATTGATGTTTGGCTGCTATTTCATATACATTTGTTATTCCGCACTCTGGATTTCAAAGAGAATAAGAAAAAACCCATTATGCAAATTCTGTCCTGTTCTGTTAAATGCACTGAATATCTCAGGCACTAATGCTGCAAAAATATTTCACCCTCGTTCAAAGAAGTTTAAAGACACAAATGTATGTACGCCTACAACTGTATTTAGACGCTTTGTCGTCCAAGGCTTCTGCGACATTGAGTGTTTGAAAAACATTTAACCTTTGTTCAATCCAATTCATTTGAGTGTCTACTGCATTATTTCATATCAAAGTTCTAGCACGTCACAGGTCCTATTGTGTCCGCGATGTAATTCAGTTCTTGAATGAATGCGTGGTTATTTAGCATAGAATAGAAGTTCCTTGGAAATGCAGAAGGAATGCTGTATTTAAAGATGAATACTATAAATGTCCTTCATTTGAATGAATGAATTATAGATTGAAGAGATTGGGGCGGGAAAAAAAAATTGCTCTGTATTCACCACCCAACCAAATGTGATAACTCTCAGGAGGATTGTGGGGATTTTCAGCAATAATGTCCATGGCAAGAGCTGTAGTCTATGCCAAGAATCATTTACAAATATGCAGTTGAGTATAGACTATTTGTCAATATTGACATGAATCTGGGTGGTGTTCTCTCCACAGGACTACTCCAAATGCTCTCTGGTGAATTGGAGGCGACTGTTTACTAAATGTCTAGAAGTGACTGAATTAATTAGTGTAAAACTGTGCGCAGCATTTCTCCATAAATTTGTCAAAACATGATGTGTTTTGGAGTGGCTCAAATGATTCCATTCTGTAAATGGTCACCTGTTTCAAAGTGAAAGCGGAGTGGCCGGAGTGATTTTTCTTTTCTTTTTTTTTTTTTTTTTAACTCTGCTGACCTTGTCTTTGGAATGAAAGCTATGTTGACCCTGGAGTTTGACAGCTTGACAAAAAGTTCTGTTCTTTGCTTTTTTGAATCAAGCCTGACAAAACACCAGTCGCGGAGAGAAAACTGCCGCTCAGCTGTGGAATAAACAGAGATAAAACAGTGCACAAAGAAAGCCAAAGAGCATTTAGCAATGAAACACCACAGATGGCCCCTGTAAGGTCAAAGGCATAATACAATCCATGAACCTAATGTGTGGACGCAACCGTACGTGCCCTGAAAACAAAATGTTTACATGAAATTAGGCCTGGTTTTGCAGTATTCTTAACCCTTTTGGCAACATGAAAAAATGCCAAATGCAATTCATGAGTCTTTTTTTTTTTAGCAGGAGGGGCTAGAAAAAAACTAGAAGCCTGTTGGATGTTTTATAAATACATTTATTACGTATTATAAACAGATTATAATGCTGTATTACATACACTCAAAAAATTTATTAAAAACAACCCAGCGCTGAGTGAAATATGGACAAACTCAGCGATTGGGTTGTTTTGACCCAGGCGTTGGGTTACATTTTCAGCCTAGTCTTTTGGGTAGCTTCATTTAACTGAACTATTTTTTAAAAATTACTATATTTCTTGCAAAAAATAAAACAACATTAGGTTGGAAATTAACACTTATTAATAAATTGAATAAGTAATAATAAACAAATAAATACACACCTTTTTTCTTTTCTTTTTTTTTTTTCTTTAGTGATAGTTGTTCATGAGTCCCTTGTTTGTCCTGAACAGTTAAACTGCCTGCTGTTCTTCAGAAAAATCCTTGGTTTTCCAGCTTTTTTGTGTATTTGAATCCTTTTCAACAATGACTGTATGATTTTGAGATCCATCTTTTCATGCTGAGGACAACTGAGAGACTCATATGCAACTATTACAGAAGGTTCAAACGAACACTGATGCTCCAGAAGGAAAAACCATGCATTAAGAGCAGGGGGGTGAAAACCTTTTGAATTTGAAGATCAGGGTAAATTTTACTTATTTTGTCTTCTGGGAAACATGTAAGTATCTTCTGTAGCCAGTACTAAATGAAAATAATATGATATTTAGGGAAAATATAAAAAATTTCTCCATTCTGTTCAAAAGTTTTCACCCTCTTTCATCCCTCTTAATGGATTATTTTTAGCGTTTGAACCTTCTATAATAGTTATAGTTCCATAATAGTGAGTCCCTCAACTGTCCTCAGTGTGAAAAGATGGATTTCAAAATCATAGTCATTGTTGGAAAGGGTTCAAATACACAAAAAAGGCTGGAAAACCAAGTAATTTGTATAATATATATTTAACTGCTTATTAATAAATGTTCATCTTTTGATTATTGGCTGATGCCGCTAGTAATTATGTGTTTGATTTTTAATTTACAACCTATTTTGGGTTCATTTTAAGCTAGCCATATTGTAATTTTTAAACAATAGTTGAGTTAAATAAAACTACCCAGAAGGTTGGGTTAAACATTTAAACCTAGTTACTAGTCACTGGGTTTGTCCATATTTCACCCAGCATTTTTAGAGTGTAGATTTAGGTGTAGTTAGTGGTTTTCCAGTAAAATATAAAATTATTTTAAAAACATATTAATTAATAATATAATTGTCAAAACTGTACCAACATATATACTACCACTGATAAGTTTGGGGTCAGTAAGATATTTTAAAAGACATCCTTTATACTCACTCAAACTACATTTATGTGATCAGTACAGTAAAAACCGTAATATTGTGAACCATTATTACAAAATAAAATGACTGTTTTTTTTTTTTATTTTATAATGTAATCGGTTTCTGTAATGGCAAGCTGAATTTTCTCCACTTTTCAGTGTCACATGATCCTTCAGAAATCATTCTGCTATACTTATTAAATGCTTTAAGTGACAGTTTTAAACAGTTGTGCTGCTTAATATTTTTGTGTCTTTTTTGTAACAATGTAAGTCCTAACTGTCACACTCAAATGTAATGCTCTTACTGAAAACAATAGTATTTTCTTTAAAAAAATCGAACTTCTGAACAGTTGAATTACTTTTCTTTTGTGAAATAGTATCATAATGCATATTGTAGAGGGTTAATGTTTTGACAGAGAACAATTGTTGCAGTTTTTCTCTTGCACACATGGTAATGTGACTGATACATATAAAGCATTGTATTGAGAATGGATTGATGTTCTAAGAACTTTGTGTGCATAAAGAATCCCTTTCTGGTGTCTCCAAACTAGCTTCAGTTTCTCTCCAGTCCCTGAAGCTCCTCCAGACTGTGAAACAGGTCTCATGGATGCATAGAAGCATATTGAGCTGGAGAAGCCGCCACATTGTAACATGCCACATTAGACATCCGAGGCGAGTAGCATATGCCAGTTAATGATTTCCACGCACCTGTTCCGCACTCAGTAATTTTCTTTGCGATATCCATTGTGTGCACCCAACAAATCAGCTATGAAATCACAAATTCACTCCTCTCTGGATCCAGCCACGTCTCTTCGGGCGCTAATAATTCAAAGGCACACAATTACTGTGTTTTAAGTCTTCGTGTTGTCTCGACATGGCATTCCCAACACTGCAGGGATTCTCATAACGTCTGCATCTGACTTATGCATTCACTTAAGGGAGGCTGAGATTCTAATACAAAAGGTACTTTGAATCCAAAAATGGTATCTTATGCTCTTTTATCACCATTGATTTACTATCTATATTTTCGGAGAGAGGTGCTGAATAATTGAGGAGGTCGGCTCAACATCATTCAGTGTTCTTTTATACACATTCCTGCATATCTAACAGAAGAATAGATAAAACTGGAACAGAATGTAGGCGGATAATACCTCCGAGTCCCGCCACAGCTTCAGTAGTACGGCGGAGGAAAGATTTACTCGCGATCTAAAATGTCAAGCCGTCTTTGTTTGTTCTCTACAACAATGAAGATGTTAATATTCACCGAGACTAACGTCTTGGCTTTCTGATTCAAACAAGCGAACAAGATGAGAGAGAAAACGCAACCGTTCCAGACAAACGATTACTCCTGCGTGCGTAAAAAAGTGCTGCACGCAACAAAGCAATGAGACGTTTTCCCTAAATGCCCGGCATTTACAATACCTACAGTGAATTGGGCTTTTTGTAAACATAAATGAGGTAAATGTCCTTGGGCTTTTCAGTTGATCCAACAGTTCTTTTAACTTCAGGAAGCCTTTTTGCTGCACCTCTCACATCAAATTAAAGCAAAGCACTGTCTCAAGGCAGAAAAACACAACACTTCGGCTTGCTTTTCTTGCTGTGTTTGCAAAACCTGCCAATTAATCATTGATGAAACCATTTAATGAGGCTCACCTAAAGCTTCTAGTGTTCTGCACCGGCTCCGCACTACATGTTTCTTAAGGGGGTTTTCAAACGGGATGGGAAGCTCATGTGCATATTTACCCTCCATTAACAAAGTCTCTTTAAAACTGTCTTCCAGGGTCAATGGTAAGAGCCTTCACTTTCAGTTTGAAAAGCACAATTAACAATCTATAATCTAATTTGACCAGAAATGTTCTGTTATTGCACTTACCATGTAGAAACACAGGGCGAGTTGATTTGTCCCAATGTAAAACTTGGACGAAGTCTTGCACCATTGGTGTTTGATCAAAGTCGTATCAAATTCCAACGTCTCGACAGGGGATCTGGGACTTCGTCATTTAGATTTGCATTTATGTAGATTTACACTAATTGGAAAGAACATATTCATAAACCGTCCTAGAGTAAAGAAGCCGAAGCCCTCAGTCATGATGCAATTAAGAGCATGTAGCTTTCTTTCATTTAAACATTTAATCAATCAACTGTTCCTTGTTAACTTAAAAGGAAATATAAATGATAATACTAATAAAAACTTTGATGAAATCTAGAGTGACAAGTCATATTTAGGTCAGCAAATGAGAACAGAGCGTCCCACTTTGCAGATCCAAATGGGACCGGGGTGATTTGCATGTATGCAAACGAGGCATGTATTAATTACATAACTTTACTGTAAAAGTGCAATGCTTCCTTGGCTGTTCTTGCTTCCTATAAGAAGCCAGTCAAAGATGATGGTGCTAACTGTATTTTGGAGTATGTGGAAGATAGAGCGTTTTCTCCTCGGACTCAAAGTGACAAAACCGTTTTATGTTTGACCTTGTGGAACATGCTCGATCTACAATGACCGCTTTCACAACACTCTTCTGCCATTATTCTCTCACTTTGTAACCTTACAGAAAGATTGTGCTTACAGAACAAAACACACAGATCGTTAGTCTTTTTTTTAAGGGCAATCACATGTTAGAAAAATCTTTACAGCTAGTGCATTATCCAAACCACAAGAAATTTCTGATAAAACCATTTCGAAACACTTTATATCTTAAAAACAAACAAACAAAAAAAAAAAACAATAATACTTTTGTTCCTTTAATGAGTGTTCATACAAGACACACAAGTGTGTGTGCAGTAATGATTTTAACTTTTTTTTTTCAAAAGATTTTTTCTTCCATAAACTAAAATAAAGTCACTGATGTCCAATGCTGTTTGAAGCCCATTTAGTTTGGAATATCACTAAAAAAAAAAAAAAAATACAGCACTGGGTTAAATGTAATTAATGTACTGTGCTTGTAATTTTATGGAATTTTCAGTATTTATTTATTTATTTATTATTATTATTATTATTATTATTATTATTATTATTATTTATTTTATTTATTTATTTCTTTTTTTTTTTTTTTTTACAAGTGTTTAACCTGTATTTTGAATTGGGCTAATTAAATTGCCCGCTTTTCTGTCATTAAATAAACAAATACACTTTTAAAAATAAAGGTGCTTTAAAGGGTTCTTCACAGCGATGCCATAGAAGAACCATTTTTGGTTCCACAAAGAACCATTCAGTCAAAGGTTTTTTAAAGAACCATCTCTTTCTTACCTTTTTATAATCTGAAGAACCTTCTTTCGCCACAAAGAAACAGAAAGGTTTTTCAGATGTTAAAGGTTCTTTATGGAACCATTTAGACAAAAAATGTTCTTCTATGGCATCATGAAGCACCTTTATTTTTAAGAGTGTAGTGCAACTGTACAGTATATCTTCTTTTGTGTTTTGCAGAAGAGAGTCATACAAGTTTCGACGACTTGAGAGTGAACAATGATTACATAGTTTGTATTTTGGTGTGAACTAACTATTTAAAGGTGTTTTTTGTGTTTGAGAGATGCAAGATGTCTACAAAGAGTTTGGAAGCTTAATATTGAAAATCATTACTAGGTTATTTGAAAAAAAAAAAATCCTATGCACACGTCTGTTGTACAATACTTGTATGTTTAATTAAGATGTTCATAAACTCTTCAAAAGGTAATAATGGATTGAGTTTTCCAACCGCTGACATTTAAAACCTCATCCTGTGTTTCCTGCCACATAATGGTTTGCAGTTTGTCATTTTCTTTTTTTTTTTTTTTTTTTGTACACACACAGACCCTGAGCGATGCCGAAACCCTCTGGACTATACGAGTATGGTTTAAAAAGATGTTTTGGGGAATCTTCATCCGGTGTTAGATCTCATGGAGCAACACAGACACGGTTCTGTAGATTTGGTCTAAAAATGTATCGCTCATTAATTAAACACATCAGACGTATTTGCATGGCTCCTGCAGATATGGAAATGTCTGAAATGAGTTTTTAATAGAGGCCTCTCGTACGCACATCCTCTGTGAGGCGTTTGAATCTAGCAGACAAATATATTTGTGAAGTGTTGTTTGCTAGTTCTCAAGTAATCACAGCAAATCATATGGCAGCCTCCATATTTCCTTTGACAGAAGAGTGCGGCCTAATTAAACATGCAGAACTGGAGAAGAACACATGTTAATTTAATGTAACAAAAATGTTGATTTTTATGCAGGCCTTTTTAAAATATTAATAGGCTAGGCTTGAATTTCACGATGCATCAAAGCATTTCACCATATGCTAATGTGATGAATGCTGCCTCTTCCTCTAACGAGCTGGACAGAACATTGGTCCAGACCAGACCTACAGGCTTGAACCCGCTCGCTCACACCCGCAAACTGCTTAATTACAGCCTCATAGTTCAGAAAAGACCTTGTGTTTTTTAGATTTCGTCAAAGGGACCGCAAAAAACGACTTATACATTTGTTCGGAGCTAATTAGTTAAGACCTGAACACTATTAGAGAGACGAAAATGAATCATGTCCTTGTTAAAACCTATAAGTATTTGAGTGACTGTTTTGCACAGTCAAGGCCAAACTACATCAGAAGCAATAACCGAGGATTAAATAAAACAAACTTACAATTTATTCATGAATAGAATATGCTTTTAAAAGAAGTTTTATTACAGCTCTCTAATACGTTTGGTGGTCTTTTACACATTGACTCTATCAGGTTTGCAATTTGGAGAAAGTCATTAGTCAGAATTTCTCTTTTAATTAAGACTTACTGGTGCAGTAGGTCCTCTACTGAATAACCTGAATAGCAGCCACTTGCGTTTTTCACTTGCATTTTTATAACACGTTAAAAAATAATTAAAAAAAAAAATAAAATAATAAATAAAATTGCTTTGTTTAATAATGCGGCTGAAGCTCAACCCTAGACCTAACCGTTAACTTATGGCTTGGTTTGAGAACACGTCCTGCTTGGCAAAACCAGAGGTGCAATTCCTCGAGTAACCAATGGGTGGCGCATTAGTCCTGTACATCGATGAGCGGCGTCTACCTGACACTGTACCTGCCTTCTGCAGGAGCGCAACTCCTGAAATTATTCAGCGCAACTCTGTCCGTAAAAAGTAAGAGGTTCCTTTCAATACGTAGTCTAACAGTCGCTAAAAATTACCAGCCACCAAAATACATTTTAGAACCGAATGATTAAATAATTACTACCTGACATTAGCTACATTTCTGAGGTGGTCTCTCAATATCGTTCGAGCTTCCTACCTAAACAGTGAATACATACAACTCCTAAAAACGCTGTCTAGTCAGGATTTGAGACACAGCCTTGAGACACAAATGTGTTTACCTTCTGAGAAACACTTGTCTTAAAAGCTTTCGGCTGCATTTTTTTTTTTTCTTTTATGAAGTGTTTTGCGCGGTGGCAGTTTGAATGTGCCTGTTTACATTTCTCAGCTTGTGTGAGAACATCGACATTTTATGTCTCTGAAGCAGTCAGAAAATGTGTCTGCACCTTTACATATTATTAATGTGAAATTTCGAACAGCCAAACGAATTTAATATTAGTAGGCTAATAATTATCACTGTTTGAAAATGGGCCGTTTGAAGAAACTTTTGACTCAGACATTGTTTTACAGTATTTGGGAAATACTTTCGGTGTCAGCTGGAACAGGCTGTAGAAGAGAAAAGTTTCAGTGCACTGGCGTTATTGCCTTGAAGGCAATGCTTTGTTTGAATAATTAATCTTCTCTTTGGTGTATCTGGGGATGAAGATGTGACGCGTGGATAGGATTTTTCTCAGGAAAAAAGGGAATGTGAAAATGAAAGACAGACAAGAGCCAGAACAGATGTGATGAGATGTTGTGAAAGGATATCTATTCTGGCATGCCCTCTACATCCTTAATCCTCTCTCTCTCTCTCTCTCTCTCTCTCTCTCTCTCTAACACACTCTTCCTCCCTCCCTCACTCTCTCTCCCCCTCTCCCCCTCTCTTTAGCCCTGTGTGACTCTTCAGTTAACAAACAGCATTTTCTTCTGCATCTGCCCTTATCATTGTAAGTACAACATTGTATTATGTATCTATTGTTTTCTTTCGTATTGATATTTTAAGCGAAAAATTAATATGCATTTAAAACAGGATGCACGCAATTCTATTTTCAAAACGCGACAGTTCACACGTATTATACATGCGATTATTTGCTTTTATTATTTTATTTTTACTATCAATGTATTGAACCGCACTGTATTTATAGTTTCCAATCTCTGCATGTCTGTCAGTGTTGTAGTTTTTTTTTAAGCCACGGTCTGTCTAACCTGCATTCCTGAAGTGCGCTGCACATTCAAATATCCAAACTCATCTGACCTGAACTGTGACAGTTTTAGGAGCGAGCAGTTTCTTCACAACTTAATAAAATACAATTATATAGTGGATCGACTACAAAGATGTTTGGAGAGGAATGTCTCGGTAGTGAGGGAATTTTGTTCATGCACTTCATTGGTAACTTCTTAAATATTTATATGCAGTGTAAAGGAAACCGTTTTACAACTTAAAACAGATCGAACTGTGTTGTGTTAAATATATATGCTTTTTTTTTTTATAATAATTTAATACACGAGTAAACCAGTTAAGATACTGGAAAACATTTTAAAATCGTTTATCTGAATTCGAATACTATGATTCAATCCATGCTTCTCTCCGTGAAATTAATTTGTAATATAATTTTAAATATTGTGTAAAAATCTTTCTTTTTAATTTTTGCATTTATGAGACAATGTAATCGTTTCCCAGTAGTTCCAGGGAGTCACAAGAGGTGAAGAGTTTAAATGCTGCTCAGGATGCCCAGTCTCTGTAATTCATCAATATATCGATCAAATAATTTGCTTTAATAACTGAAAGATTCTACCAAACATGGTGCTGTTTCAACAAACAGGATTCTTCTGTATTCGGTTTTGTAGAATGACCTGAGATGGCCTGTGGTTATTGACACAAGACTAACTTCAATAATCTTTCCAGGTGTAAAACGTTGTTTTATAATCTGTTAAGACGAAGGCGCGTTGGATGAATAGACGCAGACATCATTCTTTTAGCGAAACTACACTACCAATTTTCAATTTGATAACAATATATATAAGTATGAGGGAAATATTGCGATTTTACATCTGCAGTGAGGATTGGTTTATAGCTTAGGCATCTTCAAATTCCATCAAAGTGCTCGTAGAGAAATTTCTCATCAGCAGACCAAGTGAAGTTTATCTATACATCAGTTGTCATTTTTAAAATAAATAACACTACTGAATGATTTCTAACTCTAAATAAAAAGAAAGGTTTGCCGTCGCTTAAACTTTGTTCGACGTGTTATCCACAAAAGTTGATTAACGCAATTGTGGGAAAATCCCCATCTATACTTTTTCACCTTCTTATGTCCATGTTTATGTCCCAAATTTATTGATAGGCTTTCTGAGCCGCTCCAGATTATTTCAGTATGACATCATTTGCATATTATATAGAGTTCGGTTTAAACAAACAAAAAAAGTTATTTTTTATTTTATTTTATTATTTTTTTTAATTTTTATTTTTTTTACCTTATCAGCACTATAAGTGTATCAAATGCAGATAACTAATTTTAAATTCGTTTATATGATAACCAAATATTTCAAATGCATAACGCGTGAATGTTTCCACATAGTGTTTTTACACAAAAATGATACAGGCCTATAACAATATAAAAAAGGAATTACATTCATTTTATGTAATCACTCCCTATACTATATATAACTCAAATGTGCTCCTGATGTTTGAAATTGTATCACCTGAGCCCTGACTTTTTTCCCCCCTCACAATCTCCACTATTCTACCCCACCCCGTCAAAGACTCATTCTCTCTCTCTCTCTCTCTCTCTCTCTCGCTCTCTCTCTCTCTCTCTCTCTCTCTCTCTCTCTCATGTGTTGTCTGGGAGGGGGAGCCCTGCCTCTTTCCTCAGATCAATGCCCTGGCCACTCACTTTCTGATGTTGCACGACGGGAAATGCTTTGAATACTTGCGACATGGCCGCTTGCATTGATTGCCAAGATTGACAGCAGTAACCATCGTCTTCTGTCGCTTCTGTTTTAGAGTAGAGAGGAAAGACGCGATAAATATACTTACAACTGCTCTCAGCAGTTTTGACAGTTCAACTTCATACAGCCAAAGCGGGATTCCCTCTACGGTCAGTGGAAGCGATACACTTCAGTGTTTTTTTCCCCTTTCTTTGCTACTACACATCAGTGTACATTATTTTAACCGGCTTCAATACCAATAACGGGATACGGCGAAGACGAGCGCTTGTTTTTGGTACCCTACTCACATCAAGGTAAACTTTTATCATTGGTAACCTGTCGTCCGTGATTTCATGTCTCTTCGTCATGTTGCGTTCATCGTCATTTTGCGTCGCAACGCTGCAGCTGTTGTATTGATATATTAACGTTTTTATTACAGAAGCCTTATGGGAAGTGTCCAAACTATTTAAAACGTTTGGCTCGTCCAGGATTGATATTTTTCTTAACGGTTATTTTTCAGCGGAGAGTGACGCGTGATACTCCGTGCACCGATGTGACGAGGAGCGATTAGTAGCTTTTTTCTTCGCAAACAAACTGCAAAAATCTTGACGACTAACAGAAGAAACTTAAACAGACATTATCCAGTGTTCTTGTATGTTATCCCAGCAGTTACAATGTTTTGTCTGTACTTCATTGTCCGTTGTTGAACTATTGTAGTGTAGCTCACAAACGTACGCGCCGAGCGTAAGCAATAATTATGCGCAGGTCTGATTACTAACAATGTCTGTATGATTATTACTCCGGATGCGGTACTGTTTAATTAGTTTTATTTCTGAGTAATAGAAAGCCCGTAGTTGTCATCCGGACGGCGGATAAGTTCCTTTCACAGGAGGTAATTTCACTTCTGTCCACAGAGCGGTACTATTCATTGACAATAACGGGAGAAGCGCTTCTATAGGTACAGTGCTGGCAAGATTCCGAATCGACGTCGTTTTTACTTTCTCTCAGTTATAAAAATGGATATGCTTTGTGTGTGTAAGATCGGATACATCTCCTGTCCGTAAAGAAAAAAACGTTTGAAGGCAAAATTGTTCTTGTGCGAGCATGGGAATTGTTTCTCAACTTTCGCTCGAGGTCAGGCATATTGACCTTTGAAGAATGCATAAGCCATAAATTAAAATGAAGTACTCATCCAAAGCTGATCCATTTAGAGACAATAAGCAACTTGGACAAGCAGACTGCTTTTAGTCTCCCAGCTTGAAAAAAAAAAACCGGTGCTTTGAAACACACTGCATTCAGACTGAAAGTAAGTAAACTCCGGGAATTGTTAACGTGATTATTTATTTGATCAGAATGTGTAATATTATATTTTTGTGCGATTACGGCTTTTATTAAAAATATCTGCCTTTTGTTTACGTATATATCGTTTTTATTTTTAAACCAAGAAGATAGATGTAAAACACTTTAAACAACTAAAATACAGTTGTTTAAAATGAAACCTACAGTAAATTTCTATTCAAAATAATTTTATTATTATTATTGTTTTTCCATTATATGCGATTTATACTTTGAATTAGTGTTTATCCTTATTCTGCTTTGTTTTTAGTTTTGTGCTACATGATGCTTTTGAGATTTCCAGAAACAGTGCGATGAGGTATTGAGAGGACAAATGGAGCCCAATGTGTGTGAACTCAGTCTGTGGGACACAGATAGCCCATCATCTCATGGGTGTTTCCCAAAAGTAGACCCTCATAGACACAGATAAGCCCTTTTCGACTGCTGCACGAGATGCGATAATATTTTAATACGGAACATAACACAGCACGCCGACGTATGACGGAACTGAAAGGTTTTTTTTTTTTAAAAAAGAAACTCCTGAAGTACCTCAGACACGCCAACCGGGGCATTTAAAATATGACAAAAATTATAGCACCTAAATTACTTATTGTTGAACTCTTTTCCGGCGCTAGAAAGCCAAACACTCTCCTCCTTTTTTGCTTTTAAAACGTCAGAGCAGAAACACAAAAGCTTTGTTGTTCTCGCACAGGGACGCAACCTGACACCTTAATTAAACACAGCTTAACTTTGCTAGTTTTTCTCTCCTGAAATTGTGTCCAGTCTGTAAGAATAACCGGGTGTCTAATAATACATTCTTGTCTTAAGTGAGAGGGGGCTGTTTGAAAAACAATCCCCTTGGCTTGTCCCTCTGTTGGGGTGAAGTTGAGCCCGTAATGGCATTTTGTTTTGAGCAGTTGCTGTTAGCTGTTCCCTCATAAGGTAAGATGGCACTGGAGTCCAATGGAACATTTATAATTAGACTGCCAGTTCAGCACATTGTCCTGATTGCTATACAGGGATATGCTGCACTCAATAGAGATAGACTTATTCACTGCCTTTGAGAAAGGGTGTCTGTTGCTTGTCCCTTACGCTTATTTACTCATTCTAAAGTCATGCATTGAAAAGACAAATCATGAACACCTTTATTAATTCAGCAAAATTTAAAAATCAATTAAACGTGTTGTTTGCAAGGTATGGACGTATAAAAATCCCTTCTGTTTTATTATTAACACACTTCACAAATGTACGCATCCGTGTAAATTATTATATATATATTTTTTTAAACTTTACGGCTCGCTGTTTAAACTTTAAAGGCTCTGTGCATTCAACCTTATTTTTCATGCACATGCTGGTTTTCCCCGAAAGCTTTTTTTTTTTTCTGTGTACAGAAATTAATTACGAATGAAGGTTTGTGTGCAGTTTCACAACGATATCACAGACAAACGCAGTTTCATTTTCCTTGAGATTAAAGCGTTTGAGATAATGACGATCTCTGTTGTTTTTTTTCAGGACTTTCTGCCGGTGGATTTGGGGAGGAACTTGTGGTTTTGTGCAAGCAAAGAGCATTTCCTAACTGGATCCTGAGAGCAGATACCGACAGATCGCAGACGAACGCTTATGGTGCCAGTAAGTTCAGAGATTTGGATCGTATTCTCTTCTGCGATGCCTCGCTTGAATTTGAATAGATCTAATGTACTGAGACTTGACAGCTGGAATATGTATTTAAACGCATGAAGTGTGTGAAGTTGCGTTGTATTTTTTGACTCGTTCTTACAGCTCATCTAAATTAATTTTAAATACAGGGTTGATAGTTGATTTTTATTTATTTATTTTTTTTTAATTAAAGCATTGAATTAATTTATCTTTAAATCTAAGTTGTTAAAACACTGTTGCAGAGAGTCAGGATGAGACTTTATGCAGTGACTGAGTGATTGTAATTTCATGCCACCAAAATGCATTTAATCTTTAAATGCATGCAAGTCTTTGCTAAAACATTTTCACCTTACAGAATGTGTTTTATGAGTTCTCCTATTTTTTTTTTTATGCACACCACTTTATTTGATACTCAGTATTTCATTTTATTATTATTATTTATTTCATTTCATTATTTTAATGTATGATTTTTAACAAGAGACTATCTTTTCTCTGCATGCAATTTATTGTAAGTTCAGCTGCATGTGTGTTTCTCTGTTTTGAAGGGACTTGCGAATGCTTCTTTGGAGACATTAATTGCAAACTGGCATCAGTCGAATGCATTATCAGTCCTAAAATCTGGACAGTAAATGAACTTTGAATAATTCTCTTTCATATGCCACTGTCTGTTGTTTCCAGAGGTTGTCTGCCATATGTTTTAGCCCTTGTGAAATATTGTCTCAGATTCCCTACCAAGAATTTTGAGTTTTAATCTGTTTTGAGTGGTTTTATACAGCTTTGGCATTTGTTTAATTTTTAGTGCAACTGTTTTGTTATTTACATTTTTGATTACCTAATTTGACTTACTTTAGTAAAGCAGTACGTCTTTAATGTTAAAATGGTGTTTATTAAGCGGATATATATCTTGAAGATACAGTGAGAGGTTTTTTTTTTTTTTTATCTTAAGCAGTTTATTCATGAACAATTGTTATCAGACACTTTTTTTCTAAAAGATCTTATTTATTTATAATACTCTTGTTTTAAAATGATCATTTTTATTTTTGTAATGTATTATTTTAGTATTTAGTAGAAAGGAGAATGTCGAGGTAGTGAAGATGCTCAGGTGTAAGTCTCGTCTGGCTCTGTCTTGTATTGGAGGGGTTAGAACAGTGCCAGCAGAATCCTAATGATAAACAACACTGGAGGTAAACAACAGCAGGCCTGGTAAAGGTAAGCAGCACGCCAGCCGTAGGGGAGGAATGCATGAGGAGGAAATGTGGCAGCACATGTTGTGACATCTGTCTTTATAAGTGTTAGCTAATTTGCTGTGGAATATTTCAACAATGATCAAAACCGATGGCAACATGTTTATTAGAAGGCTTTTTTTCCTTTTGTGGCAGAATCTCTCAAGTTTCTGGAATGTGTTATTGAAGCTTTGCTGCACTTTTAATTATAGTAAGTTTAAGCTACTAATTAGCAACGTGAAGAAGACACAAAGATGGTGGCGTTTTCCTGTAGGTGATTTTCAGCACACAAGGCATGGATTTCTTTTCTTTTTGCAAGCGTCACTTTCGTGGCCGGTCGTGTTTATGCACACACGCTGACGTTTGAATGCATGCAGTACATGCGGCTTTTCTCTCTGCATTCCTACAGAATGACAGATCCATTGTCATCAATGAAGATGGCACGCTGACAGCTGCTTCAGATCCCCAGGGCTTCCAATATCTTCTATGATTTAATGATTTACATAGGCAGGAATGCTGACCCTGGACACACCGAAATCAAATCAAAGCTGTAACAATCAAATGACAGATAGTAAATAAGCAGATTTGTAGTCTTGTGAAGACCTTTAACATTAGAACTTAAGTATTTCTTTCCTCCAGCGCAAGTACAAATTATCCAACCTATACTTATCTGTGGCTTAACAACACGCCCAAATTGCAGTCTTGCGTCTGAAAAAAAGATAGTGAAGCTATAGCTCAGGAGGCCTTGTGAAATGCCAATACAGATGGCCGTGTCTTTCAACGCCAGTGCACGCTGAAAAGGCCTTTTTTTCTTAGAGCGCTTTATGCTTTTTGCCCTTTTGCAACCTCAGGTCTAGACGTTACACTCGTGCAAGAATAAAAAATTGAAGACGTCTTTGATGTCTCGGACACTCTTTGTAAATGAAGGGCATGCTTTTTGCCCACTACTGAAAACACATGTTCACCTACGGCCGGATGCTGCACAATAAAGCGGAGACACAGAAGCTTTTCACTCTGAAATATTACTAAATGCTTTCTTTTCCTCATCTTCTCACAGCATTTGCTTGATAACGGGATGTAGAGCTGTTTTTGAATATGTCCCATCAATACACACCACTTCTCGAATCAAAAGTCTTGAACTTGGTGTTGCACGACACTTCACGTCACAAATATACCTTAGACGTTATTGAACATTTTCCTAGCGTTCTCTCTCCTATAGCTCTTTTATAAGCACACATGAATATGTAGATTTAATGCTGGGAGCGTGAGGTTGTTGACACTGGTTTTATTGGTGATTATAATCAGCATTATCAGGTCTAGGCTCTGGTGTAGCATATTGTTTTTTTTTTTTTTTTCAAATCAGAAGAAGATTTCTGCGGTGCAGAGGAAGATTCTGGGTCCATTTCCATTTCAAAGGGGTTTGCTGTGCTTGCTGGCAGTAATTAAAATGCAGTGGTTTGGAGCCCGTATACACACACGCGCTCTGGGGTGGAGGGTTTGCTGGGAGAGAGCGAGCGCGGGGAACCGTGTGCAGGCGGTTGACTCCTGCATGCGTCTCCAAATGCACTTATAATTTTGTACAAATGTTTATGCCAGTCCGTGCTCTTTTGCGGAGAGCTTGTCTCCTGGCCAAAACCATTTCAAGACAAAGTTAGTTTGCTTTTTCCTTAACCTTCTTGTTGTGGCCTCCTCTCTCTCTTTCTCTCTCTCTCTCTCTCTCGCTCGCTACAGCTGCTCTCTGACACACAGGCTTTGGCACGTGTTTAACCTTTAATTGGTGCATGAATAAATAATGAGAATAAATCTTTTGATATGGACTCCGTGTTTAGGACTAGTCCTTCTCTGCCTGCGATTGTTCTTCCTTTTTTCCTTCTAGTCTAGTAGCAAATATTGCTGAATGGCAGATCAGGGTTTTTTTTTTTTGTTCTTTTTTTTTCTTTTTTTTTCTTTGAGAAGGTGTTCACTATTGCAGATGCTTAAAAATCTGTTGAAAATGCTGTACGATGTGTTTTATAGGCATCGTAAAAATATCTGGAAAGTTGTATGATTTTTGCGTAGGCTTCTTGTTCATTTCTTAGTATTAATAAGAGGAACTCTGAGGGCAGGTTATGATTTCATCATGTTTATTGGGGTATGAATGATGAGTAAATTTAAGAAGCATTAAATTGTTATAATTGAGAGTTAGTAATTCTCTGTAGCGTTTATCTCTAAAAGCCACATTTAGTGTCTTTTTTATTCTAGTGTTTATCACTTTACTCCATCCAAAAACAAATCTTTTTGTTCAGATCGTAAAATTCATATTGCATCACCTTATGGTGAAAGTGTACTGTGTTAGCTACGTCATTGCCAAACACAGATTAAGGCAATCGGGCCCTTTTTAGGAGCTAGGTGCTTTTTTAAGCACAAGATTTGTGATAATCCAGGCCTTTCGTGGTAGCGAATAATTGATCATTAACCTAAGATGCTATATTTTCCATTACAAAGGGATCCGTGTGGCCCCCAGCAGCAGACTCCGCCTACTCTGAACGCTCTGCCATTAGATCAGATGTGAGCAAGTGAGATCAAGCTGTCAAATTGCCCTCTACCGCACTCTTATAGTATACAAGGTTATGTCTGAAATTAGTTACTTTTTTTAAAATGAAGAATATTTTTAGTGCAAACTACTGAAATATGTGTATCAATAAAAAATACATATATTCTCTAATGTTCTATATTCTGTCACAACATAGAGATATATTTGTTTTAAGAACTGTGTCAAAGAAATATCCACCCTGAAGTTCAGACCAGAGTTTCTTTCAAGGAACAAAAAGGGCCTTGGTTTTGGTTTTGCTCATGGACTTGGTTTTGTGAAAGAAAGCCTGTTGCTGTCTTCTTAAATGGCATTGTAATCACTAAGGCTCTGGTATTTGTGATAATTAGAATCTTCTAGAATGAAGAAATGCTGAAGCTGGTTGCTAATTGCAGAGTCATTGTGCTAGCTGATAGGACATTTGAAAGTCTGGAAAATTTTATGGAAAAATTAAACGCCAAATCACATCACCCACAGTTTTTGTGTGCGTGTGTGTGTGCATGTATGGAAACTCAAGATGCATAAAGCCAGAAGCAAATTAAAGTGACAAAGGAGGCTGGTAAGGAGAGGAGAGGAATGCTGTGGCTGTGCGTCTGACAGTAGTTCAACTGAAGTATTTCTGAAACCAGTTCCTTTTGTTTCCTTATTCTGTGATTATGTGCACCCGCTCGCAGTTTTAAAGGCTTTCTGCTGTCGGTGTACATGTGCGTCATGAGAAAATGGCTTCAGCAGACCAAACCGCAAGTGTTTTCTCTCTCTCACACACACACGCTCACTTATCTCCTTCTCTCTTTCCTTTCTTTCTGAAGAAGTGAAAGGCACTACTACCTGACTGTCAGTGGAATAAGATGTAGTGCAGCAGCAAACAGACAGATTGAGAGAAAGCACTTGACTACCGTTATGGATGTGTCCATGAACAGCCTTTGATGACGGGTCAAGTGGTGACAGCAGCTAATGTGATGAGAGAGTGTGTGTGTGTGAGTGTGTTTGTGTGTTGGCGTGATCTGCCATTCTTGCCTTCACAGTTTAGAGAGCTGCTTGTCTGAGTGGTCTCCACGTGAAGAGAGCTGATGATGTTATGGTGTCTTAAATCAGAGATGTGTCTGTGGAGGTGGGTCTTTCTGCTCAGAACTGTATGGAGTCAGAAGGGTGGAAGATCCTGTAGGGGTCACGGCATTCATTTCAGTAGAAATCTGTGTGGTAATTTTGTACCACAAAAAGTTCACCACGCAGATATCGCTCATGTTCAAATTGATCACACAAGAAAACTTGATTTGAAAGTGACTTCTGTGCTTCATGTGTCTGCACTATTGACAATGGACATTTTTTGTTGTCAACAAAACAAATTCTAAACGTTCTAAACTTAATGTTCTACATTCTGAACTCTAACCCCCGGTTTCACAAACAAGGCTTAAGCCTAGTCCTAAAATGTAAGTCTGAGCTGTTCCAACTGAAAGAAGCTTGCACTGACTGATCTTAAAACATATCCGTGTCTTTGTTTTGTCTCAAGATGCACATCAGTATTGTTTTTTCTAAGCACGTTTTTAAATGTCCTAATTGAACTCTGGTGTAATCCTGGTTTAGGCTAAGCCCCGTCTGTGAAACCGGGCGTAAAATCGTTTAATATGAATCCACATGATCAGTAATTTTGTGTGACAATAGATAATGGACCATTTTAGTGTACAACATTTTGTGGAAATGCGACCACACCTTATTGACGAAATCTTAACAAAGTAGTATGAGCTCAGTCCCACTAGATTTTGCACTCTATTCGGTTCCATTCGTACATGTTTCATCTTCTGCTTCAAGCTTAGTGGACTCTGACTTGATAATTTGTATAGAGCAAAAAAAAGTAATTCAGACGTAATAAATTGAACTGAAGTAATTTAGTATGCCTTAACAATGTGGCTGCAGTGAAGTCTTTTCTCTTCCGCTCTCTCTCTCTTTTTGGCTTTGCCAGGATATATTAACCACACCAAAGTGAAAACACCAGGCTGGAAAAAGTGAATATTTTCTTGCAGAGGAGTGGAAAACAAATTGAAATTGAATTTAAAAAAATGACCCTCTTTTTCATTAGTTTGTCATGTTAAATCTTTGGGTAGGAAGGGCTACGAACATAATTTAAGTCCTAATTTTTCTTATGAGTAGTCGCCATGTCAAAGGGCCGTGTCAGAGAGCTGTCTATAGCTAAAGCCAAGTCAAGCTGAATACGTGAACTGTAATGTGGTGATCTTTCTTTTTTATATACGAGATGGCAGAAATCTGTTGAAATAATGGAGAAAATCTTGCGGTTTTGCCTCCCATGCATTTCCATGGAGGCTCCTTGACATCTATCAGCATACCCACACTAGCACACACAGAATCACTTTGAATCACTCATCGTAGGCCAACGCTCAGGAACATACAATCTCTAGAAAAAGCTGGAATGAGAAAGATCCTGGCAGGGTTTACAGCCCCACCACCGTTTTTCCACCGGCGGGCATGTCGTCCTGCGGCGCTCCGTCACGGGCCTGTAGCTGAAAAGAGCTCACTCATAGCACACGTTTCTCTAGCAGGAAAGAAACCGAAACTATGACACAGGGCTAAACTAAACCCCCAGGGCCTGCCAGGATGCAAATAAGACATTTTCTCCACAACACTCGTCGTTCCAGAGCCAGATCCTTTTCGCCTTCTGGTACTGGAGAAGCGTTACCTTGAAAACACTCCTCTCCTCCTGGACCTTCTTTAACGGCTTCTGCTACTATTAGAATGATATTTGAACGTTATTAAAGGATTATATCAATATTTCAGTGCGCCACACGTCGGTAATTGGAGAGAGGTGATGCGCATGCGCGCGAAGTGGATGCAAGCTTGAGCGATGATGGCGCACGAGCGAGTTGCGGTACGGTGTCAGAGGGGAAGAATGTTTTCTGTCTCTGATTGGAGGAGGTACTTAGATGACAAGAAAGAGAAGTTGTGAGGGGGGGAGGGAGTGGTGGAAGAAAGGAGCAAAAGATGGCCCTACTCTTCTTCACTGTTGCTAAATTTATTCCATCTGCAGGGTGGAGGAGTTTGGGCCCACTCCAGACCAGAGAGAGGCTTCTAATTAAATCGTCATCATTATCAACTTGTGGTCAACGATCATCCTCGAACGCTCGCTCTTCCAAGATGAACATGGAACCAGAGAGGCTTTTCCTTCAATCCTTGTGTTGGACGGAATTAGAAAGTGAAAAGCAGAATAGGAAAGTGCTACCCAGGGCTGTTTCTCTTTTTTTTTGTTGTTGGCGTACGGCGAAAAAAGGCACTCAGCCATTTCCACTCAGGTTTAAACAATTACTGCACATCAGAGGGATGTAGAGGAATCTTAGCTGAGTCTGCTAGACTCATTGCTTTCCCCTCGACTCGCTCGCTCGCTTTCAGGGGAAACATTAGCTGTAGCGTTAGCATGTTCAAACCTGTAATAATTTCAATTAGAGCCGATGGGCGTGTTTGCCATATTTGGATCAGCACTGTTTGGGAAGAGCTCCCCTTAAGGGCTGACAGCTCTTAATACGGTATTCCAAGCATAGATATGTGAGTGACACTGAAGAGTGCGCTAAAATGCTTTATCAAATCATAATTACAGCCCCAGTGATTAAAGGGGAAGTGACTCTGATTAGAAGAGTTTCTGGGGACGTGGAAACGGGATGAATATTCAAATAGGAAAGGCAAGGAGAAATATTATTTAGAGTTTTGTTTTTTCTTCCCTCTCTCTAGAGTGAGGTATGTGTCTGCCAGACTGCTGTGCAACCACAATGCTATGATATCATCTCTACCGCACAGATTTCATCTGGGCCCTTTCAGCTCTAGCTATTGGGCAGAAAATATGCATACAGATATCGGCCCATTAATGTTCAGCCTCTCTCTCTCTCTTAACCCCTTTGATGCAGTGCTATTCGCTATAGTAGATATTTCGAATGTTTTTTATCTAGCTGTTTTGAAGTTAAAACTTGCCGCTGTGCAGCGGCTGCTGATTATGAAGGGTAGAAAACAAGGGAGGGATAGACGGACTTTGACTCTTGTTTTCGTATTCTATCAGTCTGGCATGTCGGCTTAATGCAGAGGAGTTTCAGAGCAAATTGGACTTGAATCTGTGAGGAATGTGAAAGGGAAAATGGCAAGGCCTTGTCTCTCTTTCTCGCTCTCTCTCTCACTCTTTCTTGCTGTCTCTCCACTCTGTTGCGCTTGGAGAGCTCGATGAGTATCACACGTTTTTGTGAACTTCAAGGTATGCACTGTTTAAGCAAAGGAGATAAAGGAGCGTATTATTAGTGCCGTCTTCAGCAGGCAGATTAGGATTGCTTGAGCCTTTTCTCCCCTCACCTCTGTGAGCCTCAAACACTGGCTGCCATGTGATAGCCTCTATTTTATAAATCATTTCAGCGAGCGTTCATAAAATGTAGGCTGTGAAATAGACAGCGAGAGCCTCACAATTTTACAATTTCACAACCGACTTCCCTCTTAGAATGACAGTGGCTAACCTGACTATTACTGCTTTTGATTTCAGCAGGGCATGGTTTTGCGCTCGGCGAGCTATACATAAAAAAAGCTTAGGGCCGACTCTGAATTTATGGCTAAATGCTGCTTATCTTGCAGCCTTTTCACAGACTTTAGAAAAGAGTCGTATTTTCACCTCACTTCAAAAAATTCACGCCTGTGTTGTTGTGCGCTTGAGCCTCGGCTCCGTTGTGAGCCGCACAAAATAGAAGCAGTGCCGCATCGACTTTTACCGTATTGCATACAGATGGGATTCTGTCAGCATGCATCCGCACATATGCCGTGTAAACAGCAGTGAGGTGCAGATGTTTCAGGTGAAGGCTAATTTCTATGTTCTAATTATCTACATTTCTTTGAGCTCTTCGTCTTGTGAGCGCTAATCAAGTCGACCTCGCGCACGACTCTCGAGAAAGCTGGAACAGAAGGTGCAGGAGTCAGTCGTGTGTTTAGCTTGTGTCGTGTTGTATTCACATCGCCCCCCTACGCTTAAACACCTTCCCACATGCCTCCTCAAATCCCCACATTTATTTATTTACGTTTCGGCTTCCCTCTGAATTTACCCTTCGCAGCCCAGTGGGGAGGGAAAATTTACATTGCTACATAATCTAAGATACATTTGAAAATAGTGTGTGGCGAACAGTAGTGGTGGTGGAAGCCCCCTGATATTTTCGTTGGAGCGTTGTCAGCTTTTCTAGTGAATAATACGAACCATGTGTCCCGCCAGCGAGAGAAAATTAGAGACCTTTCATGTGACCCACCTGTCGCGCTTTCAGCGCTGATAATGTTAACCTCATGTCGCCATCATCGGCCAACAGAGCTCGAGAGCGTGTGTGTATCAACACCAGGGGAGCTTCTCATCTCGCTAGAATCCCGGCACCTGCATTTGACACACATTCACGGAGCTTGCAGGGAAAGACTGTTTCTCATAAGAGAAACAGATCTCACAAACACACATGGTCGCCGTGGTAGTTTTTCCTTTTTATTTTCCAAATGTCTGTTGTTTTGAGCATTGGGGTTCCTCAATGTTCCTCAAGGTTCCTCGGGTTTCATGTGGTCTGTGCCATGTTGTAATAGGTTCCCTGGGCATGATTGGAATATAATAACCATTTTACAGTGTTTCTTTTACCCCCCCTACGTGCTGAGAAAATGCAAAAACGTGCACGAGCACCACAGGGCATATGGTTGGAACCGTGATGTCAGTTGTTATTGCTGGATACGTAGGATAGGAAAAGTTGGATTATTTTCCAAAAATCCACTGTGCAAGGAGCATTATGTCACAAAGGCGACATTGTAGCCAGTTGGGTGTGTTGCAGTGTGGGTTCGTGTATGTGCGTTTTTGTGTGCGTCCCAGCTTGCTTTCTAATTCTATACATTGTCCAACCGCCTTCAAGTACACGCCTGACGTGCGTCACAGCACTCCTGTGCTAAAATCAATGGAAACTGCTCCATATATCAGCTTCATAATGGAAAAATATGTATAATATGCCACACATTATGGCTTGCCGTTTTTAGACCTCTGAGTGGAAATGTAGAGTGTCACTTTGTAGAGTGATAGTTTACCCAAAAATGAGGATTTTTTACTCTAGTCGCTCCAAACGTGCATGACTTCTGCACAGCACAAAAGTTATTTTAATTTGCGACCACAAAACCAGTCAAAAGAGTCAATTTTTTAAAATTAAGATTTATACATTATCTGAAAGCTGAATAAATAAGCTTTCCATTGATGTATAGTTTGTTAGGATCGAGATACAATTATTTGAGAATCTGGAATCTGGTGCCAAAAAAACAAAAAAAAAAACAAAACAAAATCAAAATATTGAGAAAATCCCTCTAATGTTGTCCAAGTGAAGTTCTTAGCAATGCATATTACTAATCAAAAAATAAATTTTTGATTTATTTACCGTAGGAAATTTACAAAATATCTTCATGGAACATCCTAATGATTTTTGACATAAAAGAAAAATCGATAAATTTTGCCCCATATAATGTATTTTAGGCTTTTGCTATAAATATACCCATGCTACTTATGATTGGTTTTGTGGTCTAGGGTCACATTTAATTTTTTTTTTTCCTTACAAGGAAAGTTAATGCAGTCCAAAACAACACACAGTCTTATTTTGGGTTACTCAGAAAGAAAAAAGTCATACAGGTTTGGACACGTAATTGATGACAGAATTGTAATTTTGGCTGGACTATCCCTTTAATGCCAGTTTCAGCTCTTTTTATTTGGATCGTTGCTTTCTAATAATATTAGGCTTGGTAGATTGTAGGTGTCTGGCTTGTTGTGAGAGGGCATAGAAAGAGCAGCAATAATCTCACCCTCCGACTTGCCTGCGCTGGTCATGTGACCTGTAATTTGGCCAAGCCCCCCCACGATCGCTGGGACGGAGTGGATTTCCTTTAAAGCCATCCTCCATCAGCGGTGTACTCCAGCCTGATTGCCTTGTGCAGAATGAGTGCATCATGGGAAAGGACGTGCATCTAATAGCTAACTGAAGAACCACGCATCTCTTGTTTTTCACTAATTGAATTTTGCACTAAAATATGCTGGCAGGAGCCCTTACCTTGTTTGACTTATTTATTGCCTGACTGGAGAGGTAATTTGACCTCCTCATTTCAAAGACTCTTTTTTTCCTACAGAAAAAGAGTGTTAAACTCAATTACACCACCAATCAGTGACTCAAACACTACATTTGTTTTCTCCGATGGGGGGGAAGAAGGGAGCCGCGGAGAAGAGAGGCGCTCTCTCTTTCTCTCTCTCTCTCTCTCTCTCGCACAGTCTGAGAAGCTGTAGCGTTTAGGGGAGAGAGCTGAGCGACTCCCAGTCCTGTCAGCTGAGATTTGTGTCCATCTTCTAAATCATTTTCCTCTCTGAAAAATTAAGAACGAAGAAAAATTCTCAAGCCAACATTTTTTTTTTTTTTTTTTTTTTTTCAATTAATGGATTTGTGTGCATATGCTGAGTGATTGTGGATTTTGAGGTGATTTTTGAAAGGTGGTTAATAGTGATTTGTTAAGAAATAAAAGAGAAAATAATTTTCTCAGAGGTTAAGATTTACTTCTATGCTGACATTCTTGTTGTAAGACTTCTTAAAAGACTTGCAGAGAAAATATACACAAAAATGAATGATTTTATCTTCTTCATAGCACAGATCCCCCATTGAACTGTATCAAACAGAGTCAGAGCAGGAATTTGATCATGCTCTTGAACTTTCAGATGTAAATTGAACGAAAAGAAAAGCTGATTTATCCTTTATTTCTGCTCTTACCTTTGCTCTGCCTGAGAAAAACATGGCAGAACGCTTCTGGATTTTCATGAAGCCACCAGTTAAAACCCTAGAGCACAATGTGCTCCTCCCTGCTTGCTGGTAAAAGAATTAAAAGTGAACTTGCGCTTGAAGAATGCGAGTACCGATGAGTCGTAACCTCTTTTTTGTTATTCCATCATTCATATCGAGACCTGAAATACTTTTCAGATTTAGCATACCACAAAACCCATCCTTGGGGAACCAAGGCCTCTCCTAGCATACTTAACTGAGGTTTCTTCTATTCTTCTGACGGAGAATACTGCGGACAACTCCTTTTTCTACATCTGTGTTCTTGACCACGTCTCTTCATTTAAATTGTCTCTGTTCATTCATAGAGAATTCGAACCGTGAAGGTTTCAATTCAATTGCAAATGTAATATTTGAAAAATGGGACTTTGCCGTACACACGCTCCTGCATCTGAACAAGAACGACACAAATAATTTGCACGTAACCGATGGGCCTGGTTGTAACTTGATCTTTTCTGGATCGATTGATTCCATTCTGGTTTAATTCACCATATGATTGACTTTCAGCACGACTTACCGTAGGAAAAATATCCCTGTACAGACCGCGGCCTTAAATAGTGCAGTAATTTGAATACAGATGCTTGCTGCTTAGACCTTGTCACTGGAAATGACTCGAGTCAGGAGACAATTGCAGGTTGATTATGTTGCCACTGACAGAAGTTGCAGGTTCTTTGTGCATCAGACGTATTTGCATTTAAATGCTTATTGTAGGCAGCCGAAGCATATCCACTCTGATTGTCTGCACGACCTGTCTTTTTATATTTGTCTGAAAAACAAAATCAAATGAATTGCAATAAGGAATAATCTGTATGGGAATTATTATTTTTTTTTTTCTAAAGGTAGGAAACACATCAATCAATGTGCTAACATTTGTTGACTTGTTTTCAGGCTTTAGTTATCAGTCACATTATGTCTTTCATCTCTGAGCATAATATTTGTTTTGTCTTGCAATGGCTGCACAATTATTGTCAGTTGTTTTAATCTTAAACAAAGTTTCAAATTTCTTTGGACGAATTGCATGTGATTTGGTTAGACATCCAAAACAAACTTGCGAACTGTGTTCCTCAGATACTCTTTTATCTGAGAAAATTTTTTTTTTAATCAGTAAATCTAAATAAACAGAACTTAAAAACCCTTAAAATACCACTAATACAATACGAACTGTCACTGCAAGTTTAAATTGTAACTGTTTGGTCCTTGCAGTTCAACACAAGCTCAAATTTTGGATCTCATTAATGGTCAACAAAGCATTTTATGATATGCAATAAATAGATGAAAAATCTTTTATTTAAACACAATTTTCAGCTATTTATGGTGTGACTCTTTTGTGTATCATAGACAGCAATTAATCTATGCAGCCAAAACTGTCTTTGATACACACAAACAGCTAAAGAAAATAGAAAAAGTTTGTTGGAATGCTTCAATAGATGCTTTTCACATATCAGAATCTTATTTATTTGAATAGTTGTTCATCCCTACAGTAAAGCCAGTCATGTTCTCTCTGAAACGCTTCATGTGAGTCGCTGAATGTTCAAACATTCAGCCATCGTTTATTGTGTTATCCCACAAACTTGACCTGTGTGTGCGTGCCTCATGCCTTTATCCGCGTATATGTTTCTCGTGTCCATTGTGTGCGTATTATACCATAAAAGTGTGTGTGCGTGCGAGGCAGGTGTGTGTGTAAGTGTGTACGTGTGCTCCTGCTGCTTCAGGCTCTGGGTTCTTTGTCCTGTAGCACTCAGCATGTCTGCCTCCTCAGGAGAGCCAGGGCTCTCTCTCGTCTGGCCACACAAAGGCACTGCCTTTCTTTGAGGTGTTAAAAACTTCCATTTATGCATTCCCTGGACAAAAAGCTCCCGGACCCATTTTCGAGGCCATTGGCAACACAGGCAGACATTGTGGCCACGCTTCTTCGGCACTCATTTCACAGATTCTAAAACCGGTATGTGGTGAACAGGATTTCAGCAGCTAAAATGCCCCGTGAGAGCATGGGCGATAAGAGAGAGAGAGAGAGAGAGCGAGAGAGAGTACGGCCGGCAGCCCGTAAACTAGAAGATGAGACCAGGAGAATAAACACATTACCTGGGAGAGAGAGAGAAAGAGAGAGAGGGAAGCAGACTTGTTTCCATAACCCAACTCAATAGTAGGGACGGATAAATAGGGAGAGAAAAAAAGTGCTTTGTGTCATGGCTAGGGAATAAACTCCATCGACTGACGCCAAATCGATGATAAAAAAGACAAGGACCTGCTCTCTCGCTTTTGCTGCAATTGCATTCTAATCATGTACTGAAGTGTGTGTAGTCTGCTTCGCAGAGAACCGGTGAGACTATATTTTACCAGCTGGGACTTGAATTCCTCTCGGGGTGGATTTGAGGCCCGTGGACGCCGGTCAACCCTTTCTTCCCCTAATACGGACTTTCGTTGTTGTTATTTCACAGCAGAGTAAATCACATGAAATGTATCTCCGCTGTCGGACATGAAAGTCTGGCTTGGTCGCGGTGCTGTCTGCAAGTCCGAGGAGAGGAGATGTTTGATTTAAAAACAGCACAACCTCCCCCATCCACGATGGGAGTCGTGAAACGCGCTTTATAAACACCCTCGGCTGTGCGCGGGCCCTCTTAAGTTAAGCATGTGGACATTCAAAGAGGGAGATCAATGAAATGGGAAGTCTCTTATTTTATTCCTTTTGAAAGAAAGTTGGTCTTTTTGGATCTGCCAATAAATCCCACTTACAGGGTCAGTGTTGCTCATCTTTGGACCTGAGACAATCCAGATCGAATAATTTTTCCCCTTTAGGTGAGTTTGAATTTGAGTCGCCAACATGCCACAGGAAGTTGAATTGGGATTTGAATTGAAATCAAGAGCAATGGCAATACCAAATCAGACTGACTGAAAGCTGCTGTTCATTGTTTTTACAGAACATTTATAGTTAATAATAGTCTACTGGTGTTATACCTTTAGTCATTTTGAATTTAAATTACCTTGACTATTAAGATTTTTTTTTAAAGCATTTTCCTCGTATTATTTCTTAACACATAATATGTATAAGACAAGTTTGTACAAGATGTAATTTGCAAAGATATATAACAAGTGATTTACCATTTACATCATGTTGACAACACGTGTGGTGCATTTGGAATAGTCTTTAACTAGAGGGTTAATAAAGAAAAAGTTACTTAAATAATGCTGTAGTTACATTTTCAAGTTGATTAGTTAAAAATCGTTAAAAAAAAACGACAATCGGTCAAAATCGTGATTTAAATTTTTTTGCCATTTCGCCCAGCCCTAAAGACAGCATGTATTCAGCAAAGTTAATTTAATACAATTAATTTAAAAATATATGTTTAAATACATAATTTAAATCTCTATCAATTCTTCTCTCTAAAAACCTTGGTTAAAAGTAAAAAGTTAAAAATTACACTTACATGAATTTCAGCTCCTTTTACTTTTACTACTTTATTTAAATTCAAAATGCAATTCTGCATCCTGTTTGCTGCCTCAGCTCAAATTTGATTCAAATTCAGAAATTGAATTGGAATTGAACGGATCTTCTCAATTCACAAGCCTTACATCTGTACTTAATATCTGGTACCGTGCTTTTACAGCTGCAGATCTGTCAGCTGTGTGCGTGCGCTAGTTGATTTTTGTCAGGAGGAATATTGGATCTGACAAAAACACCACTTTACCTCTTTTGCTCTTCCGCCCACTGCTGGGTGTGAGTGGCCCGTCTTTCGGCTCTGTTCTGCCTTATTTTCTCCCACCCCCCACCTCTTCTCCCATCCCCAAGACCCTGTCAGTGGTCCTGCTGTTAGTACAGAGATAACCTGTCCTCCACCAGGTAAGAGACCGTCCTGCTGATGGGGGATATTGCCTCTTTTGTCCCAATAACTACTTCCCCTAAATCCCCTCTTAACATGTTCTGGACTGGGGGAAATAGGACATTTAAAGTGATTTTATTTTTTGCAGGTTGCTGGATCAGAAGAAAGCTAAGGCAAAGTTGATGCAAATGAAAATGTTCCCTCCTTAGGAGAGTGCAGCATGTCCACGCTCAGAAAGATGAAGGATTTCATCTACATTTGACCCATCTGAACCACTTCGCCTCAGAGTTCAGCCTCTTAAAGCTCTCTTATCGGTACACATTTACAGCGCATTATGTAAAGCACGCTACTGTACTTCTCCCACTTTTGCAAATGTATTTAAAACAAGCTGCCTGCGTATGCCGTGAGAGAGCGCGGCTCCGCTAGTCACTGATTCCCAACCCTCGTCATATGACGGTCAAAGACACAGCGCTGTTATGCGGAGGATTGATTAAATCAGCCTGAACCTACTGTAGATGAACACATGCTTGGAATTTAGCATTTCTGAAAGGACTTTTCTTCTGATTCGGAAAATGTAAAGAACCTACAAGGCAAAGGTAACATCCCCACTCTTGTTTTATTAGCTCGTGAATGATTGAGCGAAGGAGAATGGAGGGTTTTTGGAGCATCTGTTACCCTTACGTCATGTCATGCGTGTGTATCCATTGGCTCGTGCTCTTGGAGTCAGTTTGTGCTAGTGTGTTTGTTGGAGGGTCTAGCTGGAGTCACTGTCATGGTCGATGGATTGGCCTCACCAACACGAGCTTTAAGCACCCCACTTAACCTCTGCTGAAATATTCAGCACATTTGAAAATAAAATCTGTTTTCATTTAAACAGCTCAATTCCTTATCCGACGCAGCGCGGCGCATGACCAAAGGTTGTTTCACAGGAAAACCTATCATTAATTTTTGGGTGCCCCCTAGTCTGTCCTCATGGGGTTTAATGGGCTTTAGCTTTTCTTCTAGTAGTTTGCCAAGACGCTCGGCTACTCGCACAGTTCTTCCTTTCTTCATCTCTCTTTATTTCAGCTCCCATTTGTACAACCACAGCTACTTTATCACTGCAGCCATTGTCAAGAGAGAGAGAAAAAACAGAGCTCAACATGTGAGAAAGCCGCAGTGGTAATTGCGGACACAATGAATCAGTAATAAAACTGTTGGGTGACTAATAAAAACAGGCTGGTGTTGATTGGAACTCTTTTTAATGAATTCATGATCACCCTGTTTAATCCAGCTCTGCTCAACACTGGAGTGGCCTGCCACAGTCTTTTATACGTACACATTGATGTAATTATATCTAATATCTTATTCACACTTATTCATCTTATTCACACTCAGAATGTTTTTTTTTCATCCAAACAAATGATTAGCTTAAATAAAGCATGAATATAAAATTGCACCATTTTCTTTCATCATTTTTCCTAATTAGCATCAAATTACAATTTTAAATTCCTTTTTATTTTTTGGCCCCCTGCAATTAAAACAGCCCTGTATTTATTAAAGCACAACAGGAATTAGTCGTTGTGTGGCTTACAAAAAGAAAAGCGTTTATAGAATTACGACCGCCGTCAAGGGTTTGTGTGGCACGAAAGAGAGCTGGCACTAACTCTGTGAGAAATGTATGTATGTGTGTGTGTGTGTGTGTGTGTGTGTGTGTGTGTGTGTGTGCGGTGTAAACCGGGAGGCAGTCAGGCCTGTGGCATGGTCCTTTGAGAACGTGGAATAGACTGTCAGCTCAGAGGTGCTATTAAGATGACAACAGCTTTCCATTCACACGAGGGTCAGACCTCCTGCCTCTTTTCTCCCATTGTCACCTTCAGCCTCAAGGTTGCCACATTCAGATCCATTGGAGAGCAAAGATCTCTCAGTTTATTCTATTAACTCACCCTCCCACACAGCCATTTACTTGGTCTATGCATTTGACTTAGATCTTCAACGCTTACGGGAGGGCAGATCTCGGTTCTGAGAGATGGCGCAAATTGCAGCCGGATCAATTAGCTGTGACCTCAAACCCCTGTGTCCTTGTTTAATTGGTGATGCTGAGGCAGGCTAATTGTATAAATCAGCTGGTAATGAGATTCCTGCTTGTTGTGAAAAACAGAATAATGTGGAGAAATGAACATCCGTGAGGTTTACGCAAGACTCTTTTTCTCTCTCTCTCTTTCTTCATCATCTTCCGTCACATACAGGGGAGGTGTAAGGCTACACATATGGTCGGATAATGGTGAAATTGGGTGTTGTCGGTGGTTTTGGTGCACCGTCTGTTTGTTTGTGTTTCCTTGGTGGTGCCGCCGTTGCTGGAGGACCTCAGAAGACCTGCTAGAACTAGCAGTGCGTGTAACTAAATAAATCATTAGTGCTCTGCAGAGAGAGGAATTAGAGAAAACAAGTGCTTTGTATGAAAGTCATTTATTAGTTGAATCAAACAGTGCAGGGACAGATTAATGAGGTATTAGAGAAGTAGACTCTAAACATTGTCTAGGATTGAGTCCCTCAGGGAGAAAGCAGAGTAACTGGAGGTTGTGCGGCTCCACGACTGTTTAACTTCATCTGCTGGGACTCTGACCGCCTGCCAGCACCCTCACTTCGCTCGTCTGATATCCTCTCTCACGATTTTCTGTTCTTCTGCTTAGTTTTTACTCTTTGAGCAAAATGAATACTTTTAATCAGCAGGGATGCATTCAATTGATCAAAAGTGACTTAAACACATTTATTTTTTTTTCTGTTGTAGGTCATTTTCATGAATTCAAAATCAACTCACCAGTGATCTTTGGGAGCTGGGGATAAAGTCTTTCTGTTTATGTAAGTACAAACAATGTATTTTGCTTTATGCATCTTGTCCAGCATCACTTGTGTGTCACTTCTCCATTAACAAAGGTTTTTTTGTCCCCCCATGATTGCTACCCCTTTATGTCTGTTTGCTATGATTTTCAACTCATGAAACCATTGTACATGCTTCATCAACACAGGAAATGGTGGCCTTAAACAAATGATTACAATAATGAGTGTGTTGTTTTGTTCTGTGTCACTTTCCTAGAACTAAAATTGCTTGAGAAACGGCTCGTGAGCACAAGTGACTGATATAAAGCGCCACGTATTAATGATTTTATGTAGATCATAGTCTTTTAAAAGGCATAAGTAGTCATTCTGTCAAACTGATTTGCTTGTTAGCACCTACTGTAACACACACTTCCACTGGTGCGTATAGAGTGAATCTATTCTCTATGCTAATACCAAGTATGTTATTGGTACTTTCAGGCTGCCAGTTGCCCTCAATAAGCGCATTCACAGCAATGAAGAAAGAGCCCCTTTTAAAGAAACACAGACAGGGTCTTAGTAAACAGTCAATATACGGCTGCAGTTTTCTGCCACAATATGTCTTAAATGGGAGTTTTCTCTTTCCAGCATAGTAATAAAGATCATATCTGGCAAAGTGTTGCTCCTGGTAATGTTGAGCAAACAAGCTTCCTGAAAGTTAAGTTCATATTAATCTTTTTTCAAATGTCACTTCGATATGAGGTGCAGGACAGAGTTATATTAGTGTGCAGAAAGCCCCACTGTTGGCCCTGCATAATTAGGCCACTGAGAATGGCATATTCCAGCTCAAAGTTCAGGGCCGCACGCTAATGCAGCAGCTTTATCCCCGTGATTTCAAGTCAAACAGCGTCTTCGGCTCAGATCAATACGCTCTATTACACCGGGCCAGGCGGTTTTTTTTATTTTAGCTGCGGTTGTAGTGCGTGTTGCCGGCGTGTTAAGTCCGCTCTGAATGGCTGTCAGAGGAAAGAGAGGCAGATCGGCGAGGTGAGCTGAATGGAGAAATAACAAAGGGGCCAGGAGTGATTACAGCTTTTGTCTGCCCAGCTTGTAACTCTAGAGGGAAGAGCCTGAAATATTATTGGAAAATTGTGCTGGGAACAATTATGATACCACTCTCAGATTAACCTGGCATGCTTTTATTTTTAAGCAGTTGGACATCAGTGGTTTTTGTCTCACCATTCTGAGAGGTTACGTGATATGTGTTGTACAGCCGCCGCTACAGAACAGCTGCGGCCTGTATCGTTCTAGGTCTTGTGAACACAGATATTAACGTTGATATGTCACAGGGTCAGGTCTCTATTTAGGGAATGAAACGCTGATTGTTAGGCTGAATGAAGGTGAAAGGACCACTTGAGTTAGAACAGTAAACATCAGGCCTATACGCTGGCCTCGTTCCAGCACTGAGGGTAACAGTGTAAGCCTTGTACTGTACATCAGGTTGGCGTCGTGTCAGCATTTAGACCGGAGCGAACGTGTGTATGTGGGTGGGTGAGAGTGAGAGTGAACACTTACGGCGGAGCCAGCATTTTATTTTTCCTTATTGAAAACTTTGAGATTTTTTTTTTTTTTTTTGTGTGTGTGGTAGTAATAGACATTTAAGCATAGTCACTTTAGGTTAGTACGGACCATAATCTTATTTATAATAAATAAATAGTTTTAAGCAACTTAAACTATGAAAGGAATTTTTTATTTCAAAACATCTTTCAGTCATTTCAAATGCAAAATGCTTTTGCATTTAAATGCAGTTGACATGAAGGCCAAACTTTCAGAGATGCATTATTTTAAAGCTGTCAATATGTGTTAAAAATTCATATCTTTGTCTAGTGATTTTTTTTATTTTTTTTCACAGTTTTCACGCTTTTTAAAAATGAGAAAGAGAAGAAATGATTCCGTCCAACGTTCCTTCTCTAATGCTCTGATGCTTACCAGACCTATGAGACCTAACACACCTATTAATCTAAATTCCTTTGCAACTTTAATCTGCATGTTTAATTAATCACAAAACGAGGCAGTAAGTAATTTGGGCGAACGCGTGGCTCGTATGCGCCCGGCGTTTAATCACTCCTGCGCGAAGTCATTTGAAAACACCTGAGGAAGAGGCGACGGCATCTGTTTGAACAGGCAGAATACACTCTTTGTCAGAGTGTGCCATTCATCTAATAAAGCTGCCGGAGCCTTCCTTCATTTTGCATTTAGCGTGTCTCACTGTTGATGTCTCTGTGGGGCCCGTGTCTCCAGGAATGATTTTCTGTAAAAAAAAATTAAATAAACAGCTCTCCTGGAACCCTAATGAAAATGAATAACCTTTGGGTGGTTATTTTCCTATCTATTAGCAGTCTCTCCTCAGCTATGCTTCTTCACTGACCCTCTTCTTGATTGTTGTCAGAGAGGCTGTTCAATAGGGGTCGGCATTTTAATTTCATCAGCCCCATCGGGGGGGAAAAATTATTCGTTCTCTTCTTTCCGCTCAATAGGACATAAAATTTCATCAGTGTGAATTTAGAATAAGATTTAATTGTTGGAAATTGAATTATTCTCATGAAAGAAAGTCCTAAGGTCTTCAAACATCTGCGACGGTTGAGGTCCTCGCTGAAGTATTTAGGGCACGGTATCCATTCGTTTTCTTATTAGTTCTCATGAGGTTTCGTTCGGTGATGCCAAAGGCATCATATTTTGGCTCGCCGCTTATTTTTCTGCACGCATACAGGTGTGGCCTCTCAATCCGTTAAATACACTCTATTTATTTGCACTACTCTCAGCTGGTATAGTCTAGCAGACCGGACCGACTTCATCTGAGAACCATTGATCATCTAGAGCGTGAGATTTTCAGTGGTCTTCAATCACCCCGCTGCGACCTAACATCCCAACAACACGCTGTCATGACTGGGGCAGCGGCCTCTGCCAAGGTTTATTCAATATATCGTCCTTTTGATGGCTTGATGTGCTTTATCTAATTTTCAGAAGAATTATACATAATATAAACTTGGCAGTCTTCCCTCGTCTCAAGGTAAAGACAGGAACCAAGGTAAAAAAAGGCATTCTCCTACTGGCTATATATGGCCGTAGATGTACCGAGGCACATGTCATTAATCTCCTGGCTTCCACAGCTGGGCAGAGTAATGCATAACTGAAAGTCCTGTAAAATGAATTAATGATTCCAACCATGAACTTTTCTCCCAAAATGCCATGAATCCTCCAGAGCTGATAATGTGCCCTGACCCTGGGGTGTGAAATCCTTGTTATGTTGAGAGTTGCCAGTTAATTGATTTGCAAATTATTTAAAGTTTGTGGGGCCCAAGGGAGCGCTTGGCTCTAATGATGCCCATTCCCGTAGAGTTTCCTTCTCTCTGTATTCCACTGCCTCGGCACGATTGTAATAAGCTAATACACCTTATCAAAGATTTACAGTGCATTTTCCCCAGTAGGAAAGGTGGAAACTTGGAAGTACTTAATGAGAAGGAAGCTCTGACAAAAATTCATCATTTAGTAAAAAAAAAAAAAATACATATGGTTAATAATTAACCATTAACAACATTTAAATAAATAAATATGTACTGTTAAATGATAAAATGAATTTAAATATGCGACCCTTGACCACAAAACCAGTCTTAAGCAGCATGGGTATATTTGTAACAATAGCCAAAAATACATGGTGTGGGCCAAAAATATAGATTTTTCTTTTTAGCCAAAAATCATTAGGATATGAAGTAAAGATCATGTTCCGTGAGGATATTTTGTAAATTTCCTACTGAAAATATGATAAAACTTAATTTTTCATTAGTAATATGCATTGCTAAGAACTTAATTTGAACACATTTAAATGCAGTTTTCTTAAGTTTTTTTTTTTTTTTTTGCTTCCTCAGATTCCAGATTTTCAAATAGTTGTATTTTGACCAAATGTGTCCTATCCTAACATATCATACATCTGTTGAAAGCTTATTTATTCAGCTTTCAGAAGGTATATAAATCTCAATTTTAAAAAAATTGACCCTTATGACTGGTTTTGTAGTCCAGGGTCATATACACTCTAAGAAATGCTGGGTTGTTTTAACCCAACGTTGGGTCAAATGTGGACTAACCCAACTGTTCCGTTAAATTTTTCAATTAAATTTTTAACCCAGCAGTTGGGTTAGTCCATGTTTGACCCGACTTTGGGTTAAAACAACCCAGCATTTTATATGTGTAACACATTTATAAATTTCCTCTTTATAGAAATATAATATTTAACTGTTGTGCACATATGCAGAAAATATGTAATAATAATTATAAAAAAAAAATAGTAAAAACTTTTTTTTTTCTGCAAACATTCCTTATAACCTTGATTATGCTAAAGTTAATCAACTCAAAACTATGCGTCATATCTGTTTTTAGCTGCATTTCAAAACTCTCCACATATTTTCAGCTAATTATATTGAATATAGACAGGCATAGTTGCTATTTTGTATCTGCCAGCCACCTGCATGAAGCATATCTGAAAAGACAGCTTGTTCTGTAGTTTTGGACTCGCAGCAACTTCTCAAACTTTATTAGAGGCATTGCGCATTTCATTGTTGGGTTCGTCTCATTGACGTATCTTGACTTATTTTTTGTTTGTAGATCCCCAAAGCATGAAAATGTCTCCCAGTAGGAAGAATTTTGCAGATGGGAATAGTTAAAGAAATCTGTTTATTTTTGTTCATGTAGATTGTGCAGACAGACACTGCTGAGGTCATCTGCACGCATAAAACATGCCCATGATTCTGAGGCTATCTGATTACCACTTGACTCGTAGGAATATAATTAGCACTTCTGCTTCTCCGCTGCATATAATGGGGTAGATTCTCCCACATGCTTTCATTCACAAGTGCAAAGCCCACCCAAACGCTTAGTGAGTCAGAGAGATGAAAATATAATTCACCTTGAATCACTCCTATCGTTATTTTTGGGTTTTAATATTTCATGCATGCTGCGTCTTTACATAATCTCACGTGGAAAGAATGAGCGGCGCACTTGAAAGTAGTTTAACATTGTTACGTTTTAACTTGTTTAACTTTGTTCTGTCTCCTTCAACTAGCCCAAACGTCAAATGAAGCGTAAAGCGGCGGGAAAAAAACGAGGAACCGCTTCCGAGACTTAATTGATTTGTTGCGCAGATGTAAGTTAAGAGAGACCTCACCTTTCGCAGGGCTTGTAAGTTTGTAAGCACACAGTAATGTGTCCATTAGGGGAGGCAGATGCTCAGCCGGTTGAGTTGTAGAGGAAAGGTGCACGGCGTCTAACCCACTAAGTGGCTGTTTCTCTTTGCTAATATAAAAGAGACCCTGAGCCCTCATTAGCAAGCGCTGTCATTCAGACACAGAGTGTCGGCCTGATTTAAATAAAATGAAATGAAGATAGTTCTTTCTGGTCCCCTGGCTTCACTCATTGCCATAAACATATGCTCTGTGCCCCGCTTCTTTCCATCTTATTTATGACTTTAATTTGTTGTGTGGGCTGCGCTGGAAATCAAATTTAATACAATCCTCCCAGGGACCCTGTCATATAATAACATGGTAATTTCTGTGTATCCTTTTGAAAAATGAGAAAATTAATTCTTCCTGACATGTTCTAATTATTCCAGTGTGAACAGGCAAATCCAGTTTCTCTCTCTCTCTCTCTCTCTCTCTCTCTCTCTCGGATAAGTGTCAGAGGCAGGCGCGCAGCCTCGACGGGCATCTAGGTGCTAATGCTGACCAGCAGTGCGTTTAATTTGAAACATGAGCAGACACCTTTCAACACACCTTCCTAATGTTGGGTTGCTTTGCACAAATTAATTCACTACTCCTCGGGGTGGGTGAGCAAGGGGGGTTGAGACTAAAGGATGGGACACCGGTGCTGTTAGCAAGAGTGTATTTAATCGGTGAGCTGTGGTGGGGGGCGGAGGAAGCCCCTCTCTGTCACGTCTTCTTTTGTGATACCGTTTGGAGGTGTGTGCACGCGTGTGACAGGAGGACACCCGTGAGACGTGTTTGGATCTGCGGACAGAGGGATTTTTATTTTTTTTTCTCTCTCTCCCGTTCCCAGCACTGTCAAAACCTTTTCACACCTTTCGTGGCTCAGATGAGAGGGGATGAAATACTAATTTAATTAGACTGTCATCAGTCACTTCAAAATATAGTGTTTTTGCTTTGCTATAGAATCTGTTTCGGCCTTTTTTTTGTTGAAACTTGTTATGCTGCTTCTCTGTAGTGAATTTATGCATTTAATAGATACTTTTATACAGGTGTACGTAACTATTTTGTGTCCCCTGGGAAATTAATGTACAATTTAGGCATTGCTAGCACTAGATATACCAGCTTGTGTTACAGAAAAGGCTGAGTTTTAAAAAAAAAAAATACCGTTTTGAAAGAAAGACATGCATTGTTGTTCCAATATGCAATATTCTCAGAATTTCACAGCATTTATATCAAAATTAAATTTTATTTGAAA
The DNA here is from genome assembly GCA_036247105.1 of Cirrhinus mrigala. Classification (NCBI taxonomy): domain Eukaryota; kingdom Metazoa; phylum Chordata; class Actinopteri; order Cypriniformes; family Cyprinidae; genus Cirrhinus; species Cirrhinus mrigala. Next base: position 35,903,081 of record CM070013.1, on the reverse strand, counting down.
TATATATTTTTTAATAAAATATATTTATTATATTTATGTATATGTGTGTGTATAAAATAGAAAATATATATAAAATGATTATTATTACTATTATTTGTCAAAAAAATAATAAAGTAAATAACATGCATTATTATTAGTGCTGGGCGACGATTAATCGTGATTAATCTCATCCAAAATAAAAAAAATTGTTTATATAATATATGTGTGTGTACTGTGTATATTTATTATATATAAAGACACATACATACAGTATAGATTTTGAAAATAGTTACATGTATATATTTATATTCATATATAAATTAGCGCTGTCAAACGTAAATACATGTAAATATTTTGAAAATATATATTGTATGTTTTTGTTTTTATATATACATAATAAATATACACAGTATACACACATATATTATGTTAACTTATTTTGGATGCGATTAATTGCGATTAATCATTTGTCAGCAGTAATATAAATGTATTTAGTATCTAAACATAACAAATTTTTCTTAAATATATACATGCTTGTGTGTATTTATTATTTATTATATTGTGTGTATATATGTGTGTATTTACATATACATAACAAATATACACAGTACACACACTTATATTATGTACACACAAACTTTTATTTTAGATGCGATTAATCGTGATTAATCGTTGCCCAGCACTAATTATTATTGTTATTAATATATGATGTTAAAAATGTATTTATAATTAATTAATATAATTTATTCATTTATTTTGTCTCACAAAAAAAAAAAAAAGAAAAAAGAAAAAAAAAAAAGAAACGCTTACTTAAACCTCAACACCCCAACACAGTGTGCTTTCATTGAGCACTCAGGTGCAGGCTGGTTAGCATTGGAAGATCACATGACTCTTTGCGCCATTATTATTGCCACATGTCATTTTATTTTAACCCTTTTTCCAGAGCACAGTCATGCCACTGTAGCTTCTGATTAGTGTTACTGTGTAACCAGTCCAGAAACAGTTGATTGAATGAGTAAAAACACAAAGTGTGTTTTACGTCATGTCCCGTCCTCTAATACCTGTCAGCGAGCGGCATTCTGAGGAAAAATATCCCCCTTTTCCCGACTCTAATTATGAATGGTGTTTAAAGCCTTGTGACGGGAAAAATAAACAAACAGAAATTGAGCGAACCTTTGGGTCGGGTTAAATCCACAAAGGCCTAATTGATTTGGTGTGTGTGTTACAAAAGAAGACCTCCAAATTGTGACGTCATGTGCGCCGAAGAATAGAAGAGCTTTATAGTCTGTGGGTGTGGTCGCGTTGAGTCTGCCTCGCTCTGATTCGCCGAGGAGGGGCGTCGCCACTGCAGCGCCTCGGCGTCGCATTAACACATCCCACGCCCTCGGGGTTTAATCACTGCCATCTTGACATGCTGGAGGAAGTGGTGGTCATCTTCTTCATGGAATAAATGATTAGTTTTGGGTACTTCAGTTTTGTAACCTCAAGACTTTTAGCCGTTAATCTGCTTTGTGGCTGTTTCTTGTGAATGAAGATGTTTTTCCTGACCTGAATGAATTTGTCTGGCTCTCAGTTCCCCTCCTGCTGTCTGGAGAACATCTATAGATCAGTTGTGTGGTAGTACGTAGGATAAATTTAGTCACGGAATCGCTGGGATCTCCATCGCCGTGTGCGAGCCCACCCACTCTCTATAGCACTACATTAATTCAGCCAGTCAATTTGACTGAAAGTTTGAAATGTGCACTGCGTTAGCGAGGGGGGCCGTACAGAAGCCGTGTTAATAGCAAGGGCTTGTTGTCCATATGGTACTGTTTTAATAGAGCACATTTGTTGCAGATGGTGGGAGACTTCGGCTCGGGCAGAAGCGGTTCTTGGCAGGTCTCGGGCTCTTCGGAGAGAAAGGCGCACGGAGCTCAACTTTTAACGCTGATGTTGATCTTCACTGTTTTTCATTCAACAATCCGTTGCCCTTGAAACATGGTCTGTTCTAAATTTAAGCCTCGCTTTACTCTGTTTATTTATTTCTTTTCGATATGCTGAGACAATACTGTGTGGCTCAGTCACTTTTTCCTCGGCTCGGCCTGTAAACCGCAGCTAAATCCTCACATACAGGCATCCTAGTTGTCTCAATTTCTATAGTGAGTTATTTTTTTTTTCTCAGCTGCAGGAGAAGGCTGAGGTAACGCAGCAGCCAGAGTGTATGAAAATTGAGGGGGACACAAAGAAACTAATCACTTGAATGCTACTGTTTCAGTGTTAATGTTTCACACTTTATGTAAGACAGAACTCGGTATTACTGCACAGCTTGGCTCAGAAGTTGATTTTCATGAAACCTGGTGAGAACATGGGTTGTTTTGACCCAGCGGTCAAATGTTTAACCCAACCTTCTAGGTAGTTTTATTCCTCTATTGCTCTATTGAACTCCACTATTGCTTAAAAAGTACCATATTTCTTGCTTAAAATGAACTCAAAATAGGTTGGAAATTAACATGTAGTACTATGTTCAGTAAATGAACATTTATTAATAAGTTGAATAAATAATCATTAAATAATAAATATATTTTTTAAATTGCTTATTAATAAATATTCACCTTTTGATTATTGCTCTAGTAATTATGTGTTTGATTTTTAATTTACAACCTTAATTTTGGTTTCATTTTAAGCCAGCCATATAGTCATTTTTAAAAATAGTTAAGTTAAATAAAACTACCCAGAAGTTTGGGTTAAACGTTTATATATAATAATAATAATAATAATAATACTAGTTGCGATAATAATGCAAAATGATATAATAAAATAAAACATTTAATAACAAAATAACATCATAACAAAAAAAAAATCTAATTTTCATTATAAATTTCATTTTGCTTAAAAAAAGTGAAGCCTTATTTATAACCATTGTGGCATTATTTTCATGATAATTAAGCCCTTTATACATATAGTAAACACATAAACATAAAAAAAATTAAAAACACAGAAATTAGATTCAGTATTGATAATTACAGAACAATATAATAATAATAATAATAATAATTTATTCTTTTTTTGTTTGTTTGTTTGTTTTTGGGGTAAAATGAGACTTGGAAACATTTTTATGTGATTCACCCATGAAGTGAATAGAATTTCCCACTTAAAGTTCCTTTGGTCTTGTTGGCAAGTTATTCTGTATTGTGCCAGAGATCTTACTTGACATTTATAGTGTGTTATTCTAAGTAGTCAATCTAGCTATATGTTTCATATTCCTTACGCTGTTTAATTTTGCATATCTTTAAGCAGAATAAACAGACCTGACAATCAAACCACACTTAAATCTAATCTCTCTTCACTCAGAGTGCAGATGCTGTCAGCATGCGTGTGTTTTTGCTGTCTTCTAGCTGCCCCCCTAACAAAAGCAAGAGTTGGAGAGAGAGAGAGTGTGAGAGTAGGGTGTGCGAGAGTGAGTGTGTGTGTGTGTTTTTTAACACTCTCTCGGAATGGTGAGGAGACACGCTTGATTGCCTCTGTTGCGTTTTTACTGTTGTTTTCTCGCGTTGTCACTGCTGTGGCAGCACTTGGGTATTATGTGAGCACAGCGCCCATGGCCGAAAACACTCCTTTCCCATCCCCCAAACACCCCCAGACACCTGACTGTGAGAAAAGTCTCGACGGGTCTTACGGGTCCTCTGGCCCGCTAAGTGCTGGACGGCCTGAAAGGCGCAGTGTCCTTGGGGTTCTCTGATCTCACTCTTTCCATTCTCTCAGTGGCTTTGTGTCTACCCGTCCACAGCAGCACAACTTGCCACTGAGAAAAAGAGAGAGAGAGAGAGAGAGAGAGAGAGAGAGAGAGAGAGAGAGAGAGAGAGAGAGGATGAAGGGAGGGGAAAAGCATGGGGCAAATTACACACATGTCACTGAAAGCGAAAGCATTTAGGAGGCAGAAGACTGGATGTCTTTTGACTCTGATGTGTCTCTTATTTATGATGATGATGATGTGAGAGAGGGAGTGGGGTGTTAGAGCATGAGAGAAATTGCTAATTAGTTTCAGCACTTGATGAATTCCCGTTCTGCAGTATTGCATTTATTTTTTATTTTTTTAAAAACAGCTCTGGAAATGCATCTTCTCTGCTTGTAGCTCCAGAAGGGACCGAAAGTAAGAGACCTAATGCAGAATTTGGAACCACAGCCAACTATGTAGACAGGGCTTTAGAACATATAGTCATATAATATAAAATATGGGTAACACTTCACAATAAGGTGTCATTTGTTAACATTAATTGATGTATTAACTAACACGAACAAACAATGAACAATACATTTATTATGCAATTTATTAAACTTTGTTAATGTCAGTGAATAAAAATACAGTCATTCATTGTTTATTCATGTTAGTTCACAGTGCATTAACTAATGTTAACAAACACAACTTGTGATATTAATAATGCATTAGTAAATCCTGAAATTATGTATATGGGGTGGATTTTATTATTTTATTAACTATAATTATATAGACAATACATAATTATATATAATTATAAATTAATAGATTAATAATATATTAAAAATTATTGTATTTATTTTTAATATTTTAATTTTTAGTGTTTTTATTTATTTATTTATTTATTTTGGGTATGTTTTTGTTTTAGGCCATATGCAATTAAATTAATTTGAATTAATTATATAAATTAGATCTAAATTATATATGTGACCCTGGACCACAAAATCAGTCTTAAATAGCATGGATATAGTTGTAAAAATAGCCAAAAATACATTATATGGGTCAAAGTTATAAAAAAAAAAAAAAATGATGCCAAAAATAATTAGAATATTAAGTAAAGATCTTGTTCTATGAAGATATTTTGTAATTTCCTACCGTAAATATATGAAAGCTTAACTTTTGATTAGTAATATGCATTGCTAAGAACTTCTTTTGGACAACTTTAAAAGCGGTTTTCTTAATATTTAAATTTTTTTTTGCATCCACAGATTTATTCAGCTTTCAGATGATGTGTAAATCTCAATTTCGAAAAATTTACCCTTATGACTGGTTTTGTGGTCCAGGTTCACATATAATAAATGTATCTTTAAAAAAAAAAAAAATATATATATATATATATATATATTCTTTACATTGCCTTTTGCATAACAATTTTTTTTACTCTACAAACAGGCACTTGATCTTTATAAGTCATATATGTATGTATGTCTTGTAAAAACCACAACCTGAGACTAATGGAAACCCTTTGGAGACAATTTCCAAACATGTGCTCCCAAATTTGCGGCATTAGACTTTTAGAGCAGCCTCTGTACGTGGTGATATCATGACCACATCCTCCCGCCTCCCCGTGGGTGCGCAGCCCAGCATTGGCTAAGAGTTGGCCCCGTGTGGGCCCCTGTGGTCCAGCTCCTAGAAGCCGCCGCGGCCCCGCCACACATGGTCCACAGCTGGACCACCGCACGCTGCTTTGGGAGGAGCAGCGCCCAGGAACCACTGTCATACGATAACATATCATCAAAAATGGGACTGGAAAACCATGTACGCTAATGACAAATGTCTGTTTCTCCGAAAAAACGGACGAAAAGCTATTAGTGGAGCTGTGGGGAGTGTTACATCTTTGTTCTTGCGTTTGGTTTGGAAGATAAAAATGTTTCAGGGACAGCCGAGGATGTGTTGGTGGTTTTGTCTGTTTTCTCCCCTCTGTTACTGTTTTAAAGTTGCCATGCTAACTTGTGCTCGCTCAGTTACAATGGCTCTCTGTGTATTTCTCCTGCTACAGAACCCAAATGCTGAACATGGAGGGCTTTCTGCGTAGCAGCTTTTTACTGAGGTTAGTCGCTTTAGTTTCTCTGTCGTTGCCACAGGGGGTCCGGCGGGCTGAATTCATCTGTCCTTTCACAGCTCCGATATCACACCACCTAGCATTAGTCAACCTGTGGGATGATGTCTTGTCTCCGTCTGTGTTTGTGTGTATGTCTGCAAGTTTTAACTCAAAGTGCAACTCCCTTCCTAAAGATAATCAGACTTAAAGCATCCCCCCCCTTACATACTGTACACCCCGTGCCCCCCATCCCAGCCCCTGTCAGTCAGCGAGTGATAGACAGGTTTCACTCCCCATACTGCATGCACATGTCTGTCACCTTCTCCTCTGCCCCAGCTCACTAATCGGTCAGGTCGCAAATGGGGCGGCGCTTAATTTGCGATTCTCACCATTTCCTGTTCTGTGTGTTTGTGTTATAACTGCAGTCAAAACGAGTAAGGACGCCATTACCCCATCCCCTTCCTGTGACTCTAATTAAGAATTTGTGCTGTGTGTCTGTGTGTCACTGCACAGAGGAAGTAAATAACAGCGAGTGTGTTAGCCATTGGCTGTTCTCTGTGCAAAGCACCTTACCCGCACTCGAATTGCTAGCAACCCTAATTAGCGATCTCTCATTAAAAACAGCAGCAGCAACATCTGCCTTTCAAAGCTGCTGTCAGCCAAACTTTGCTAAAGCTAATGAATCCCCTTTGATTTCTTTTTCAAAAGGTCATTTATTTGATTAAATTAATAACATTTTTTTTATTCTCTTTCCAAGCTGCCAGAATAAATAAAAAGAATGAATGCTATTTAGTAATTAATGATATTTGATTTCCAGTTGTTAGTGTGCATTTATTTTAATAGCTATTCATTTAAATTTCATTTTATTTATTTATTTTTTGGAAAATTCACATACAGTAAAAGATTGCAAATGCCTGTTCATGTACCTTTTTTATTGTATATGCTGCACAGTCCAATACATATACTGTTTTAGTTCTGCTACTTTAAAATTTGTTTTTGTTATTATTTGTGAAATGTATTAGCAGTTTCTAAATTAAACTTTGTTGAAGCTAACTGAGAAGAATTTGCACTAAATGAACTTGAACAAGCAGAATAAACTATCTCTGATCCCTTGCATATCCACATAAAACGGCTGCAGGATTTGACCCGAGACGAGAGTTTTCCGGCATGTTTGTGAGTGATCACAAGCTCTTAGGACAGAAAGCATGCGTATTTTATTGATTTTCTCCAGTTAGATGAATTCAAATTCTTTTATTGTAATAGTTTTCCGTTGTCATTCAGGCATTCATGCAGCTGATGATTTTGTTGGCAGCAGGATCTGGTAGAGCATGCTGGATTATTGTCAGCTCAATGCTTTTATCTGCCTGCCTTCGTCCTGTAACGTACAGTATGGACGATTGTGTTTGACTGTGGCCACCTGTTGCATGAGCATAACTAAATATCACAAGACAGGACTAGAGGGGAGGGATGGGGCTGTAGGTTGGAAGAGGTCATAGAAACCTTATCACTTCCTCACTAATCCTTCAAGAACCTACAAGGAAGTGTGGTGAAATAGAGATCACTCCCGTTTAGTTCATCCTAAAGCTTTTAATGTATGTTAAAATGTATTAAATGCATGGTCTCAGTGCACTTCCTGTCTCATTAGAAAGTAATGTGTGATGGTAGAGAGACATTTTTGAGTTGAATAGTAAAATAACAGAAGCTATTATCCCCCCCAAGTGATCAGAAATTAGTCACAATGTCCTTTTTCTTATAGCATGAAATCTGATAATTGACTTTCTAGGAATGATTTCTACTTTGTAATAATTTGTGTACTGTACCAATAGTCAGAGTGAGACACTCCCAAACAATCCATATTGAAATGCATTTAATACAGTCATCTTGAAATTTTATTTTTAGTCTCTGTTTTCATTCAGAGATTAATTATACTGTTAATTTTCATTGACAAGCACTAATGCATAGTGACTTTTTTCTTTGATCACATGAGAGAATTGATGAAGTTTGGCGTAAGGGTGGGTTACAGAGCGAGGGAGGGAGAAACAGAGTCCGGAAAAGTGTAAGAGAGAGAGAGAGATGTCTCCAGCAGTTGTAGGCTAATCCCAGAGGAGAGGACCTCCTCCTCCATCTCTGCCATTATTTGATGTAATGAAAGGAGAAAGTGTGTAACAGCTAGATTGTTAATTAATTTACTCTAACAAGATGAAGATAAATGAAGCACACTGAAGGTTGACTAGGCAAAGGGGGCCCACTTAGCATTCCCTCTCCCCTCGGCCTCTGCTCACGCGAACAAAGAGCCGTTCTCACACCAGTCAGCACATGAGGATTCAAATGACTAACTGCCTTCATCGCTCTCAAAAACTCATTTCAGATTTTACTCAAACTTTCAGTCTCATATTGACCTAGATTTGAAAGATGATGAAAAAAAAAAAAAAAACGCTGAAAAAAAAAAAACTCTTAAGTTTTTAATGTGCTGTGATTTAATCGGATTCCAACACTTCTGGACTGTCGCTCATTTGCCATGCATGCTGATGATTAATTGATATTATTCTCTATGGTTAGTTATTTTGTTTATAGCTATCAGTCACTTCATTGACATGTTTGCGTTTGGCTTATGAGCCTTATTTTAGTGAGAGCTGAGCTGGAAAGTTTCAACCTGGGCTCGTGTGTTGCTTTAATGTAGTATAGAAAGGTCATTTTTTATTGAAACTAAGATACACAGAGATAATTCTGAGTAAACACGGGCTCAGATCTTCATGGGTCTAGCGCACAGAGTCTACCTAAGCCTCCTGTGCCCAAAAGATGTTCTTCTGTAGCCCAGCCCCATTCACTATATGAATAGCAGCGGTCTAATGCGGATTGGTGGTTATTTAAGCGGTGAGAGAAAGAGGCCCAGACACAAAAAAGCCAGACAGTTGTCTTCATCCAAACCTTTTTTTTTTTTTTTTTTTCACCATTCTATCAAGGACCTTCTTTGCCAGACAATTCAGCATGGGCCCCGCATGGCAGAGCAGACCAATCACCGTGGCACCCATTCTCTGCTCCTTTATTTTTCAAGTCGCCAACAATAGCTTGTTGATTGTGTGGACAACACCAGCACAATTACCTTCTCTGTTGTGGTGGCCGAGCGGCGTTTTAAAGTCCGCTCTTCCATAATAGAATCATTATTGTTATTCTTATAGCAGGGCCTCAGGAGAAGGAATAGCTGCTCCCGGTATGTCATTATTTTGCAAATGTTCGATTAGCTCATCATGAACTGTGCGGCAAGAATCACAGCTAATTAGACAGAGGGAGCGTTGCCGCTGGCCCCTCCGGCTCCTGAGTTAAAAGGTACCACTTGATGGGCCAATAATATAAAGAAAGGTGGTAAAAAGAGGGATTAGAGCTGTTGCCGTAGTAACTCCAGCTTCCATCTGCGAGACGAACAATGGACTTGTGTTCCTCCACCACCTTTGATTGAAAAATAGACGGGAAAGAGCTGGCGCTCTGAAAGGACAAGACCCTTTTTAACAACAAAGTGGAATTCTGGCCTAATAGGCTCTTTGGTAAAAGTTGTTTGGTAAGACCAGGGGAGGACAGCGGAGACGAGAGGTCGTCCCGTAATCCGAGGACGGCAAAGGTCGGTGTCTCCCCGAACAATAGCAGTTTGTTTTGGGTGTCACGTTCGTTTGGCGCCGTCACGGGTGCGGGACCTGCAGATTGGCTCCTCTCGACACTTCTTCAAATGAGATGGAAAGGGAGGAGCAGAGGGAAGCGATGCAGTTTAGCAAGCAGGAACAAAAGTGCTGCACGGCCAAAACCTACTTGTTCCTAACTGACTCTGAATAAACACTGACTAGATTTACGCCTAAAATCTGGAAGAAAATAACTTCTCCAATTAGAAGGAGCTGTCAGATGTTGTTGGACGGCCTCCAGTCATTCCCATCGCTATTCCCAGTGCAGCGGTGTAGAGACGGAGAGAGGGAGGGAGGGCAGAGGAGAGAACAGGTTTCTGCACGGCTCTGTTTGTTCCTGGCACTTTGTTCGCCTGATAACCACGGCCTTAGCAGTTTTCCTGCCTGCACTTAACTTTTTTTCTTCCCCTCTCTGTATTTTTAGAAAATGTCCAACACAAATAGGTGTGTATCCACACATAATATTATTCTGGCATTCCACAATTGTACTAGTTTATCAGACTTGACATCAGATTTTAAATGCTGTCGTGTCATATTATTATAAATATGGTGGCTTATACTGAAACACAAGTGCGTTTGTGACCCTGGACCACAAGTCATAAGTAGCATGGGTATATTTGTAGCAATAGCCAACAATACATTATATGGGTCAAAATGATCGATTTTTCTTTTATGCCAAAATCATTAGGATATTAAGTAAAGATCATGTTCCATGACGATATTTTGTACATTTCCTACCGTAGATATATCAAAAGCTAAGAACTTCTTTTGGACGACTTTAAAGGCAATTTTTTTGCACCCTCAGATTCCAGATTCTCTGCCAAATATTATCCGTATGTTATCATATATAAACCACCATACATCAATGGAAAGCTTATTTATTCAGCTTTCAGATTGTGTGTAAATCTCTGTTTTAAAAAACTGACCTTGTGACTGGTTTTGTGGTCCAGGGTCACATTAATACAATAAATATTAAAAAATATATAAATAAATGACAAAAAATTAATTCATTTTTCCAAACCGTTTGTCCGTCCTTCAAAAAACATTTGTCAAGCAGTTAAAGCGAACAAAGAGCCATTAGGGCTTTTTGTCAGGGACAATATGTTTATGATCTACAATCTCCGTCCCTCCGTGTCCCTCTTTCATTTTATATCCCCTATTAGCGGTGGAATATGTCTGCTCACATTAACCTAATTTATGGTCAGGGCCACTGTAACAGCAGCACAGGTTAATGAATTTGGCATTACTGAGTAACTGTTATTGAGGGCTGAGGAGGAGCCCGGCAGATGGGAGAGATTGTAAAGCTCTCTGCTTTGCATGACGACGGTTGAAAAAAGGATAGCAAAGGAAATGATGTGAACACGATGTAACCCTCCACCCACCTGCAGAACAATTGTGTGTGAACCTCTTGTTTTCCGCCCGGACGTTTCTGACTCATCAGATCATAATTTGCAAATCATGTAGCAAGCCTGACTCAGCTAAATTCTGAATGGAATTTTTAAATGATCGTCTGTAATTTGATAGAATCGGTTTGGCATGGAAAACAGCTCTTAGTTTAAGCCACCCTGAAATACAGATGTTGTATTCCCTTTTTCCTTTTTCTGAGCACACATCAAAATCAGTATAAATACAAAATGAGTATTGCATTAAAGCTTTTTTACTTAACCCAGTATTGTACGCTCACATCTTGTAAAGTAGGCATACTTGAACATGAAGTTGCCTCAGATGTTCCGTTCACATCGATACTGTTTTTGGCTCACAATAATATGTTGTGACATGCCAAACGATTCATAATTGGCCATTACATCGTCCAACACAATGAGTCTTAAGAAAACTGCCCTGCGATGACTCACTGGTCTTTGAGTTTGTCTTCCAGCCATTTCATTCTTCCCTCCCTCTCCCTCTCTCTGTCTTGCTTTTCCTCCATCAGCATCTTTTATTCCTCTCTTCTGCTTTCAAGGCACAAGTACTTCCGCTCTCTCTGCCTTGACACAGTTGTGCATGGCTCACCAACCCTTTCAATTTAGATTTCAATTATCATGTTAGTTTTGTGATTAGATTGTGTCCTCCAGGAATCAAACCTCGCTCTCTCTCTCTCTCTCTCTCTTCCCCTCTGCAATCAGATTGGATCTGATGAATTGCAGCTGTAATTACGGAAGTTATTGAATATGCAGATCGCTGATGACTAGCAGTGTATCTGTTCATAGTGCATTAACTCTAACTGTATCAAACGAGAGGCTTGTTCAAGACCCACTCAAGTAATGAGAGAGGGCCAGTGGATGCCATTAGCCAGAAATAATAGCACGCTTGAAAGGGGCGAACTCAATTAAGACCTATGCGGTCCTGTTATGGTGCCTTTGTTTTATTCCCTGCGCGTACGTCTGTGTGTGTGTGCATGCTGTAAGATGGAGTTTTACAGCTTGCTTTCTGGCCAGGTCAGCTGATGAAGCATTGTGACCAGCGGTTTTACTGTAAACACACAATGAGGTCTCTGCTGGGAGGTTATGAATTGCTCAGCGTGAGGTATATTCCCCAGCTGGCTCTGGGCAGCCTTTTTAAAGGAACCATGATGCAAGTCCTGAGACTGATAGGTGGTAGTCGGATGGGGGAGGGTGCCACGGTTAGAGAGAAAGAGAGGGAATTTTTAAAGTAAGTGCTTGAACATTGTTGAAGCTGTTGCCCGTCTCCAAACCTTGGCCTCTGGGTCCACTACATAATCACTCACACACACAAACACACCTCCTCTCACCCTGTGTATGTCAAGCTGTTCTCCCAACAGTTTAATAGCGAGGGTGCTACAGAGCGCTGTAATCTACACTTGACTCCTGAGCTCATAATGTGACATACCACATTACACAGAGACTCACAGACAGACAGATGCTCACTAACTGGCCAAGAGATACTCAGTGTTTTAAAAGTGGAAGGCCCAGTGAAGTGGTAGCATTAAATTACCTAACCTGTCAGTCACAAACTTTTTCATTTTTTTTTTTTCCTTTTCCCCCCTTAAGCCAAGAGCAGTTAGAGCTTGAACTACTAGTATGTTGAAGGGGTAGTTCATGAAATGACAGTTTAATATTTCATTCTAAACCTGTATGACTTGTCTATGATATTTTTAGTGAATAACAACTCAGAAATTGTATCTGTTCCTCACATCAATCCATTATACACTACAGTTCAAAAATTAGGGGTTATAAAAGTCTCTTATGCTAATCAAGGCTACAATTTTTCAACAAAAACACAGTAATAACAGTAATATTGTGAAATATTATTATAATTTAAAATAACTGTGTTCTATTTTAATACATCTTAAAATGCAATTTATTCCTGTGATACAAAAGCTGGATTTTCAGCAGCCATTACTGCAGTCTCTCGTGTCACATGAACCTTAAAGGATTAGTTCACTTCCAGAACAAAAATTTACAGATAATTTACTCAGCCCCTTGTCATCCAAGATGTTCATGTCTTTATTTTTCGGTTGTAAAGAAATTATGTTTTTTGAGGAAAACATTCCAGGAATGTTTTTCCATATAGTGGACTTCTATGGTGCCCACAAGTTTGAACTTCCAAAATGCAGTTTAAATGCAGCTTTAAACGGCTCTAAATGATCCCAGCTGAGGAAAAGGGTCTTATTTCTTATAAGTGAGTGGGAGAGAGGAAGGGGGGGGGGGGAGGTCCATGAGGCGGGATTCGAACTCGGGACACCAGAGGCACAGCTGCACCATGGTAACTGGTAAAAAAGTCTATAAATATGTCGGCACCAATAGCCTTGTGGACAGTGCGCCAACATATTTATAGACTTTTTAACCACAAATGCTTGTCTTGTCCAGCTCTGTGATCCACGTGCTTCCGGTTCAAGACAGTTAGGGTATGTCGAAAAACTCCAATTCCAAACTCATTTTCTCCTCCAACTTCAAAATCGTTCTACATCACTGTTTTACCGTTGTTGTTTTTTTTTTTTAAAGGGTATTTGATCTTCTTTGCATGTTCACTTTGTAAAAACTGGGTCGGTACTTCTGCAGTGATGTAGAATGATTTTGAAGATGGAGGAGAAAATGAGATGGGAGTTTTTCGACATACCCTAACTGTCTTGAACTGTCTCTGTCATTTAGAGCCCTTCGAAGCTGCATTTAAACTGCATTTTGTACGTTCAAACTCACAGACACCATAGAAGTCCACTACATGGAGAAAATTCCTGAAACGTTTTCCTCAAAAAACATAATTTCTTTAAGACAGAAGAAAGACAGACATGAACATCTTGGATGACAAGGGGGTGAGTAAATTATCCATAAATTTTAGTTCTGGAAGCGAACTAATCCCTTAAGAAATCATTCTAATATGCTAATTTGACACTCAAATTATTTTCTTTTATAGTCAGTGTTAAAACACTTGTTCTGGTTAGGATTATTTTATTACTACAAATACAATGTAAACAAATCCATCAACGTTCATCTTTGCTGGAAATAAAAAAAAGACATTGAATATATTGTATGAGTAGTATGGGTTACTTTTTGGCACTTTTTGCCCTTATTGAAGCTTGATGGTCTATTTTGTCCTTTATGGTAAAAAGAAACACCTACGTTACATGATGGTGAGTAAATGATGACAGAATATTAGTTTCAGAATTAATTGTCCCTTCAAAATCCTGGACCGTGAAAGCGCTAACACCGAAACACACAGCCACATGATGTACATCGACCCGAGGGTAGCGGTTGCATCTAAAAAGCAGTTACAGTGTTTTGAATACCTTTCTGCCTTAAGCACTATAACAATATAGTCAAATGAGCTAAAACAGTACACACAATCATACTAAAATGAGAATACAGTACCATGAATCTCATTTATTTATCATCTCCCCCGAAATGACTCCTGGTGGGAACGTTTTCTGTCACATACACACACAGAAGTACACATACACACGCTCTCGGCATGCTTAAATTGTATCTGGCTAAATGGCCCACTGTTAAATATTTACCCTAAAACTGTCTCCATTTGCTGTGGAGGTGACATCAGAACAAAACAGAAGGAGCATCTGCCGGCATTATGCTTTCATAACGCCGCATAAAACGTGTTGTTTGTCGCCTTTAAAATGCAGCACTTTTATGAATAATGCAGCTCTCGATTTCAAGAGGAAACACTTAGAAGTTGGATTCATAAAAAATAAATCCCCAAGTTGTTTTTTTTCCCTCTGTGATCATGAGAGGAACAGTTAGAAAGTTAAGTGCCGCCACAGTAAATGAAACGAGCTCATCAAACACAATGCTAGATTGTTAGCCGCAGCGCTAGGGTGCTCACTCTGTTTCTTTGTAACTGCTGGATTATGGGGTCTATTTAGACTCTAATTAGTGTTCATTTCACGAGTTTCCAGCCTTAAATGTGTATTAATGTAATGACAGAGGACGTGTTTGTTTTTAGGCGTCTAAGTGGAGAGGCTTAATACAGGCTAGCTAAATTAGCACATCCATTCTGACAAGTACTCTAATAACCACTGCGGATTAACTTATGACCCTGTTTGGGAGCACAAAGCTCATGGCCACTGTTGCTCCGGTGGACCAAACTCACTGTAGAGAGGCTTTAGCGCCTGAACTGCTGCCCGCTGCCGCCTGCTTCCGTGTATATTATTAGGTTAATAGGATTTCACTTGTTTACACCAACTGTTAGCTTAACTGGAGGTCAAAGAGGTGGCTTAAACTTGTGTAATTGGCTTATTAAGAAGGCTCAAGTAGCATTGTAGTGAGGGGTTAAAACGCACACACACACGGAGACACAGACACAGCCGGGGTGCCGCGCGACGTGCGTCGAGCACGGGCTAGCTGCGTGCTCGCTGTTTTTCAGCTTCTGATAACGCATGGATTGCGAAAGATGACCTTTGTCGGTGGCTAGCTATTGTTTGCGGATTGGTTGCACACTCCGCAGGCTGTGAAAGACACATCTGCTGCCTCGCACGCAGAAACGGAGAGGGATAAAGGGGAGGGAAGACCTGTGCCACACGTCCCACACTGCCACAATACCTATCCGCTTATCAAATATTTGTCCGGCCTTCGCTACCTATTTACTTTCCCTCTGTTTGCTTTGCTTATTCAAGTCTCTCTGTGCCAGATACAATGTTACCAAGGACTAGATGCGACAGTCTCTTTTTTTGTCCCGGGTTATTCACCTCCTCGCTGTCGGAGGGCACATGGACATTTTCTTTTGTTTTATAGTTTGCTTTCAATTTTCTCTTTCTCACAGCCCCTTTCTGAGTGAAAAACTGCATCGTGCGCTGCCGCGCTCTCGCTCATAAATACGTTAACGTTCCGGGTTGCTCCCTGCTTCGATGACAAACAGAAGTGGTGTTAATTTGCTCACTGCTCACTCACTCTTCCCACAAACCCTATGCTGAATGGCCCAGCTCGAATTGTGTATTTGTTTAATATGTTTTTGATTGATTCAGTGATGATGATCCATACAGTCAGTATTGAGAACACACACACATACAGGAGCACAAAAGGCCTCTTTGTGCTGCTGGCAGGCAGGGTTTGTGAATTCGGGGAGCAGGGTTGAGATTACTCGATTATTTCATACAGGGGCCCAGGCGAGTCACAGAGCCCGGTCCCCGCCGCACGGAGCGGGATGGCTGTGGCGACGGCGAACCACAACAGAGGCCGAGCCGAACCCAAAAGCGATGGACAGCAGCCAGAGACAGATACACACCAGCTCTGTCACACACTTGCGGTTTTTTAAAAGAAAGCAATTTAGTTAATGATTTCATTCTGAAAGCCTGTCATGATGCATGCGTCTACCCCTGCCAGGAAAAGGAGAGCGGGGCGGAAAGAAGGAAAGAAAGAAAGAGAGACGAAGGTGTTAGTCAACATGACTACACTTAAGTTCTAACTGCTTGCGGCTGCTGTGCGGATCGCGTTACCGAATGGAGCAGACCGTCGTAATGCTACTTACAACTGGCTGAGGAAGCCCGTCACCGACCGGAGAGGGTGTTTTTTTTTTTTTTGAAGCGAGACTCCAGTCAGATATTTTTCCAGCTTGTTGAGAACATTTTTAAGACACTACTGTGCTGTTTTATCTGAAACGGGAGCATGCGAGTTGGTCAGACACACGGTTTAATAGCAGACGGGTGAGACATTTTCTGTATCAGTCAGCGGCTAATCCAGTAATGTGCCTGCTTTCTGGGCTGGGTACAAATCTACTGCACATTTTTCTGTTCAACCATGCTTGTCAGCTCCTGGTTTTATTAGGCCGTGGTTCAGCGTGTTTCGTATTCACTTTACCGCTTTTTCCCTGTGCTGCTCCATCTTAGCATTGCTAAAACATCAACCCTTCATGTACTCTCTGACTCAGATTTTCGTGGCAATTACACAGATCGATGGACGGACTCTCCCTCTCACCCTCTCTGTTCTCTTTCTCTCTCCCTCTCTTTCTTTTTTTTGTATCAGCTGTCAGTCATGTGGGGAACTTCTAACCACCTCCTGACAGACATGAGTGCCAGCCGTTCGTTTAGCAGGGGTTTTTATTCAGCCGCCTTCGTCCGACCTGTCACCACGGCCACACACTGTTGCCCATGCTTTCCATTGAACAGGGGCGAATGAATTAGTTTCAGAGGTTTAAATCGGCAATCAATGTCACTTGCCCCAACATAATAAGGCTTAATCGTAGATCTTCGAGATGTGTCCTGGCTGACCCTCGCGATTCGCCAGGCATCTTTACATGGCCTCATCTGGGTGGAGCGAACGTACTGCCCCTATTTTGATTTTCCGAATGACGTGTCGCATGAATTGTGGCCTTTTTGGCATCCCCTCCCGGTACTCCCTGATCCTGTATTCCTGTCCTCCTTTGCATGTGTAATGTCAAGGAAAAATAATACATTTCATAATTTGGTTTATTAAAATAAAAAGAAAGAAAATGAGGAGAGAGAACACTGTAAGGAGGACACAGAAAGCATAAGAAAAAGGCAGTTTAGGTTATAAAAATAAAATGAAATAAAATAAAATATTATTGAATAAAATAAAATAAAACAGGGCTGTCAGTTTAACGTGTTTACCTAATTAATTAATAATTAAAATAATGTGATTAAAATATTTCAGCACAGTTAACGCACTGGCCCCGCCCCCAGACCTGTATGTCATCTTATATTTCATATAGTTGACTGGTGACAGATGCTGGGCAACAACTCCACGAATGCAGTTATGCCCTAAAATTCAAGATATTGGTGCAAAAAATTCCCCTGTATGTGCTTGGTCTCATATTTATATATCACATATCACACAATATCACACGGGCAGTAAGAGCAATATGACATGAGTGCTGATTTTGTCCCGATCTGTCACAAGTTTAAATGTGATTTTACACAACAGTTTCTAAATAAGAAGTTGATTTTGTTATATTTTAAACACAATATTATGTGTTTTCCTCAATTTTGCAGAGAACATAGTAGCCTACCTTTAAAGCCATAGCAGAATTGTTGCGCGTCTCTGAGCAACACAGCTGTGTTTAGTTTCTGAATGAATCGAATGAATAAATGAATGACTCAGAGAGACATTACCGCCACCTGCTGGCAGTTTTACTTTCTTACTTGGAGTATAATTTCATAAAATAAATAAATAAATAAATAAATAAATAAAAAATAAGAAGAATAAAAATAAAAACATTAAAGGGACAGTTCATCAAAAAAATAAAAAAATCTGTCATCATTTACTTACCCTCATGTCATTTCAAACCTTTCTTTTGGGGAACATGAAAGAAGGTATTTTGAAGACTGTTGATAACAAAGCTGTTTTGGTTACCAATCTCAAAAATAGCTTTAAATAATCTTTCGTGGGTATTTTCACAGTCAAATGTATTTTGCGATTAAATATTTTAATCGACTGACAGCCCCAAAAAAATAAACTAAAATAAAATACATTTTTTAGAATAAACTTTTAGAAGAATTAGAGATGGGACTTGCAAACTGTTGTCTACCCAAAAAAAGCATCCAGAATAGTGTAGTGTTGAAGGTATTTCCTTGATTTTCTTCCTCCACAGAAATCCTATTTATGAGATGAGAATGAAAGGGAACAAAACAGCTTTTCTTTTCATTAGACGCTGCAAATTTTCCAATTTGGTTGACTAGCGACTGCCGCAAAAAAAAAGCTTCCTATTTTTGGAAAAGAAAGGAATTAGGGGGACAGTGGCTGGAGAAAGCAGGGCACTGTGCGCCGGCATTCCAGATGTCCAAACGACAGTTGTACCAGCCCAAGTTTTTCTGGGCACCGGGTGCCAATGATGACCTCATGAGCTCCAGGCTGAAGACTGTAGGCATACAGTTCTCGCTGACACAGGCTTGAATAGCCCTCAGCCTTTCATGCGTCCATTCATTCTCTCCAGTCCTCTGGCGGCAAAATTACTCCCTCATAATTAGCCATTGTCCCCGTTTTTGGCCAGTCTGAAAAAAAAGTTTTTTGGCTAGTCACTTTTGTGTCTCCTCCACCCCCCATTTTTAACCTTTTCCCTGTCTATATTACCCTCCATCTTGTCTAATATGTATATTGTGAAACCGAACAACACACACCCCCCTGTCTATCTTTAGCATTCGCACTTCATTCTGTCTTCTGTCCTCGTCACAGTGGACTGTGGGAGATTTTACACTCGATTGTTGACTCCTTTGCTATAAAGTCAGCCGCTCTGAAGAAAAGTATCTTTATAAATGACAGAGAGGACCTGTCCCTGAATGGTGCTTTGTTTACTGTTTTTCCAAAAAGGGGCCCCCACTATATTTCATCTGTCAGAGTTGCTTTTCTTTCCTCCAACAATGCTTGATTGTTTCCTCAAAAAAAAAAAAAAAAAAAAACGGGAGGGACAGAGAGAGGAAAAGGGAGAGAGAGAGAGAAAGAAAGAAACAGAAAGTACAAAAAAAATAATCCAGGTTCCACAGACAGGAGAATTCTGTATTATATTTTCCTGCCAAATTCCGATCTCTGTTTTCCTTCCCCTGCGCTCACAAAGGGCTCATAACTTACTGTCAACTGTGAGGGAAACCACAAAGCTCCACTGTTGCTCAGCAAATAGGCTGTGTTGCTTGATGGCTTCACTGGCTGTAAAGTTTGCTTAACTGCAGCACTGACACCAGGCACTTTGGGAACTGTCGCCCCGTAAGGCCCCGAGCGAGGGACGGAGAGAGCCGGCGAGCTGCTTTTCTTGCGTCTCAGAATCGTCTCCGGCCGTACGGGACTGAAAGAGACACGCGTGCGAGGGAGACGCTCTGTGTGTGTGTGTGTGTGTATGTGTGTGTGAGCGGAGGAGCTTAACAGCTGCTCTGCCGGTGGCTCCGTTCATGTGTGTGAGCGTACTTCGTTCAGCGTGGCGTCGGATGTGTTCTGACAAGACGTGCCGTGGCTGGGATCGAACGGCCTGTCTGTGCTCGAGTGTTTTTGTGTGTGTTTGTGTGTATCAGAATTTGAGGAAGTGTTATGCCATCCAGCTCTGAAGTGGTGTGTGAAGAACAGAGAAGGACAGGAGCGGCCAAACAGGCTGAGGGGGACAGTATGTGAGTGTATACACTTGATACACACTCATTCACACACATATCTCACATTCACAGTGAGGAGAGTGACAGGGTGTTTTAGCTAAAAGATTTTTTTTTCACAATTCTCTTAATTTTCTTTGCATAATTCTTACCCAGGCTATGCCTGATGTCTAGAATGCACTTTTAGAAAATACTGACCTGGTGTTCTTGTAAATTGACTGTGTATTGTATTTAAAGAGTTGGATATGGAGCGGAGCAACAGTGGAAAGTGATGTGTGGAACGGTTGTGAGGTTAACATTTATGGACTACAATTTAAACAGTTTTGATGCCTTTTAAAAGTGAAGGTTTTTCTCAGATGTTTAGAGGTGTAGTATCACTATCTATGTGTGCCACAATCATTAAATTATATTTTATTCTTATTTATTTCTTCTACTCCTCCTTCTTCTAAAAATATGTATTATTTGTTTTTTTTTTTATATACACATATTTAGTTGTAACTTTTATTACTGTAAATTTTAATACTAGTATTACAAGTATTTAATTTTATTAATTTATTTATTTGCTTGCTTGTTTGATGGATTTTCAAAATGTATTTCTCAGACCATTAGAAGTGCATTAGTAATACTATCTGTAAGTGTGCTATACTCCTGTTGATTAAATAAGATTGCATCCATGCTTATTTCTTCAATAATAATAATAATAATAATAATAATAATAATTATTATTATTATTATTATTATTATTATTATTATTTCTGTTATGGTTATATATATTTAGAATATTTTTTTAATTTAATTATTTTTTCAAATAAATTCTGTTTTTTAATGAACTAATAATTTTTATTGCTTATTTATTTTATTTATTTATTTACTTATAAATCAATTAATGATTGGCATAAAAAGGATATCAAAATAGATTGTTTTCTGTTGATATTTCAACTTCTAGTTCATAGCCCTAGTTCTGAGAGACAGCGTTCTTTTCTTCTGTCTCAGGTGATTGTTCATGGATGGGTAGACTGCTCAGGTACAATGGAAGGTGATAATTTGAAGGTGCTAAACAGCTACAGCAGGGATGATAATTTTCCAGCCCAGGTTTCACAGGTGACAGAGGGTTGATTATAGGAGGTGAAGACCTTGAGAGTCTGTGCCGTCACCTGTGTGAATTGCTGTCAAAGAGACGCTCACACAAAGACACTTATGCAAACTCATGCCGCTGTATGTCTCACACTCCTGTTGTCACTCTCTGTGGGACGCCAGTTCACGTGTGTGTAATTCTTGACAGAAATCTCTACAGTCATGGTTAGTAATAACGAGTGAGAGTATTATATTCATTTTATGTTTAAACAGTGTGCTGTGGTTTGAAAATAAGTAGCAGTAACTATACGTTGCGTAACTGAACACTCACCAGCAGCTGCTGTTGTTAAAAAATGCTGGGCGTAAATCATCAGTGTTCAGAAATTATTTTGTCAGGGTGTATTTATCATTTTGAATAGCGTTTTTATTTTTTTACTTGTTTTGTTAGTGTTTGTGTTGCATATGTGACCCTGGACCTCAAAACCTTAATAATCTTAATATCCTAATGATTTTTGGCATAAAAGAAAAATTGATCATTTTGACACATACGATGTATTGTTTGCTATTCCTACAAACATACCTGTGCTACTTATGACTGGTTTTGTGGTTCAGGGTTGCATATTTGCCACAGAAAAACTACACAGTTGCTTGTTTCTTTTGTATGTTTTACTGATTTCCTTTCAGACACAAATGCTTCCTGTTACACTTTGAATAACTGCATTGGAGTGTCCTGTTTCAGATTTATGATTAGCCTTTTAAACTGTCATCTGAAAAGTTTTTAATAGCATTGCTATAACTTTCTCCATCCTACCTTTATGTTCCTTATTAGCCTGTATTTTGAAAGCGTGTGCGTATGCTCAAGCACGTGTATGTTCATACGTGCGAACGTGCGCGCGTGTGTGTGTGTCTGTGTGTGTGCCGTTACCCGTGGAAACTTGAAGCCCTGTCATAAAGCAGCTTTTGCCATTTTTCTGCTCACCCATCGTTAGCCCGTTCAACAATGGCCCTCTTGTTTTACCCTCTTTTATTTGATTATTTCCCTTCATATAGGTCTGGGTGGTGGTGCCGGAGCAAAAAAGCGGCCTTCTAATATTTCCTTTCAGGAGTGGCTGGTGATTTAGGGGGTCTGCGAAGGCCTGTGGTTTTAAGGGGGTGTGGGGTGACCGAAGGGAAGGGAGCAACAGTGACACCGTAGCTCAGGAGTTACTTATCGCCATTGTCTATAAAAGGGCAACAGAAAGACACGGCAGAGACAGAGGAGCGGGGGGCTTCTAACGATTGAGCGGGGCGAAAGCGGATACCCCAAGACACATGGCCCCCAGTCATGAGACCCCCTTAGGAACACCAGCGCGGGGTGTCTTCTAATGCCACTAACCAATTAAACAGAGGTCAGTGCGTGATGAAACATTAGCAGCGGCAACAATTCATGAGTCGAAGCATTCCAGGCTACATGAGAACTCATGCCGAGAACTTAACTCCTAATCCTCATAAACGTATCGCAATATTGTCAGCTATATATGGGGCCTTTCTCTCTCCCTCGGCCTGCCAAAAGACAAGCTGTGCTGCCCTACACTTATTGATTGGTTTGGTTTGTTAGCCGTCCATTGTTATTGTGTAATCAGGCCTGAGCGGGAGAGGGCTGACAGGAATTCATATGAGGCCGCTCTGGCTTAGCTGATATATTCTCTGCTTAATATGCACAAAGGCCAACGGATTGGACTTATTTACTGGAGAAACAGATTGAATTATTAATAAGAATAAAGGGAAGCGCTGCGGTGGCTCGCCCGACTGTTCCGTGAGTGTAAAGCGGCGTTTAATTCGATGAAATACGACGGCGTCAAGGCTATTTCCCCTCCTCCGTCAAACGCCACGTACTGTAGAAGCGGAGCGCCTTTTTGTTTTATGGCTCGTAGGGAGGAATTAAACGATTCTGAAGTGTGCTTAAAGGAAAAATCCATCTCGAAATCGGGCCTTTATTCCAGCTAAACGGCAGCCACATTGTTCCGTTCTCAGCCGTGGGTGCAGATTAGCCGGGTGGATGTGAGTGGGGTGGTGTTATGGTTGGGAGGGATCGGGGGCAAAACTCATGAACCAAGCGCTCATGGGCTGAGCCGCCCTCCCAGCTCTCCTAATGAATTATTAACTCCAACTGACAAATACTGTTACGGGGCCCTGGCTCAGATCTGTTGCGTTTTCGAGTAAAATTGCTGTAGACACATGTTACAGGAGAATGGAGTCAGCCTCTCTCTCTCTCTCGCTATCATGCCTCAGCAGTTTGACTGATGGCTGGAGACTGGAGGGGAAGGCCTGAGAGACTGAATATTTTAGAGGTAAAATAATACCACTTGATTTACTGTGTAATACAAAAGAAGTGCTTTGTTTCGCTCGTGAAGGTGGGGGTTGTTGTGCTGGAAGCTCCGGCTCTTTGGATCCATGAATAAAAAATAGAAGCAGAATCGCTCGGTCTTTCGTAAGCACTCGCCCCTTCCGCGTGCGCCACTGAACTTTGCTCTTAAATTTGATTTTCAATTAACGCTCTACAATTTGAGAGATCACTTTCTGTTTGATATAATTACAGGAAACAATTTATTGGCTGATTAAAATTGAGGCCTCGGTCTCGCTAAAGAAAATAGGGGCGCGGAGCGGTCTGGGTCTCCGGTGCCTTCCTCTGTGCTAACTAACAGACTTAGCTTGTTTGCACAGCTGCGGTATCCCGCTTGATTAACTTCCATTGACTTCCATTGTCCACTTCTGTTGGCTGCCGCAGAGCTCATCTAAGACTTTGCGGATGTGTTTGTGTTATTTCTGTAAGCATAACAAAATTCTTAATAGGAGACAATAGCAGCTCGAGTCGTTTTAGTTTTTCGAAAGCTCACTTACCGAACTGTATTAAACAATTCATATTGAGAGTGTGAGGCTTAAGTGCTCAGCCATGTGTGCAAATTGATGGCACGTCTTCAAATGAAGTAGTCATACTTTAAAGGGCCTGAGAGCAATTG
This sequence comes from Cirrhinus mrigala, assembly GCA_036247105.1. Classification (NCBI taxonomy): domain Eukaryota; kingdom Metazoa; phylum Chordata; class Actinopteri; order Cypriniformes; family Cyprinidae; genus Cirrhinus; species Cirrhinus mrigala. The sequence goes on along the minus strand of CM070013.1, from coordinate 35,879,071 downwards.
GGCCTGACAGCCCGTTGCAGCCCACACATCCCTCATGCGCCGAAGTGCACGGCCGCCGCACGCACGTGAACAGATTAACTCACAGTTTGGTGTTAAAATAATCTCTCCCGGTGTCAAATTTGTTTTCGTCCCACGATGAGCCACATGCTGAAAAACTTGGCAGGGCTGGGAGATGGAGTTCTGGAGGCACCTTGGGCTGCCTTCATTACCCAGCCTGCCTCTCTCTCATCTCCCCTCAGTCTCAGTGGGCAGTGGAAGGACATTAGCTCACCTGCAGCCCGTGACCTAGAACGCCCATGCCCTTTGTCCAAGCTAATGTGGCTAGCGGCGGCGTTTTGGCCGTCTCTGCCGAGCCTCTCATCGATTCTGGACGTTTCGGACTCAAAACAATGAGCCTGCAACCCTGTGGTCAGCAGACGGTCGCGTGTATGTTATTGTTCATGATGTTATGAGCGCTGGCTGTCTAGTGTAAATTACTGTCTCCGAGCAGGCAATTTAAAGGCCGGTAGGAAAGTTGTCTTGGCTGATTTTCAACTCACTATATCAGTTGCAGCCTTTTGTTTAAGTATTTAAATCAAGCGCTTAATTCGATTAGCAAGTTAAGTTTATCCTTAGCAGTAGTTGTAGAATAATTTCATGAATTGTTATAAAAATAACAAGTGAATTATTGATTTATTTTATTTTATTTTATTTTAAATTTAAAATTGTAATTTTATTTGGTTTAGTTTATTTTGTTTGGTTTATTATTTTATTTGAATTTATTTTGGTTTTATTTGGTTTATTTTATTCTATTCTATTTTACTTTTTTATCTCATTTTAGTTTATTTTATTCTATTTTTGTTTAATCTTGGTTTTATTTGGTTTATTATTTAATTTTATTTTATTTCGGTTTTGTTTGGTTTATTATTTTATTTTTGGTTTTATTTGGTTTATTTTATTTTATTATTTTCTTTTGGTTTTATTTGGTTTATTATTTAATTTAATATTTTATTTTATTTTGGTTTTATTTGTTTTTTTATTTTATTTTATTATTTTATTTTTATTCTATTTTATTTGGGTTGTATTTGGTTTATTTAATTTTATTTAATTATTTTATTTTATTCTATTTTTACTTTATTTTATTTTGGTGTTATTTGTTTTTTATTTTTATTTTATTTTATTATTTAATAATTTAATTTAATTTTGCTTTTATTTGGTTTATTTAATTTAATTTTATTTTGCTTTTATTTGGTTTATTTTTAATTTTATTTTATTGTATTTTGTTTTTATTTGGTTTAGTTTATTTCATTTTTTTTTTTTTTTTTTTCCTGGAGAAACACTCTAGCACTGGAAATTTGAGTTTGCTGATGCAGAGTTGAGGTTTACGCTATATGACATGATGACTTTTGTTTGAAACAAATGAATTTACCAACCCTATTTTATGAATTGGAAATTCGGTATAAATATTTGCAAAGTTACGTCCCATCTGTCACAGCAGCCTGCTAGAATTAATCCTTATGTATAATTGCAAAAGCAGAAAAGCACAATCACAACCGAACTAAGGAAAATGGCACATTTATAGACTCAATATGAATGTAATGATCAAAATCCCGTTAAGTGTCAGCGTCTCAGCGTCACCGCTCTTTTTGTGGTTGGTGGCAGGGTTAGCGCTTTAATGAGAGCGTGTTATATGGTATGGTAACCCTCTTAGCGCGGTAATCAGGCGCGGGGCGGGGGGATCGGGCCTGCCTCAGGCAGCTCTCCAGCCGCAGCTCAGCACGTCCATTTACATTAAACAAAGGATTAAGAGGGACCCCAGTGCACGCCGTTTCTCCCGCACCGAGCTCAGAGCCATTGATAGGATCTCCCCAGCTCTGATACCGGTCCAGTCGTGGGGTTAGATGTGGCGCGGAAGCTCAGAACAGCAGCCAAGTTCATATATATGTGATGCGAGGGTGCTCATACAGAATGAAAGCCCAGCTCCAGCATTTCCTGTCTGACATTTGCAAGACTGTTCATTCGGAATGAAGTTGTTCCATTGGAATGTTTTGTGACAAACATGTTTCCTCTTCTCCTCTCTCAGCAGAATCATGTCTTCCAAGCAAGCCACCTCTCCATTCGCCTCGACCCCTGACGGAGGAGAGGATGGAGTGAATCAGGAGCGCATGTCCTGGGAGAAAGAGGAGAACACGGAGTCACTAGTCGCCCCTCAGCTGCCCCTGCACAATCTGCTCCACAACAAACCTCCCCCGGAGGAGCTCCAGCCAATCAGCAGCAGCGTGCCGCCCGAATCCGACTGGGACAGCCTGATGTCGGCCCAGCAGCGCATGGTGAGCGCCACTGCCAGCGTTTCATAGCTCATTTACGTGTGCTAACACAGGCTATGGGTGTTTTTAACTTTCTAATGAGGTGTAGATGAAAGATTGCATTATTAAAGATAGTTGGCAGGATTCAAAGAGTGAGAACCGTCTGGTTGAGATGATTCGTCTAGAGCTCTACGGATATTTTCCATTTGTGACACAATCTTACGACATTAACACAACATGGAGTAAACCTCCTGACTTATCCCACATCTATTCTCCCAAAACAAACACACACACACACTCCTGCAGAGAGGAATCCTCAACCCAAGGACACAGCTAGAACAGAGCAGGCCTCTCCGGAACACTTTTGAATGAAGACTTAAGACTTTGCGATTTGCCAAGGACTCGGCTTTGAAGTTTAAGTCCCCCACAAGTGCCTGGAGATCCCTCACACTGTAAAAGTGCAGGAGAACAACGTATTGAATTGCATTTCACGTCAGAGCGATTTTATGAATCTATAAATAAAGGGACAATGAGAAAGCGGGACTGGGAGTGGGAATTCGAGGGAGTTGAGGGAGCCGCCCCCCTCCTCCGTGGTGGTCTCTCTAGACCGTGAGGCATAGAGCCCAGACGGGAGACTGACAGCCACTTATTGTTCGATGCTTGTAAAAGGGAATTCTCCATAAACCCTCCCTCTGCTGCTGCTGTTGCTGGCCCAGAGCTAGGTGACTCCGACTAGTCCCTGAGGTCTGGACTCCCCCTGGCCCGGCAGCACCCGGACGCCAAAGCCCACTTTAATTAGCCTAAAAATTCTGCTGTCATAAGAGGCTTTTTAAGAGCCTTTTCTTTATCTAAATTGCAAGAAGTTTGCATTCCACTGATGGGAACATCACACCATGTGACACTAAATATATGTGAGGGACAGCAGGATGCACTTTTGCACCCACAGGACAGATGCACAAATTGGATTTCTTTAAAATCTCAAATATTTCTCCAAGACAGCAATCAGATTAAGTGGAGGCCAAATGGAGAATTTTTCTCCACTACTGTAGGAATTTAGAATTTAGAAGACATCTTCACAGTGTCTTTATTTATTATCAGATGTGCAAGGATATCAAAAGTCAAAAGATTTCAGTATGAACTTTGAACATTTCTGATCAAATTCTATCAAATTCTATCTGATTTTATTTTTTATTTTTTTTTTAGACCAAACTATCTTCTTTGTCTGTTTTTATTCCTCTAATGGAAAGTTGTAAATGTAATCATTATTAATATAATATAGCATAATACAAAGTCTTCACAAGTAAATGCAGAAGGCTTTAGCACTGCTCAGGTGGTGCTGATTCCTAAATTGGATTACAGAGAGCTTTTGTGATTGGTGTAATTAGAAAGGCGTTTCAAAGAATTGTTACCGCTCTGCTGTGGTTGGATATCCGCGGGATGATCTCTCGGTTTCCTCTTGATATAATGAGGGAAAGCATATGAAAAGTTAATTGTGCTCATTTGATGTTCAAGAGCAGCTGCTTGTGTTTGATTTGCAGTGAGCGATGCATTCGCGCTCGCCTGTCTTCACAGGAGCAGGACATCCTGTTGTTGAGTGAGGGTTTTAACTTCAGTGGAGTTGTAGTTTGCTTCAACTCTCAATGATGAATATTTCACTTTACTTTGGATAAAATTGACTGTAAATGTAATTTGAAGTATGTGCAAACTCTTAGTGTATTGAGTCATGCATCACGATCTGGTATGTCAATATAAATGTAGAGACCATGAAATAAAATGTGTGTATTGAGTGTATAATAGAGTGATAATGGTCCCTGCTGTTGGTGTTCCAGGTAATCTCAGTGATGCCTGTCTAAAAGCATTATAATATTTGTGTGCCCAGCAGAAAATCTTATTGCTCGGTTATTTCTAAGTTCAGGAGACTTAATGAATTTGCTAGTTATGTTTAATTTAGATATCAGTTTGTTTTAGATGTTAGTATGGGGGGCCATTTCTGCCTTTAGAAAAAAACAAAAAAACAAAAAAAAAACCTGACTTTATACCTCACAATGTGACTTTAAAAGTTTGGGGTTAGTAAGGTTTTCGAATGTTTTTTTTTTCTGTGTTATTACTACGTTATTACAATTTCAACAAATAACTTTTTTCTGTTTAAAAATATTTTTTAAATTAATTTTTATGTCTGTCATTGCAAGCTGAATTTTAAGCAGCCATTAATAAGTATTTAGTGTCATCTGATCTTTCAGAAATAATACAGAATTCTTCAAATAGAAAAATTCTTTTCAAATTTTGTATCTTTTCAAATTGTCTTTCTTGTCACTTTAATCCATCCTTGCTGAAAATGTTTTTCTTTCTTTCTGAAACAAACTAACAAACAAAATCTTACTGACCCCAAATTTTTGAAAAGTAGGGTATTCATATAAATTGGTAGGGTTTTTCTTAATAAAAAAAAATCTTTTAAATTCCTATTAAAAAAAAAGAAAAAAGTTAAGAAGAATTTGATCAAATTGTGCTCATAGAAGAATTTGTCACGATTAATCAGTTCAAAAGAAAAGTTTATGTTTACATACTATATGTGTGTGTACCATGTATATTTATTAAGTATATTTAAATACACACACATACATGTGTATATATTAAGGAAAAATATGTTAGATTTCTATGAAAAATATGTATATGTAATGTACATTGTATATAAGTATTTACATACAAATACATATAATTCAAACAAATATTTTTTTTAAATATATTGTAGGGCTGTCAAACGATTAATTGCGATTAATCGCAGACAAAATAAAAGTTAAGTTAAAATAAGAGTTTGCCTAATAAATGTGTGTGTGCTGTGTGTAATTATGTATATAAAAATGCACACAAATTAATGTATATATTTAAGAAAAATATGTTATTTATGTACAAGATATTTTTATTTATATATATTATAAATTATATAAAAACTTAAAACAAATTCATATACTTGTAAATATTTCTTAAATATATACGTGAATGTGTTTGTATTTATATATACATAATAATTACACACAGTACACACACATATTAGGCAAACTTTTATTTTGTATGCGATTAATTGCAATTAATCATTTGACAGCCCTAATATATAGATATATGTGTGTATTTATATGTACATAATAAATATACACAGTACACACACATATGTTATGTAAACGAACTTTTATTTTAAATCGATTAATCGCAACTAATCGTTTTGCAGCTCTAGATCAAATATGTTTGCGTGCATCTGACTTTGGCAGACTTTAAAAACGTATGTTTTTAAGAAAGTCTTCTTTTACTTTTGTTGTCTTGTACAAAACAATTGAGATATTCAAGGGATCGCGTCTGTAAATTTGACATTCTGCGTGTGTTAGCAGAGGCTCCGGTCTATGCCAGCTGATTTGTGGGATCTCATTCCACGTGTGGCTGCCACATAATCACACTGCCCTAATGCCCGTCTGTGCCCTGCTCTCCAAAACATACACCTGCCAGTTTTTCCTCTCATAGATGGAGCAGTCCTACGCCAAACCCTTCTCTGTCAGGACTCCCTCTCCACTCACTAATGTGCTTTTGCACTTTATTTTTACAATCACTCAGTAGTGTGTAGAGGTACTGGGCTCTGTGTAGGATCAGACAAACAGATCGCTTCTCCCTTTCGTTCTGTTTTCCCTCTCTGTGTACTCGCTCGGGGAACACTGAACTATCAGCTGCAGACAGAAGCCCAGTTAACCACTAAACCACACACAGGTGGGACCGCAAAACAACAGCAGGTTGAGACAGGGGCCAGATTTACGATGGCCTGGAGGGTTCCGCGAAGAACAGCCACCCGCTCGAGAACCAACAAATTACACCGCGCTCGAGCTCGGCTCAAACACGCACTTGTAACCTTTGCAAAGGAATTACAGCGATGACAATTGTAAAGAGAAAAGAGTTGTTAAACACCATTTATCTGCTCTGTAATCATGTATCCTAAACTCACTTTCTCTAATACAAATGGTATGTCTTTAGTGCTTTCCAATTTTTGAAGCAGTTTTTAAATGTGATTAAATTGCTCATACTCTGACAGTTTAATGTCTATTTTAACATAAAGTAAAACTCCTTTGTGTTCTCCTGCAGGAATCGGACAGCAATAAAGTATGTTCCTTATACTCCTTCCGGAATAACTCTACCTCTCCACACAAGCCAGAGGAGGGGGCCAGGGAGCGCGGCGACCTGCTGAGCAGTTCAGCCTTCGGAACGCCAGAGCGCCGCAAAGGAAGCCTGGCCGATGTGGTGGACACACTGAAACAGAAGAAACTAGAGGAGATGACAAAGACAGAGCAAGACGGTATGGAAGGTTTCAGCATGTTTGTGTGTGTCCAGATTTAGGAATTTATGTGTATGTGAGCAAACGTTCTTTTCCTCTTAGCGAGAAGCGTTTGTTGGCGTGCGTCGATCTCCTCAGTCGCTCTGTTTTCCTCGTTCGCCGTCTCTGCTTCTGTATAACTCTGTATTCTTTCTCATTCGCCATAATCCATCTCTTTTCTCCCGCCGTACGCACGCACACACATGCAGTCTTTTAACCTGGGAGGACTGACGTGGCTATGTTTTCCAGTTTGTTCTGAACTGAGTCCAGTGTGACAAAGAGTGGGTGGCACTACCCCTCAGCTTAAGTGTGGTCTCCGGACGATGCCAAACCAAACTCTCAGACCATAAAACACACGCCACGACCTGACGCCAGGAACATTACCTTTTTATTCTTCAGTACAGACGACAGCATTCATGCCGCAAAATTCATCTACAGACCAACTCAAATAGCTCCAAGAAGACTTTTTTTCCTCCATGTGTTTAGGGCCCAGAAGTATCCAAGGATTTGGCAATTAAATTCCAGTGATATAAAATGATATGAAATACATATGTATAGCGTTAGAATTTTGTTATATGAAGGATTTATGCTTTTGGGCACATTAAAGTTGTGCTTCTACAGCAAGTTGCTTCGTAAAAGTACTGTAAAACTCCAGTGCTGTGGCTGAAAGGAGAATGTAGTTAATTGATAAAATTTCTTATTTTGTTTTTTTTTATTTGTAAATAATTTTAATGAATAGTGTGATGCAGATCATGCCGCAGTGGAGCGAGTCCTCTGGGAGAACGACCGAAAAGCAAATACTGGAAAGAGTTGCTGAAACCGTTCCTCTCCTCGTAATTAGTGTAAAGCAGAAACCTATACAATCAAATATTACACACACACACTCACACTTAGACAGTATTGCTCCTTGGGGAGATACTAGTCTCATTTAAGCATCTGGGGAGCTCTTAGCCCGAACACTTGATCAGAGGAATAAATTAGGCCATAATTCAGTTAAAAGTATTTTTCCTCACATAGTTTTTTTTTTTTCCCCCTCTCTCTCCCGTTCTGTGAAGGTCTTCATATTAATTTAATCGTATTTGTTTATGGTCGGTTTCATTATCGCCAAGGGTTAGAGAAATATTTTGAATAAGAAAATAGGACAAATTAAATAAATCTGAGTGAGGGGCTGTCAGTCATGAATATTTTCATATTCATAATTGATATAGAAAATCATGACAGGCCATCCATTATCATAAAGGAGCTTCATTTTGTGGGGCGGTGCGATGAAATAATTTAACAGCAATCTAAATTTCTGTGAACTGATTTAAGATTTTTTTTTTTTTTTTCTCTAAAAATATTTCCACCTATAATTTGCCTGTCTGTCAATTAAGCTGCCGTATTAAGCAAAATGCAGTTTTGGAAATACCACTTAAAGTGACTTGCATTTAACTGAAGAAAAAAAAAAAAAAAAAAAATCATCTTTTGATCGTTTTTTCCTCCCCTCTTTTTTTCCTCACCTCTCAAGCTTAATGGTAACCAAAGATAGTGTGAAGGGCTTATGTCCTCCTAAGTTCCTCCTGTTGTTTCTATTAGGGTGTTTTTTAAGATGTGCTCTCAGCCCTCTGTGTATTAGGGTGCTATGCTAATGAGCCCCAGCTGGTATGTCCGGTTGCTGCAGTAATTTAAATGGTCAAGTGCAGCTCGTAATCCTGAAGGCCCGTATGTTTAGTGCAGGCAGGAGAGGGTGCTTCACTTCTAGTGTACAGCTGTGTTAATCTGCCCTTAATAATGGAGACAGAGCCGACCTCATGCCTCCACACCTCACACCACAATCTCCCCTGTTGCACAGAAATTAGTTCCTGAGCTCGAGAGAGACGAGAGGCATGCAGAGTTCAATACGTTAGCGCAGAGGTGCTGGAATGGAGCGGTTCTGCGTCCTTGAGGACGTCTCAGTTTGGTACAGCTGTAAGGGGAATCTTCAAGCCCGCAGTACCTCAAATGTCAGGATTAACCCCTTGCGTGACTCTGAAAGCAATTGAGAGAGCCATGTGTTGTCTTAACGACAAAGCACGTCGTTATGTTATAAGGAGCAAAGAATGGATGAGCTAAAAATATCGCTCTTATTAAGGGAACAACTGTAACCTTTCATTAGCTTGCTCAGCTAACTGGCTTAAAGGAAAAGTTTGCTTCTAGAACAAAAATTTACAGATAATGTACTTACCCGGTTGTCATATAAGATGTTCATGCCTTTCTTTCTACAGTCTTAAAGAAATTACGTATTTTGAGGAAAGCATTTCAGGAATTATCTCCATATAGTGGAGCTCTATAATGCTGGTCCAAACTCCCATCTCATTTTCCCCTCCATTTTTAAAATCACCCTACATTGCTGTTTTACTTTTTTTTTGTAAAGGGCGTTTGACCACCTTTGCATGTTAACTTTGTAAACACTGGGTCGGTACTTCTGCAGTGATGTAGGATGATTTTGAAATTGAATTGAATTGAGTTTTTCAACATACCCTAACTCTATTGACCCGGATTACACAGAGTACACATGCACATGGCAGAGCTAGACAAGATGAGCATTTGAGTTTAAAAAGTATATAAATTTGTAATTTTTTTTTTTTTTTTTTTTTTTGAAAATGACCAATCGTTTCGCTAAGTAAGACCCTTATTCCTCGGCTGGGATCGTTCAGAGCCCTTTGAATTGCATTTAAACTGCATTTTGGACGTTCAAAAATCTTGAAGTCCACTATATGGAGATAATTCCTGTTTTCTTTAAAAAACATAATTTCTTTCCGACTGAAGAAAGAAAGGCATGAACATCTTGGATGCGTAAAACAGTGTCTTTTGATTTCAGTCGAGTAGCCGTATATTTGGACATGCTTGAAAGGATGCATTCATATAGGAGCACACTGTATTTCATACGCGCACTTAATTGAATGTGCACCGGGGCCCTAAGAGTCAACCGCTCTCAAATTCAATCAGACCTATTAGAACCGTACCGCAAGTCAGTGAAACTGGACTGTCATCTCCATCTCTCCTCTCACTAACAATCCTTAAAGTGCCTTAAGTGCTTGTGACCGCTCTAATGAATGAAAATATCCTGCCTAGAGGACTGCATTAAGCTGAATAGTCACCTTCGCTGTAAAAGCACTACACAAGCCACCTCATCCACCGAGGAGGTCTTGGGATTTTTCTGTAACTGGTATTGTAAAACATTATTTATGGAAAGCTCTCCTGTGCTTACTGATAGTTTAAAATGCCTAATTATAGAGGGGGAAGAAATCAAAATAAAAAGAAAGTAAAATAATCAGGACAAGAGGAAAAATTAGTGTCCATTATGAAGATTCAAGGTGACCTTGTCTGGGATTCACAAGCAATTAAGGTCCTTTTTATGAAATGTACTTAAGTAATGAACTTTGATATATGAATCCTTCACTCGGTTGGTTGTTTTCATTGTTGCAGTTATGTGGGATTCTTCCGGAGCTTTTATGAACACTCCTTTCTTAGTGGGGTGATTTGTTGACCTCTATCTGGATGAACTGCACTCACCCTTATTCAACCTTGAATTGATTTGTTTGCAGTTGTAACGCTCCAATATCTGATTTGTACATTGAGCAGCATGTTTAAACACAGCCCATTCTCTTTCACCGAGTTGCATAACGCTTTATTTTTTAATAATAATTCTTGGCCTATCTGTAGTAAACAAATTTTATTATCGTTGCATTCCAAGATTCCTTTTTGCATGCCCACATTCCCACAGCAGATCTAGAAAGAAGCATCCGTACCTAGTCAAGAAGGCTTGCTGCCTCCTGCTCTAGTTTGGGCACCAGTGAACCAATGGCTCTGCCAACTTAGTCAGCAGTCTTGTATTGGCAGGATTGGCCATGGCTGCTGGTAATAGCTTGTTAGCTGCTAATCCACGCTTAGAGCCCTGTTCGTCTGAATGCCAGCATTACATTTTGCCGGCAGTTTGGTGGCAGGGGTTCAGTTCGGTGGCTGAAAAATAGACCATCCACGCAGCATGTCAGTCCTCTGTGATGCCTAGTCAGTAAAGAGACCGCACACGAAAACTATCAGTTTTAAATTATGCGTTTTACTTATTTATAAAAAAATCAGCCTGTTTGCCAGGATAATTTATTATATAATGTTTCCATATTCCTCATAAAACAGTTAAAAGACAAACTCCCTCATAAAAGCATTGAAACATGCTCTTTCTGAGTTTCTCGTGTCAGCGTCGCTGCACAGTTGCTCAACCCTGTGCACCCTTGCACCTATTTTTCCATGTAAAAATGAAAGGGCATGGTTGTTAGACACGTTTAGAAACATGTCAGAGCCAACAGGTGGAGAAAAGGCACTTTCTGAAAGCGAGTGAATTACGCCGGCAGGAGTGACCCGGGTGACAACAGGAACAGTTGCTAATGTGGCGTGGATGAGGGCTTTCTCTGGGGTGGTAACCCTGAGACCTCTGAGGGGGCAGAGGAGAGGCGAGGTTAGCGAATGGCTCTATACACCTGGAGCTTTGTGTATTGAGTCAGAGTTAATGAGTTTAGCAGGGGGGCAGATTCTTCATTGCCTCCATCCCACGTAAAGCCTGATCTCTGGGGCAGGGAGATATTTCCAGAGCCCCCCCGCCCTGCGGACCTTAGCCATTTCAGCAGCAGGTGAGCACCGGTGTGCATTTGAATAACAGCTGTGTGTGTGTGTGCTACCTTCCTGATCTGCTCTATGGGGGCTATCTGTCCTCAAAATCTCCTTTGAGGCACTCATTCCCTTGTTGAAGTATGTTTGCAAAGGCATTTTTTAGGAACCCGCCCCCCTCCCCTATATTTATACATTTCTAACTGAAATCTGTCCTTTTTTATCTTTTCTTCAACATCCAGCCCAATATCTCCAGGCAGCATGTGTCTTTTCCCCATCGAGATCGGGAGATTGATGGGTTTGGGCAGCGGGAGAATTGAGTGCAGAAAGCTGTTTTACCGCATGCCATTTCGGTTGCATTTTTATGACCCTCTTGAAAGGGTTCTTGTTGAAATAGCAGAGGGGCTAGCTTTGCTCTCCGGCTCCGGCTGCCCTGTCATCTACTTTTGATTTCTTTTCCGCCTAATTAATAACCGTCTTTGTTGTAATGATTCGTGGCACTGGCCCTGGACTTGGTGCATAATCAATGAGGTCGACCTTTTTAATTTTTTGGCTGGTGTTTGGACCAAACCTGAGATCTGGAAGCGCGCTTCAAACAGGACGTTTCGTCGCTCTGTTATGTCAGTCCACCAGTCACTCGGGTGGACGCTGGGCCAAACATCAATCGTTGGAAGTTTTCTCGCCTCCCGCACTCTTCCGTCTACCTTCAACCGTGCCGCTTGTCTGAATGAAAGCGTATGGGTTTGATTAATCCAAGTGTTCTTGTACACATGTCAAAATATGTTAGTTACTGTTCAGAGTGATGTGTGGATCTCAAGAGTTGGCAGGTAAGCTCGTGTGCGGGTGAGTTGGTAGCTCAGTAAAGAGCGAGATCTGGCCCATCACTTTTGTTTGAATAGGTAATGTAAATCTGCTGGGGTTGAGCAGACATGAGCTGGAATGGCTTGTTAGGACACATGATCAAAAGCTCGTCTCCCTGCTCTCCGCTCCTTGCCAGTCAACTCTCTTGTCACCCTGCGAGGCAGACGTTAAATAGATTTTTTTTTATTTTTATGTTGCGGGCATTCTGCCACTCTCTGGACTTTGACAAAAATGATAGCTCCTACTCCTCCTGTCTTTCCCCTCAGAGAGAAAGATGTGCTACTGACAAGCCTTCAGCACCAAAAAAAAAAGGGAAGATAGACTGATACAAACAGACTCTGGCAGCTCTGTTCAAAACCCTGCGCAGCCTGTATGCTTCATATCAAACATCCATAATACAAACACGCTTCCCAGAGGAGCGTGTGACGGGAGGGACAAATCGTTCCCCTCCTGACTGCCTAGTGCGGACCTCCAAAACTCTGTCCAGGCTCCAAATAGAGTGCTCCTCTTTCAGATGACAAAACAAGCAGCTGCTTCTGCCTCACTGTGCCATTCTCTGCGTCCGTATCACCTTCCCTCTTCTCAGATTCCCATTAGTCAACAGTAGCAACTGCTGCGGAGCATTCCAGGAGCCATCTTCTCTCTCGAGCTCAGCTGTTGACTCTGTCCCTCTTGTGTGGGACCAAGCACAACGCTTCCATTGTGCCGGTCTCTGTCATTGAGCTGGGGCTCTCCTGATAGGAGGAAACGGGTGTTTCAGGGAGACAAATCACAGCCAGGGCTCCTGAACAGAGCTCCATTTGTCCCCCTTCTCACACCATAGGTACGTCTCCTCAGCCGTGAATGAGACCTTCTTACACTGCACTTCATATACCTTTAAAGTACTGTAAACATCACATTAACATACCTTGGCATGTAAGTGTGCACTAGTGCATGTTTTAAAAAAACTAAATATATTAAGTTATATGTATATTAAATAAAATAAATGAAAAATAAATATACATTTTTCCCTAATTTACAGAAGACACCCACTAAAATGTCATTCAGTGTAACAATCTTATCAGGCATATTTACAAAAAAAAAAAAAAAAAGACAAAATTTGCCACTATCTTAGGTTTTGTTCATTTGCCAGTAAGAATTTTTTTACTCATTTATAACAATAAAATTTAATATGTTTCCTTATTATTTTATATATGTTAATATGTACAAGTCAGAATAAGCATGTTGTTTGAATTTTTACAGAAATTTTGTGTTACACTGAATGACAAAGTACAAACATTATTTCAACCAAATTTTGCCATTTTATTCTCCAAAAACGTATTTGAAACCTTAAAAGTTGACACTTTACTTACATTTAAAGTGCTCTCTATGGACATAAAATCACTTTTGTAAATTTCTTTTGACACATGAAGATGTATATATATATATATATATATATATATATATATATATAAAATGCTTTTAATTCGCATATTGTTTGTATTTATAATAACACAGTAGTGATGTTAGGGATTATAGTAAATAATATATAATCTAGTGATGGGCAATGATTAATCATGATTAATTGCATCCAAAATAAAAGTTTTTGTTTATATAATATATGTGTGTGTACGGTGTATATTTATTATGTATATATAAAGGCACACACATACTGCATATATTTTGAAAATATTTAAATGTATTTACATGTATATATTTATATTCATATAATTTATATTAGATATAAATATATTTAGATATATATAAACATAAACTTTTTCTTAAATATATACATGCGTGTATATATTATACATAATAAATATACACCGTACACACATACATTATGTACACAAAAACTTTTATTTTGGATGTTATTAATTGCGATTAATCGTTGCCCAGCACTAATAATATTTTATTTTATTTTATTTTATTTTATTTTATTTTATTTTATTTTATTTTATTTTATTTTATTTTATTTTAGTTTTAGTTTAGTTTTAGTTTAGTTTTAGTTTTATTTAGTTTTATTTTATTGTATTATAGACAACATTTAGAATACTTATTATTTACATATTTTGATTTATTTATTTATTTTTTATTTAATGTCATCCTTAAATACAATGGACTCAAAGAATGTCTAGATGTTATATCTAAAAGTGTCATTGCATTAGATAATACATTCATATCCAAATGGCATCTGCAAACAAATATTAGATTTTTTTTTATTATTATTATTTTTTGCAAGTATGTCTTTTTAATTAACCAGAAGGATTAATCACAAAGTAAATGTAAATGTCCAAATCACTTTTGCCTTAATTTTGAACACAGCATGTATGCTGTTTTATCATTTAAAAAGCAATGTTCTTAAAAAGGATCTTAAAAAGATATATAAACCTCCTTTTTTTTTTTAATGAAGTGACATTCATATTTTGAATTTGGATGTTGCTAATTTGTACAAAACTATTTTTGGGGCCACTGTAATAGGGTACGATGAAAGTTCTTGTCCTAAGTAACAGTGTTGACAAGGACAGCGTTGAGTCCTGCTCTTGTTTAACAGCGGTGTTGGAATAGTGGTATATGTGTAAAGCAGTACTGGAATGGAGTGGTTTTAATGAGCAAGCATCTTTATGTTCCCCTCTTGGTATTTGGATTAGCACAGTGAGAAAAGCAAAATGCTGATGCCTGAGAAAAGAGGACCACCCCATTAATTAGCCTTAAATCTGTCACTGCACAGCTGAACGCTGCCGGTGGAAAGTGCAGGACCCTTTATGTAGATTAAAAGCGGTCAGAACGAGATGAGCTGGACTTAACCTGTAAAGCGTGTGTGCATTTACGCTATATGAGTGTGAGATCAGCACCACCCGCCTCGTGCTCAGTTCCCAGGCATTGACTGCACATAACTGGACAAAAGAGCTGGTGTCATCTGACTAGGATCAAAATAGTGTCAATGTAACTCACACCGTAGCCACAGACGGGCCGGTGTGCCCAGCTAATGATTTCAGGCCACATAGCAAGACTTGTTTTATAAGACCCAGCTACGTCAGCTCCATCTGGTTGCTAATACCGCCACCCTTCCTGAAATTCACAGACACAACAGCTATCACAAGCCCTCCTGTACACACACGTACCTTGTTTTTCTACTCCAACAGATTATAGGGATAGTTCACCCCCCTAAAAAATATCATTTATTCACCCTTATGTAATTCTAAACCTGTATGGCTTCATTTTATCTGCACATCAGTGTGGTCCAGTGCTGTTTTGGATATTTGTGACCCAAGACCACAAAAACAGTCATAAGGGTTAGTTTTTTGAATAAATAAGCTTTCCATTGATGTATGGTTTGTTAGCATAGGACAATATTTGTCTGAGATACAACTATTTAAAACATATTAAAATACTGAGAAAATCGCCTTTAAAGTTGTCTAAAAGTACTTAGCAATGCATTTACTGATAAAAAATTAAGTTTTAATATATTTATGGTAGGAAATGTACAAAATATCTTCATGGAACATGATCTTCACTTAATATCTTAATGATTTAAACGAAAAATTGATCATTTTGACCCATACAATGAATTTTGGCTATTGCTACAAATATACCCATGCTACTGATTTTGTAGTCCAGGGTCACATTTGACATTCATTTTATGGACAAGAAAAAAATTCAAAATGTCATAATTTGTGTTCAGTACATTTTTTAATTGTTTATTTATTCCTTTTTTAGTTTGGATGTATTAAAAGATAAACAATGCACATCCAACCGATATTTTTTCTGAGTGTTAGACATTTACGGCTCATACGTCTCCTGGTGTCTTTCTCTTTCCTGCTCTCTCTTTGTTCAATAAGGTGCCATGGGATGAGATGGGATGTCAGAAAAAACAGATAGAAACATGTTTTATTGCTCGGCGAACGCTGCGGCTCGGATCATTGTAATTATTCGCTGTACGCCATCTCTCATTGGGAGTGGCCCCCATATAATTTTAACTCTGTGTAGGTCGAGTGGTTAATACGTTTTAGGACCCTGTCATCCATTACATGTCATGAAGTTCCAATGATAGCTTGAAGTTACGAGTTTTAATTCTAATTAATGGTTTTAGCGGGGTGGGAAAAGATTTTTTTTCCTCTTTTTTGTAAAATTCCGTCTACTGCAATTTGCGATTTGGGTAGCGAGGCACACTTTTCCCACTCCTTTAATTTCCCAGAGTGCCCTGTTTGAGGAGGCCTTCTCCACAGTGGTCTGGGTCTGACGTTGCATGGCGTATTTTTTCCCCCATATCTATGGTTTTTTGTGTCTCTCCATCTCTCACTCACTTTCTTTTTTCCATTCTTGAGAGGTGATGAAGAAATGAGCTTAGCTCCATGTGAAACGGCAGAGTTTTCCGTGCTCTCACAGCATGTTGCGGTGGATATGACCCCACGGCAGAGAGGAAAAGAAACGGGTCGATTTGAAAGAAAATACGGTGACCATTGTTGCAGAACCATGCAGGAAACAATGGTACATTGAGCGTGTTAGCTGTAGACGGCAAGCATACTTGCAAAGAATTGAAATTCTTAACCTTTTGAAGTATTATGGTTACTGGTAACTGCGCCGTGTCGTCACAACCTCTCATTATGCTTGCTCGGAGATCAACAGACAAAGAAACTATTTCATCCACTTAAAAATTCGCATACTTCTCACAGCGTCCTGCCGCTGATAATGGGCAGAAGTAGATAGATTGTGTCTGTATTGTTCACTGGTACTCCACAGGCGGATTGTATTCCTGCGTGCAGCTGTGTGGGCTGAACCCGCCAGTCACTGGTGGTCTGTGAAGTAGTGAGAGTGTGCAGTTACACGATAGCGTGTGTGCGAGAGAATGGAGGTCGGCGGCTAAAAATAGTGACCTTTTGGGCCTGTGTGCGCGAACGCTGAACTCTGACATGCTGGTAAACAGAGTGCGCTGCACGGGACCATAAACATTTTTAATTGTTGCCTCATAAAAGCAGAGAATGTCAGTGGCGGTAGCGGAAAATATGCTTCCTTAATTAGTCAAGTGAGTTTTACAAAGAACGGAGATGCCTCCTTTTAACTTGCACTTTTTAATGCTTTCATACAGCACTGTTTATTACTGTAAAACAGTTTGCTTGTGGCTGTAAAACACGTTTTAGCACATACCTAGTTTACTAAAGATCATCAATTTTAAAGCTGTTTTAATATTTTTCTCGAACATTAAACATCAAGGCTTCAAGAAACGAAGCACTCTGTCAATTACTTTACTCAAAGCGAGCGTATAAACCGAGCCGTAACATTTTTATGCTTGAAATGTCTTCTATTTTAATGTTACCAGCACATCATCTTTTTGACGCCACGTTATATTGTGGGTAGAACCCCTCAAGCACGTCCAAGTTGTTCCGGCATTTAAGATGAAATAAAGTATCGGTGACGACTCAAGACAGTTGGCTTCACAGCAAATTTTAATCTATTCATGTGGATCCTATCAGTTTCTTTTTGTCCCTAGCACCCGTTAATTTACTAAATCACTCTGAGCCGAAATGATCACAGTAAGCGACATTATTCACACGTTTTTATTAATTCAACGTAGACGAATAAAAGTGAATGTTTTGAAGCACTGATTAGCAGAAGGGTTTATATCTGACAGTTAGATTGCAGGGTAGCCAGCATAAAAATGGCTCCTCTGCAAGGTACCTGGTAATTTAATTCTTGTGTGAAATTATTATAATTTATTACAGTATGTGGGCTCTAATGATTACCGACATGAAATGGAATTTATAAATTAAGATTAAATCTGCATATCTGTTCTTATTTTGTACATGTGTTCAATCCTGTCAGCAGTGTTTCAAGATGATTTCGTAAGATGCAGCCTTTGTGTATTTGTGACCATGGACCACAAAACCAGTCTTAAGTAGCACGGGTGTATTTGTAGCAATATCCAAACAGTACATTGTGTGTGCTAAAATTATCAACTTTTCTTTTATGCCAAAAATCATTAGGATATTAAGTAAAGATCATGTTCTATGAAGATATTTTGTAAATTCCCTTCCATAAATATATCAAAACTTAATTTTTGATTAGTAATATGCATTGCTAAGAACTTCATTTGGACAACTTTAAAGCCGATTTTCTCAATATTTAGTTTTTTTTTTTTGTTTTTTTTTACACATTCAGATTCCAGATTTTCAAATAGTTGTATCTTGGCCAAATATTGTCCTGTCCTAACAAACCATTCATCAGTGGAAAGCTTATTTATTCAGCTTCAAATGATGCATTAATCTCAATTTAAAAAAACTGACTCTTATGTCTGGTTTTGTGTTTCATGGTCACATTTATATATTTTTTTTATTTTTATATTAACAATAGTTTTATACACAAAGTCCTAACACTTGATGTTACAGAATTGGATGAGGAATTTATTTTGGTTGCAGATTAGAAAACAAATACACTTATACAAATAAAATAAAAAAGATCTACACAATAGACAAGGGACAAGATGGAACACAAAAAGTCTAAGTTATTAAATATGAGAGTTTATTTTTCATACAAAGTGTATATATTAAATGAGAGACAATTCTGAGAAAATGTTTTTTAATTTTTAAGCCCATCAGCCCATTTTACTATTATTATTATTTTTAGCAGACCCTCTCAAGTAGAAATTTGATCTTTGTTTTGGAGGGATGGATTTTAAGTTCTTTGAGTTCTTTGGCTGAATGAAGCTTTTCCTGTCCGTGTTTACTGAAGATGTTTCTTGTTGTGAGTAAACCGTAATGAGCAGCAGCAGCAGGCAGGAGCGGAGCAGTCGGGGTGGGCCGCCTCTGAGGGCTCGCTCAGTCTGAGAGGAGGCTAAAGAGGACAGGGGAGAGAAAGTTCATTTTGCTATCCAAGCATTAAATGGTCCTAGTTTTCTTAAAAGTGACCTTGTGGGGAAGGCAGCGCAGCCGAGCTCCGGCGCAGCTCCTTCCAGCTGCACACATGGCATCCATCGGGGCACAATCACGCGCAGTCCCAACACCTCAGGCTCGGACATATGTTGAGTTTTATTTCATTCTTCTGACATTAATCCTATTCACCAGCTGTTCTGCCAGCTGCCACTCTCCAGCTTAAGAGGAGATTGCAGTTTTGGGGGCTCGGAGTATGGGCTTATCTTGGCTCCTGATCTCTCCACACTAAGTTCTGATTGGATTCCCCCCCCACCCCATCTTGGGCCCCCCCGCCCCTTCCTCCCTCCTAATATCTCCCTCCTCTTCTCAATCTGTAGGATCCTTGAGTTGTACTTCTCTCTCTAGAAATCTCTCTTTCAACTTTGCTTTAATTTTGTCTCGTTCTCCTCCTCCTGTCGGGGAAGGGAGGCTCCAGGGGTGTGTTTTAATCGGCTGCCCAAGTCTTCAGAAGATGCTGACCCTCTGCTAGTGTCTTGCTGTCTTCAGCGACATTTATTATTCAGTTTTCTTCTTGTGTTCGGTGCCCAGAATCTCTCTCCTTTTTAAGGGTGAAGGTTCCTGGCAGAGCGTCTCCCTGCCGCAAACATGCCACGAAAATAGTTTTTATCCACAGCTTTGATTGAACTTGAACTCTTTATTTCTTCTGTTTCACATATTTCAACTTTATCTCTCCCATTCACATTACTAATCAGCATGATCTATTTCCCTGTACGTCTTTCATTGTCCGATGGAATTTCTCTTGTGTCATTAGTGCTGAAGAAGTACCCTGTCGTGGAAGGCCTGGCCAGCGTGAATTGATCATCGACGGCCGCTCACTTTAATAATTCAACCCTGATTAGTGCCGAGTCCTGCAGTAAAATGGATTGAAGAAGAGGTCATGTGCTGCCCCGCTCAAGAGGTGAAGCCTCTCGGGAGTGGTTAATTCATATGTGCTTGATAGACACGTGTCCTGTTTAGATAGGTCAGGAATCGTGCGATTGCTGGGACGATGGGGTCAGCGCTGAGATTAGCACCTCAGGCCTGCCAAATAAAGGAAATGACACTACAGTCGTGCACTATTTTTAATGTATTTTTTAATAGCACAATCAAGCCGCCCAAGCTGTCAAATTTTTACTATGAATATTTTGAAATTATTTTTTAAAGCTGCAATATTTATCATTAATATTTTCATTATAATTGCTGTTGTTTTTAATATTGTTATATAATATTGTTATGAGTAGTAGAAGTAGTAAGTAACTAATGATGCTAACAGGAAATAAAAGACTAAGGTTAGTCAGTCTATTTACGGCAGCTGTCGACAGGAGGAAATGGCAGCGCGGTGTTCGAGCAGCCTACAGGTGACTAGCAGAGATGCTCACTAAGTGGAATAATGAATAGTATTAGGTGTCAATTAAATCAAGCCTTCCCCGAGGTGCAGGTGCTCGACAATATACTGACACATCTCAAGGAGCTGAAGCCTCTTCACCCATGCATGCCAATGGGTGCATTTGCATATTAAAGAACCGAAATTATTTAACCGAAGCAAAAAACACATGCAAAAAAGAAAAAAGGGGCTTGTGGAAATGATCGAGGTTATTAAAACTGTTGACAGGGAAAGAAGGTAATTGGCAGAAAATGAGGGAAACGCTACTGTTATACAGTGTTGTGCGCGTGTGCGTGCGTGTTTTCTCTCTGTCGTGATTTTTAAGCGTGTGTGTGTGTTTTTTTTTTTTCTTTTTTTTTTTCAGCCCGACTCTTCTTTTTAGCTGTTAGCATTGTGCGCCGTCGCCTGGGTGTGTAACCTATTACGTTTAGATTGCTCCCTTGCAATTAGTGCCCTTTTTGTCCTCACTTCAATAACGGCGTGATTATGGAGACTTCAGGAGCATTCGCCGCCGCCGCCCCAGCTAACAGCTGTTGTCTCTGGAACTAACGACGGGAACGACAAAACATGTTTTCTTATGCCGTTTCACTTTCCTGTCTGCCTCTTGTAATTATTATACTCTTATTTTGTGTGATGATGGAGTCTTGTTTTAGTGGCTCTGTGATTAAGACATTCAGAAGATTTTCCCTCAGTGTTCTGTGCACGCTTGCGTTGGCGTGTGCGCGTGTGTGCATAGCTTGTGACTCCAGTTTGTTTTTCTAAGGAGCTGGAGGGAAATAGGAAGAGAAAGAGTGCGTTTTTAGTTTGCTATTGACTGCGACATCTCTATTGTACGAAACAAATCCAGTGGGAGAGAAGCCTTGAGATGCGATTTTTAGAAGGGGGGGACAGTGTTTTTCCAACGGGAGCCAAGGAGAATGCTTGGAATAACTTGTTTTCCCTTCTAAATTGCACAAAACTCTCAATATTCTCTTGACCTTGACTGCTTGACTACTTCTCTTCTTCGTTCAAGCCTTTTCTCTCATAACATTATTAGAAATGAGAGTGCTTAGAGGATAATTATTAACCCAACTGCGACACTTGCAGTGAGAGCGCCCTTCAACCTGGGTGGCTTCAAGTGGAACCATAATACCTCTTCCTCGCTTGGGCCTTCTTCCTCTTTCTTTCTGTCTCTCTCTCTTTCCGTTCGGACTGGGAACGGTTCCTCGGCTTCATCGTTAGAGGGTGCGTTCAGAAGAAAGCCTGGGAAATTTATATCGTCATTGTCAGTTGATCATTGATTTGGTAATTCCCGGTTTTTCCCTGAGGAGCGGGCCGCTCATGTGCTGGACCGAAGGGGGAGGTTTGTCTCCTCCTTCCTCTGAGAGAAGATTCTGAGCACAATAGTGATGGTTTATTGAGAGGAAGAAGCGTAATGTACTGTAGCTACACTTCATTGAAAGTCAGATTAAGGATGTAGTATTCGGTGGACAATTGACAATAGACAGCGCAGGGACAATAGGGCAGTTCACTGAGGACAGCTGTAATGATGTGTGTACTGTGAAGTGGAGTGTTTCGGGAGAGAGTCTCGCTCTCACTCTCTCTCTCGTTTCTCAAGTGTAAGGATTGATTGGGGGAAGAGCAGCTTCCTGTGGTGGGGATTACAGTGGCGGTGTGAGACCTGGGGGTGCTGGCAGATGTTCTGGCTGTCTGCCACAGGGCAGGACTCGTCGGGATGGGGGTACACCCTCTCTGCTCAGCACAACTTCATCTTTAGGGGCATGACACAGCTCCATCTTACATACACAGCCGTGGAGGTCATTAATGACAGTAACTGAAGTAGGTTTCTACATAACTACATTACATTCATTTAGCTTGGATGTTTGAGGCAGTTAGACTAGAGAAATAAATGCGGTCTTTAAGCCACTTTCTGGACTTTAAAGTCAACATGAAATCTTTTTTCTTTTCATTTATATACATTATTTTAGCATTTATTACTTTGTAGAATCGAATAACATTACAAAGTAAAATGTTGGTGTGAGCTGTATGTATTATTGTATTGTATTTTATTTTAAAATAATTTAATTTAAATAATACAGTATTACATATACACTATCATTCAAGTGTTTGGGGTCAATACGATTTTTAAAATGTTTTGAAAAGAAGTCTCTTATGCTCACCAAGGCTGCATTTATTTGATAAAAAATACAGAAAAACATGTAATGTTGTGAAACATTATTACAATTTAAAATGGCTGTTTTCTATATATTATATAATGCAATTTATTTTTGCAGTGGCAAAACTGAATTTTCTTAAGCCATTACTACAGTCTTCAACATTACATGATCCTTCCGAAATCAGTTTAATTTGCTGATTTGGTGCTAAAAAAAACATTTTTTATATTATTATTGGTGTTGCAAACAGTTTTACTGCTTAATATTTTTCGTTTGTGGCAACTATAATTCTTATTTTTTTTAGGGTTAATATACTGAAAATTTTCTTTGTTACAATGTAAAGGTCTTTACTGCCATTTTTGATCAATTTTAAAAACCATTGCTGAATAGTAATAATTAAAAATCTTACTGACCCCCTTTTTTAAAGTAACTTGTATTCATGTATTTGTTTATTATATTTATTATTAATGTATTTATTATATGCATTTTATTTTAATTAAAAAAATAAATAATTTAAATAATAAAATATTGTAAAATGAAACTTTTTAATATATAGCTTTATTATTTTCTTTCATTGCAGGTAAGAGCCAAATGCTACCTGCGTTTTACTGTTCCACTGTTATGGTTTCTGTACGACATGCAGTTTTGGCTCTGTATTCCATCTGGTGATAAAAACTATTTACACTGAACACAATTGCTAAATCTTTGCTGAGATTTACGAGCACTGCTGCTTTTCCTTTTCATCTGTTTAAGACCATCGGCGTAATCTTGTCAGCGGATCTTTGCTGTAGGTGTCTTAATTGAGCTGCTTTGTGAAGAAGAGCAAGATATCTCTGGCAGCAAACCGAGTCGTTGAGATCAGATTGTAGATGAGTGGTTAAATACGCAGGGGCCAGGTGTAGATCAACCATTAGTATGTCAAGGAGGCACTGGAAGGTGGTTACATCACATGCCCGTTTCCTGCACTGAGATCAGTAAGTCTCTCTGACTTTACAACTATAATGGCACTTTCATAGACTGAGGGCTTTGGCTTTATCAGGCCAGAAAAAGGATTTCCCGAGTGTGCTTCCTTCTAATCCTGGTGTTTTGACAGGGATGGTCTCCCGAGTGTGCGGATGGGTGACGCTAAGTCAACACCCACTCCGAGACATAAGTCTCTCTGTTTCTCTCTTCATTGTCTTCTCGTCTCTTAGAATTAGATCCCAGGAGGTTTTAGATCAGTGGGTTGTCCTCCAAGCCTTCTCCCTAGTGCCTGGGCTATGTCATATCAGTGGGACGGGCAAGGGGTCCGATGTGGCAGGGGCTAAGCCGTCTGTTGAGATGGGGGAACCTTGGGAAAATACGAAAGGATGCAGATAAGAGCTATTGTTTTCATTCCAATCTCATCTGGGCTGAATTGGTTTCCCTCGAGCCAAGCCACGCTTCATCCGAGAGGAGGAGAAGAGGGCATGAGGAGATTTTTGGGGCCCTCGTGGGATAACGACAATAAAGTCAGTGCTCGCTTTATTTATCTGCTCGTTCTAGGCCTCTGACAGGCCTTTCCAGACAAGTACAAGTCTTTTCCACACTTCCTCTTCAGTTTTCAGAGTCTATAAATGTCAGACTGTCTCTGAACTCTTTGTATTTTGAAATCCGAATGCAAATGTGGGAAGGAAATGTACCTTGTTCAATGGGCTGTGCTGCGTTACTCATTTGAAGTAGCAGCAGCGCTGAGAGATGAATGGATGTGGCTGAAGCTTTGTTTGATTTTTCAAAATGAATGGTCCACTTTTGTTTCTTTACATCGGTAATATGTTAGTATGACATTTAAGTATTATCCAGATGTTAAGCAGTGTTTCCATTGGCATTAGTGCTCTCTCTGGAGAAGATGGAATGCAACTTGGGAAATTGTGCAAAAAATATCCCCTTATTATTAATCTAAATTCCTTTCAAATGTTCTAGCTTTATAAGGGTACTTTGAAAAAACCCAGACGTCTGTCTCATTAACCGCTTGTTTGCCTAAAGTATCCTCGCTTGAAAACGCAGGAAGAGCCGTGCAATCTCGAACCGTAGTGGACAGGTTGTTTTCCGTGTCCGTCATCCACAAATGCTGGACATTCTTCACCTCTCTCAGGTAAAAATGTGTGGAGGACAGCCTCACCACATTCCAGCTGTAGTGTGTGTGTATGTGTGTGTGTGTGTGTAGGAGTGAGGGAGCGGCCACTCTCAAGGGAGGCAGAGTGGAGCAGAATGGGAGCTGGCACCGCATTATCTCCAACAGTTGGCGCATTCCTTAATGATCAAGTGCTGGAGAAGCATCTGTGCACTGCTCTGTGTTGGTGTGTGTGTAAGACGCAGAGGAGGAATATGGGAAAAGTCTTCCCTAAAACCTTTTAACCCCCCAGGACAGATCCACCCCGGCCCTGTGCCATAAAAGGAAGTTTCTCTGTTTCCAGCTCTTTTTTCAGCCTGGACGAAAGAATGCACTGCTATTTGTTATACATATATATGCTGGTATGTGTGTTGTGTGTATGTGGTTATTATCTGAGGGGAGGAGAGTGTTGTGACAGGAAGCGCTTTTATTCTAGAGACCTCAATCACACACACATAAAACACGAGGTCAAGGAAACAAACTGTGAGCCCTGGATTGGGAAAGCCAGCAAAGTAGAAATAATGTTAGAATGACCCAAACGGAGGTGTCTTGTCGTTCCCTCTGAAATGGAGGAAATGGAGAATCAAAGAAAATTTGACCTCCCCTTGATGTGACCTTGCACTGTGTTAAAGCAGTTGCCATCACCATAGAAGATAGCCTTATTTATTCATTTTTCCTTTTTATATTATTTTTGTGTGTGCGCATTTATTTTCTTGTTGCCTATGTACATATATTTAGATCAGGTCAGAAGTATTTAAGATCAGATCAGAATTTTTTTAATTATTTAAACATTATGTATATTTACAGCGTTATGGATAATATGAATAAATAGGAGGGAATTGACTAAATATTGCACTAAACAGTGGGAATATTGCACTGAGGGGGGCCTTGGGAGTCAGGCCTGTGGGAAGAAGCTCTTGTAGTTTTTATTATTATTTTTATTTTTGTCTACAAAAATAGAAGGTATTTTTTTATTTTTTGTTATTGACTTTTTATTTTCTGTAATGGAAACCTTTTCTTTTCATTTCAACTTTATACACTAGTGTTCAAAAGTTTGGCGTCAGTGCTTTTTTAAAAAAAAAATAATAATAATAATAATAATAAATAAATTTAATTTATTTAGCAAGGATGCATTAAATTGATCAAAGGATGACAGTAAAGACTTACGCATTGCTACAAAAAAGGGCTTTCATAAATATGTGACCCTGGACCACAAAACCAGTCTTAAGTGGCATGGGTATGTTTGTAGCAATAGCTAACAATACATTGTATGGGTCAATCATTAGGATATTAAGTAAAGATCATGTTCCGTGAAGATATTTTGTAAATTTCCTACCGTAAATATATGAAAACATAATTTTTGATTAGTAATATGCATTGCTAAGAACTTCATATTGACAACTTTAAACTTTTTTAATTTTTTTGCACCCTCAGATTAGTTGTGTCTCGGAAAAATCCTATCCTAACAAACCATATAAATGGAAAGCTTATTTATTCAGCTTTCAGTATGTATAAATCTAAATTTCAAAAACTTTACTCTTACGAAAAATCGTTTTTTTTTTTTTTTTTTTTTTAGTGAATGGGATTTAACAGTGCTCATGATAATAGAGGCATAGCTGCGACGTCAGTTTTTATGGCATGAGATGAAGATCGCATCACACCACATTCATAAGTGTGATGATGTCACTCACTGGGAATGTTCAATGGCCTGGAGTACCTCAAGATACTGTATGACTACAATACACGCAGACACAAAGCACGCACGACAGAATAGCCAAAGTCATTCCCATTCTCATGAATTGTGCCCTTTTGTTTGGCAAAGCGTGTTCACAAATGATCCATTGTGTTCGCGAGCGGTTTAACTACGGCTTACGGTGCCGGAGGGCTGTCAGCGGCGTGCAAGAATGTCTGCTTTAGCCCCGTGCCCTTTAGCCTTTCACACAGGGAACAAACTCTACTCTTCCTGTCCGTGATGTCATCGAATGGCAACATGAGACCCGCAGCCTCTCTGCTCAGAGGTCACGGCCTGCAAAAAGAGCTCCTCAGCTTGAAGAAGGTAGAGATCTGATCTTGATGTATTAATAAGCTGTGCCTTTTGAACACTTCACCCGATTCCTCTTTTTGTCCGCTGCATTTGTTCGGGTGTTTCTCTGTCCCGTGTGCACGTGTGTTTGAGTGCGTTTGTGCGATGGGAACAGGCTGACCCAGGCTGCGAGCTTCAAGCTCTTGCTGGTGAGCAGCGTGTTCTTTATCAACGACCTCGGGGCCGCGGCTCTGCAGATTCCAGCCATTCCTCCTCCTGATTCATTGTCTGCCAGACAAATGTTAATTGTTTTCATCATTGCCGGCTGTGCGGGGCCAGTCAAACGGGCCCATCTCACCCCGTCTACCTTCCCCTTTAATGTCTTTCTTTGTGCGGCGCCTCATTCTTATCACTCTTTCAGCCTCTCCGGCTGACCTTCGACAGACCAGGGGGTCACGTCTCACATTATCCACATATTATATGTGTGCTCGTCTTTGTGTTTGTCTCTGTATGTGCGTGATTGAGAAATTAAGGAACACCATACCTGCCCTTTGAAAAAAAATAAAAATAAACAATTAGTACCTTTCATAAAGAAGATCCTTTCACACTCATAGGTAGAAACAGATTCACCTTGACATTTTCACTGAATGTAGTTGACCTAACTCGAAAATATTGCATTAGAGCATTTCATTCAGTTACAAACCCCACTGCGTTTATTCTTTTAGAAATTAAAACATTTTTTTATGACCTTTAGACATCACCCCTAATACTCTTAATGAACTAAGCTGACAAGATTTTCTACCATAATGCACTCAGCTACTGATCTCTATAGAATTTCACTTTATTACCGCGGTCCAGCCGTTAGAACGCACATTCGACAATTATCGTGCACTGTGGCTGTTGAAAGACAGGTGTGTAACATTCACTTTCCTGAGAAGCAGACGGAATTTATTTCTTTCAGTTTGCTCAACACACCTTTTCAATGGGAAGGTTTTTCCCCTTTTTCTTTCTGTCTTTTTTCTTTGTCTTTGAGGCCTCTTTTCTCTATGAGGACAAATTGTTTTGTTGCTCAAGGTTTGTGGGTCATACTCAAAGCTATGGATTTGAGAGTTACAGAGGATTTCAATGCACACTGTCGTATGAATGTCTCTTTGCTGCGGTCGTCTCTGTTATGGAGTGATTTCACTCAAACTGTGTTTGTAGTAATTCTCGTTTTATAGCTAATGTGCATTTTTGAAATAAAGCAGTACTTTTTATTGGCGTTTATATTGCGTGTCCATAATTTGCTGTTGTTTTTTTCTCTCTTTGTACATGCATTCTGTCTCATTCTGAGATGTTGCTTTTGTTTCAGAATCCTCCTGCATGGAGAAACTCCTTTCTAAAGACTGGAAAGAGAAGATGGAGCGACTCAACACAGGCGAGCTGTTAGGAGAAATTAAAGGTAAGAAGCCTGACTAGTCCTATCATGTGGTCCATGTGCCAGAATATGTCAGAAAGCAACCTTTTCTGGTCACTATATTGTTATTTAGCCCCTGGAATGGAAATTAGACATACGATTCTATCACGTTTGAACACACTCTGGTATAAACAGAGAAAAGGGGAGAAGAATGCATGTGTGTTTGTATTGGAAGACAGTACGGCGCATACACTGTTTATACCCGCCGAAGGTGTTCATGGGATGTGCTTTTTTTTTCTGCACGAGCAGGTCTTAGCACTGGCTGTTACAGAGACGTGTTTATGTAGCAGGAGACGGCACTGCACCGGCTCTCTGATAACGCGCTAGTTCTGCCCGGCTCCAGCCACGCACTCCTCCCTCGCTATCTCTGACTCTCCTTCTTTTCCCTTTCTCCGGCACACTGGGGTTTGTCGTCCATATCCTCAGAGCTTTACGTCGGCTCTTGTTTTACGGCCACGTGTTTTGATAACAGCCTTTTCAATTGGATGAGGTACAGGTGTCATAGCAGTCCGAATATGGGATGTTATAGCATCAGTATGTCAGGGCGCTTCTAATGGAGAAGACATTTAGGAGGCAGTTAATAGCGGGATTTAGATTGCGAGGGTAATAACATTGGAGAGAAGTGTTATTGTTTTTTTGTTCCCTCGCTTAATGGTTCCCTTTTCCTTCCCTGCGCTATTTAGAATTATGAATAACGTTTGTCCTTGGTTTTAATTATTGGATTAGACTTACTCTCTGCGGCGTGTGGGTGGAGGAGGGGTCGAGGTGGGGGGGGGCTGGAGAACAGGGGAAAAAGAAACAGTCGTACATTCTAATAAGTGCATTCATCGGCAATAACCTTAATGAACCCCCAAATGTAAATCACATCTCAGTAAACCAGATTCATTGTACCTGCCCCCGTTATGTGGCACCGTAGATCAAAGTGCAGCGAAGAAAATGGCGAGGAAAGATTTAGCCTTTTGAAAGGAGATCTTTTTAAATTACAGGGTATTTTTCTGTTGGATAAATGGCATTGGGTGAGGTCACGTTTAAAAGGTATAAACAGGTAGAAGGCGTTGATAATACCCCACCAGTGGCCTCCGTCGTGATTTCCAGCGAGGCTGCGGGCGACTGTAGAGAAACAGACAGAATTACTTTTCATATCATACCGGCAGCCTAAGGTTTCTAATTAGCCTGCCATTTCATATGACTGTAGACATTTCAAAGGCCTCCTTTGTGCTCCCCCTTACAAAATGTCTCTCTCTGCGTTTGAAGTCGGCCTGATGTAAATACGGGCAATTAAAAAGGAAGCTCAGGGTTGGAGACACACAAGGTCTGCTTAATTAATACACAAACAAAGGCACCAAGCTGGAAAAGAGAAAACACACACAACTTATGATTAAGATCTAAAGTGTTATGATAAATCAGAGAGCGCATTAATAGTCAGGTTAAAAAATCAATACAAAGGCCACACGTTCCTCCAGCTTGAAATTAATGGAGGAGAGCGCCGGATAAAAGATGGCACGAGGATGAAAAGGAAGCTGTTGCCTGTTTGGCCTTGCTGTTTTTGCTCTCATATTTGAACCGATGACATTGTGCATTCTACCCACAGTTCTTTGTGCCATTGTTGGCGCACTACAAAAACCCACCTTTGATCTTTGTTCGATAAATAAATCGACTGGGAATCGCTAGAACTGTATGGCTGGAAAAAAAATAAAGTTTCTCGCTGCTTTTCAAATCTCCGCAGCTGTTGTTTAAACCCTATACATATTTTTCACCTCGTGAACCTGTCGAGACACTACGCTGTGCTCAGAAACAGAGTTTAGGATCTGAAAAAAGTAACCGATTGCTTTAGGGGATAAAGAACAATAGTGAAGAGAAAGAGAGTGAGCGTGGAAAAAAAAATGCTGAAACTCACAGAACACTTAGACCTGTTTTCTAAAACGCTGCAACACGTCCAGACTTGCCCGACTCTGTTGCACAAAACAAGTAAACAAACTCATCACACCAGATCGCTTTTTGGTTTTAGACCTGTTCATGTGTAACGAGTTCAGTTAGCTCTTGTTGACGTTTCTCACATTTCAGGTGGTTTTGAAGCCCTGTTTATCTAGTAAAATGAAAATGTATCATGCTATTTGCTGCACAAATTTGAGAGGCAGCCCAGAATTGTTTTAAAGTCCTCTTAAGTGTTGCAGAATCCTACGTGTTTTCTTTAAGCCCCATGTTGACGGCGGCCCCGGCTTGAGGGGCAGCGGTAGCGGGCACAGGGCGTATAGGGGAGTCAGCTACGGATCGCTTTCCACCCGCCGCCACTGGAGCGGTGTGTTTGTTTTCATACCTGAGCTCAGCTGTCAATCAGGAGGAACGGTGAAGAGAGAGATGAGATCTGCAAAACAAAACCACAAAGCAGGAGAAGCAGGATGTCTGGAGGACGTCCAAACCACAGCAGTGCCTGCTCGATTGTCAGAGAGAGAGAGAGAGAGGGAGAGATATATGAACAAATACAGAGTAACACATCAGATATATGCCAGAGAGTGTTCATCACCAAATTTAACGCAAAGAGCAGTGCGGCTGGTGCAATTAAGACCTCTAATTTTTTTTTATGCGTATTGATTCGGCTTCATTTAATTTTTCTGACAATTAAAGACATCGGCACCCCCGCACCCTCGTTTCATTCTTTGAAGTACAGTATGCCGGAAACTTCCCAAAATATTTTAAATGAATATTCTGGTGGAATTCTAATTCGGCTTTGTCATTTTAATGGATTTCATTTGTGAATCAGAGGTCTGCACTTCTGCCGCCGAGACGTTTTTTGTTTTTATCGCCTTGAACGTTCAGATGTCCCTGAACTGTGCCGATTGTTCCAGCAGCTGGATTTACTTGAAAACATGATTATTCAATTTAACGTCAGCTTTATTCTTAATGGCTCCAATAAAGCCAGAGAACCCATGCTTGTGTAGATAGAGTATGTGATGTGACACTCAAGGATAAGCATAAACATTTTGTAAAACATCATGTCAAAAACATGAAGTATTATATAATAAGTCAGGTAAAATAAATAATTATTTTCTAAAAAAATTAAAACTTTGGCTGTTGAAGTTAATGTATTAACTCATTGTTTTTATGATGGTTATGCATTTATTCAATTTACAGTTAGTAGTTTCAGTTCTTTGGGATTTAAAAAAAAAAATCATAGATCCTCATAGATGTGAATTACCTTTATGTGTTTATATATTTTGTGTTTTATTATTAATAAGTAAATCTTCTAAATCATATTATTTCTATATATTTGTTACAATTTAAATTTGTTCTAAATATTGATTAACTGAATTAAATAAGTAAACAAAATAATAATTAAAAATATTTATTGTAGATTTATGTTCACCATATTTTATTGCACTTTGATTAATATATATATATATATATATATATATGCTTTGTTTTATATATATGTATGTATGTGTGTAGGTCAAAGATGTTAGGATGTCCACATCAAAAGAAATTTACAAAATTGATTTTATGTCCATAGAAAGCACATTAAATGCAAGTAAAGTGTGTACTTTTAAGGTTTCAAATAAGTTTTTGGAGAATACAATGTCAAAATTTAGTTGAAATAATGTTACATTGTCATTCAGTGTGATACAATATTTATGTAAAAATTTAAACAACATGCTTATTCTGTACATATTAAAAAATATACAAAAATAAAAGCATATTAAGTTTTATTGTGTT
Organism: Cirrhinus mrigala; assembly: GCA_036247105.1. NCBI lineage: Eukaryota > Metazoa > Chordata > Actinopteri > Cypriniformes > Cyprinidae > Cirrhinus > Cirrhinus mrigala. The sequence continues at coordinate 35,847,209 of CM070013.1, read as the reverse complement.
AAATGAGTAAAAAGTCGTACTGACAAATGGGCAAAACCTAGGATAGTGGCACATTTTAAAAAAGTATAACAACAAATTAGTATTTGGGGTGAAAGTAATTCGTCTTTTAATATGTCATAATTTTTTTTAAAACTGAATGACATTTTTGTGGGTGTCAATTAGGGAAAATGTGTGTTATTTATGTTTTGCTCAGAAAACAAAAACAAAAATGCAGTTAAATTAAACAGAAAACTTTTTCTTTCTTTTTTTTTTTTTTTTGGAAAAACAACAGCAATTTAAAGCAGTATTACACTTATTGTTTTATGCTTTTTTCGTCTTTGACCCACACACACACACACACACACACACACACACATATATATATATATATATATATATATATATATATATATATATATATATATTTATTTATTTATTTTATTTTTTTTTTTAAATAAGATGTATTCAACTAATAATAATAATAGCAATAATAATAAAAGAGGTTACAAAAAAACACATACACACAAAGCAGATTGGTTGTAATTTAAACATTTTATTCAGTTTTTCATTTTTGTACAAATATGTTACCAAAATAATTGAGCATCTTTTCAAGTGAGGCGAAGCAAAACACATTTCTGGCAGCTTTCTGATATTCAATCTGTGCCAGATTTGAAACCGTTTTCCATTACTCCTTTTAGGCATTGTTCCTGACCGAGAGAGAGGAAACCTTCTCCACCCATCACAGCGTCTGAAATATTCCTCCATCTCCCCCATCCTCCAGCAGCACGCTCTGCATTTTTCTCTCCCTAACGCCTCAATAGTCAAACTGTTTGCCCTTATGTACACAAGTGAAATATGAGCCACTGTAAATTATTATTCTTTGGGCCACATTTGCAAGATGAATGCGGGGAAAGCTGTGCTCCGTTTCTCTCCTAATGAATTGAGGAATTTAGCTTGTGGTGTTTGGCTGTAGAAAGGCACACCTTGTTTGCTGCCTCTCCTCACATGGTGTTATTGAAAGTGCTTGTGAACAGGAGCGCGTTGAGGGGAAGACAGTCATCGAAGCTGCCCGACACACACTAACACACATACACACACTGTTTAGACCTGAGGAAAATCACTTCACTAAACCACAGGGCATGCATTTAAGCTTTCCTGCTAGGCAAATATTTTCATTTATTAAGAAGATTCACAATGTCCTACCCTGTTACAAGCTCTAGTCCCAGGCTACATTGGTGGTGAAACCCAATAATGCAATTATTCACAAATTAGAAACATCTTTGCGTGATGTGTGCCGCTAGCAAACACCGGTTTAATTCGGTGTACCGCAGTGTCGGGAGAGCTAATGTTTATCAGAGGGTGGGTCGCAGAGCTAATGTTCCGCTCACGGCCGTGTAATGCCGTTTAAGAGCTGGCAGGGCCATGCCCGGGCCGCTTTAGCGCGTGTCACGCTGGATTTCCGACTACAGTAGAGTCTCCGGACTCTGTCTCCTCCCAGGGTCCTAAGGGGATGTACACTGCTGCTAACGAAATCGTTGTGCACAGGCACACAAGCACAAGTTAGGCCTTGAATGATTGTTGAGTCCAATCAGGGTTTTTATTCTCTCTAATGATAATAATAATAAAACAGGAAAAGGTCAAGGCATCTGAGTGAGTGACGAATGGCCGATTTTAAAAGTGCGTGTTCAAGGGCGGCTTCATTCTCAGCGGTGACCTCGGTGCTGATCTACTCTGATAGGAGGAACATTGAAATGCACACCAGGAGCTCTCTGTCCCGTGTCTGTCTGCGTGTGTGTTATGTGGTCAGGTTGAGCTGTTATCTCGGTAGGACTCTTTAATGAAGAGGTTTGTGTGATGCTGAGGATGCTGGGAGAAGAGCAGGGCTCTTGCATTATCTTAATTACACTTGTGAGCATCGCTGCTGTCGTCATTAGATTATTAGTCGGCATTAAAGTGCCCCATGAACGTCAAGAACATGAAGTGTGTCTCTGTTTAAGAGCCACTCTGTTGACTTTTGGTGTCAATCAAGTGTTTTTGAGATGGGAGTGGAAAAAAAAAATCCCTGTTGAGAGTGTGTAGTAAGATGTAATGGAGTGCGTTTTAATTTACTTCGCATACTTGGAGTACATTCCGTATTCTACTCTCTCTCTCTCTCTCTCTCTCTCTCTCTCTCTCTCTCTCTCTCCCTCTCTCTCTCACACACACACACACACACACAATTATATGTGACCCTGGACCACAAAACCAGTCTTAAGTCGCTGGGGTATATTTGTAGCAATAGCCAAAAATACATTGTATTGGTCAAAATTATTGATTTTATATTATACAAAAAAACATTAGGAAATTAAGTAAAGGTCATGTTCCATGAAGATATTTTGTAAAATTCCTACTGTAAATATATCAAAACTTAATTTTTGATTAGTAATGTTCATTATTAAGAACTTCATTTGGACAACTTTTAAGGCAATTTTCTCAATATTTAGATTTTTTTGCACCCTCAGATTCCATATATCCAAAAAAAATTGTATCTCAGCCAAGTGTTGTCCTATCCCAACAAACCATACATCAATGGAAAGCTTATCTATTCAGCTTTCAGGTGATGTATAAATCTCAATTTAAAAAAATGTACCCTTATGACTGGTTTTGTGGTCCAGGGTCACATATGTAAATGATTATCCAGAAAAGATTTAAATACTGTCTTTTGAGTGCTAAGAACATTAGCAAATTGGCAAAAAACAAACAAATTCTTTCTTTTTCCCCCTAAAATTAAATATTAAAAAGTGAAGTCTACACTATAAAAATGTTTTTGTAAATAAAACAAAGATTATTGGAGTATTATTGGATTTCACTCTTTTTCAGTGTGTTACTGCAGTTGCCATTTCTTTGTAATTATTTACTAGCAATTTCTGAGTGAAAATTGTTTCAAAGACATTTTTGCCCACTCTGTGGGACTCTGCGGGTGCAGCTTCATACGTGCTAACATGCACAGCTAATTACATTTAAATGCTCACAGTGCTGTATCCGGTTTGGCACAAGTGAATATCGAGGACAAGACGTTCGCCCTCTTTTTATAGCCTGGACAAGAGCTGTAAATTTGCATTATGCTAAATTTTAATGCGGTATTGAAAGGTTTTTTTGACTTGATGATTTGAGCTGCCATATGCTTACATGTGCAAGCAGGTCCTGGTGCATGCTAGTTAATGAAGTTTTATTGGCAGGATCAGCAGGGTTTCGATCATCGCATGGGGCAGCAGGCCAGGTAACAGCTGTTGGTCACTCCGTCTCAATTCAGGAGAAAGGGAAACTTGTTTTTTATTTAATGTATTATTGAAAATGATGCTTTTTAATCTTTTTAAAATTAATTATAAATGTAATATTTTAGTTTCAGTTTTATTTTATAACTTACATATAATTAGTCATTTTAATATGAAGTTTCTCTATTTATATATAGCCTATAATTTATTTTTTTTATGAAACTTTTCTTTTATCAGGTATCAGTTGCTGTTTAATGGTTCGTGGTTTTATGCAGTTGTGTAGGTTCGTATAAATGTCAGCTGAATTCTAATGATTTTGTGTGTGCCCGTGTGTGTTCTCGGTCTTTAATCTTTGATTTAGTTTGATCTTCACCCTTGGGTCTTGTCTTTAGATGCAACAAGGTTCTTAATAGTGATTTAACAGTGCTAACTTTGAGGTCACCGACAAAACACAATTCCCTTTTATTTGACATGAGCTCTCTTTTTTGGTATTGACAATAGTCGCAGATTCTTCACATAAAAGAACCTTCAGAGTTCAAACGGGGACCGTAAATACTAGTCCTTGTGTATGTGTGTTGCTGGGCTGAAAATCATTAGTGACCCTGTTTTTTTCCTTTTTGGTTCAGATGAGGGAATATACCTTTTCACAGCTCCCAGCCAGCAGCCATGTCAGGCACGCCAGTTATGCGCAGCCCGCGTCCGGACTCGGCCTGGGCACAATCGCTGCTTTTAGAGCCCTCTTAATTTACTTAGGATGGGCTCGCAGCATATGGGAGCATCCACAAAAGCCAACTGATGGAGAGACAAAGAAATTCCAGTATTCGGACATTAGGGAGGGAAAAAAGTCATTCAAATTTAGTCATAATGGTTCAGCTGTCCTAAGCAAAGGAAGAGAAGAGAATAGAGAGTCTTTCCCTCTTTCGCCCCCTTTCCTCTTTCTTCCTAGTGTGTGCCTGGATCTTTTATCTCTCTTATTCACTTGGGACTCTTCAAAGTAACAAGCTGCCCTCTCTTCCCTTGGTGCTGGACTTGGAACTCAAATTGGGGACTGCTTGATTAGAGGGGAAGGGGGGGCTGGGTTGGCCTGGGGTGGCAGAATGGCTGTTGGACAGAACAAATCGCACCCCTACAAAGTGTCTTTTATCTGGTGGCCCCTCTCTTTGACAGCTCCCTCTCTCGCTCATTCATTGCAGTCGCAGTTGTTTCTCTCCGGTATTTGAGTTGTCCATTGTGGGAAATGTCATCCAATCTGGTTTGTGACAGTGAAGGGAGAGGAAGGTGAATGTTCTGTTGACGTCGTCTCTCTTGCATATTCTCCCTCATTCTTTCTGTTTCCTCCTCAGCCAAAGGTCCTGAGTGGAATCTTGTGTCCTCGTTGATGAATTAGACAAACCTAACCTGCTCTCATTATTTAGCATCTCCTGGCCAGACCGTGTCAAGTCAGAACGACAATGCAATGAGACACCTTTACAAGAGCAGCCAGACTCGCCGATGTTAAGAGCAATGCAATATGCACCACTGCTCTCTTTGTCAGCACTCTACAGACAGATACAGGCCAAGCTCCCCCCATGCTCCCCTGCCAATAAAACTTTTATCTGCTTTTAAAAGGAATCTATAATTCAACGCAGGAAGACAGGATTCTCTATACCAAAACAGGACTACCAAAATACACTAGGCTTATTTAATTCCTACAGTTGAAGTAAATAAATATCTGCATATATCTTTATGTATTCATTCCTTTTATATGGATACATATTTATGAAATGTAAACTGTGCATGACATTATTTTTAATAAAATATTTTTCATATTTAACATTGTATTTTAGATTTAATGTGTGTTAGTAATTTTTAATAATGTTTTTTATTTAATTACATTTATCTATATATGTGACCCTGGACCATAAAACCAGTCATAAAGAGCTTGGGTGTATTTGTAGCAATAGCCAAAAATACACTGTATGGGTCAAAATTATCGATTTTTCTTTTATGCCAAAAATCATTAGGATATTAAGTAAAAATCATGTTACGTGAAGATATTTTGTAAATTTCCTACCGTAAATATATAAAAACTTAATTTTGATTAGTAATATGCATTGCTATGAACTTCATTTGGACAACTTTAAAGGTGATTTTCTCTTTTTTTTTTTTTTTTTTTTTTTTTTTTCACCCTCAGATTCTCAAATAGTTGAATCTCGGCCAAATATTGTCCTATCCTAACAGACCATACATCAATGGAAAGCTTATTTATTCAGATTTTTTAATTTATTTTTATTATATATTATATTTATGCTATTATATTATATTTATTTGTATAATATTTGAATATATACATATTTACATACATAGACTAGACTATGCTATTAGACCAATATTTGAAATATAATATATATGCTTCATAAATGTAATACTTTAATCCTAAAAAATATATATATATAAGCATGCATATAAAGTGATAAATATTTTGATTGATATTGTTAAATTTCAGCCTGTTTATTGCCCTTGTTTGGTATTCTAGTGCACTTATTTCTAAAACATTCAACTTTCTATAATTCACAGATAAGTTGCTGCTATAGTCAGAAAACAATGAAATCCAGAACAGGGAAGGGAAATCTGAGGAGGGGAAAACAGGAGTGAGAGAGAAGCGGGAAGACATTTTGGTAGCGGGGTGGGGTGGTTGGGGTGAACTCTGGACAATCGAGCCGGAGACGAAACAATGGAGCCTCTGTTAGTATGCTGTTGGTGTTTGTGCAGACCAGCACTCCACACACACAGAACCTGTGCTGGGCCCTCCGCAGTCTGCGGCCTCTTGGTAAAACTCGGCTACTGTAACACGCGTGTGTGCTCAGTTAACACAATATGTACAATAGTTCTACACCCAAATGTACATAAAAAATTAAAATGATGGTACATAACCTTATGGGAGTGTACCTATGAGTGTTGTACCACAGAATCAAGCACAGCGGATCGTGTGATTAAATGTGTGATTGAGTTGGAGGGTTGTCCGGAGAGCTCCTGAGTGGGCAGAATTGAGTCCAGATGTTTGCCCCTCGGTAGGATATGAGTCCTGTCCTCCCCCAGAGGCCCCTGAGATTCTCTGTTGGGAGGAGGAGCAAGCTATGCTATTTGACATCCAACAGCCCTTCTGACTTGGTGAAGTGTCTTCTCTCCCTTCGTCCATTGAGAGATGCTCTGCCGCCCCCATCCCCTTCTGACTCTCTCTCCCTTTCTGTTTTTGAGCGTGCACGGGGGCAGATGTCAGTCCCGACAGCAGCGGCCGCTAAATACGGCCCTTCATGGCACAAGCCAAAGGTTAATAAAATCGCTAGCAAATGTATCAATTTTACAGATAAGCCATTCACAACAAGTGTAGTCGGCTGAATAAAAAGTCAATTCAGGCCCAAGGAAACCACATGCAGTTGCAGTGAATGGCGCTTTTTAGGTGTCTTTTTTGAGAGAGAGAGGCTAAATGGAGAATTGCAGGCTCTCTCCTTCATCGCCGCTGCTGCCGCGCAAGCCCGGCCAGTAAATTGCTCTGAATGGGGGCTGGAGGTTGACAGGCCCTATTAAGACAAACGGCCTTCCTCATCGGAGAGATAAAATAAATCAGGTGTTTAGTCAAATTAAAATAGTTGAACTAGAGCGGGCCCCAGGGAGCCCCTTCAGAGAAACTCAAGACAGATGTGGCCAGGGGAGCACAGGAAGACACCCAGGAAAGAATTTAACACCGAGCTGGCCGCTAGCCAAGCCGATCGTACTGTTCTCACGGAGCAGCAGGTTACTGTCCGGAGGCAGGATCACTTAGCATTGATTAGCTTAAGGTACAGCGTGGCCTCATGGGAGGACGTGCAGAAGGCACGCACATTGTCTAGTGTGATTACGCCGTTTGATGCGTGCGAGAGAGATAATGAGAGCATACAGAGGTGACGGTGACCCTGTTTGCGAGAGGCACGTCGGCTCTGAGGTGTTTGCGTTTGCTTCTCCTTTAATGAGAATTGAGAGCAGTCATTACATGGCAGCGCCTCCAGTCGTGCAACTGTCGCACACGCACTTGCCCTGTATTGTCTGTCACTAATCTGCCACCTTCACTCGTCTTGTGACAGCTCCTCTTATTTAATAGGAACAATTCTATTCCTCACCATCTCTCCAAGATGCCGCAATCACCCGAAGTGGAAAGAGAGAGCGGGACTTGCGACCTTCGCACTTTTAATGAAGCCTTTCCGTTATCAGACCGAGGCTGTTTGGATGATACCATTCTCGGCTCTGAAAGAGCTAGAGTTTCCCTCCTGGACCGCCTTCTGCGGTCTTTAGGAATTCAGGACTGAGATGTACTATTTGGATGCTCAGCATTTGCTGGCTCTGTCCTGCCCTCTCAAGAAAAACCTGATCCCTGGAGCTTCTCGATTGTGGGCTTTTTATATCTCTGAAGTGCAGATCAATTAACAAGGCTCTGTTTTCCACCACTTGCTTTGTTTGCTGTTCGGTCTCTAGGAAAACTGACCTTTGCCTTCATATAGAGACTATATTTAAGAGGTGAGGGACATCTGGCTGATGTAACGTGAGATGTAAACCTTTTCTTCTCACTACTGGGAGAGTGTACAGGGTCATGGAAAGAAGACCCTTTTTTCTCTTTTACTGTTTGGTTCTTTGTGTTTGACTGCATGCGTTCTGTTCCAGGTACTCCAGAAAGTCTCGCAGAGAAGGAGCGACAGCTCTCCACCATGATCACACAGCTCATCAGCCTGCGAGAGCAGCTCTTGGCCGCCCATGATGAGCAGAAGAAACTGGCCGCCTCACAGATGGAGAAACAACGTCAGCAAATGGAGCTGGCACGCCAACAGCAAGAGCAGGTGAGAATGTTCGAACCAGGGTGGAGCGCCATTCAGAATTCAATTCAGAATCAAAGTCATAAATCAAAATTGAAGTCAGTGAATGTAAGGATGTAGAATGGAATGGTAGAACTATTAGAATGGTTACTATTTTGGAAGTTTGAATTTAGTTTGTATATTTCATCATAGTTGCTTGAATGAACTTTTGTGGACGAGTGTTGAAGAATTTTATTTCCCATAATGCATATTTGAATTGCGATTCAGTAAATTCCTTTTCTTGCCATTCCAATTCAACTTCCTGTGGAGTGTGGCCAATTCAATTCACATGCAGATCTCTTACTGGCTATTGTGTATGTGACTCTGGATCACAAAACCAGATATATAGGTAAATTTTCTGAAAGTTATTTATACTTTTTTATAGATATAAACATCATCTGAAAGCTGAATAATTTTCTATTTCCAGTGCTTTCCATTGGTGTATGGTTTGTTAGGATACGACAATATTTGGCCGAGATACAACTATTTGAAAGTCTGGAATCTGAGGGTGCAAAAAAATCAAAATATTGAGAAAATCACCTTTAAAGTTGTCCAAATGAAGTTCTTAGCAATGCATATTACTAATCAAAATTAACTAAATTAAGTTTAGATTTTTTTTAGGTAAGAAATTTACATTGGCATTGTATATTGTTGGATATTGCTACAAATATACCAGTGTGACTTATGACTGGTTTTATGGTCCAGGTTCACATATGTCTTATAAATCCAGTTGTTTTGTTTAAAGCCAGTCTAATGAAGATATTATCAGCCATGCATTACATATTCTCATTTTACAGCCTCATTTATCAGAGAAGGCACTTAAAACAAGATTGCTCTTATTTGCTTTTAAATAGGTAATGAGTTCTTCTATTTAGCGATTTAATATTTTAATTTAGTTTATGGCTTGACGTTTCACTCCTTGATAAATCGGGCTCTGTCGTGAGGAGGGAAGCTCTGAGTTACGGTTATTGTGGATAACTGATGAAATATGGAAGCACATAAATTGGTAGGGAAATTGATCACTATTAGATCAAACTTTGGACGAAAAGCATGTGTAGATCAAGCAAATGAGGCGTATTGAACGCATCAGCAGCTTATGAGCTCCGTTAATGTCGCACAAGATCCATCCACATCTTCACTGTTTTTATAGCGAAACCATATAATTGCTGTCAATTTATTATGCAGATGAGTAGGTGCATATTAATGTGGTCTGCATTTACCTGAAACGGATGTACGTTTTCAAATTCATCCTATTAATGTCACCCGAGTCCCGCATTAATATTCAACTTTATGAGGATTGTATATTCATTGTATGCTCAGCTGATTTTAATAAACGGTTATTTCCGGAATTTACTGTTCAAAAATGCATCCCTTTCCATTAATGACAAACAAAATTGAGGGAGAGGGACAGAAGAGAGAAAGCGAGAGGGAAAAAAGAGAGGGAGGGAGGAATGGGGGGGAGCCTGAAGTTAGGATGTCATTTAGCCATCCAGACACGACACAGTAATTAACTGTTGACACTAGTGAAGAAGCCAGCACAAATTAATCCTGACACATTTGCAGACGGGTGATATCTTACAGTGAACACTTTGTAATTATATTTGAAAATGAAAATTAAATGACACTTAAACCTAGGCTGTCAGGCTAACCGAGGAGGAGGAACGGGGGAGTCTGCAGGGGCTGGGAGAAATTGTGAGAGAGAGAGGACGCAACACGCTTTAACGTCGAGAGCCCACCCTTGGGCAGACCCGACCACTCCTAGGTTGCATAAACATGCCAGTCTTTCACCCCAGCGGCGCATCGCCCCGGCCAGGCCCGGAGCTGGGTATAATACACATTAGCAGTCCTCTGATTACAGTCATTAGGGTCAATTGGTGGACGAGAGATGTTACCCACAAGCTCTGATTGCATATATTATCTGTCTGCATAAATACACGGTACAATCAATCCAGTTGCTTATCATAGACTATGATAACGTACATTCTTTAACATTTGCAGGTTTCTAGCGATGTTCGGCTAAATGAATCACTTTGCTTTCGCAGATTGCCAGACAACAGCAGCAACTTCTGCAGCAACAGCACAAAATCAATCTTCTCCAGCAGCAGATCCAGGTCAGTGCTCGACTTTCACGTCTTGGTTCTGTCAAAAACCGTTATTTTGTTTTTACAACTGTCATCAATCACGTTGCAACTGTCACCAATCAGGATAATTGGCCAATGGTAATTCGGAAGGGGCTATAGATGGGTAGAATAATTATCACTCCCTAATTAATGAAGGAAGGGGGAAAAAAACAGAAATGAGAGAAAGCTTAATGACACCAAGTGGTGCCTGTTTGCATGTTTTGTGGAAAAGTGCCCTAAGGGTTTGAGACATGAAAGCCGGTGATAAATGCCTCTGAAATTACACCGTCCCAGCGCGGTGACGTGGCAGCGGCTCTGGAAAAACAGGCGCTACTATTTAGCCCCCTTTCCCATTGTCCGATATTGGAAAAATCACTTTGCGCAGTCCGTTGCGGCCGACGAGCCTGTAAACATACCTTGTTGACACGTAAATTGCGCAAACCTTACCTTTTGCAAATATTTGCTGCTTGCTTTAAGTCATTTTGAGTGATCTTTTGAAGGTCTCTCTTTATAAGTGTGCTTCAAGAATAGGCTCATTGAAAGTTTGCTCTTTGCTTAAAAATAATTGAATTGGATTAGTTGCAAAGTACACACTGTGGTCACCCAAATCCGTTTTCTTGCCACAAAGTGGATTGCGCTTTTTTCCCTCTCCATCAAGCAATTATGTGAAATGAAAAAATGGAAAGGAGGGAGAATAAAGAGAATGCTTACAAGAGCGCCATAAATAAATGTGACGTATATTGTGAAGAAAGAGGAGGAAAAGATGCGGCATGAGAATTAGTGTTTGTGAGTCGTCGGTTTGTGTGGTATGTGGTTCTCAATCAAGCAAGGTTAGCAGACCACCCAGTCGGAGACGTGGACGTACACAAGCTGGCCAGTGGCAGTGGTCAAGGTCTTTTACACACACCATACACACATAAAAGCCAAGGGCAAAAAGAGCAGCCCGTGCCTGGAGATACTCTCTTCCGTCTCGCGCTTTCTTTTTTTCCCGCTTGTTTTGCAAATTCATCGGAGACAGGTACAATGTTCCCCACTCCTCTTTTCTCTCCCAGATTCACACCCATTATGTCAGCTGGTCTTCTATTTTACACGCTCATTTCAATCTATACTTCTCAGTCCTCACTTTCACATCTCTACGTTTGACTTCCACTTCAAAGCCCCTGAGCTTGAGGCCCTCAGAAAGGAATCCAGGCCGGTTTTCTTCTCAACGCTCTACCTATCATTGTGAGGTTAACCATCAGCCTTTCTTTCTCCCTCTGCTCAGATGTGTCAGGTAAAAACAAACCACTGTCTTATTTACACAGCCCGAAGCACGACAGATTTATAGCTCGGCAGTAAAACCTCTTTCAAGTGCACTTCTCAAGAGAAAGGCCCAATCTGTTAAAGGCACGCGTTGTTGAAGAGACTGCAGAACTAGCCACTGTGCTACTACCACTCTTCCACGCCGTCTGTGTGAGAAGTGCCACTCTTCGCTTTCCAGCAGACAGGCCCCTACATGCTTACTGTGTGTTCAGTCGGTAGCAGTGGAGTAAGAGTTTGTGTGAATAGTTTAATTACTTTAGGAGTGGAGGCTGCTGGGTTTGGATATTCTCAGCTAACGACAGAGCTCATCCTAAACAGCTGGGCTATGCTATGCTGTCATTCCTGCTGTTCACTGTGGAGTAGCTAATTGAAGTTATGTTAACATAACTTTTTTTCAGTAGCGTGACATTAGCTAAGCTGTTGTCAAAGTGCAGAGGTGTAGCATGATGTTATCTGTCGCATTCAGGGTTTGAAATGAACACCCACCAACCCGCCAAATGCAGGTAAAAATCAGCTGTGGTGGGTAACGCTGTCAAATCACTAGCCAGTTTGGCGGGTTACTTTTTGTAAATTATGTTCACTCATTACTTTCTTGGGCAAGTTCATTCAAGCCCGAATTTTAAATACAGCCTAATTGCACAGCATCTGCACATATCTAGCTTACTTGAACACAACCGACAAATAACAGTGTGATGGGCGCAATGGTTTTGTTTGCACTGAAGCAATAACAAAGAGCCGAAAAACAACTGAAGACTCACAACGTGTCTACACCGGACGCGAGCGGCACGACAAAATAGAATAGAACTCATTTTGATCAGTGATGCCGTCTACACTGGATGCGGCGCGACACAACAAATCCCCGGCAGTAAAAAAAAGTTACGAATGGCCAGTAACTTAAAAAATTTAGTAGCCAAATTGGCTGGTGAGTGGAAAAAGTTAAATTCAAACCCTAGTCACATTGTATTGAGCATATACTCTACCATTCAAAAAAAACTACATTTAATGGCAAGTTCTGTCATGAAACTCCAAATGGCGCAAGCTGATGGGTCGTTAATTGATACTGATGATATTCACATCATTAAACTACTGTAGATGGTACAAGCTGATTGGTTCCTGTTGCATACGCAGCCAATGAGCTTGCTGCTTTACATTTAAATTGCTGGTTAGCATTCACTAGAGCATTTCACAGTGAGCTTTCAGAGTTCCTCTGAAACCCTCCACCTCCCTAGCTCCACCTATATAGACCTGCTATGAGTTATTATATATTCTGCTTGTGCAGCAGCAGTATGTCTTAAATACTCACAGCACAGTGTATGTATTGGCAGTAGCAAGTTCCTGTACTTGGAAGGATTGAAGACTTTTTGAAATACATCTGAACTGTAGTTTATGGAGCTCTGATCCCCCTTTTCTTGTCCAAGATTAAAACAAAAGAGACAGTCTCCATCTGTTGCAGTTAATGGCTGTTACACTGTAATCATACATAAATGTTTATACCAGAACACCAGCAAAAACAGAGACTGTAAGAAAGTCAGGCTTAAGATGTATACTATCTTATCGTGCCTTTTATCTTCTCTGACTTTGTTTCCATATATATCATTACCATTGCTTCCCTTTGCGACCCATTTAACTTCCGCCTCTAGAGGCCAAAGCTTGTCGTAAAGAAGAAGAAGTTGTCGTCGGAAGACAAGAGTAGGATGCAATGGGAAGCGAGAGGAGGAGGCTTGCTAATGCAGTTCCCTGGCACTCTGTTTTCATTAGAGCTAGCTCTACAAAAAATGCCCAGTGCTCTTAATATACAACAGCTTTGAGTTAATTAGTACTCCAAACAAGCTCTTCAGCCTTCATGTAGAAGACGTAAAAGTTGAGTGGTAAAACAGCATGCAAGGATTGGGTTTCCCCGCTGTTAGCGTGGAGCGTGTGCGTGGTTTAAAGAGCCAGCTTCCCCATCAAAGCGCTACTGTTTTGGCTCACATGGTAAGCGGCGTTTTAGACATTTATTGATGATGTAACTGATCACATCACTGGATTCCGTAAACGGGACTGAATGAGGTCCAAATAAAACCATTGGGCCTGTAACCCAATACAGCGTTGGCTTGGAAAATCAGTTCTGGTTTTCTCCGGAGTTTGGCACTGTGCGTTGCCCAAATCAAACCGCTTTTAAATTGCCCTTCTCTCTGTTTCATCACGTTTTGTCCAAAGACCTCCGCGAGATGAAGAGATTGAGTCTTTGTCTTTTTGGGAATTACAATGTCACTTGTTTTAAAGATAGCAGATGTTTAGATTATAGCGTTAGAGGCTTATCAGAACTTCAAGCTCAAGGTTTTACTTCTTATTTATTCCTTCAGCCAAAAGCCTCTTGTTGAGAAATTTCATATGGCAACTAATTCCGTCCAGGGACCGGATTACTGTTATGTGACTCAAGCACGAACTTAAAAGCGCCATCAGAGATTGAAGGAGAGGCTTAGGAACAATTAAAAACAAATGTCGAAGTAAATCTTGATCTCAAAGAGAAAATGTGTTACTTATGTAAGACAAGTAAAGCCGCACAAATAAGACCATGTAAAAGCCACCGCCTCCAACAGGAAGGCAAGCCTGTGTTGGTTGTTCTTAGAATCGGTATTAATCAAGCCAAGTGATTCGGGTTCCGCTGACCTGTTTACAAAGAGCCAGTCTCCTTGACAGTTCCACTCACTGTTTTATTCGCCCTCATGCCATTACAATCAGCTGTAATTGTGGATGGCTTCCTGTAGGAAAGGGGGGAAAAAGTGAGAGATCTTTAATATCGCAAGTCATTATCTTACACAGAAATTAGATTAAATGGAGCGAAAAGAGATAGTGTAATTTTCTGTAAAGAAATGGATTTTAGCCCAAGAAATACATATATATTTTTATAATGTATATAATTTTATACATTTATTGCAGTATTTATTAATCTTTGTTAATGTTAGTTAATAAAAATACAGTTGTTCATTGTTTGTTCGTATTAGTGCATTATTTTATACTGATTTTAATAACACATTAGTAAATGCTGAAATTAACATTAACCAAGATTAATAAAGGCTGTAGACGTATTGTTCATTCTTAGTTCATGTTAACTAAAGAAGTTAACTAATAAACCTTATTGTGAAGTGTTACAAATATTTTTATAAAATAATACATGTAATGTTATATATGTGTGTGCATTGAATATATATAAATATATAAATATAATATAATAAATATTAAATGTCTAAATATGAAATGTTTTTAATTTACGAAAAGATTTATTTATTTTCAACATATATTTTTACATTTATAGTGTATAATATAGAGTATATTATATATAATATATTAAAGTTTTATTTGTAGTTTTAATTTGATAATTAATATATTAATATTAGATAATTAATTGAGAATTAATAACAATGTTAACCAATAAACCTTATTGTAAAGTGTTACAAATATTTTTAACAAGTAATATCGTAATGGTATATGTGTGGTGCATTGAATGCAGTATGTGTGCATTGAATATAATCTAATATAATATAATATAATATAATATGATAGTTATACATGTATATTTTATTTTACGAAAATATTTATTTATTTTCAACATATATTTTTTAATTTATAATGTATAATATAGACTATATTATACATAATATATTAAAGTTTTATTTGTATATTTTTATTTATCAGACTAGTAATTTGCTAATTAATATAGTTATATTACATAAATAATTAACAATTGATAATTAACTGACAATTGATAGTAATTTTACTGAAACATCCATTGTTCAGAACTCTTTCAATTTTTAGTTTCTCTTACTTTTTTTTTTTTTTTTATAATTCTTGAATTTCTCTTTGAGCTTCTTGGGCTAAAAACCAAAACAACACTCTTTCGAGTAGTCAAACTGTACTGAGAATTTTATGACTAAAGTTTATAATCAATGTAAAGGTTACTCACTTTCCCATTTAAATTTCCTTTTGCTTTGCCTGAGCTCCCCATAATGACAAAATATGTCTGTGCATATGAAGTTAGAGCACAAAGGAAAAAAGAAAGCCTTCTTTGTCCAAGAGGTTGTCAGGAGAGACTGTTCATTGTCCTCTGAGCTCATACATCTCTTGCACTTAATACTTATGATTACAGCTGCCGTGCTCAGTTGAGATTTCAAAGGCCTGTACATGTGTGCATGTGTATTAGGTGCTATTGTTTTTCTCTCTGGGCTGTGTTTTGCGACGGCAGCTGTAAATTCCCAGGCTGGACTCAGGGATGATCTGGGCCGGGTTGACGTGCATCTCCAGCGCAGACTTGGCTCGGTTCCAGGCATTCCTGCACGCTGGGGCTGGTACGATGTGAGCTAAGGTGACGCAGGGAGGAGAACACACAGGTGGAGGCAGGCTCATCTTATTGTATACACACACGCACAAGCATCAAGAGAAGAATGATTCCCTCAAAGGTCAGCGTGAACTTTAGATACTGAGGAGAGGCGAGACAGCGGTGTGTTTGAGGAAAAATTCCCGTTGAGATTAAACAACTCTTTCTCTATGAGAATTCCATTATGACGCTCATATACTCTGTCTCATATCACAGCAAACAAGAGTTTATTAGCTCCCATCTCGTTCTCCCTCCTCACACAGTGCAGCTACGAGAGACAGAGAGAGATAGGCAAACTGAGCTCTGTTTGTCAACGGACAGAGATGCTGTTTGTCCGCGCAGGGCCATTGTTGTGCCGACGGTCGCTTCCTGTGTTTTAAAGCAGGCCGCCGGTTCAAACACTCTGTCATTGTACAGGCCTGGTTCTACTTATCTAACCCCAGGGCTCCGCTTCCTCTTGCTACTCTACTGAGAGAAACCTCCACGTGGCTGTCTTCCGCTGTCCTCCCCCCTTTCTTCCTCCCACCCGTCCCCCCTCTCTCTCTCTCTCCCTCTTCTCTCTTTCTCCTGCCAGCACCGGCTGGATCACACAGATCTCTTGCTCTCCATCTCTCACCCTCTTCTGGCAAGCGCCACTTCTCATCCACTTCTCTCATTCCTAGACTGAATCTATACACCTTTTCCTGTTTTTTTTTTTTTTAAAGCTGATTTTGGGGCAAGCAGGGAAATTCAGAATGGGATTCATTCATTTATTTGGTAGAATCTGTAATAGGTTACAGATTACAAGTTACCCTATTTAAAATGTAATGAGTAGTGTAACTATTACAGGTACTTTATTAAAGTAATATAACTGATTACTTTTTGATTACTTTTCTAATTTTAAATTTCACTTTTTTTCTACATTTTTCTAAACTGTTAATAATTTTCAAACATTTAAAGCAGGCAAGGTTAGCCTTACAGTAGGACTTTACACTGATTACTGTCAGACTTTCAAAATCCTTCATCACTTTAGCAACTTTTTCTTTTTAACTTGTTCTGAAGTTATATACAGATTTAAAATCATAAGAAATAGTTTAATAGCTATGATACTGCTTTTGAAATCAAATCTTTTGCATGGCTATGACAGGAAACACTGGCATCCATCAATGCCTTGGGGGAAAAAAATGGTTAATTTAAATAATAAAGCATATACACAAACCTAAATAAGAAATAAATTCCTAAACTCCTGAAACATTGGTGTTTCATAGTGCAATTTTAAAAAGAAATCAATCAAATTTGTATGTGTGTGAATATATTCAGATGTACACCCTTTGTAATCCTTAACATTTTTTTATAAGTAACTGTAATTTAATTAGACATTTTTTTTCTCAGTAACTGCAACAGATTAAAGTTACGTTTATTTTGTAATTAAATGACGTAATTCTGTAAGTAGTTACACCTCGACACTGATTATGTAATATATACAGTACAAATCAGTTTATATTATTTTTTTAATAAAATAATTATGTAAAGTATATAAAAATTAATATGTATATTAATTGGAGTTTACTTTTAACTGGACATCATATAATATAAAAGAGATGGGAAGTGATAGTGAAAATGTGAAAAAAAAAAAAAAAGTTTTGCTTATACTTACTTAATTTGTAATGGCTTATTCACATAATTTTTTAAAACTTTTTCAGTATGCTATTATAATGAGGAAAAACAAATTAAATCTTCACAGGTTGAGTAGCCGTTCCTTGTCCTTTGGTATTTCAAAACTCACAAAAAGGAATGCAACTTTTCAGAATGCAGTTATAATGAGAAAAACTAAATGAAAGGAAGAGAGAGAATTTTTGCATTCAGATATTTGTGTTTGAGTTTTTTTGTTTTACGAGCACAGATTCCAAGCAGGCCTGTTTATTATCTCAATAATCACTTACTCCTACTATGTTGGGTTTTGTACATTCTCTTCAGTAATCAGCACACTGACAGATGCCGTCTGAAATAATTCTAGCTTTTTTATTATTATTTATTTATTTTTCAGCCGCTAGGTTTAAATGAAGGTAATAGATTAATTCTACATATTTCAGTTGATTTTTTTTTCCAGCGCTATAAGATCTGCATTCCAGCGCAGTGGCAGAGGAGTGGCACTATTACAGCTAAAGCAGAAGCTGTTGTCAACATTCACTTCAAAGCAGGAAAGGTTCCCTCACATGTGGTTTTAAATGGTGTGGGGGAGCAGCAGGGAGCCTCTAAGGGTTAACTGATAATAGCTGCATACAGCCACCAGATTAAAGATTCTTTTTAATTATACAGGGCTAACCACCAGCATAGTGAAGCCAGACAGACTAAAGACGACCTGTGCAGATGATAGACACAATGTGCCAGTGTGTTTGTGTGTGCTGTGAACAGTCTGAGAGGCCGGTGGAAGAGTGGGCCTTCAGGATATTCCTTTGTTCCTGCGGACTGATAGACAAATGTCTGTGTGAGTGAGAGACTGATCTCTCTCATATGTGTGCCATTTCCCCAGGCCACTGTGAGTTTGCCCTCATAGCCCTGTTTATCAGTGGGAGAGGAGGCCAGGCTAAAGGGTTAATCAGAGCCAGGTCTCAAACACAAAACACACACGTCCGGCTCTGTTGCCCAGGACAAACTCATTTAATCGTAAATAGTCCTGGATTCTTGTGTAATAGCATTATTTGATTAATAAACTTGATTCACGCTCAAGAAGCTTGACAGGAGGAGCTACACAGCCGTTCTCGTCGTCTTTTGGCATTTCAAAGCTCACAAACAGGGATGGAGGAATAATAGCACTCTGTTCGGAGAAGTTGCATAATGGTGTTCAGGTCTCTCCTCTCACTATTTTGCAGAGCGGTGACAGAATTCACAGGGGAAGTTGAACAAAAAGAAACCCTGTCTGCGCAGACAGAACAGAGGCTCCTAATTAAACACACAAGACTTTGAGGAACTCATTCGTTATGTCTTTTCAGAGAGAAGAAAATGCGCGTCTCCGTTTTTTCTCTTTTTTTGTTTTTTGAGATATGTTCAGTTCGTTTTTCTTTAGTTTAGCTCCTTAACCGAGTCGCATATTAACATGAGGGATCCAGAATAAACAAATGCTTTGTTTTTGTAGTTATTTAAGGTCATATATTAAAATAGACTGTGGCCTGTTAACATATTTTCTTTTTTCCCCCCGGCTCGACGGAATCCGTGTTAAGAGAATTGTAATCCGGTTACTGTACGGCGGTTTCATCTCCTCTCAGTCATATTACAATCACCATTATTTAGCTGCTGCACATGAAGCTAATTACCATAGCTTTGTCTTTAGCCTAGAGCCATTTGGTTTGCCTTTTTAATTCAATGAACAACAATTAAATCCAATATTTCATTAAGCTCCCTCAAATGCACCAGGCGCCATATAATGGTGAATAATTCAGCTTGGGTTTTTTAGATAAATATAGGGGTGTCTAATTGAACAAAGATAATGCTCCTAATTTGCCTCTTGTTAGATGGTTTTGCTTGTCTCCCAGCACCCTTGTGATCTCTCATGCTAAAGTCTCATTTATGCGGAGACGGCGCTGAAAACAAGCTATGCTAAAAAAGAATGTGTTGCCAATTAGCATTGTCTGCCAGGCAAATGGATTGTAATAAGGAAGGAAATGAGCGCGGGCGTGTGTTTACATCTCTACGTCTTTCGGCACGCTAATGCCCTTCTCTTTACGGTGTGGAGTACGCTAGCCTCTACTTCTACCAGGATGAGGGCCATAACGGTCTCATCAAATCCTCTTGGCTTGTGCCCAGTGCGGCGGAGCCTGAAACGCGCTCATCCTCCATTTAGCGGAGACTGTTAGCTGATGAAGAGCCCAACATGCGAGAGCGGAGATAAAAGAAAGCGGTGACCCGACTCATTAGCCCCCTTTGATTTAATATATTGACACTTGGATACAAATAATTCCATTTAGTGTGCTTGGTTGGAGGGGGTGCGGGGGATCAATTTAATTAGTTATGAAATGTGACTTCTTGTCACGAAGCAGGAGAAACGCTGACGTTAAATAAAGTCATGTGCGCTTCGAACAATAAAGCTTCTGTAGGCCCGTTTTAAAACTTAATGACGCATAAAAACGGGCCTAATAGTTACATCTTCACCAGCGGGCCATGATGCTTTTGATATTAAGCTAATGGATGGCCGAAGGTAGAACACTTAACCGCAGTTCAAACAGTTTCGGATATTAAGAATATAAACAGTGATCGCCTGGCCGATCACTGCTTTTTCTGTTAAGTCGGCGTATTTACTCACACCCATGTCGTCCAAGATGTTTATGTCTTTCTTTCTTCAGTCGAAAAGAAATTAAGGTTTTTGAAGAAAACATCCCAGGGTTTTTTGCCATATAGTGGACTTCAATGGGAGCCAAAGGGTTGAAGGTTCAAAATTGTGGTTTCAGCGCAGCTTCAAAAGGCTCTACACGATCCCAGCTGAGGAATAAGGGTCTTATCTAGCAAAACGATTGGTCATTTTCTAAAAACATTTATATACTAACCACAAATGCTCATCTTGCACTAGCTTGACCTCACAAATTACATAGTCACGTTGGAAAGATCATGCACAGTGTAAGCGGAAGTACCGGCACAGTGTTTACAAAGTGAACGTGCAAAGAAAGTCAGACGGCAAGGTAAAACAATGTTTTCCGACGATTTTGAAGTTGGAGGAGAAAATGAGATGGAGTTTTCTGAACCGAAATACGATGAAGAAATAACCGTGCGTGACCTTTCCGACGTAATTACGCAATGCGTGAAGTCATGGACGCGCATTGCAGAGCTAGTAAAAGACGATAATTTGTGGTTAAAAAGTATATGACTGATCGTTTCACTAGATAAGACCTTTATTCCTCGGCTGGCATTGTGTAGAGCCCTTTGAAGCTGCATTGAAAATGCAGTTTGGACCTTCAACCTGTTGCTCCCATTGAAGTCCACCTGGAATGTTTTCCTCAAAAACGAAGAAAGAAAGACATGAACAATTGGATGACATGGAGGTGAGTAAATTATCAGGAAATTTTTATTCTGGAAGTGAACTAGTCCTTTAACTGAGCATCATGCAAATCAGCGTCTGATTCACGATCCATGAGAGCGTTCTGTCGAGTCCAAACCCGGTCGAGGGTGGCATAAAGCGGGCGCTGTCCAGCCAGAATCGGCCTATGAATCTCATCAGAAAGCACCTGTCACTCGCCGGCGCACCACCAGCCCTCCCAGACCATGCACGACGGACCTATACTTAGCTCTCATTGTGCTTGGTCCCTGCGAGGGAAAAAATATCAGTTGGTGGAGAACACATCCTCCAGTGTGATGTTGACTTAGTTTCCTCTCCCCTCCTGCCTGGCCCACTGTTTTCCCTGTTAATGTTGAGCAAACTGTTTTGTCTTTGCATTGGCTTTTTAACGTGGTCCTCAGCCTCCGCAGTGGGCACACACACAGGGGGAAAGAAGGCAAGGCATTAATAGCCTCTACTGTGTGCGGCCAGCCGGCAGTTTAGAAAGGGGGCCCGTGTTTTCTTAGGGCTAGGGTGGCAAAGCAAAGCATTCAGCCCTGCGCGTCGCAGCACAAAAAAAGGGCCGCTTTGTGTTTCGGATGGGGCGGAGGAGGGTCCGAGCATTCCCGACGGAATACAATGAATGGGCCGTTTTGTCTTTCGTCCGTTTTTCATGCACACTGAATTGTTGTTGTCTTTCTCTCGCTCTCCGTTTCTCCCTCTCTCTCTTTTTCATAATTATTCTTCCCCGTCACTGGGTGTGCACATGACATTTGAGCGTGTTTTAAAGTCTCAACACTCTCATGTGCCTGCAATAAAGTCCCGGCCGTAACAATGTCAGCTTTCTGCTGGACAACAGAGCGCTCTCTGTTGTTCTCTGGGCCCAGCTGCTGGAAGGGTAGAGCGAAGACAGTGGCTTAGTCTGCACACAGATGACAGGAAGAAGGAGAAATGCTCCTCTCTCTCTCTCTCTCTTCATGGACTCGTTCACTGGACAATGCCATTTTTAGTTAATGGGTGGTCTGACTCTAGGCTTTCAGTTCTAAACCGCTGGGTCATGACCCAAAAGTGGGTCACAGGTCTGTTCTGATGGGGAGAAAACAATGCTAAACACCACTAACCATATAGCACTGTAAAATAAATAACTTTTAAATGGAGAACAAATCACTTTCCAAAAACTTGTCAAAGCTGACAGATGCCAACATGAACAGGTGGTATGCCTTTGTCTTTGAAATCCAATGAATTTAAATATGTTGAGAACATTATTAATTTGTTAATTAATATGAAAAAGAGGAAATGGCATTGCTAAGTTGATGCATGTACATTCTATTTAATATAAATATATTTCAAAGATTTATTTTTAATTTAAATTTTTGTTTTATGAAAATATTTCTGCCATTCTCCTAAAACACAAACTATTTGGTAAATTCACTATTCACTGATATTTTTAAATTGTATTTCCTTTTTTTCATTTCCTCTTTCTTATTAAAGTATTACATTTTTTTTTCTTTTTAAAATTAAGTAAACTATTTCTCTTTTTATATTAAGCTTTTTAATTATATCTTAAATATTTATTATTTGGAAGGTTTGACCGAGCATAAAAATAAATATTGATCTTTAAATGCAGCATGCATAATTCAAAAGTGACCAGAAAGTAAATAAAATTAAAAATCAAAAAAAAGGAAGGAAAGAAGAACAGATTGCGTGAATGAAAGCATGAAGGCCATTGCCTTTTTTCCTATTTAGCTGCCCAACACCATAATGGTCCAAAAGGGTCTGGGGTTTATTGTGTATTGTGCCGGTGCCGGTTTTCATAGATGTGGGATGTATATGTGGGATAATGATGTTGGCCTCAGACTCATTTGTGGGTTTGTTTATGTCTGTCCTTTTCTCCCCTCATTACCCATGCTGTTTGAGCCAGTCCCCTCGGGTTTAGCCAGTTTACTGAAAACCTTTTTAATTTTATGACCAGACCCTGAGAGAAAAAATATTTTTCTTCTCCCCTTTCTTCTTTATTTCTTTCTCCCATTCTCTGTCACTGTGTAAACGTTAATTGTGTCGTCCTAGAGCAGGTAACCCTGAGTAAAGCACAGGGCGAGTAAATAAAACGAGTAGTGAGAGAGAGGTGGACGTGATTTCTGTGTGCACTATGCCACAGCAGTGCTGAGCTCAGAAGACTACTAAAGCCTTAGGCTCGTCTTTGATATTTTATATGCAATACAACCCTAATTGCCTGAAATATTTACAGACTTAAATTACATTTTAGGTTCTTAGAGGCTCAACAAGAATTTGCCTTAAGAACACATTTCTGTTGAACACACACTGATCACATTCTGCTGGTGTTCTTAAGGGAATAGCCTTTTCCCCCCACATCTTTGTACTGAACTAATTTACTAATTTCAGCATCCCAGCATGAGCCTCACTTCTCCCCTTGTAATATTAAACCCGCTTATTTGATTATTCATAAATTACGATCAGCATATTGTAATGATTTAAAAAATACAGGTACGGTATTGCAGAACTAGGAGTTTAAAAGGGATAGGTAATTCAAAATGAAACATTTTGTCATCGTTTACTCTCCCTCATGTCATTCCAAAACTGTCTGAGTAAAAAGATATTTTGAACAGTGTCTCAGTGCGGTCCAGTGTAGTTATGGTCTTTAAAGGTTTGAAATGACATGAGAGTGTGTGAAAAAAAATGACAGCATTTTATTTTCAGGTGAACTGTTCCTTTAATAATATTAAGGCAAATTGAGCACGAAATTCAGGGATCGGAGCTCAGTTGTGTGTGTGTGTCTCACATGCTTGTTTTTTTTTTTTTGCCATGAGCTCCGGGGTGGACTTGAAGTAAAGCTGAAGTGGAAGGCGAAGGGTGGGGGAGAAAGGGGCCGTTCTGCTTTTAACAGCCCGGGACTTAATATAGACATATTGGAATGGCTCATTTCCAAGAGAGCTTGTTTTACTGTGTAAGGAATTAGCAGAACAAGAAGTCATCTACTGGTTATTTCTCCAGACGAGCCGAGCGTGGGCCAGTGTCTGGTTTCCGTGCACCTTGCCCCGTTCGGCACACACATGCTCCGAGTCCTCAGAATACATTTGTCCTCTGTCAACTCGGAATCTTTTGTCAGCGGTGGCGTAACATACATCCAAATACACACAAACGCACTGTTTGCTAGTTGTCCTGTTCCAGTATTGGGAGCGTTAATCTTTTACCTGTTTAAAAAAACAAACACACAGAACAAAAGAGAGCATGAAAGCAAGAAAACACGGTGCTCATCGACCGATAAGCCTTTGAGTCTGTGGGCTAGTGGATTGTCGGAGGCGGGTCGGCCCGGGTCAAAGCCACGGCCGGCGCACAAAGCCTCTTTATTCCAGGTCCTGTATCTGTGTGGCTGATGAGGGCCTCCTGCAGAACTCCTCGCTAACAGAGCAGAGAGAGGAGAACAATGCGTTTAGTCTGTGGCACCAAGGTGGAGACCTGGTCTTAATTCCGGCCTCGCGCTGACAGAAAGAGCGGGGATCAAAGTCCGACTCAGCCCTATCGATCCACACGGCCCGATTGTCATCAGGGGCTGAAGCGCGGCCGAGCAGAATATCTCGCGCTTTGATAACGGCCCCGTGAGCGTGGGTTTGTGTGTGTGCGCGGGTGGGATTAGAGCTCAAAGCTGCAGCCGCCGTGTGCTGGAGGAGTGCGGTTAACTGATAAATGACCTGTGACGTGGGAGTAATGTGTACTTGGGGATCTATGGGATTGTTTAAAAAATTGACCTCTTCAGAACAGAATAATGTGCAGACTCCCGAGCGCAGAAGTGGTTTCATTCAGCAAAGAGCTCTCTCTCTCTCTCTTTCTCTCCCGCTCTCTCTTTGCTGGTGAGTTTCCAGAAAGCGCTCGCTGAGTGTGTTCACAAAGTAGCGGGTGTGAAGTTCGCGCTGTCGGGGCTCGCCGTGCGGATTGAGCGCGGTTGCCAGGTCCTCTAGAATCACTTCGCTTTAAAATGGATCCCCTAAGGTGGTTTTCTTTCACAGTCATTTTGGCTCTGGCAGCGTCAAGCGAGGGCAAGAGCGTGTGACGTATCGGTACTTACAGTAACAGCGAAAGCTGTTTTCACTCCTGCTAAATTTAAAACACCCCCATGTTAGAGCCTTTCTTCGAGACTTTTAACGAGAAACGCAAATGTCCAAGGGAAATGGCTCCAAATTCGGACCAAAGCGCGGAAGTTGGTACGGCCTCACCTTCGGCTTTTAAGACGGGGTGGCTGGCGCTTAATGCTTAACCTAGGGCTCCAGAGGCTCTCTGGCTCCTTCCAAAAATGTAAAAAGAAGAAAAGTTAGCCACCCCTCCCCATCTTCCTCTTATCTCGTCAACACTGAAAGGCATTTTGGACATGTTAAAACAACTCCCCCTCATTTCCTTTTAAAAGGGGAAAGAATCCCAGAGTGATGCTCCTTGAAGATCAATCTCTATTTTCATGTTAAAGGGAGTTGGGGACAGGTATAAGGGGGCACGTCTCCTGAGCCCGACGGGACCCTTTAAAAGACAGCGAGGAGCATGGGTGCTGACAGGGACCCTATTGAGCACGGTAATGACTTGTACATCTCCATTTTCCGTGCGCTTGTGTGACAGACTGGGTCAGGATATGGCAGCAAATACACATTTACAGCTACACGGGCCACTGCAGGAGGGCATAAACATATTAGTGCACCTGCTGGATTAGAAGCACACAGCATCCTATTCTAACAGTAATCCACGTACAGTGCAGCTCCTCGGATAGGCTGGGCTGTCTGACCTTAGGATTAGTTGCTGCTGTAAACCATTACTGAAGCTAAGTGCTGATGTCAACATTTCCACTAACAACATTGATTAATCTATAGCTCCCTATTTACTTCAGGGGTTTCCCCCCTCCTTTTATTTCGGTCATTCAACCTACAGCGAGCACACATTGTGTGTTTAAACAACCCACTGCTGACAACTCAGACAGAGTAGCATTTCCAGCAATTGGCTACTGTTTTTTTTTTAGTGTACGATGACAACATTTTTATTATCATTAGTACAACATTTTCCATTTCTCATACCATCTAGTTCTTATTAATAAATCAAATTGTTCATTAAATTAAGTGAATTAAAATAAACCACTTAAACATAAAATAGACTTAATTTCCCAAAATCAATGTTGAAGCTCCATTTTTAATGCAGATGAAAGGCAGTATTTTATATTTTCTTTTTAGTACTGAAATATAGAAAATAATGTATTTATTACAATAATATAATTTTTTTTTAAAAAGAATATTTAGAAGTAATATTTGATCAAATGTAAATATTACTTGCAAGTAATTTTTAGTCAAATATAATATTATATTTTTTTAGCTTTTATAATGGTTTTTATTATGAATTTCAGGTGTTTTTTTGAAAATGCATATATGTGATCCTGGACCACAAAGCCAGTCATAAGGATCACTTTCTTTGAATAAATAGCTTTCCATTGTTGTATGGTTTGTTAGGATAGTGCAATATTTGGTCAAGATACAACTATTTGAAAATCTGGAATCTGAGGATGCAAAAAAATATTGAGAAGATCGCCTTTAAAGTTGTCCAAATGAAGTTCTTAGCAATGCATATTACTAATCAAAAATTAAGTTTTGATGTATTTCTGGTAGGACATTTAAAAAATATCTTCATGGAACATGATCTTTACTTAATATCCTAATGATTTTTGGCATAGAAGAAAAATCAATCATTTGGACACATACAATGTATTGTTGGCTATTGCTACAAATATTCCGTGGTCCAGGGTCACATATATTAAATATTTAAATGTTATCTATTTAGTGTTATTATATTATTTTAATAAGATATTATATAAATTAAATAAATCATCTTTAGATACACTATGAAAAATGTTTTTTCAAAGTTAGATTTTGCATTTTTACAAGAAAAATTTCAGTCTTTCGTGTTTTTGTCATTTCTTAGTCATTAACTGTGAAATTGGTAACACACTACAGTAAGGTTCATTAATGTTAACTATATTAGTACATGAACTAAGAATGAACAATACTTCTACAGCATTTATTAATCTTAATGTTAATTTCAGCATTTACTAATGCAAAATCAAAATCACAAGTTGTGTTTGTTAGCATTAGTTAATGCACTGTGAACTAATATGAACAAACAAACTGTATTTTTATTAACTAACATTAACATTAACAGATTAATAAATAGTGTAATGAATTTATTGTTCATTGTTTGGTAATGCTAGTTAATACATTACCATGAAATTTACTAGCAATTTGACTGAAAATTGTAGTTTGCCATTTTTTGATAGGTGTTTGTGGAATTGTAGATTAACTGTAGTTGAATTGCTTTAAATTATGAGTAGCTTGTAGGTTGACAAGCTACAGTTTCAAGCTTGCCGACATGGCCTGTGTTCTTATCGGAGTGTAAATTAATGCCTGATCTAAGGGCAGGGGACAGTAGCGAAGACACGACGGGGTGATGTGTGTATCTCTGACAGAGAGACAGATTGTGCTGTGTATCACCGCAGACTTCATCAGCTACGCTGAACTGATGATATATGCGAGACGCTGAAGGTGAAGAGGCCTCACTCTCTCTGTCTGTCTCTCTCTCTCTGTCATTCACTTTCTCTCCGTGTGTCTCTGCACCCCCATGAACCGGTCGGCCGTGTGAAGAGAGAAAGAGGCTGCCAGCTACACAGCCTGACTGATTGCTACAGATGCTCTTCCTCAAGTACCGCGAGTTACATCCTCGCCACAGCAGGTCTTCGGGGACAAACAATAGCACCTGTTCCTCATAAGATGGGGCTCGTTCATGTATCTTTAATGAAGCTTTGGGGCAGATGGCGAGAAATGGCATTATCCCATCCTCTGGTTCTAAGGATTTGATAAGACAAAGGGCAGATAGGAGGCAGCCCTACAATGAGCTGAGTTTATGAGGTTCAGAGCTTCCAGAGGCCTAAGCTTTCCTCTTCACATCTGCTCCACTTCATTCTTTCACGCTCTTGAAGATCTGACTGGCAATACTAATGCTGCAGGCAGCCAGCCGCCTGGCACGCTGACGGAGGGAGGGGCACAGATACGCAAATACGGGTGAGCGTGTTCATACATACCACGCGTACCGTATATAAGTGCGGCAGTGGAAATGGATCAACTACTATAGACTATACAATTACCAATGCAGTAGATACACTTATGTGAACCAAGTTTACTTGTTTACGGTGGCAGAACAGCATCGGATCGGGTCTTGTCTTGAAGAACTTCCTTGCTATGTGTATATTGTGAATGAGCAGGTGTGTGTATATATCGTCTTTTTATTGTTTTATGATCTTAGTTTTACAGATTTTTTAAATTATTATTAATTTGTTAATGATTTTATCAAGATAATATATAAGCTATGCTGAGTAATTTGAATCAATGTATTAATTAATAGATGCAATAAATAAATTAAATAATAACAATATAATTAATAATATTTTGCTGTAATATAAATAGATATATAATTTGTTAAGAATTCTCATTTTTGTTTGTTATTATCAAGTTCTGTTTAAATTAATTTTATTAAATGTTTTTGATAAATATGAGAAATTAATTAAATAATAAATCTAGAATAATATAAATAAAATATATTCACATTTCTAGGAAAAATGATTAAATAATATTCAAATAATATTAATAATAATATCCCTAGTGAAAAATAAATATACTAAAATACATTTATTTCATGCTAAGTATACTACAAATTCATTTACATATTTATGTACTTAATAAAAATGCCCTGCAATTGTATTTTGATTATACTAAACTGGTGTACTTAAAGTCTGCTAAATTGCAACTAATTTTGTACTTAATGCACTTTAATTGTGCAGAAGTTAGTCCAACTAAAGATATACTGAAGTATATTTGATTGTGCTAAAGTGGAAACAATATCTTGCATTTAAAGACCGATATTATTCAAAGATCAAACAGTACTCAACAATATTGACATTACAGCTCATTTTAGGCTTAATATTAAGACGTGCATTGTGCACAAGTAGTAGTCCAAATAAAGTTTAATTATAATTTTTGTATCAGTAAGTCTCGAGTGATATGCCAGTAAATATGTATGTTTTTACTAGGGCTAAATAATTAAATAATGCTTTTATTTTTATTAGTTTGTCATAGTTATAATTTTATATACATTTTATATTAATAATAATAAATCTCTTACTGATTTTTACTGATAATTTGGTATATATTTTCTCATGTGTAAGCATGCATGAATGCAAAAATGTTTTGTATATAAAGACACAGAGCGACAGACACAGAGAGACGGATAGAGCCAGTGAATGAGAGAGACTGACGCATATAATAAGCGAGCTTCAATGCAGAATGCAATATGCAATTTATCAAAATCCATCTGTCTAAGTGCAGGCACTTAATTCCATTCTCTGTCTATTAGCAGTCAAAGCAAATTGCCAGTGATCATCTTTAAATCTTTATCTGCATTGTCTGCTCGGCTCTACCACTGTACGTTAATTGACAGGCTTGAAAGCTAACCTTCACTATTAGTCCCCACTTTAAGGACGCTTATTTGATTTGCCACTCACAGATGTGGCGTGTGTAAATTAAACTTTAATGTAAAGGCCTCATTACTGCAAATCACGACCTCTCAAACTGAGGGCAATTTATCTGTTCGTACCTTCCCTTTTTCTTTCTCTTACTGTTTGTGCCTTTGAAACCGCATTAGAGGAGTCTGTTTGATTAGCAGAGGCATTGTTATTCAGTTTGTTTGTTTTAAATGATGTCTAATTTTGGGTTGTTTTAAAAGATTTAGATTTGAATTAAATAAGACATTGATGATATAGTTTAGGAACAGATGGGATAAAGCATGGCGGACCAGGTGTTTCTGCCATTATGCATGTGAGCCTTGGTGCAGGACTATGCGAAATGACATGTTAAGGAACAGTTGTGTTTTGGTTCCACTTTAAAAGCAGCTGTTCTGTGTAATACTGCGGCTTTAGACTGATTCGTTTTGCAAGGGTAATGCGAATAAGGCTAATGGCAATTATGTATGTGACTGACCTTAGCGGCCCTCCGAAGGAGAACAATTTACATGGTCAGAGCCATTTTTCTAAAGCACTTAAAATGTATCTGAGGTAGCACAAGACCGAAGCTGGTGACGTCACAGACGCTATTTATCTTTTCTGTGTAATAGCCCCTCTCACTCTACTTGCATTTTGATTCACCTCACATGGAAGTAAACGGTTTTCCCGAACACATCTATGAGGTCATGTTAAAGAGCCCTCTGATCTTTCTCATTCAGCATTTTTTGTCACATCTGTAAAATACTTCGTTTCAGCTCTGTAGATGCACTTTTTAAAGTGCAAAGCTCTGTAAACAGAAAAGTGCAGGATTTATTTTTGCTTAGGAGAACTCACTTAGTCCGAATCACTGAAGTGGACCTGAACACTTGTTTAGCACCTAGGGAACAAGCCCTACTGAACTCTAACATTAGGCGCTTAAAGAAACGGAGATCACGCAGACCTCAGCGAGAAGTGGTTTCTCCAAGCAGGTTGATTTCATGCCCCAATGCTGCAGCGGTAATTGCGTCCAGACCGGTTTTTATTGCAGGCTGATTTTAAAGAGCGATGAATGGAGAAACATTCTATAATGTGTTTATTTTGAGGGGGGCCGACCTTTATTAACCCATTCTCCGGTTGGGCTCCCCAGAGGTGAGACGGCTCGCCTGCATTAACTCTGCCCTGGCCCACGGTAGCGCCGCTGCAGCCTGTCACCCGCAGGCAGGAAGCGGAGAATGACAGCAAGATTGGGTCCGGCCAACACTCCACAAACATGTGTTTTCAAACTTCGATGGGAAGCCGCTCAGATCCCTAAATATACACAGACTTCTCTTTTTCTTTGTCCCTAGTTCAGCGTGTCTGTTTTTACTCTTACACAGAGCTAATGCTATCCTTATGCACGCCATTACCGTTCTCTCTATTTTGCAATAAAGCAGGAACGAAGATGAACATGGTCGAGAGCGTTTGAAAGGCACCACACGCGATGCCAGGTGTTGACGTTATACATGAAATATCAGAAACGCACGAGCTTTTGGGCTCATTCCATCTTTTTCACAGCTGAAAACAGGTGCTGTAAATTACCGGCCTCCCTTGGGCATTTATCATGTATATAAATGACCTTCCAAGAACAAGAGACAAGAGCCGTATTTCTGAGAGGATCCACATTTTCTGTCAGTCTTGTGATTAAGTTTTATTAGGAATGTCTACCTGACATTTCTGTTTCTAGCAACGTATGTAGATATTACCCAAACAACCTTAACACGATAATCGGGCATTTATGATACAGATGAGAATGAACACTCTACTGTTTACGTGCCTCTTTGAAGCGTTAATGTGCGATTGGTGGGCATTAAGTGCAGGTATTTGGTGAGCGTGTGCGAGGCGGACCGGGGTCAGAATATGAGCGGTGCTGTCAGGCTGTGTTAGGCTCCTGTGTGATCTCCTCTCTCTCTGTGTTCAGCAGGTCCAGGGTCACATGCCTCCACTCATGATCCCCATTTTTCCACACGACCAGCGCACTCTGGCAGCAGCCGCGGCAGCCCAGCAGGGCTTCCTCTTCCCCCCAGGCATGTCCTATAAGCCAGGTAAGAGAACACACTTAAGCTCTTAGAGTTTCCTCTACATATCTTTATTCCGCTTGCTCTTTCTACACTTAGGAGAAAAGGTTTGTCTGAATTTCCTGGGTTATCCTAACAATAAGATACACCTTTAAATATTCGCACATCAAAATTTTATATATGTATATTTAAATATTAATATACACTGCCGGTCAAAAGTTTGGGATCAGTTAGATTTGTTTTGTATTTTAAATAAGTTTCTAATGCTCATCAAGGCTGCATTTATTTGGTTAAAAACACAGAAAAAAAGTATACTGTTAAATATTATTACGATGTAAAACAATGTTCTTCTGTTTTAATATACATTCAAAATCGAATTTATTTCTGTGTTTAAAGCTGAATTTTTTCAGCATCATTACTTCAGCATTCAGTGAAACATGATCCTTCAGAAATAATTCTAATATACTGATTTATTGTCAGTGCTGGAAACAGTTGTGTTGCTTAATATTTTTTTGGAACCTGTGATACTTTTTTCCAGGATTCTTTGATGAATAAAAAGTTCAAAAGAGCACTATTTATTTAAAATAGATTTTTTTTCTAACCGTTCAAAAGTTTGGGGTCAGTCTTTTTATTTATTTTTTTTTTTTTTTCGAAAGAAATTAATACTTTTATTCACTAAGGATGTGTTAAATTAATAAAAAGTGATAGCATAGATTTACATTGTTAGAAAAGATTAATACTTTGAATACATGCCGTTCTTTTTAACTTGTTATTCATTAAAGAATCCTGAAAAAAAAGAATCACAGGTTCCAAAAAATATTTGGCAGCACAGCTGTTTCCAACATTGATAATTCAAATGATAAATCCGCATATTAGAATGATTGGATCATGTGACACTCACATCTGACTAACAGCTGATGAAAATTCAGCTTTGCATCACAGGAATAAACTATATTTTAAAGTATATTAACATAAAAAAACATTATTTTATATTGTAATAACATTTTAAAGTTTGTTTTTCTGTATTTTTGATCTATTAATGCAGTCTTGATTAATTTAACATAGTTACATATTAAACCAATATATTTCAAATAATAATGAATTATATTACAAATTATATTACTGCTGTTACAAATCATGGTTCACCCAAAAATTAAAACAATGACCTTTTTTC
The DNA here is from genome assembly GCA_036247105.1 of Cirrhinus mrigala. Classification (NCBI taxonomy): domain Eukaryota; kingdom Metazoa; phylum Chordata; class Actinopteri; order Cypriniformes; family Cyprinidae; genus Cirrhinus; species Cirrhinus mrigala. The sequence continues at coordinate 35,814,530 of CM070013.1, read as the reverse complement.
CATTTAATTTAATTTCATTTTATTTTCCATACAGTGGAAGCTTGTTGATTTGGACACCTTTATTTATTCATTTATTTTTTTTACTTTTTGTATCGACAAAAATAACACACATTTTTCAAAATATCTTATTTTGTGTTCCTGTAAGGAAAAAAGCATACAGATATGGAACAACAGTATATGATGATATTAGCTGTCAGCATTTAAAAAAAAATGAAAAATGAAAACAGATGATAAACACAATTGTCTGTATCTTTTTATCAACTGTATCTTTGAGGGCAGACAATAACAAGTTCTTTCCTGGCTGTCTTTTATTCTTTTTATCTGTGGTATGTTTTTTCACCATTCTTCACTTTACCTCAGAGGAACATACGGGCCACTTAGGCTTTCTTTACCTCCTCACAACTTCCTCAGCACATATTTTATCATCGCTTGATTTCCCTGACCAAATCATCACATTGTTTTTAAAGAGCCCACCCCTTTGGATTCAGAGAGCAGAACATCAAGCCCTCCTTGTCAAGGCAATTAATTCTGAACACTGTGAAGTGTATCACCTCGGTGAGACAGCCTGTTTTGGCAGAGTTCAAGGCGTTTCGAGCCTTCAGAACAATGGATGGAGTGAATGAGGGCTGGAATATAAACACTGTCAGCATGAAAGGGTTTCAACTTCATGGGCCATAAATCTGCTGAGAACACGTTACTAATATAATACTCTCCATGCCCCCGTAAAATATGTTGTTATGTACATTTATATTATATATAATATTCAAATTTAGAACTGTCAGTTTTGTAAGGGATGTGTGTTCTGTAGATACTAAAAGCTTATAGGTCATACTAAATTAGCGATTTATTACATACTATCTCTAATTATTTCTGTTTCTTTAAAAAAAAAAAAAAAAAAAATCAGGAAAGTGACCCGTAGTAGTGCACATTTTTCTTTTTGAAACATAAGGGCCTGTGGTGGAGCAGCCATCATACTTGTCCTGGCACGCCTTTTTTCTCCTTTTGTGAAAAAGAGAATTGCTCCTCACGCAAGCACTGTAAATTCAAAAACCAATTTGTAGGAAATTGCTACAACACGCAGGCTGACTCACTGCCAGTATCCCTCACCCTCATATCCAGCCATTGTTCTGAGGTTTAGGGATGTGCCAGTCTCAGTTTCTGTAATTAAACCAAGTATATTCCTGCCTCCCAAGGGATCAGTAGCGTTTAGTTAAATTTCCATCATTCTATCATTTTCCCTCTTTTTTTCCCCTCTTTTTTTACCACAGAGGACAGTTGAGAAAAATAAAAATAGTCATGTAATGATTTTTCAATGTAGCTGCTGAGTTGTGTAAGTAGACCTTTAGGAAATGGAAAGGAACATAAATTAAGAAGACAAAGGGCTGAGTGAAATTTATCGAAGAGACAAAAAAAAGAAAAATGATCAGTGCAGATCAGTAAAAAAGCTGTCCTTTTGTCTTCAAAGTATGCCTTGAGAAACCACGTTTGTTGTCAGCACCTTTTCAAAAGGCGCATATATACAAGAAAAGAGAACGAGCGCAGACAGAGAGACTGATAAGAGGGAGGAAAGCTTCAGAAGTCAGCAGGTGAGAGTTAGATTATTACAGGGTGTGGTAGAGCAGCTAATAAATTAACTAAAAAGGTAAATGATAGAACATAAAGTCAGCTATTTTGGAACTACAAAGGCATGACAGGTTAAACAAAGAGCCTGAGGGCTTTCTTTTCCCCAGTTTGATTTTTTAATATGTTTGACATGGAAAGTGTTTTAGTACAAATAACAGCAGCTGTAATGGAATCCTTGGCGTGTGTAAAGCACTTGCATTATTCATAATTTGCGAAACAGCGGCGGGGAGAAAGTTTAGGACATAGCTTATTGCTGTTAGTGCGCATGACTCGACTTATTGCCACAGATAATGCGATAGGTCTCATTGCTGTTTGTACTGCCCAGCGTGAGGCGGCCCGGCCGGGCTCAGCGCAAGCGGCCAAGGCCCGATGCTGATGGCCCTAACCCTGCAGTGAAACAGCGGAGATCCCCTTTCTCACACACTGTGCTCAATGGCTTGGGCTTGGTATAAAGAGAGAACTCGGGTCATTCTTTACTCAAATAGACTTGTGGAGGATAGTGGTGTTCCCCCCCGTGCAGACATGAACACGTAGGTATTGCTGATCGTGGATGTTCACGGCTCTTGGGACGCAATGAGCTCTCCAAGCCCCTGCTGGTGAGACCGCTGACAGCCAGTGATTGTACAGAAATTCGCCTGGAGGGTGCGTTCATGTCATCCAGAATGTGCGTTAGGCGTTTAGACATTGATACACTACATTAGCAATAGATGATCCCAGTTTTGAGCTAATATATATGACAGTTGTGCTCTTTTTTTTACAATTGAATAGCTGAATTTGAAGTGAAATTAAATCGAATGTAGCAAACAGAAAGCAGAACTGCATTTCAAATTTGAATTCAAGGAAATGCATACAACTAATTTTTAACAAGGAAAAAAGTTTGTCGAATAGAAGAAAAATCGTAGGATTTAGCCCACAGATAGATAGATAGATACCTCAGATTTACATTAATGAATTTTAGGGATAACCTTGAACCTGAATTTTGCATAACCTTGATATAAACCATTGTCACTAACTGTTCTAAGTATTTTATTTTGTTACATTTTATTTTCCCTTATTATTTAGCAGACAACTTGAGTGTAGAAAGGAAAGCCAGGCTACGAGAAAGAGGAACGGGATATGGCAAACAGCTCTTACATGTTCTGAGCATGTGTTCAGTCCACTGTGCCCCAGCTCTGACCAAAGTAATTTTTTCCCCTTCATAAAAAAAGAGCCTTCAAACTTGGCCTGGAGGAAGGGTCGTGTGCATGGTAGACACTGAGCCCTTTAACAAAACCATTGATTTCAAAGAGAGCCCCACTCGGCTTGAATATTCCACATGCTTGGCTCTTGGCATCAGGTGGAGTAGAAGTGAAGAGGTTGCAGAAGGAGCACTCCGCCAGCCGTTCCTTCCCACTCTCCTCCACCTTTTCATTAGCCTCGGAGCCCTCGCTTCTTATGGAGCACCGGTCCGCGTCAGCGGTAGTGGTGCCCTGTGCGAGACCCTTGGGTCCTTCCACTTAAAGAGGCCCTGTGCCAAGTTGGCAGTCCAAATTGGCCTCGATTTGCAGCATGATACCTGGCTGAAACAGAATACACTATGAAGCTCTCTAGCAATGCCTTTATGAGAGAAAGCACTTTAAGCATTATTCAGCAGCCTGCCTAGCCCTTTTTTAAAGAAAAGAAGACAGTGGAGTATTGTGATCTGAGCTTAGTGGGTTTGCCCCTTCCTGCTTGGTGTCTTTGCAAAGCTTGCTTTGATAAGGTACCTCTCTAATAAAGTGATGCTATCACAGGGGAATTACATGATGAAGTGGATGCTCTGGCTTGGGCTTTCTGGCCTGAAAAGTGTGAGCCAACCTAATAGTTCTTCAGCCACTGCTAGCTACTCTGCCAGACCATGTTACACGGAAATAGCTTCTGGCAAGTTTTGGGTAGTTTTTGGTTTTAGTCATTGCTTTTGTCTTTAAATGAAAATATAATTTTAAAGTTAGTCAATAATTCTTCATGACTATAGCATCAAATTTTAATTAGCAAGCAGTACTACCCAGCAGTCTTCTCAGAGTTCGCTGAATCAGATGTGAGGGAGCCCACTATTGGCCTCCAAGGTGGGCTGATAATAAGCTTTTGGCCCTTGGCCTTAGCAGGCTTGGAGAAACAACCCTATTGGGCAGTGGCGTCACTGGAGCCTCACTGGCATCCACTGGCTGGAGACAGGCAGATTTGCCTTTTAAACTAGATTCACTTTCACAGACTGACATAGAAAAAGCTGGCAGCCGACCCCGTCTACTTGAGACACTGGCTGCCCACCCAGCCCCCCCAGAACATTAGCCTTGGCCTAGTGTTTTCAGCTGGCACCTGACCTGCCCATGGCTCACATAACATATCACCACAAGCACAGAGCGAGAAAGAGAGAGAGAAAGAACCTTGGACGATAATGACCCCCTCTACGACTCTCATTGCGCTATTTGAAATCAGTTCAGTTGTGTTCTTTATTCACCTCTGCCACAGGCCAGGATTGAATTTCCTGGCTGCATCACAATGTGCTGTGGTCAGTCAGATTGCAAAGTGAGTAAGGGAAGGGGGTGGGGGGATGTATGTGTTTACCCCCATGCTTGTGGCTTAATAGCTCCATATGTTTGTGAGAAGAAGTGACAGGCAGAAGTGGGGGCTGAAAGAGGGCCAATTCCCTTTCCCTGGGCACGCTTCAGTCAAACCTCTGCTCTGAGAGCCAGAGACAGCGTTATATACACCGACCACAGCACAAAACACATCTCACACACTTAAACACACTTTGAGAGGCACTCAATTATCTGTATAAGGTTTCCAGAGCTATATCTTGAGGGGGTTTTTGTTCAAACCTGTAGTTTTTCATCTGATTTCTATTGTGTTTTCTGTTTGCCCAATTGTATTGTTTGATTTAGTTGGATACATTTCATCACGTGATGAAAATGTCTTTCAAGCTGCATTTAGATAAGAAAATAGTCTTGTTAAAACCTGTTGCAGTTGGCGTCAGCGCCGTTTCTCTCTTTCACACACATATTTTACTGTGCCAGATCACATTGTAAAACACATAATGGCATGTACAACAATAGTATGACTAGGCGAGCTTCTCACAGAACATGATATAAATTGTAGATACAATAATGTAAAATGGCATAATTTTGAACACAATGCACAGCCAGATCAGAAAGGACTGTGCAAGTGTGGGCAAAGATAAAAAAGGGAGAAGGAATAAAGCCTAAATGCGAGAGAAAGAGAGACGTTCCTGTGTAAATCCCGCTCTGCTCTGGCCAGCTGACTCTTTTGTGAGTGCAGATGTTTGGGCTGAGTGCCGAGGCTGGGTGCAGGCAGGCCCACAGGAACTGTGTTGGCACTTGTCTGGCCTGCCGTTGGGCCGCTCATTGTCTCAACCTGTGCGCATTGTTCACTATCTCCCCCTCCTCCTTTCTCCGACAGGTGATAACTACCCGGTGCAGTTCATTCCATCCACAATGGCAGCTGCTGCCGCGTCAGGACTCAACCCTCTCCAGCTCCAGGTATGTACAGTCACAAAAGAATTTACGGGCAGCGGGCCAAGCCCTCAGCACCGTGTGAGCAAACCAGCTGTATGCTAAATAACAAGTTAGAGCTAAATCACTCACACACCAGTCCACCCCTACAAGCTTAACACCTTCCATCTGCAACATAGCCCGTTTTTACAGTGCAGGCCTGACGCCTATGCATGGGAACCGGTTGTTGCATCAGCGAAGGGTATTTCGGGGGCCTCTCGTACCTTAATTGCTTTCTGCGTTGACGCCGTTCTAAGTAACTTTGTGGTAACGTTGCGTATCATGATGGAAGAGCTTCCAAGACCCTCGGGGCTGCCTTGGGAGCATTTCTCAGATGCTATCTCAGTATAGATTAATATCTTCATTACAGTTTACCTCATCATGCTTGTCATTTTAATTGTTTCTTTTAATCCTGATTTTTTTTTCTGCTAATGCTGTTAGTCCTTTCTGTTTGCTTAGAGAAATGATTCGTTAAGAGCTTTGAAACTTTAAATGCACCTTTAAGTTCTTTGAGCAAAAACTGAAGGATCAAATGAACGAGAGCAGAAGGCGACAGAGCTCGCAGGCACATAGCGGATTCATTTATTCGTTTTTTTTTTTCTCGCTTTTTTATTCATAGACAGTTGTTGTTTTGTCAACAACAGTGGTAAGCGGTTGATAGCAATTAGACATTAAGCTCTCTGATAGCTGGGAATGTTACAAAACAAAGCTGAGAGCGGAGGGAGGAGGACGTGCGGGGGAGAGAGGATAGGAGAGCGTTTCGTACCTTTTCTTCTTGCTGATACATGTGCACAATTTGTCCTTCGGAGCTTATCGCTCTCAGCATTAATGAGCCTTGGCAAGTTGGAACAATACTTGCAGCTGGAGCTGGAAAGGCCTTTGCTATAGCATGCGACTTTGTGGAGAACAATCATCTGTGTTGAAGGTGTGGAATGCATCTATTCATGTTAAAGAGCGTGTGCAGAATATGCATGCACTTGTAAGAACGAGCTAAACAGGGAGCGAGCTTGAGAGCAAAAACCGATTGAAAATCATTTCAATCCATACGTGTAAGCATGTCTTCCCTCCTCCCTTGGGAGTAGGCTGCGGTGGCGTAACCAGGGCCCGTCCCGACTATTAATAGCGTTCCTGATGGGTCAGCTCGAGTCTGGGATAGTCATATATCAGGAGGCACCGGGACCTCTCAGCCATTCATTGTGATAATAGATTTAACCCTGGGAATGGGCTGAGAGCAAGCCTCGGAGTCCATGACTTGGCTGACCTTTAGAAAATACAGTAAACACAAATGAGTTGCATTCCCATTAATTGAAGTTTGTCTGTCTGCCGCAGATTTAGCCGAGCCGATTGGTATTTACTCTCCGTACCCTTCAGTCTAAGAAAGCCCGGCTAGTCAAACATACCCTTTCCGCCGCAACTGAGCTCCGATCATCACGCGGAAGATGATTAAAAATGATCAGGACGGAGATAGAGGAGATGAATCTCATTCCGAGTGGGGCGATAATGCCGTTAGCGCTCGCGTTTTGTCTGGCTGGCAGAGACGGAGAAGTTGCGTGCAGAAGTTCACTTTGAGGACAAAAGTGCGGGCACAACATTCAACAGACGGACACGGATGAGGTTGTAATTAAGCGAGGAAGGGCGACGCGGACGGATTTGTACGGCAGTTAGCACGTGCTAGCATGCGGTTGCGCGGCTGCTTTTGTCTCTCTTCCTTTTTTGAGCAGAAATAACAAGCTTTGAATTCCTGTCTTAAATCAAAGGAAGCGGATCTTTCTAAATATGTCAGATAAATGAGGGCCAGCGCTAGGTCAGTGTTAATGAGAGGTATGTATGGATTTGTCTGCTGTGTCTGGGTGATTATCTGTAATGGCAGTATCACTGAGCTCGCGCCGCTTATGCATCACTGATCCGCTCGGTGGGAGTGACCTCACCTATGAGATCCCCACTTCCTGTGCCAGTGGACCCACCCACCCCGTGCCACTGGCTGGGTGCATCTGTCTAATTAGAATATCTTCACTTGTCAGCAATTCTGGCAAGGTATCATTTTCCCTAATTTGCTCAGTTTAGACTAGGGAAATATATGAACCTTAAAAAATGCTCTGATTGGAAAGGAATTAATTCCCACAATGCTGTGCTCGGTCATGCAGGAAGAGGGACGGCCGCTCTGCCAGTCTTAATGTTGCCGATGCTACCGCTCACAATTTTACCGTGTCATAACAGTAAGTGGGCTGGCTGTGGAATGTCTCTCTCTCTCTCTTTCTCTCTTTCTCTCTTTCCCCGTCACCCCGGCCCATCCGCAGGCTAACAAAAGGCCTCAGGTCCCGGGGAGTGGAAATGAAAGCGGCCAGGCGATCTGAGAGCGTAATTTGCTTGTCAATACATTTCCCCCGACCGGCGACATGCGCGTACACGCGCCTGCTTGTCACCGCGCGTCCCAACGCGGCGAGTAATTTCGCTCAATGCGTCCCTGACAGATTGGCCCTCGTCTGCAAGTCACCAGAGAAAAGCTGCTCAAACTATTCCCCAGACCGTGTGCCTCTCTTCATTAAGACCCTCTCAGGGTTCAGGATGAGCTGGGCACGGCCTCCAAACAATGGCTCCATCCCCCGGCGTTGCTTCCCTATTAGAAGTGACACCTCTCACCTCCAGGCGGAAATTGTGTCGGATTGTAGCTGCATAGCCAGACAGTCTAAAAGGAATTATCCTAATTCTACAAAAGAATTCGATTTTATTTTTTGTCTGCTTGAATTGCCATTTAATTTGCCAGCGTAGAAGATCACCTTACATCAATTGCTTAGAGGAAAACAATTTCCTTAAAGCCATTCTGTCCTTGATATATTGTTTTGCCACGAGTTCTATACAAATCTCAAGTCAGCTTGTGAGAGGCCTGTTTTTTATCATTGGAAGCAGTCTTTTGGGTTTAAGCAGTCCTAAAATAAAGCATCATGGGATAAAGAAGAACATCTGGGTCTTCCCTGTGGCATATAATAGAGGGAGCAAACACAAATAGGACCTGCTGGCCTCTGTCCTGCTTTCTCTTTTACTCTCTTTTTTTTTTTTCTTTCTTTATTTCCTTATCTTTCTCTCTTATTTATCTCATTTTATCTTTCTTTTGAACTCTGTCACAGTTTTAAAATTCATGCAAATGAATTTACTGTGTATATACAGTTGAGGTCAAAAGTTTACATCCCCTTTTTCAGAATCTACAACATGTTAACTATTTTACCAAAATAAGAGGAATCATACAAAATGCATGTTATTGTTTATTTAGAACTGACCTGAATCAGGTATTTTACAGAAAAAAAGTTTATGTATAGTCCACAAGAGAAAATAACAGCTGGATTTATTTAAATGGCCCAAATCAAAAGTTTACATCCACTTGATTCCTAATACTGTGTTCTTACAAAAAAATAATAATAACAATTTGTTGGTTGTTCATGAGTCCCTTGTTTGTCCTAAACAGTTAAACTGTGTGCTGTTCATCAGAACAATCTTTCAGGTCCCACAAATTCTTTGTTTTTCCAGCTTTTTTTGTGTCTTTGAACCCTTTCTAACAATGACTGTACGATTTTGAGATCCATCTTTTCTCACTGAGGAAAACTGAGTGACTCATATGCAACTATTATAGACAATTATATTATGCTCCAGAAGGAAAAACCATGCATTTAGAGCTGGGGGGTGTAAACTTTTGAAGATCAGGGCAAATTGAACTTTTTTTGTTTTCTGGAAAACAAGTAACTATCTTCTGTAGCTTCTGAAGGGCAGTAATAAATAAAAGAAATATGTTATTCAGGCAAAATAAGAAAAATGTGCACATCTCCATTCTGTTCAAAAGATTTCACCCCTCGGCTCTTAATGCATGGTTTTTCCTTCTGGAGCATCAGTGAGCGTTTGAACCTTTTGTAATAGTTGCATATGAGTCTCTCAGTTGTCCTCAGTGTGAAAAGATGGATCTCAAGAGACTCATGAACAACTATCACTAAAAAAAAAAACAAAGCAGCTGTCGATCATTCAGGTAACAATACAGTAAACAGTTTTAGTGTACACTTTTAAACACACTCTCTTGTGGACTATATGTAAACATCTTTTATGTGACATATTGTATTCGGGTCAGTACTAAATAACCAATAACATGCATTTTGTATGATCCCCTTATTTTGGTAAAATAATTAACATTTTGCAGATTCTAAAAAGGGGGATGTAAACTTTTGACCTCAACTGTATAACCTTATTTAATGTATAAATATTTAATTTATTAATTAATTAAAAGAACTGTGTTTAATGCACATTTTTAGTTACGTGTGTCATCAAGTTTTCCTAATGTCAAGTTTTTATTCATTTTAATTATGGCAGGAAAAGTCATAAACCTGATGCTTCACATTTAAGACTCTTCTTGAGAGTCAGGGAAACTTCTCCGAAACTTCTGCAGGGGATGAGGGAAGAGAGGAAATACTGTGTTATCTTTTGTTTGGATGCTCATGTCTCTGCATTCCGGATGTGTGGAGGGAGCAGGGCTTTCTGCCACAGCTAACAAGTGGAACACTTTTGACTATGAGCTGCAGAAATGAGAGCGAACAGCTGCTGGTGTGATTGAGGAGGAGAGGAGAGAAAGAAGGAGAGGGGAAAGGAGTGGCGCGTGCTGTGCGAGACAGACTCCGGAGAGATAGCCAGAAGACGAGAGGCGGTATGAGCATGGGGCAGAGGCTCTAATGGGAGGGATAGGTGGACATCTGGATGGATGGAATTGTAAAACAGAGAGGCGAGTAAACAGATAGCAAGAGATGCGGACCGTACAGCTTAGAATGACCACCTGCGTTGATACCAGCACAGGGTTATTAGCGTAGGCTTGTATAGCAGAAATACGCAGGACGCATCCTACCCTTCAAGGCAGTGAAGCTATGTAAGGAAAGAGAAGGAAAAAATGAGGTGGATGGGTTGAGACGGGGGAAGGGACAAATGAACGAGGGAGCAGGCTGGGCGCCAGCAGATGGGACAGATGTCTGGCCATACTGGAAAGCACTGGCGCAGCGCACTAGCGCACCCCTGCTTCCCTTTCTGACATCTGGGCCAGCCTGGGTCAGCCCGCCTGCCTTGGGCAATGAGCCTGGACAAGCCTTGTGGCAAACGGGCGCGGGCGCCCCAATGCTACTGAAATGGCAGAGTCGGCCATGCGGCAGTAACGCAGTCCTCTCCCCATGCTACCGCTCAGCTGTGCCCATACAGAGAGCCGAGGAGGACGCACAAACACAAGAGCCTTAGTGTATGTAATTTAGTGTGTATAGTGTGCTTATGTTTTGACGTATGATAATGTATCAGTGGGGTTTTTTTGGCCTCACGGACACGTTTCACTGAGCTCAGACTGGGGCCTGTGCGGATAAGTTGGAGAGACAGTCATGCACCATTATAGCTAGAAGCACTAAAATTGGCTAAATCTGCCACTGTATTTCACAGCATCTGCCAGAGAGCAGTCGGCCCCACTCTTTAAGAACAAACAAGAGACTCAAGGGGTTTTTTTCCTCACATGATGGCCTATTTGCCCATCATATGTGCTCAAATCTAGTGTTTCATGAGCCATTTCAGTCTGCGGTCTCATTGCAGAGAAAAAATCAGAAAATATACACACTGTGAACCATAAAGGTGAAGCATATTACCATTAAAAAAATCATACTGTTTATTTTTAAAGAAATTGATACTTTTATTGAGCCACAGTAGGACACATTAAACTGCTCAAAAGTGACAGTAACTTTCTATTCAAAAGAATCCTAAAAAGAAATGTATCATGCTTTCTGTGAAACAGCACAACACTGATGCAAATAAGAAGTGTTTCTTGAGCACCAGATGCACTACAGCTCTGATTATAACATCCATTTTTACGGTGTAAAACACAGTCTTTGAATGCTATTTGACTGAAAAAAAAGCGTAACCTTCCTTAACCGTGCCTTTTCCGTTTATAAACAGTTTATCCTGACCGTTTACATACCTTTACACAGAGGTGGAGCACTGAATTGGCTCTCCGAGACACTTGAAAGCAAAGTATCCCTGAGTGCTGATGCGTCCAGCGGCGTGGTCTGAAAGTGTTGGGTAATCTGGATGATCTGCAAATACTGTTGTTGCAGGCAGAAACGGTGGGCCCTCTCATTTAACCTCTTCTGTCTCCAGAGGGGTTGCTTTTAATTATCAGAGGCTAACCGTTTGACCTTGGGCCGGACCCCACTCATTTGGGCTCCGCGGACTGTGAGATGGGCTTGGCTCGTGTGTGCGAGAGAGGGAGGCGGGAGATATTAGTCTGGCTGCGCGTGTGTGCGTGTATCGCTCGAAGTATGAGGACCGCGGGCGAGCGAATTGAAAAGCCCCATTTCCCGAGCCCCTCTCTCTCTAACTAAGCTGTATAGCAGCGAGTCATTTAATGCTCAAGTGGACAAAGGTATTACCTGAGTCACTGGGGTGGATCAGGCCTTTTCTCTGCAGGTCTTTCTGAAACCACATGCTGAGAGCAGCTCAACATCTCTGCCTCTCTTTTTCTTTAGCTCGCTTTCGGCCTCACTCTTTCTCTCCAGCACCACTAGTGTTCCGTCCCCATCAGCTCCCATTTCCTCAGAGCCAGCAGCTTCAGTACACACTGTAATAGCTCTCCACTGTGTCAGATTGCTGCTTATACACCACTTTGTATGTCTGTTGGTGTTAGCGCACGCGTGTGTGTTTTGTGTGTGTGTCGAGTTAGGCAGCAGTTGAGGCACTCATCTTTTGTTCCTCTTTTAAAGTATTAAGACCAATAACCCAATTCTGTTATTTTTAATGGATGTTTGGGATTTTAAAGTTTTATATAATATATGTGCCTCTAGACCACAAAACCAGTCATAAGTAGCACGGGTAAATTGTCTCAGTAAATTTGTAGCAGTAGCCAACAAAACATTATTTGGGTCAAAATTATTGATTTTTCTTTTATGCCAAAAATCATTAGGATATTAAGTAAAGATCATGTTCCATGAAGATATTTTGTAAATCTCCTACTGTGAATATATCAACATTTAATTTTTGCTTAGTAATATGCATTGCTAAGAACTTCATTTGGACAACTTTAAAGGCGATTTTCTCAGTATTTTGATTGTTTTTTTGTTTGTTTTTTTGCACCCTGCGATTCTAGATTTTCAAATAGTTGAATCTCTGCCAAATATTGTATTATCCTAACAAAGCATACATCAATGGAAATTAAATTAAATTAAATTAATTAAAAAAAAAAAGACTCTTATGACTGGTTTTGTAGTCCAGGATCACATTATATTATATGTGACCCTGGACCACAAAACCAGTCTTAAGTAGCACAGGTATGTTTGTAGCTAGAGTCATGGGTCAAAATTACCGATTTTTCTTTTATGCCAAAAATCATTAGGATATTAAGTAAAGATCATGTTCCATGAAGATATTTTGTAAATTTCCTACTGTAAATACATCAAAACTTAATTTCTGATTAGTAATATGCATTGCTAAGAACTTTTTTTACAACTTTAAAGATTTAAAGATTTACAACTTTAAAGATTTTCTCAATATTTAGATTTTTTTTTTGCACCCTCAGATTCCAGATTTTCAAATATTTGTATCTTTTATCTCCTATCCTAACAAACCATACATCAATGGAAAGCTTATTCAGCTTTTATGTGATGTATAAATCTCAATTTAAAAAAATTTACCCTTATGACTGGTTTTGTGGTCCAGGGTCACATATTATATTATATTATATACATATTTTGTATATATTATATATGTTTTTAAGCTGTATTATATGTTTTATTTTTTTTACAGTACTGTTTAAAAGTCACAGAACATTTGTTTTAGAAAGTATTAACTTGAGATTTCCAAACATCTTTGCAAATATTATAATTTAGAGAGATTTTTGTTTGAACAAAGACTCCTACAACAGATGGTGTGGCCCAAATGCACATGAAATATTGATTAAAGTTGAAATTCTTGTATTTTATGAGAAATCAGAATGTGTTAAGTATTCCTGAGAAGGCGATGCTCATGAAATCCTGGTGAATATATGATCTTACACTTGTAATTTGTGCAACCGAAAGAGTAAACCTTTATTATTTAAAGCTAGATTTAAAGCATGAATAGACAGTGTTAACTCAGACTGGAGAATGATGTGATTGACCATGCTCAGCCTTTTCGTTTTGTGGGGCAGGGGGCATGGAGCCAGCTTGTCCCGGCTGCCCCGTTCCCTGTTCAGCCATTGACTTTCAGCATGACCCTCATTAGCGTTGGCCCTGTCTGCTGTGGAGACCCTGCAGTATGGCTGGAGGAGAGGCAGAGGAGGCCCAATGGAGCCCTGCATTACATGCCCTTCAGACAGACTACCACATGTGTCCTCATACCACATCAGCACATCTCTCTCTCACTCTCTCTCTCACTTTTTGTCTATTTTCACACCTTTCAGCATCAAAACACATGGCCTTAATACACAAGCCACGTTGCACAGAGCGCAATGTGACACATTTGCAAGCATCCTCTACTTTCCTGCCCTTGACGATAAGAAAAGTGCTACGTGTCACACCTCTCTGTTAGCATTTATTGTGTTTTTCGTCTCTATGTCGTTCTATAGTAGTGGAGCGCTTTACGTTTAACCCTGTGGCTTTGACCCGTTAATCAGGCCTCACAAAAGGCAGTCTGACTGGCTCTAATTTGAAGCAATAGCCAATTACGCTCTTTTTCCGGAACAATAAAGTTCTTCCCACGCAAGGTCAGAGTCCCTCTGCCCATCCACATCAGCAGCAGTAGCACTGTTAACAAACATCTGTCCACAACCACACAAACTCAAGTCACTCACACGTACGTTCACTTACTACCTATAGAGAAAAAAAGAATAGCGATTGTGTTTTTTGCTTTGCAGGACAAAGGCTTTCTGTTTACCAGGCTGGCGAGCCGCACTATCACTGTGTGAACCTAATCAGCCTGCCATTTCCGCTGTCCGTGTGCCGGCGCTTGCCCCAGGTCTCCCGCAGAAGAATGACCCTTTTGTGCGGCACTAATGTGCAAGCGTTTAACTTTGGTACCGGAGAGCATTTTAGTGTTTATATCTCCTGATACATGTAGACACAAAGCGCTTTGTCTGGGCTCAGGTTTTTCTATGTGAGTGGCTGAGGTGGGGCAGGCCACTAATGCTGGTGCCACTTTTTCCATTTCAGACAAATGGAGTCCTTATGTAGCCCAGTAAGGAAAGGAAATGAGAGCAGAGAGAGGGCAAACACGCTCGGCTACATACGCGTTCAAAAAAACCTCTATGCTTTTTTTGGGTTGAAAATACAACGACTGAGGCTGTAAAAACATATGAATAATAGCACTGGGCTGCTATTTTTAGGGGAGACTGAAAAAATTTGGCTTAAATGCTGGCATTGTAGTTTAGGGTTTGGCGTACGCATGTAAAATCATAAAGTGAGGAAAATATAGTACCGCTCAGTCTGATCTTAATTTGATTCATTAAAGGGTGGTATTTTATCACTGAAACTTTTAAGTTATTTTCTAAACTCTTTCGTTTAACATGGTACATTGAGCTGTATTTTTACTGACTTTTCATAAAGTATATAAACTAGAACAAACATATATACTGTATAGCTGTTACCTATAAAATCAACATCAAAATAAAAAGGGGAACTGTGTATAATGCACTAAAATCATAACACAGCTAGAACCATGTTATTTTAGTACTGTTCACATAGCATTATAGTTTTTATTAACATCTAAAATTAGCTTTTATTTATTTTTATAAAATTCAGTCATTTTGTAAAAAAAAAAAAAGATCTTTTATGTGGTTTTGTAATTTTTACTTTTTGTTTTTAAAATCTTTCATTTTAGTTAAACTACACTAATGCTGGTGTAGTTTTTATTTACAGTTGGTTAATTTACTGTTTCATCTTCAAGCTGTTGATTTAAGTTTTTAGTTTCATTTGAATATTTATATTTCATTTCAGCTTTATTCGAATAACCCTGTCCTGGAATATGCTTTAAATAATCGTCCAGTTCATGTTAGATTATACAGATCTTCCTAATCACTGTTTGAAGTCTTTGTTTTATTTGTTTTATTCACTGATTTTAGCTGGTTTTAACATTTATGTCGTGTGGCCTGTTGTGATTCCTCTTACTTAATGTGCGAGACAAAAGACAATCTAAGCATTTACCTGCTCGCTAATCAATATTTGCCTGAGGGAAAGCAGACGTTCATACAGCTGTCTTCTCGCTAGATAGCTGAAAGGAAGTGTGATTGTTTTAAGCGTGCGTGAATAATACAGCGCGCTAAAACAAATGTCGATATACGATGTTGTACAATTTGACATTCTAACCCAGGATTGTGTACTTTAATTATTTCTTTTGATCTAACACTGCTTTGTTTTTTTGAAAGGTGCAGTTATTTCTTTTTTTTTCATTCATCTGGGTGGTGTATGGGTGTTAGCGATCTGATGAAACAAAATTCTCAATAGGTTATGACAGACTGTCTGTCTCAGAACTGAAATCTAAACCTCTCCCGTACAATTTCTCCACTCTGTTCTGATAAGTGATTGACATGTAGCACTTCAGCATGCTGAATGCGTACCGCTGGAAGGTTGCAAGCGCGTTGACCGCGAGCCAGTGAAAATAAGCAGAAGAACGTGAGTTCTCTTTGTCAGGCTTCCTGTCTTAATGAGTGTCTTTGATAGGAAACTCGACTACCTTGAGTTTGCGTAACTTTAGGGGAACGTGCGTCGCGCCGTCGAAAGGGGGAAGTTCAGGTGTCTGCGTAGCGACACGAAAAGGCGCCAATTAAAGTCAGAGAGGCTTACCAGAGGGAGCGAAGGGAAGGAAATCAGATCTTAGAAGCAGCTAGGCTTCAGTCTGCAAATTTTGTGTGATGAGTGGAAAGACGAGCGGCTCCAAGTCTCTTGTATGCGTGCCATTGCTGTGTGGTTTTTCGGGGCTGCTGTCTCTCCCTGGATCCAGGCTTTGATATACAGTTAGACCTTTGATGGAGCTTCTATGCCGGCATGGAAAGGGAAAAAGCAATGCAAGGGAGAGAAGAAAAGAGAGAATAAAGGCTTTGAATGGTGTCTGGCTTTGGATGTTAACGCCTTGTGGGTTGTCTCCCTCCTTACAGCAACTCTACGCCGCCCAGCTGGCCAGCATGCAGGTCTCTCCAGGAGCCAAGATGCCTCCGCTGCCCCAGCCCCCCAATTCTACTGGGCCGATCTCCCCGTCTGGCTTGAAGAATGAAAAGAGGGCCTCAACCCCCCTGGCTCAAGTCAAGGTACGATCCCGGCCCGGTTTGGAGTGCTACTTGACCTAGTCTTCCCCACTTCCTCGTTCACTAAATCAGCTGTGGTAGGTACGGCAGTGAGCGCTTGCCGTCGGTTCTCCTCTCGCTCCGAGCCCATCAATCTGGGCTGCTTTTACAAGGCACCCGCTCTCTCAAGCAGAACTCTGTGGACAGGGTTGCTATGGCTTTCCCTGCTCCTGGAGAGCAATTTTTGGAACACACGGTTTCTCATGACAGAGACTGGCCCACGTTTTCCTGCGCGTTACATTTAACTTGGACCGAGCTAAGGTTATGACATCAGAGGCACATAATCTAAATATATTGATGAGGCTACAATGATGTGATGACTGTCTTTTGTTTCTTTTATAAGATCAACACTCGTAGCATATAGCGCTTTTCCATCAGTCTTCGCTGATATACATCATCGTTTTGCTTTTTTGTGCTGCGGCTGTAACCTAAAACACTTGCACATTTGGAAAAGTTTAGTTTAATATCACAATAGAACGGGGGTAAATCATTGAGCCGAACAGTAGTGTGTGCGTAGCGCCCGTAATCCTCTTCAGTCGCTCAGCTAAGCTGCTCCTCCAGGGCTTTTGGAGCTCTGCCCTTGGAGAGAGCCGCCACATATCAACATCTCAGAGCATACGGTAAAATCATTGGCAATTACACTGAGCCACAATTCAGAGTCGGACGGGCATTTTTAAGCACTCTGCTTCACTTTATTTAGCCGACACGAGTTGTAGGAGATACGCTATCTTAATATTGATCAAAGATGTTACGTGTTTTTTGCCCCGTTAACTCCATATGTAGATATGCTGTGCTTAATTAACTAGCAATCTGTTTGTTTGTCTAGTTGATGCGTAATTGAACGACAAACTGTTATTGGCAGTCAGATTTGTAAAGAGCTGGGGGCAGTCTCTGTATGTGGCCCATCTGTTTGGACAGTACAACACTGCCAGTGAAATCATTTTCTAGCCTGCATAAGACGCATTAAACTGATGAGACGCTGTTTTAAAGTTGTTTGGGATTGATGATGCAGTTTTGACAAACTATGCATTGTGTTTTAGTCATAATGTTCTCTACTTTGGGGTGGGTATGATTCTTAGGGGTTCAAGTGCGTAGTGCTGAAACCCTATTGTTATTGTTAGAATGGTCACGGATCAGCGATCTCCACGTAAAACTGATCACGCATACCAAACCGTTAGTCAACTTGAAACTTGGAGGGATGGTAGTACTCACACCGCCAACAGCGTGACCTAGGCTCACCCCAATCGGCCTGATGGGAGTGCTACGGCAATCAAAAGTACATTATAAAACGCCGGATAAAACGATTGTGAGTCTAGCGAAATTTTTGGGTATTTCACATTTTACGAAAAACCTTCTTTTGCTAACTACTGTTTTTTTGCCCGATCGGAACCAAACCAGTGCAGAAAGATTCTCTGGAGAATGAATATCCATAATTAGCAAAAAAGTTGAACTTTCGACTCACCATTGCAAAGGGGCACCAAAACGTTCGTAAGGGGAAGGGCCACTTTTAGTAAAATGCCTATAACTCTCTGAGATATCTCAGCCAAACTCAGAACACTTATGTTAGAGCTCAAGCTGAGGCCACAGGGAAAAAAATCACAGAGCTTGGCCACTTGGTGGCGCTATAAGAGGGGAAAAAACAGTAAAAATGGCTATAACTGCGCAATCATTCGTCCTATCAACATGAAAATGGGTTCCACAAGTGTCTACAAGGACATTTGCGTATCTCAAAAAACATAACCGCTATTGGCCGACGAAGTTAGAGCACCTGTTAGATAAGGTTAATGGTGGTTGATCGGAACGAAACTCGGTGGGCCCCAGAGGTCTGAGAGAAATTTGAAATTTGACTGGGGGGCGATATTGCATTTTTCAAGGGGTGCAAACGGTTGTACTTCACGAGTTCACGCTTACATATAATTAGCCGGAGTATAGTAATGCATGTTTGGCGTGCTGTCCGGGGAAGGGCTCCGAGCTCGGGAATGGCCCGAACCCCGAGAACCCCCCTTAGGTGTAGTGAGAACTCGGAGTGAGGAGATGGGGTGGTGGAGGGATGCTGATAAACCGTCAAAAGGATAGAGGTAAGTCAGCTGTATTTGAATGCATAGCGTTGATTGACTTGAGTGGACTCCTGTTGTGTTAATTAGGCTAGGTATCTGACGCGCTCCTCCCGAACCTTGTTAATAAAACATCATGTTGTGTGGTTTTTCGCGCATACGCATGATATTCAATATCATGCGTAGTCAATCAAATTGTTTGTTAAATGTTTTGACTTTTGCGAACTAGTCCTAGGTTTTTTGCTGGACTCTCTAGGCCAATAATTATCAAAAAAATGTTGAAATTTACCCTTTGGGAAACTGTAACGGGGTTGTTTAGAAAGGGGGCCTGTCAAAATTTACACAAAATCCTATAAAGCCTAAAGGAAAACTCAAAACTTCACGGAAACTGCTGAGCACATGCGACAGGTGATTTTAAACAAGCGTGCAAAGTTTTAATGGGGTTCGGACCACAGCCACCGCTCACGGTCATAACTGTTAAAAAATATTTATTTCTATCAACATTAATATTTCTACAGGTAAATTACCTGTTTTTACCAAAAACGCCTTTTACATCTTTGATTCAGGTGGTTACAAGCTTGCTAAATAATGTCTTTTTTCATATGTGCTTAAATGCCTTAAAGAGCTTGAACCCCGATGATCGCTGCTTGCAGCTATATTTTAAAATATTTTTGAAAGACGTCTTTCATGCTTTTCATGGCTGCATTTATTTGATCAAAAATACAGTAAAACAGTAATTTTGTGAAATATTATCACAATTTACAATAATCTTGTCTGTGTTAATACATTTTAAAATGTAATTTATTCCTTTGATAGCAAAGCTGAATTCAGATTTCAGCAGCCATTACTACTCCAAAATAAAATAAAATAAAATAAAATCAATGTTTGTCACTAAAAATAAAAATTAGAGCTATTCTTCCTTTAGGGACCACATTTGCTTACCACAAAGACGACAGAACACACACACTTAATTGTAATACATTTAGCCACAACAGCAACAAGCTCTCTAGTCTGATTGCATTTGTTTGAAACAGGATGTATTAGCTGTTAACCGTTTCTCTCGGGCATGAGAGCAGGTGAGAAGATAAAGATGTGTGCTCAGACAGAGAGGGTTTTAATTAACCCGAACAAAGCCTGGCCCTCTCTGCACCAAGGAGCTACAGCATGGCACAGAGCCTGGCTATGAATACAGAGCCCATGTCTTGGAGGAGTCGGACTAATTAGTCTACAGTAATAGCCTCTGGTGCATTGTCTTTTATGTAAGGTGGAAAGCATCTCTCTACAGGGCGTCCCTGTTTTAACAGAAGCTTTGTGTCTTTTATGTACAGGAGGAGGGAACGCAGCCTCTCAACCTCTCCGCCCGGCCCAAGACAGCTGAGCCCGTCAAATCCCCCACATCCCCGACACAGAGCCTCTTTCCAGGCAACAAGAGCAGCCCGAACAGCCTGTCCAAGAGCGGAGGCATCCCCAGCCCCATCGGAGGAATGGGCCGTGGCTCGTCTCTGGGTAAAACATCAAATTTAGAGTTCTGTGTAGTGAAATCTTTTATAATTATTAACATCCTCACAGCTGAGAGGCTAATTGTATATCTCTGATTCTTTGTAGTGTGGAATCAGAGAGTGAACTTGACACACTCCCAACTCATAATCTCTTTTAGACCCTGCCATTTAAACGCAGGATGGCGTTGCTGTATATTTGTTTTCAAAGCTTGTAGTTCATCTCTCATATTAAGATTTTTTTTTTTTTTTTTGGAAGCTGCTACTAACAGTTACTAAAAACAGTCTTTCATTAAAACGACACTGTGTTGTTGAGCAGTGCTCATTTCCCTCCTCCTCTTGGAGCTGGGCTTTGAACACAGGCTTGGTGTTTGTTTTTCTACTATTTCCGAGATTTAACTGCCATCCCGCCTCACCTCACTTTGATCCACTAATTACAGAAAGGCGACACACACTGAGATTGCTCCCTTAGTTTCCTGCTCCCCCCACACATGGAGTCGGCCACACTTACAGTGCACACATGCAGACTGTGCTCACAAGACCTCCTATATTGTGTTTCACAATATGGCCCTAAGCATATGTGTATTTGTGATTTGTCTCTGCAGACATCCTGTCCAGCCTGAACTCAACAGCGCTGTTTGGAGATCAGGATGCAGTGATGAAGGCCATCCAGGAAGCGAGGAAGATGAGGGAGCAGATTCAGAGAGAGCAGCTTCAGCATCATCAGCAGGGAATGGAGGCCAAGCTGTCTGCCCTCACCAGCATGGGCTTGAACAACTGCAGGGCTGATAAGGTGAGTGTGTTTGACTCCTGCAAAAAGTGTTCGGTTACTGCAGGGAATTTGGATTATCAAATCAGTTCGCAAATGGCAAGTGCTTAAATCAGGCTAAAACTTTTTTATTTTATTAAAAATTATTAACATTTTATTTAATTTTATTAATTTTATTTTTATTTTAACAAAAACAAATCATAAACATACCCTCTATCAACAACACAGAGTGGATCTAGAAATATTAAACACATCTATCTACAGTTGCATGCAAAAGTTTGGGAACCCCTTGCAGAATCTGTGAAAATGTGAATAACTTAAAATAAAATCTGTTAACAAATAAAATCTGTTAAAATATGTTAACATTGTACAATAAAAATCCTTGCCAAAAACATACACTGTAAAATAAATAAATAAATAATAACAATAAATTAAAAAAAAAAACATTATGATTTATAAACTTAGAGAATTTAACTAGTCAATTAGTAATTAGAAAAACATTGTATGTGGGGCACTTTTTGATATAGGCATAGTTTAAGAAATATGTTGCTTTTTATTTTATTGATACCTGTAAAAAGTGTTGAGTTCCTACACGGAATGCTGCTGGGTTTATGGAATCAGTTCGCAAATATCAGTATCATAAAACTGCTTAAATCAGGTTATAACTTTTTCTTTTATTATTATTATTATTTTTTTTTTTTTACATTTTATTAAAAATGTTTTATAAACTTACCCTCTATCAACAACACAGAGTCTTGCAGTTTTTTCTCAAATAACTTTCTTTTTAAGTTTACTTGTCAAACCATTCAGTTGAAGTCTTTTGAAGTGGAAATATAAATATAAAACATGTATTTATGTCTATCTATGCACACACACACACACACACACACACACACACACACATGAAAATAATAAAATAAAATGTATTAAATTATAATAAAAATTCACTTTGCAATAAAAATCCTTGCCAAAAAAGCACTAAACTTATACACTAACAATAAATAAATTAATTAATTAATTTAATAAAGTTAGAAAATTGAACTGATCAATTAGTGATTAGATTTTCATTGCACATGGTGCTCTTTCTGATAAAGGCGTAGTTTTAAGAAAATATGTTGCTGTCAGAATAGAACAAAATCATTCTTGCATGTGAGTCATCAAAGTAATGAGATTACCTCCAAACCCAGTTTTATTCATGCAATTTGTAATCAATACCAGATTCCGTAGCAGAAGTAATATGCCCAACACAACCGACTCTTGTTCCTGCCCCTCTCGCCTTAGGGCACAACAACAGCCAAAACTCAAGGACTTGAGCCCACAGTGTTTTTTCAGACATGATCTTTAAAACCAATCAAGGTCTTTGAAGCATGTCCAGAGGAGGGCCTTTGATTGACATTGGCAGGGTAGATGGTGGATGAGTGTGTGTGTGTTTGCATTTGTGAGCGAGGAGGACCATCGCGGTCCTCTGGTGCCTGGCCTGTGCGGGTTCAAACTGTGATGTCTCTGCCCAATTAAAGCATACAGGCAGCCCTCTTCAGCCCCTGGTGTGGGACAGGCCCACTTTGTACCGGGAGCAGGCATTCTCTCAGGGATTCCTTTTAAAAATATCTTCAATCAATGAGTCAATCAAGGAGTAGAAAAACAGACACCACTACCATCTGATTGATGCCATATTGCCAGTTGGCTGTGAGACGCAGGCAGGAACTGGGAGTGGAGGCTCATTAATTTTTCAGCACCTGATTACTTTCAACCAGCATCTTAAAGTAGGTCAATGTATATGTAAAAAAGTAGAGGGACTATTTTTCAATCAACTTAGAAGTCAGGGCGAAAGACGTGCCCCGATGTGGGTGGCATCGGAGGAAACGCCGAAAACCCAAGCGCGCCCTCGATAAAGCCAGAGATCCCGTTTTTATATTATCGCTGCTTCTCACAGCAATTTACAGTGCCTCTTTACCGCTCAGCAAGGCATTGTGGGGGTCATAATCCTGTTTTCTCAAACACAATGCCCAACTCTAAGCCATTATAAACGGAGATATCACCTAAGCCAGTGCATTACGCGCCATTCTTTTGAGATTTTGCGCTCTTTGTTCGTGTTCTTTGGAGGTGGATGTGGTATGTGAACATGCAGCCATCACCTGTGGCTGTCTCCCTCCCTCCCTGTTTTCCCATTTTACCTTCACCAGCCTCAACTCATCCTCTCCTTCGCTCTTTACCTCCCAAAATCGCTCTGGGGTTAGCTCATGGTCAGCCAAACGCGAGAATATGCCGCTACACGACATGAATGTTGCTCCGACAATGCCTGAAAAGGCACGTTTGTCAACAGGCAGCACACACCTACAGCTGCATTGTTCTTAGCAGGCCAAGCTTAACGCTTTTTTTCCTCCTCCTCTTTTGTCTGGCCTGGGTTTTGTCTTCGCATGAGTGTAAGGCCCTGCCTTTTCACGAGGATATTTAGGCATCTCGGCTCAGGTGAGCTTTGTGTGTTTTTCCAAGTGGGGAGGAAATCGGTTCTGTTGCTCTCCACCTTCTTCCCCCCTCCCAGAGAAAGCGACATTAAGCTTGTGGCTAAATGTGTTTTCCCTAAAGGACTTTGATGTAAGGGCAAGGTAATTCTGGGCAGCCAGCGGCGCAAAGAAAGGGGCAGAGGAGGGAACGACAAATAATAATTAGGTGCTCTATCAGTGTGAAAATATGACTGGTATGTTTGGGTTATCATTGTTGCTATAGGTTACAGAGCACATCACAAAGACTCCCTCTTTTTTTGAAGTATCTTTTGCAAAGACTTTCTCTTTCTTTATGCCTTTTTTTTCTCCTTCTGACTTCTCAGTTCCTTCCATATCTGAGTATGTAAGTTTATGACCTTAAAATACGATGGAAGAAAATGGCAGGGCTCTTTTGTACTGTAGTCTCGCTCAGAAGCCTGTCTGCATCTGATGATATCATAAAGGCAGCTTCACCTCAGTCTTTTGCTAAGCCAAACAGACGTCTTGATGTCGCAAACAACCAGAGGCCAAACAGAAGCTGTATTTTCCTCATCATATGTTCCATATGTCTCTGAAGTACAAACGAATGGAACTGAGCAGACTTTCATAT
The DNA here is from genome assembly GCA_036247105.1 of Cirrhinus mrigala. Taxonomy (NCBI): domain Eukaryota; kingdom Metazoa; phylum Chordata; class Actinopteri; order Cypriniformes; family Cyprinidae; genus Cirrhinus; species Cirrhinus mrigala. The sequence continues at coordinate 35,790,663 of CM070013.1, read as the reverse complement.
GAAGAATATTCCTCATTTTTAGGGCTGATTTAAAATTGTATTGAAATGAATTACATATTCTGAATTATTTAATCAGTATTTGCTGATAAAGCATAATTTTAAGAGATCTTTTTTTTCCCTTGTTACTTACACTAAAAAATGCTTGGTTAAAAACAACCCAACTTGGGTTATTTGGCAACCCAGTGCTGGGTAAATATTGGAGAGAACACATGCTGGGTTATTTTGACTTAGCTGGTTGGGTTAAATGTTTTTACCAAACATGCTGGGTTATTTTAATTAAGTCAACTATTGTTTAAAAATTATTATATTGCTGGCTTAAAATGGACTGGAACTTATAAAAATTATAAGAATTACTTTAACAGCAATAATTAAAAGATGAACATTTATTATTAAGCAAGAACATGTGGACAAAATACAAGACAAATGGAATTTATTTGGGTGAATACAGCATATTTTACAATATTACATACATTACACTTGTTTAACAAGCATTTAAGACGTAAAAATGTTACATTTCAAAAATGTTTTATTTCGCTGAAGAAGTGCATCAAATCAGCGGTGCTGAGAACCGGTCTGTCCTGTAGATGACTCAAAAAGCCCGCTCTCTGACTGTAACCAAGCAGCTGGGTTGTTTCGTCGGAGACAGGCTTAACCCAGCAGTTGGATAGAAAAAAATAACCCAGCGTTAAAAATGACCCACCTGGGTAAAAAATATTAAACCTGGTTAAAAAATATTAAATATAACCCAATAAAATGACCCAACAAGTTGAACCCAGCATTTGGGTAAAAAAAAACAACCCAGCACCTGGGTAAAAATATTAAAAATAACCCAATAAAATGACCCAATGGGCTGAACCCAGCATTTGGGTTAAAAAAATAACTCAGCATTATGTGGAGTATAGGGATCATTTGCATGCATTTTGACTGCAATATTTGAATTGTAATTTATATTTTAATTATTTTTATTTATTTATTTATATTTTAATTATTTAATTGTTCATCTTTCAGTTTTTTATCTCATCTTTCGTCAGTTTTAATTTAGTATTTTTTAACCTTTGGAAAATATATATTTAGCACACATTCTCTTCTCAGCTCCTCGCTTATCTTGCATAGTTAGCGTACAGGTTGCAGGGCATGATTAATATTTTCTTTATTATTATTATTAATCATTAATTGACAGTCCTAACTGTTTCATATCATCCTGAAATAGTTCATTGATACATAAAATCCAGTTACAAAGTTAAGGCCACAGTAATGCCCTCTAGCCATATGTTTCTGAGGGGACACTTTACATGTCATGGGAAGAGCTACTACAGCCATGTACAAAACGGTAATGAACGGCCCGCTGTATATCACCCAGCGCTGCCAGCAGTCAGACAGCTGGCCCGTGCCTGCTGCTCGCGCCTGACGGACGAAAAAAAGGCCTCTAAGTGTTCTAGATAAAAGCTTTCACTTTGGTCAGTTTCAGAATATTAATATTTCAGCACATCGCCTCACCTGACATAAATACTGAACGCCCTTTAATAACTGCCTTCCAGTCTGCTGTTTGGAAGTTTATCATAGTGAAAGCTTACGTGCAAGATTCTGGAAAGGTAACATAAATGGGATTAAGGAGAGGTTAAAATCATCTACTGGGGCTGTTGGTGGGGGATATTAAATATTGATTTATCCCGGTGTAACGACTGAGCTGAAGAGTGAGGCTAAGTGCTGCTTACAGATGGATCAATTCATCTTTTAATACAAAGTGTGTCTGTAGAACACAATGGAATGACCTGCATCCCTTTTTCTCTCACGGAGAGCCATTTCTCTCTCTCGGAGATGGAAGAGCCTTCTCCTTTGAGTCTTCTGTCTTTTAGGTGCATGTGTAAAATATTCATGTTTTAGCATTTACTTGCTTGTTTTCTATTTGTCTTTTTTCCCCTTTGATGTCCCGTCAATAAAAGAAAGCTTTTATGGGACCTCCAGCATTTTTTTTTCTTTTTCAAATATTTATTAAAAGTATTATTGTCTACTGAGGACAATTATTCTGATTTATTATTTATTATACTTTTTTTTCCCTCTGGAAAGCACACTGCATTGTAAATTTCTTGATCCGTTTTATCCACTAGTTTTAAACTACTTTGTTTGATTTTACATTTTCAAATTGAATTTCACAAGCCACCTAATGATGAGGTCCCACTCTGGAAAGAGCCCAGATTTTGATTTCAGATATTTCGCCCTTGCTAATAACCTACTTTTCGACAGATGTTGCAGTCCGACGACGGGGTCTGGCGAGGAGATAAAATATATTCTTGTGCTGACACTTCCCAAACTGGAATCAAAGGGTGAAAGGCCAGTGTATTAACCTATTGAGCATCCGCCGGCCTCCCTGCCCCCTCCTCTCACCTACATTATTGATGAGTGGAATATTCACTTTTCTCAAATCCCAGAGCACAGGGCCACAAACATTTAAATGGAGCTTTGCTCACTCTCCTCGAAATTCTCACCCCCTACTTTTAGACCCGAAGCCAATGTTTGCTCTCGTTCCCTCCCCGCGTGTGAGTGTTAGGGGCCTATTCACGCTTCCCTTTACAAAGACTTGGGGTATAATCTTGTCTGGTCTGCAGCCCTGGAAGCAATTTTCTACCCCTTTTTCTGCTGCTGTCTTGGAAATTGCCAGCATAGGTTATTTTTGGCCGCAAAGTAAATCCTGCCATACATGGCTTTGGCCGTCCAAAATTTGATTATATTCTGAACGCAAGCACTGCCCATAGTCGGCGAGTGCTATTGTTGAGTATTGCTTACATTAATTCTTTGTTCCATTTGTTTGGGTGTATAAATAGCGCTTTTTTCTGCAATGCGTGAGGGTGGGCGCACGTCTCGGGCTACTTCTAAAACAACGCTCTGCACTTACTTCTCCCTTAGGTAAGACATGCCTGAAGCTCAGCTGATTTTACACTGCGGTTGCGTAAAATCACACAAATGGCCAAAACAGGGCGCTCATTCAAAAATGCAACGAGGTCCTATACTCCAGACCTGCAAGGCTCTGCTTACGCCAGATATCCCGCAACAAAGCCGCCGTAAAGAATAGGTTACAATGGGTCATTTATGTGCCACCATATTGGGACAGAACTCCTCCGAACAGGTGCATAAAGAACCCTCTGTCTCCCAGATCATGCGATTCAGAGCGTCCATTATTGTAAATAGATTACGTGATAAGAGCAGAGAAAGCAAGGTCCTTCTTAACAGATCCTTGAGGACCCAGTGAACAGTTCAGGGTCATTTACAGCAGAAAACCCATAAAAAAAAATCCAGATCCGATGATCTCAACGCAGCAGGATAGAAAAACAGCACTGCAGAGTTTCTTTTACAGCTGAGGGATGGACACGTATAAAATGCTTCATTTCCCCCATGATGTCGAAAGGTCAGGTGTTGTGGGTAAAATCTTAGTTTTATAAGTGAGTGAGTTGTCGGTTTAACGTGGGGCGTTAAGAAAAGAAAGTGTCACAGTTCCCATATCAGTGTTTTCAAATTAATTGGTTGGCCAAAATAAAATATATATATACATATATATAACAAGGATTGGATACCCATCAGTGGAGGGGAGGTCGCAGCCTCGAATGCGCTCTGCCAGCAGCCGCTCTGGAAGCCTACAAGCGTGGACTACTGCTCGGGTATAAAAACCGAGCGACCGCATGAAAGGAACTCTGGGCTCGGCGCACAACTGCATGTGCTTTAGACTAAACGTTTCAAAACTACCAACTACTGGAAAGCTGCACAATTATAAATAACATTGTGATTGGTTACTGCGGGAATTGAAAGCAGATGAGGGGCGAAACAGACGTGCGCTGCTGGGCCTTACTCTCAATACAGACGGCTGTAGCAACCTATATCGTGTATATAGACAGTCAGAACTCATTGTAATAGGCTTTCAAAGCCTCCCTTTATTTGCTCTATCACTTGGATCTCTCAGCCAGGTGTGGAACTGACAGAACACGCTGTATCCTCAGCATTCAGAATCCAGGCAAGGACATGGAACAAACGGTTATTCACTTGACCATTGTGTTTATTCTTATTTATTTTTTTTTTTTTTTACCAGGTTATGATATTAGCCGTGTGCACCTGAGCGACAGTAAAGGCAGATTACTAAGTCGGCACGCTTGCGCGGCCAAGGTCGCTCTTTGGTTGTCTCACAATTGCCGTTATCTGGACCCGGCTGGAACAATTCAAGGCCATATGGCTGAAACCGGGCTATTTTTACCAGAGGAAAAGCGTCACTCTATGGCAGTGTGATGCGTAAGTACAGGGTAGACACCAGCACAATGCGCTCCTGCCCGAAATACACAAAATCTGCGGGCAGCGCTGCAGTCCTCAGGCACATGTTCTGCGGCCGGCCTGATTAAAGCCCTCTCCGCTGCGCTGACATGGGCTCCTCGCTCTGGCTCCCCTCCAGATGTTCAGAAGTTCCACCAGCCTTGCCATCGGCCCTTCTGTGTTATTACTTCACCATGCAACCCTCCTCCGTCGAAACAAAATGCATTCTGTAACCGAATTTGAGGATGGAGGGGAAAAAAAGGATAGTGGAGGGGAGATTATTGTGGGTGTCTTTTTCCACTTCAGCTTAGGACTGTGTGGTTATAATTTTAGATGTGGGAATGAAGGGCTGCATGCTGAACTCATTTGAGGGAAGGGCCAGCCGTGCGCCAGAGAGGTCGTGGTTAGCATGGGAGGGGCACAACGTGTACCATGACATCTTTTCTTTTTTGCATTGTTTCCGTTTTTTTCGTTTCCCTAACCGCCCTTTCTCCTTCTCTCTGTACTTGCGGAGACGTTGAGCTCTTGCCATCTCGCTGCTGTAATGCACATTATAAATATCCTTTATAGCACAATGGTCGCAGAGATCCGCGGACGAGCGTTTGCCTGGCTGGACGGTCCTTTTTCAGGATGGTACACACCCTTTACTGCTCTTCCGTGGCAAAGTGATCAGTAAAAATTTAATGACACCATAAAATAATAAAAATGCCATTGATTTATCACAGCACTTGATGCAGACAGTAGTAAAGGCGCTGTAGACCGATTTCTTTTTCGAGTCTTCAAACAAAAAGCCTGATGTTACGCATATAAATTATTTCTCTCGATAATGCCATGAGATAAATTACGCAAGTTACAACCAATAAGTATATAAAACATAGTATATTAAATTTAATGGAAATTCATTGTGCGATGTTTGAAGGTGTGCGCATCGGTTTTTATGTTCGTATTCACTTTCTCGATTACAGCCTCCTTAATGTGCACTGTAAACAGTGTCGCTATCTCAAGTGGATATCAGCACTTCCTAGGCATGAATGAACTCTCTACCTCACTCCATTAAGTTAGACCCGATACACTGAAGTGTCTAATCTTGTTTTCACGTACAATAGCTCCCGTCTGGCTCATTCTTTAATTATTGTTCTGGAAAATGAGAGTTTATCGCCTAAAGCGTTTTTAATGAAACTCAGTGATTGATGCCCCTTGTTCGCCAAACTGATGTTTAATGATCATGACTTTATAAAAGGAGTTGATTGATCAGAGAGAGCCAACAGAGTGGGGAGGAGGGGACGACACAAGTGAGTCATTTATAAACCCCCCCCCCCCCCCACACACACACACACACACACAAGCACACGCTCTGCAGTTGTTGGGCCCTTCCCCAGTGGACAGTCCACGGCGCATCGGCCATCGCTCGTGCGACTAATCGCACATCAGTCAATTTGTCGTTGGGTGCTGCGCCTCTTTCATTAAGTGCAATAATGCGGTCTGGTGATGAATACAGCAGCGTAGGAGGCTTCACACGGAGCGTGGCACACCGAGCTAGCGCTCCAACTTATCTTTACAAAGCCGCCTGAGCCCAGCGGGAACCGCTACATATGTCATAATTAGAAAACACTTAAATAAGCAAGGCAGAGTCAAGACAGGCAGCTCTTAATGACAGGCCATAAGCAGGTAGTGGTTAATTGTACATCAGAATCACTCAGATGGCCATAAATAATGATTGTTCCATCAAGCGTGGTGGTGGGAAATTGCGGTACTCTCTCTCTACAGCTCTTCTTTCTGTCCCTCTAATGTTTGTGTCGTGTTTTTTGAGTAATAGTAATAGTTTTCAGAAGAAAAAAACTGGTAACTGATACTTTTATGTATTTTTGGGCAAGTGGCTGTTAGCGAGTAGCGCAAATAAAAGGTAATTTTTTAGCTTACAGCAGTGTTTATTGTTTTAAGCACAACATTATTTGAGACCAAAAAAATTGTACATTACCATTCAAAGATTTGGGGTTGGTAAGATGTTTTTAAATGTTCTTAAAATAAATCTCTTAAGGCGAGACACTGCAGGTGAATAGGGTAAAAAAAAAATTAACTAATAGTTATTGCCTTACTTATCCAGCTGATTGATTACATTGATAATTGCAAACATTTTTTGTATTATAAGTTTTCTAAAATGTTAGGTTTAAATATGCAAATGAGGCATTATTAAATGAAATATTTCTAGTACAAAAATCTAAACACTGGATGATGTCCGTTTCAAAATTCTTGTTTTATTTTATTTATTTATTTTTATTCATTTTTTTTTTTTTTTTTTTTGACATATTAGAGTCAAATGTTTTTACAGAGGGGATTTTGGGTATTTTATTTAGTCACTCCATAATTCAGGAAATACTCAGAACAAACAGAAAACAATATATTTTTCACAATTTTGGGGGGAATAAAAAATGATATATAAACAAATCCCTCTGTAAAAACCTTCAGGATATAGACAGGAATAAAAATTGAAAGCTTGGTGTGTTACCGAAGTGGAGATTTATGGCTCAGTGTAGAAGAAAAAGCTCATTTTGGGAAAACGGCCTTTAAAAATATGTATTGTAATTGAAATCTGTTGACACAAATAGATGAAGTGCTATAAAAGAAATGTGTTTTGGATGTTTTCTTTCCACTAGTCTGTAAAAACACTTTATGAAAAACCAAAAATCCCAAAAATTTCAAATTTGACAGGTGCATGAAAAAACTGTTTTTGCCTGCAGTGTCTCCCCTTAAGCTCACTAAGGCTGCATTTATTTGGCCAAAAATACAGTAATATTGTAAAATATTTGTACAATTTAAAAACATTATTTTGCACTTCAATATATTTTAAATCGCAATTTATTCCTGTGGTGACAAAGCTGAATTTTCAGAAGTCTTCAGTATCACATGACCCTTCAGAAGTCATGCTAATATGCTGATTTGGTGCTCATAAAAACATTTCTTATAATTATCAATGTTGAAAACAACTGCACTATTTATTATTTTATAGAGATTATCATCTTTAAAAAATTGGAAATGAAATTTTTCGTAACTCTATGAATGTTTACTGTCACTTTTGATCAATTCAGTGTGCCCTTGCTAAGTATTAATTTCCTTAGAAAAAAAAATCTTACTGACCTCAAACTTTTAAATGCTATCATATATATCCATATTTCATTTAATTATATATGAAGATAATTTTAAAAATCTATAATGGGCCTAACTGACATAGAAAAACGACATGTTTGCACTGAAAAGAATGACAGTTACATAATTTCATATTTACAGGGCTAGTTAAGTGTATTTAGAACCTTTTAAACTTGATTGTAGGCGGTTAGTGAACGTGACTCAGGCTTAATGCTGAAATAGCACACACAAACGTGCCTGAACTGTTTAGTGAATTTGCCCCTCAGTGATAATAAAGTCTGTTTAAAGTGACAACAGCAATAAGCACAGAATCATCCCAAGTAATCCACTATTGTCATGAGCTATTGACAAGTTGAGCCGGAGTGATAATCTTTTGCCATGTGGAGCGCTTCCACGCTCCATGGGCTCCCCAGTGGCAAAAAGAACAGAAAACAAACAAACGAGCAAAACGGCCAAAGCAGCGCGGCTGAAAGATTAATGTGTACGTTGGTATCTGTGTCTGCGTCTGTGGCAGGGGAGCTGTTAGCATTGTGTTGGGAGGCCGCCCGAGTGTCTGTTCAAACCGTGTGTGATAGGCATTCTCTAAAGAAAAGACAATTCAAGCACACCTTTTGCCTGAGATTGAATGCACACCCTGGGAGAAGAACAAACGCTCTGGGGCCGACTCACCGTAACTCGCTTCGCTTTTAGCATCTTCCTGCCCTGTTCGGAGGTGGGGGGGGAGATTACTTGTATCATGCCGAGTCAAAGTGTCCATCTCCTCCTCGAGTCTTTAGAGAGAGCGAGACGGGCCTCCGCTAATGCCCTGCTGCACTCACGGCAGAACTAGGTCATTTAACAATGGGCCCGAGCAGCGGTCGGCCCTCTTCCTCTGCATAATACATTAAGTCTAATGTGCTGCAGCCATTCAGGAGGGCCCCCCAAAAGCTGTTATTTTATTCTGTAAATGCACACGGACATGACATGTAATATTGTCGCACGGGCGAGGAATGACAGGGGTTTATTGTGCATCAAGTGCGACATGATGCCAAGTTTAATCTGAACAGAAAGCAACACGACAAAAGGGAAAACACGGCGTGTTCCTCCGAGCATGAGCCTTGAATAAATGATAGACGGGGAGCTCAGGGCAGCAGAGACAGGGGCATGTACTGCAAAGATTAGAGAGCGCAAAAGAAAAAAATAAGCTGAACATTTCACTCGAGGTCCCAGGCTGCATTGTGTGCTCAGGATCGTTCAGTGTGTTGTTTCTAAATCCTTTTTAGTAAAGTGTTCCACACTCTTATCGGTACAAGTCCCTGCAGATGAAGACAGTAAGAGACTACAGCTGTGATAAAGACGACCTGACTTGGGCCCGTCAAAATGCATGCGAAGAGCATGCGTGTCCTGCAGGGTCGTGCCCCATTCAATATTGAATCCGAAGTGCCTTTTAAAATCTAATGAAATGTAAAGAAATTAATATAACTGCTAAAAAATAGTTTGTTATATATATATATATATATATATATATATATATAGGTATTTGCATAAAATATAATGGATCTGTATTTGTGTGTCTGTGTAATATACCCATACATACACATATTTTTATTTAATTTTTTTACTTCAAATTAAAATAGAATTATAATATGAATGATTTAATTTTCTGGTCATTTCTGGAACACAATTTCCCAGACTGCTCTAATTTCTTCTTAAAGAAGTTCCAGAACAAAAATGTACAGATAAGTTACTCACCCCTTTGTCATCCAAGATGTTCATGTCTTTCTTTCTTCAGTCATAAAGAAATGATGTTTTTTGAGGAAAACATTTCAGGAATGTTCTCCATATAGTGAACTTCTATGGTGCTGGCGAGTTTGAACTTCCAAAATGCAATTTAAATGCAGCCTCAAAGGGCTCTAAATGATCCCAACTGAGGAAGAAGGGTCTTATCCAGTGAAATGATTGGTTATTTTAAAAAATAAATTATAATTTATATACTTTTTAACCTCAAAAGCTTGTCTTGTCTTGTCTAGCTCTGCGATGTGCATGTGTAGTCTGTGTACCTCTAGTTCAATACAGTTAGGGTAGGTCAAAAAACTTCCATCTTATTTTTAAAAGTATATAAATTGTAAATTTGTTTTAAAAAATAACTGATTGTTTCGCTAGATAAGACCCTTCTTCCTCGGCTGGGATCGTTTAGAGCCCTTTGAAGCTGCATTTAAACTGCATTTTGAAAGTTCAAACTTACAGCCCCCATAGAAATCCACTATATGGAGTCCACATTCCTGAAATGTTTTCCTTAAAAAACATAGTTTCTTTACAACTGAAGAAAGAAAGACATAAACATCTTGGATGATAAGGTAAATTATCTGTAATTTTTTTTTTTTCTGGAAGTGAACTTCTCCTTTAATCACACATTTTAGTATGCAATGTCGTGCATAAGGACAAACCACTAAATATCTGTAGACAGGAAACTTTATCTGAACTTAATATCTTAATTCTTTCATTTTTGCAGGAGAGGTCTCATTATGATAACCTGGGCCATCATCTGGGCAAACTAGGCGAGGATGGAAAGATTGGTCACAGAGTCATTGACCTTACCAGGCCAGAGGATTTCGAGGGTAAGTATCTATTTGAAAACGTCACGCGAAATTCTCTTTGTTGTGCTTTGTACCCTTGCAGAGCATTGCCATATATCTACTGCTACTTGCTTCTTGACTACAGTGAGGAATGAGGTCAGGTACAGTTCAGTCACGTGATCAGATTGACTGCATTCCACGCTTGCTTGGCCAGTGTCAGGGAAAGTTGATGGGGGTAATGCAGTGAGCACGGCTGTATTTAAAGTTTTCACAGCTAGTTCTTGATGACAAAGTGATGGGACAATGCTGGCCCTCCTCCAGGGCCGGGCTCTGTTGCCACAGCTCATGTTTGATGTGCTGGGTGTGGAGGTGTAAATGCTGATAGAACTTACATGACAAGGCGTCAGCTCCTTTTGTCACCCTGTTCATAAACAGTGCACTTCTATGCGCCAGTGTTTTTTCTGTGTAAAATATTTGTAACAGTTCCCATGGAAATCTACAGCCAATATATGGAGAAATAATAACATCTTTAATATGCACAATGAACAAGCACAATAGATTATTTATTTGTTTATTTAATTTTTTTTGTAAGATGATAAGCCTCGCATAACTCTGTTTGTTTATGAGCTTTCTAAAGCATAAATTATTTATTTTGGCTGGGTAGAAATCAAATCTGTAAATAGAGGTTTGAGATGCAGTTTTTCTGGTCTGGCATGATCTGCTCTGACCAGACCAGAGTAGATTCCCGCCAAGAAGCCTGTTCCACCCCTCTCAGATCAGTGAGAAAGCTGGGTCCTCGTGTCCTCCGACACGGTGGGAACCCGTCTCCTGTGGGCTCCGGAGCAGCCAGGGGCAGGGTTGAGGGCACCCAGTCGCCCGAGTGATGCAGAGCTCCTTTAAAGTCCTAAGTGGAGGTAAAGGAACGGAGAACGTCCCATCAGTTTACTCCCAGTACAGACAGGATTAGAAGGCCACAGAGGTTTCTCATCCCAGTGGACAGGCGCCACTGTGAACGCTCCGAGCCATCCCCATCTCTATCTTCCCGCAAACACATCGAGATGAAGGATGTGAACGGCATTTTATAATGATACGCCCCACATTAAATAGTCTCTTTTACAAGCAGAATGTGTTTACCCGTTGGGAAACATGGAGTGTTTACTTGTGTGTGTGTTTTTTTGTGTGTGTTTAGAGTCTTTTTTGATAGTCCAAGTCAAACAAATTCCATTCCACTTCGTGAACATTTGAGGAATGTGAAGGCTGTGTATGTGATAATGTACCTGTGCTTAAAAAAGGCAAGTTTATTTGCCGCTAGTCTTTGTTTTATTACGCTGCTCTGTTCAGAAGCTTTGGGGCTTCGTCAATATAAGCCAGCTTTTTTTTTTAATGCACTTTAAATGATTTATCAGCTAAGTAGGAAACTACCATTTGAGAATTAAATTTCTTGACGCTTTAACGGGGCAAACAGACTCGTACAGTAACCGCCACGGAGAGCAGAGGAAAATTACTGAGTGGGTCCGTAACGGCCGTGTGCTTCCTTGTACGGAGGTCCTGCCTGCTGAAAAGACACGTTATATTGGAAAAGGCTCGGGGTGTAAAACAGCTCTCTGTCACTGCTGCAACTCGCAGAAAGCTTTAGGTTGCTTGAACTAATATTTGCAAAGCATGCAGCAACCAAATTAACAGCTGCCAAAGCTCTAACGAGAGAGAGGCCGTTGGAAAATAACGGCGGGGTATGGAAATAGATAGAATTTCCTTCATTTCGCAAAAAGCCACGAGCCACATGCATCAGCTCACCGCAAAGTCATTAGGTCTTTTTAAGCTCAGATGAAAAACATTAACTAATACCACAAAAGGCTTTAGTATGGCCCCTTTGTTCATTCACATATGGCGGCGTATGAGTTTTGTTTGCCGAACGGGTCGGGTCGTGCGTGTGTTTAAACTATCTCTGTCAGACAGGGGTCTTAGCAGAACAAAGGGTGTGTTGAAAGATTCCAGGGGCAGGAAGTCGAGGTACTATCAGAACACTTTTGAGACAATGCCGGCCAAAATGAACGTTGGCCAGGATTGATTAACTGCTTGACTTTGTAATCTCTGAGCTATGTTAATGCTGAATTATTTATGCATATGGTTAAATTGTGGCAAGGTTATCGCTGCATTATTATAGGGTAGCAATCTGAGGTTCGCTGCAGTCAAAGCAAACGAACCCAAAGCTCATTCAGACATTTTTGTGTGTTAGTCGATTGTTTTATAAAGGAGTATGATAAACAGCACCATATTATGTCATAATAATAATTTGAGGTTGGTAAGTTTTATTTATTTATTTATTTATAAATATATATATATATATATATAAAGAAGTCTTGTATGGCCACCAAGGCTGCATTTATGTGATCAAAAATACAAAAACACAGTAATATTCTGAAATATTATTACAATTTTAGAATTTATTTTAATGTATTTTAAAATGTAATTTATTCATGTAATGGCCAAGCTGAATTTTCAGCAGCCATCACTTAAGTCTTCAGTGCCACACGATCCTTCAGAAATTATTTTAGTAAGCTAATTTGCTTTTGTGGAAATCATGACACAATTTTTATTTTATTTTATTTTATTTTGTTTTGTGGATGAATAGTAAGTTCAAAATAACAGCATTTGAATGAAAATCTTTACTGTTGCTTTTGATCAATTTAATTTAATTACATTTATTTATTGTAATCAAATAAATATTACTGACCATTTCTGCCTCAGAGTAAAAAATAACAATTTTAAATAGGCCTAAGAAAAAAAAAATACATGTTGTCAAATACAAAGTCATATAGTGTAATCTAAGGTCGCAACAAATAAACTAGAAATTTTCACAGAAACTGCAGTGTGTTTTTGTAAAGAATTGTGTAAGTGTCTGTCTGTGTTTTCCCAGCATTCCCATTTATCCTGTTGTACTGTCTCTATAGTCTGCACGTCAGCCCAGGACTCCTTTCATCGACAGTCTCTGAAATGGTGCAGTGCGAAAAGGAATTTAGCATGGCCCTCTTCAAGACCTTACAACATCCAGGGCAAGAGGCATGAGAAACAATAGCATAAAGAAACATGCGCTAACAAGTCATGCTTTTGTCCATATACTCCCTCACACAAACACGCGGAGCAGAATTCCAAATATCCAGCTGGGTGCAACTCAACAATTGGCACGATAAAGCGGTGGGCTTAAATCACATGTAAGTTGTAATGGTTTAATTAGCGCAATATGAGTGCTGACATGAATGGGAGAGCCGAGCATTGTGTCATATCTGTCTGTGCGCGTTAGGAGAGACACCCATTGTCGGCGCTGAATACCTTTGCAGAAAGGCGTCTCTTTCTTTATTGGATCGTCCGCAGAGGGCCTGGCAGGTTTGCGTGATTGTTGCTTGTTTCTCCAAGCGGATTCTTGTGTGACAGTCTGTGTGTGCCCTCAGAACAAAAGGCTAGCTGCAGCGAGAGCCTGAGAGGCTCAGCCTTTTGGCTCCGTTCCGCGTATCGTCGAGTCTGGGCCTGCTGCAGGCAGGTGTGCCGGGCCGCGGGGCCCCTTTCGCTCGTACGCTTCCACGCGAGCGCTCTCTCTCTTTCTCTGTAATTCATACAGTCCCCCTCTGCTCTCCCTCCTGTTCACCGGGAGAGACAAATTAAATAGAGATTCTTGTATCGCTCTGTCATGTTGGGCACCGGGTCTCATAAATCACAATAAAGTCGATTAGAAGCCTCCTGCCGTCTCGCCCCCCCACCCTCACGCACCTCAGGGGGTCTCCCATGGCATCCCGAAACATCTGCATTTATTTACACAATAACGCACCTAACTAGGTGCTTCCTAAAAGGGCCGCACGGGGGAAAAAACGTCAATTAATGCTAATTTGTAAATGTCAGAAGCATGTAAGCTTTCTTATTAAACAACAACAAGCGAGAAGGGAAAAAAAAGCAGAGGGTTGTAAATTGCACGTTGTGGATGCGGGGTGACGTCGCACGAGCCGACCTCACTGCCAACTCTTTGGCTGCTTTTGATTAAGGCACATCGTGATTGCAATGGGGTGGGGGGGGCACGGACCACCCGTGTCTGCGAGTGGGGCTCTGTGCCAGGGGCCGCCGCTCATCTCGTCCCGCGGAGCACCGGCACTCTGTAAGCCGGCTCTCATTCCTGCGGTCCGCTCAAATGACTGAGAGCGCTGAGTCTGTGTCTGCTGACGCACTACAGCAACAACAGGGCATGAGATGATTATTACAACCAACCCCGCTTGCTCTCGCCCTCTCTGTGCGAAACAGAAAAATGAATCCGATCTGCAATTTAAAAGTCCAGCTGCTGGTTTCCTGCATGTAAGCTGCTCACCTCGGCCTACATCTGCATGCATGCCAGTATATAAATTGCTGAATCAGTGTCAGTGGTAAAGTAATGGCACGGGGCGAATCGTAAATTAGAGCCGGCCATCCCCCCCGAACAGACAGTGGCGGTCGTGTCTGGGCGAGGTAGCCGAGCGAGCGAGCGAGCCGGGGTTGGCAAGGTAATGAATGCCTTCATCTGGCCCCGGCAGTCAGCAGATTGCCCAGCGTTGATGGATACTGTCAGCCCTACGCCACACTACATTTCATTGCACAATAAACATGGCTGTCAAAGCCAAACAAAGTGAAATCAATTTATCCTGCACGGTGAGCGCGTGCTAAATGAAATTAATGTACTGTGCGGGGGAACGCCGTCGCTGTATAATCCCGACGGAAGAGAAGGCTGGGACAACGGCGGCTGCTTGTAGTGCATTTGGTGCTACAAAGTTGTGGAGAGGCGAGATCAGAGAGACCCTGACTGATGCACCATGACTGTGTGGAGCTGGGCAGCCAGATAAACAGCAGCCCTTTCTAGATTATTATGACTGTTAAACATGACATGTGTAAATGGATCTTTTGGGCCCTGGGCGAAGCCGTTCTGCCCAGCAGGGCCTGGAGGATAGAGCCTCCTGCTGGCTGCCTGAAACTTAGACTTTGTCTCTTTTTCTCTCAGAGTTCCAGTGTGGCACAAGCGTGTGTGTGTGTGTGTGTGTGTGTGTGTGTGTGTGTGTGTGTGTGTGTGTGTGTGTGTGAACGAATAGAAAAGGTAACTCTCCAACTTTGCCTGTTTTCCTGCTCCTCCTCCTCTGAACAACACGCTGCCCTCGGAATAATCTCGGTATCCCGGTGCTTCAATAGCGGTGCGGTGCCAAGATCCATTACTTAGCTGGAGTTTTTATTTTGTTTATCAACACCAGTGATAATAGAAATCAAAAGCAGGTACCGTGTGCCAAGACTTGAAGTTTCAGGGTCCTAATGAATACACATCACATGTGGATGATGAAATATTCATGGCTGATTCCAAGCCTTCTTATCCAGTTTTTGGATCATTAAAGATGTATCGTAGCATATGGGAAGGCTTTTTTTCGTTTGTTTTATTTTTCAAGCCTTGTTTATCAACATGTTTTTGTTTGTTGAAATATTCATACAGCTTTTATTTAATTCTTTCACATCTTACATATAAAAGGAAGCAAATGCGCATGCAAACAGAATCATTTTCACTCTGCTGTAAAGTTAAATACAGAAACTGGGGGACACACATGCTGATTGTGAATGGCCTGATTGAGGAGTTACACTCCTTCAAGACTGTTTGCTCTGTATCGCACTCAGACCAGGCCGCATTCGCTAACTCCGCATGTGAGTAAGTGTGTAAGGCCAGTGATTATTTAAATATAGAAACCTAGTTTCTGTTACCATCCCGTGTTTAACCACTAGGTCTGCCCTTTGTCAGACTCTGTATGTGTTAGCACGCTGAAAGCAATCACATGAAGATATATGTTTTGTCAGGACATTGGCTCTGATCCTCTCTCCTAATTTTACCTCCCTTACACAAACACCCCTGTGCCACATTTGTTATTCAGAGTATTACCGTTATTACTCATAGCAGGAGAAACATTACGACAGCCGTCCAGAAATGTACGGCTGTTCGAATGTACGAACGCTGCGACCCAGACAAAATATTTAAAAGGCATTATAGTCAGGTTCCTCCACGTCTGGTTTCAGCCAGTTTTCACTCGTCGGGAGTTCCTCGACCAACAATACCGTCTTGTTCTAAACTCCAAAACATGAGCTTGTCCCATCCAGTTCTGGGATGGGCAGCCTGGAGTATAAGGTACAGCTGCAGGCCTCTCTGGATCGTCTCTGGTTCAGCCCCAGTCACTCTGATGTGCTGATGGATGCCCTGCACTACTAAGTTGATTAACGGTTTGCACCCGCTCTCTTCTTCTTGCTCTGGTGTTCCTAGGGTGTAGGGAACTGAATGGCTCTGCAGATAAACCACATCAGTATTATTGTTGGCCAACAGGAGGCGCCAGCACTACCGAGGCACGGGTCTACAGGGAACCCCGGGGAAGGAACAGCAACGAACCTCACATCAAACGGCCCATGAACGCCTTCATGGTCTGGGCCAAAGATGAGCGCCGCAAAATCCTTCAGGCCTTCCCAGACATGCACAACTCCAACATCAGCAAAATCTTGGGTAAGTCAGAGCCCCCAAATCAATCATGATCAGCAGCCATGGACGTCCGCGTTAGCCTTTCCGTTTTCATTTGGGATTACGCCATGCTCCATAAGAATAAACTCAATCGGTGTCCAGGGAACTATTGTAGAGTGCTTCAGAAACTGTTGAAAACATCTTTGCTTGTTTTGGATCACGCTAACCCAATAGTCTTTTTTAACACAGCCGTTAAAACAGTCATTCTACTTATTGAAATGACTTTACTTTCCTTCAAAATAACTACCTTAGGAATGATTGTCATTAGCGTTAGCTAAAAAAAGGCGTAATACTGCAAAACCACTTGTGGAATTAGCAGCATTTCTATCCCTTGCATTTAAGAAAACAAAATCATTGCTTCCAGGAAATTGGCAAAAAATAGCAATGTGTTAAGACTCGAAATTTGCTGATGTGCATGCATTAAATGTGTTTTAATTCAGAATTTTGAAATGAACTGAACCTCTGTTGAGGTAAAGGGAGGGTCTGTTTTTACCAAACTGAAACAGCCCACTGTTTTGGACCAAAACCAAGACTTACAAGACTAAAATGTAGCTGAATTGGACCATTAAGAGAGGCTGAGTGTTATGTTGATTGACTAGATTTTTCAGCATGTTGTACACCGGACCTTGAATTGCAGAAAATATGCAAATAAATATCGCCACGCCAGTTTCAACCCTCTTAGCAATCAACAGCAGACAAGCATCTCACCGTTACAAAGCTACTAAGCAAAACATATGCTGTGAATAAGACGTTCAGGCTATTACCACACCTGCCTTATCTTCTTTTGCAAGTAATTCCACACAATTCAATGCATCTCAAACAGACGAGCGCGGTTAAACTTGATGGCTTGATGCCCGCAGGAGCAGCTCAATTAGATGGATTTAGTGGCTGTCACGTGGGCAGTGTTTGTCATGAAAAATGACAGGGCTAAATGGGTCTTGTCCCCCAGTCCAGAGAGTCAATAGATCAAAGCAACTAAAAGACCCGTCAGCCAGGACGTTCTGAAGGCTGGAGATATTTACTGGCCTGTTGTTTTCACTAATGCAGAAACGGTAACAGTAATGCGGTTCCCCTCCATTCACAAAAGCGGTGCTAGAATAAGAATAATGCAGTTGTATTGGTGTACACTGGGTTTTAAGCTCTGAAATATCATTATTATTTGATTTAATTCATCATAAATGTTTTTATAATAAAATAAAATGCAGTTATAAAATATGTGACCCTGGACCACAAAACCAGTCATAATTTATACATCATCTGAAAGCAGAATAAATAAGCTTTCCAGTGATGGTTAGAATAGGACAATATTTGGCCAAGATACAAGTATTTGAAAATCTGGAATCTGAGGGTGCAAATAAATCAAAATATTGAGAAAAACGACTTCCACAGGAAGTTTTTAGCAGTGTGTATTACTAATTAAAAATTCAGTTTTGATGCATTTCTGGTGGGAAATTTGCAAAATATCTTCACGGAGCATGATCTTTACTTAATATCCAAATTATTTTTGGAATAAAAGAAAAATCGATCATTTTGACCCATACAATGTATATTTGGCTATTGCTACTTAAAACTGGTTTCGTGGTCCGGAGTCACATATAGTTTTCTTCATAAAAACAAACAAACAAACATTATTTTATCAGTTTTATTAAATTGTATTTAATTTATTTAAAAACAAATAATAGAATAAAATGTAGCTATAAAAGAAGTCTGCAGTGATCGTTTCTCACTTCTAACTTCTCATCTGTGGTCAACAGGATCTCGCTGGAAGTCCATGACGAACCAGGAGAAACAACCGTATTACGAGGAACAGGCACGGCTCAGCAAGATCCACCTGGAGAAGTATCCCAACTACAAGTACAAGCCCCGGCCCAAGCGCACCTGCATCATCGACGGCAAGAAGCTGCGCATAGGCGAGTACAAGCAGATGATGAGGTCGAGGAGGCAGGAGATGAGGCAGTTCTTCACTGTGGGGTAGGTGCACATTGGAAAAAGCACCATGAACAATAGCGGGCGGCCATCCAAGATGCCCTGCCCTCTGTTAAACCCCTATACGCTGTTAATAAAGCCAGCTTAGAGCTCTCACAATAGGCAGGTAATGACTCCATAGAGTGTGCCAACTCCTGGTGTAAAGCCAGTGACCCTTTAATCAGGTTGATTGGAGTAATTCAACCACTTAGCTCATTTGTCACGTTATATGGCCCTCGCACTTAATTTTAATATACGCTCGAAAGCAAAGCGAGCGCAGCCTTTTGTTGCCTACACGCTCCCTTTGTGATTATACGCTGTGGTAAATTTATTTTTTCCTCAGCGGAGGGGGAAATGCACTATATGGCCCTGGGTTGAATCCCATTGACAAAATAGTATTTTCTTTCAGCTGCCTGAAAGTAGTGGTTTATCACATTTAGACGGTAACAGAGGGCAGTGGGACTCACGTAGCCATTATTTTAGGATATTAGAGTCGAGTATGAATGTAGAGAGGGCTGCAGGGCAGATGTTTGGAGCTCAACTCTATAATTTACTGCGTGTGGTGAGTGAAGAAAATGCCTGCTCCAGGTGTTTCCACTTCAACAGCAAGAAATACGAGCGCTGGAGTATCAATCAGCCTGTTAAAGATCAGGAGACTGTGTCTCTACCAACCAATTGGCTTTGTCACCCTGAAAGAAATGAGAGTCATTTTCACAATCGTTCCCAAATCGTTGTCGCTGATTGGGAAGCATTTTCACGGGGCTACTGGCTGGGCACGTTCCCCTTTCGAGCTTTATGCGACCAGCGTTTTTTTTTTGTGTGTGCTTCTGTGCGTTCTTTCCATTCTCTAATTCCCCGAGACCGTAATTGTTTTCCTCAAGAAGCGTTAAACTTGTCATCCTCCTCTTAAAAGCTCTTAAGCTTCTCTGAGCTTAGCGCAAAGCAAAAGCGCACGCTGGCACTTCGCAAGTGTTAAATCTGTCTGTTTCTTCACCTCTGTATCAGGCAGCAGCCACAGACGCAGATCCCCATCAGCACCAGCGCAGGTGTCGTTTACCCCGGTGCCATAACCATGGCGACCACTACGCCCTCCCCTCACATGACGTCAGACTGCTCCAGCGCCTCGGCCAGCCCCGAGCCCACCATCCCCGTCATCCAGAGCACCTTCAACATGAAGATGGAACCGGGCACCATGGTGTCCAACGACCCCGTCAACGGAGAGGACGAGATGGACATGTACGAGGACTTTGAGGACGAGCCCAAATCGGACTACAGCAGTGAGAACGACACACAGGAGCCGGTCAGTGCCAACTGAGGCCAGCGAAGAATATCCTTTTATTAGAGGGAAGACTGAAGAAGAGAACAAAAAAAAAGAAATCAAAAAACTCGTTTCTGATGATATACATTTCGGGAGCCAGCATGCAGATGTGGCTCCTGCAGATTTAACAGCTATTGGTCTTAAGTGTTTCTCCGAGTGTGAGACAATTTGATTGTGTTTCATTTTGGCTTTTTTTTTTATTGTTATTTTATTGAATTTTTTTTTTCTCGTGTTTTGATCATGGACAATTTAGGGTATTTCCTACAACATTTTTGAATAATAGGACTTGACGATTGAAACATTTCATATGAATGCATAACTCACAGTCTTACTTAAATTCATATGGTATTATTTTTTTCTTTTGAAGCGTACATTACTGTTTTCGATGGGGTTCTATATCTCACTCAGGTATGCTGTACCAGCCAACAGCTTGTGAATGTTTTTAATCAGAACTATTTAAAATGAAAAAAACGACACTTCATTTGACATTTCAGAAGTCCTTACATTTGCTGAACCATTGAGGGAAAGCCTAAAACTCCCCATTATTATTGTTGTTCTTGTTATTATTATTATTATTATTATTATTATTACTACTACTACTACAAGTCCAGATGTGCCAAACATATCATAAGCTTCCTGCTCTTAAATCTTAAATTTAAAAGTCTTAAGGGAGAGACTGCATGAGTCTTAGACAATCCTTGCAAACTTATCCACAAAGCCCACCGTTGTTGTTTTTTTTCCTCCTCTCCATTGACTACCACGTCCAAATGCTCAGGAACTAAAAAAGTCATAGTTCTCCAGGAGGTTCAATGCAGTGATCGCCCGTCCACCACCGCCCTCGCCTAGTTCAGTCTTACCCGCTCGGTTCTTAATCACGGTGATTGTAATCAGGCCAGAATGCCAAGGGGCCAAATGGCATCCAATCTGCAGAATTGGACAGGCAGCGAAAGGCAGCTTTGGTGTATTACAATCACAAATTGCTGTTGTACAATATGTACACGCACATTCTGCTAAAGTCTTTAGCCCCGTTTTCCGGGGCAGCAAGTTTTTTTTTTTTTTATTTACGCTGTTGTAATCTTAACTGACAGAGATAGTCTTAAAGCCCTTTGGGCTTCTGCAACGTATTCATCGTTAAGTCTTAAGAGAACGTCCAGGATGTTTTGGCCAGTTATGCAGAGGGTTAAGGAGAAAATTAATGAATAATGGCACTTATTTTCCAAATTTGATTTAAGATAGCTTAATTGTATTTACGTTTGTTGAAACAAAATGCACAATCGTTTTACTTGGATCTGAATTTTTTTGAGCACTTGGGAGGGTAAAAAGACAATTCAAACAGGCGGCCCTGCGCTCGACTGAATTATCCGCTCGTTCCGGATCTCAGGTTGTTTCCGTGTGGAAGGACGGCCAAGAAGCAGCCAGCGGTCAGGGCCTCTTGTTTTAGGCTTTGGCCCTACCGAAGGCTCCTACGGGGTGCGAGCGCCATTCACCTCCACTCACCTGACCTCTGCCCAGCGCACGCCCTGCCTCAAGGGGCTGCCATCTGGCTCCCGGCATCGGCCCGTGCCCAGGAGAAAGGTAGCGAACAATGGAGATGAGGCCCATGTGGTTTATTGTGCCCTCTCTCCATCAAAGCGCTCGCGAAAGGCCGCGGCCAGAAGCAGCCACGAGGTGCTAGCGAGCAGATGGAACAAGTAGATCAAGCTGTGGGGGATTATTAAAATGACTGACGAGTCGGTATCATCTGAAATACGGCATTATTAATGCATGAGTCCCGCTATTTTGCCTTTGCCCTTGAACCTGTCTGTTTCATCAGTAACCCAGAGATTAGAATAGACAGGAAATGTCACAGCGAGGCTGCTGGTCACTGCATTACCTCCAAAGGTCTAAAAGGTACCGACGGCTATTTAGCGCTTACTTCTCCCAGCAGTTGAAGCATCGACCCCCTCTTTGAAAAGCATTTACTTCGAAGTTTCGAGCACTTGTATTCGTACCTTTTATTTGGTTGGTTTTAAGTTTGTTGTGAGTTTTACATAAGGTACAATACTTGGCTGGGTGTTACTTGACATCCACGATCAGTTTTTTTTTTTCTTTCTTCCCTGCTTACAAGCCAACGTTTATTGTTTAAAGCTGTTATATCTGTTTGCTGGTGGATTGGTTGATTTGTACGTGATTTGTACATATTTCCTTGACCATGCCAAGCCAGTTCTGTAGGCTGGTAGCAGACAAAAGGACTGTTGTCGGGACTGAAACTTGATTGCGCTTGTATAGATTAAAAAAAAAAAAAAAAGGCAAAAAAAAGAAAAGAAAAGAAAAGAAAAAAGAGACTATTTCAATCTCACACGGAGACAATGATTCAAAAGTGTTACAAGCACTGGATATAAATGGTATTTTTATCAATTCTGACTAATGTGAAGCCGTTGTGCGAGGAAAAAAAAAAAAGAAAGAAAAAACCTACATGAACAAGTCACCTGTTTGGACTCATGTGAGCATGCCTCACAGTTGCCAGATTTGAGTCATTTTTCTCTTGACATATTTTGTTTATTTATGCAAAGACACGTGATGAATGAACACTTTGTTTAAGCTCCAGTGCTGCCTAGGGGAGAAAGAGCAGTAAAACTCGACGGAGAGGCTCGCGTAGTGACTGGCCAACTGAGACACACCGGACTTCAGTAGCACATTTTAATGGTCATGTATGTTTGTGTTGTATATTGTATTTGAAGCTCTCTAGTGCATATAGACATTTTATTGTATTTATTAGCCATTATTGGCTCTAAAAGTGTCAGTAGAACAGAATTAAAGGACAATCAGAGAACAAGAATAAAAACAGTGAAATTTCAAAATGGATTGGAGCTCAAAACAAAGTTTCCTTTTTTTAAAACAACAACTTCAAAAAAAAAAAAAAAATCTCCATCTCATTACAGATTTGTTTTTTCATTGTAAATATAACATAGGAAAATAGAATTCTATTTTTGTTCATGGATACTTACTGAAGTATAAATTATGTATTTTACTTTGTTTTTTCTTTTTTTTTGTGTGTGTGTGTGTGTATATGTTTTTGGTCATTGTACTTAGAAAAAAGAACGAAATCACAAACTGACAATTCACTGTACCTCATGTAGTTGCTGAATTCACATCCCTGTTGATTGAGTAGTATTGGAGACACGGCTGAGACACCCGGGCATCTCACTTCCACGTGTTTCAGCGATGAACCTCGCACTCCATGCTGAGTTAACCAGCCATTTGCTATGTTGTCAGTGCACTCTGTAGCAAAGGACAAATCTTGAAATCCATGTACGTCATTTTCTTTTTCTTATACAAATGTTGAGGTACTTGCTGAAGTTCTATAATAATTGGTTTTGTGCCAAATTTGAGTGAGAGAACATGTAATTGTGGGGCGTGTCGTACAGTACGGCTTCATCTGAAAACATATGTGAGTTTCTCGCTGAGCATTTTAATCCATTGGGGATGTGCAAATATTTATGAGTTTGTTTTTGTTTTTTTTTTTTATGCTGCACAATGCAGACCCACTCTGTGCATTTGAGGTTTTCATACAGTATTTTTCTCTGTGTTGCTTCGTAGTGTTTAATAGACCATTTCCCATCCAGTCAACAGCAAGTCGAAAAGACATTTCTTTTATAATACATAACTATCACTGCCATATTAATGCAAAGTAGGTACAATAACTGAGGACAAAGCTTGGGTGTTTCTACTTATTTTACTGTAATGCTTTTTTTTTTTTTGGTATGGACTTTTGTGATGTATATTGTGGGATAGACTTTGTTAATTTAATCAGCACAATTCACTGACATGCTGGACTGACATGCTAGCTGCTGTTCAGAAGAGTAAAATGTTGCTGTCAGGGACAACGTATGCTGTTGTCAATGGTACTTTGCTTTTAGATTTCTGTAGTCTCTCAAGCAACACTGTGTGTGGCTCCTCTGTCGCTAGGTACACTCTTTTTTCGAATCCCGCTAGCAGCCTGATAACACTTTTCTTTGATTTTGTCTTTTGTGTGTGTGTGCGTGCGTGTGTGCGTGTGTATGTAGAGACCGGTTTCTCAGCAGGTACATAGACCCATGGCAGGTATTATTGTTTGGGCGTTAGAGATATAGAATAGTATCTGTTGCTGCTTTTGGAAAAAAAAAAAGTTTTAAGTCTAAAAATGTAAATAGTTTATCATAATATCTTGTACAGTCCAGTGTAAAGTTTTTAATTGAACTTAAAAAGGTTGCCATCACATTTGTGTTCACATTCTTCTTTATACAGTACAAAAGACAGCTATTTGCTAAGGATATTATTGTTTAAAAAAAAAGGAAAAAAAAAAAGAAAAAAAGGTACTAAAAATATTTTTTGCTTGGCTTTAGTATGTAAACCAGCAAGTCATTGGTTTCCATGTGCAGTATTGACGTGAGGTAAACTAATTAATGCTACAGTTGTATGTCCAGAGACCAGTTTTCTCTGTAATGGTAGTATTATTATTATATCAAATAAAATAAACCAGATGAGTGACACATTTTGGTGTATTTAGACACCTTAGTGGATTGTACAATATCTAGGTTGTTCTCCCCACAAGCAGCATTTGGCATATTGTAATGTAACACCATTTTTACAGTATATTCTCAATTCACTGATGTACGACAGCAGATGAGGGTGTTCCTGTCTGTTTGCTTATTTACCTCAAGAGTTCCTCTTTTTCCATAAAAGATAGAGTACACACACATATGACAAAATCGTCTCACCATCACTCCATCTTTTGTACTGCTGTTGACACTTACAAATTAAAGAGACATTTTGTTTTATTTGCTGTGTGTTGTATTTATTGTATCATTTAACCATTAATTATTTGGAATTAATTTGACATCGGGAGTTTGTTGTGCTAATGTGAGTGCTAAATGAATTTACTTAATGTGCCTTAAGCATAATATGAACTGCCATAATAAATGCAATAGCTCAAGTAGAAATGCGACTTAAGAGAATTCAAACATTTACATACTTTGTGTATCAGTAAGCAAAGAAGTAAACTTCACACATGCAAACAATTTATATATTATGTTGCAGTCTTGATAACTGATGCCTTGGGGTTTTTTTTTTCCTTGCACACATTCCACTGATCCACAGGTTACTTAGATGTACAACAAAGTTAATATTAATCATGCTTGACCTGATTATTGTAATTTCGTGTTAGATCCAGCAACCAGAACTGTTTAATAGTACAGTAAATCATTCTGCTCTATCAACATTGCACCTCCGAGGGAAACAGTTACAGCTATGCAATAAGAAGCTATTTTGTGAGATAAAAAGCATGGGTTAAATGGTAAATTAAAAGAAAATGTCATATCAATTCATACTTTATATGAACAAAAAATAGACGTCCTTGGACATACATATATTTCTAACTTCCCTTCTCGCATACTTCTGAAAGGGTGAGCTCTAGGTTCAAGGGTATGAAGTGAACAGGAGTGTGTTTACATTCTTTCAAATGTAATCACACTAATCTTTGCATACACATACATGATGTTTACTGCACACTTATGAAATTGCTGGCTAAAATTTCTTGTTTAGAATTACTATAGTTATTTGTCAGGTAAATTTGTTTTTCTTTAGCCATGTGATCAGTTCATTGTTGCGTGCTTGGGTACAACGCCAACGACGTTTCAGCACGTGAACGCGGGAGAACAGCAGAGCGTCCAGGCGGGTAGGGTCAACGGTATAGCACGACAAGCGCTGTTTTTCTCAACCAGAGTATTTTTTAATGAGAAACTGCAGATGGATATGTTTTGAATATGAATTATGATGGCTGGACTCTGAATAGTAGGCTAATCGTCTCGTATTGTCCAGTTACCGAAACTTTTATGTGGGAATTTGTCGATTAGAAGATGAATCACGATAAATGGTGGCCTCTACAGAAGCATAATATATAACGTTGCTTGGCAAACTCAGACCTGGTAGGTCTGTATTGAATGAGGCATATTTTAGAGTTTAAAATGGTCTGCTCATATGTATTTGAAAGGGAGTCGCAACGCTATATTTGTAGGCGGTATAAATGAAAGTAGCTTTCTATGGTTTATATTTACGCTGGAAGGCGCATGCATTCAATGGGTCATCCTCAAAAATAGTTTTTATATGAGTTCAGCTTAAGAGGCAATTTTTATGTAATTATCGTCATATTTTATCCCTCTTTGAAGCTATTAAAACGTAATTTTGGCGTATCGTTACATAGAATTCGATCTAGACAGGAGGTGTACTTATAACATCAAGGGCGTTATGAATATTCCCCTGAGTGAACTGACTTGCCGTGTGTGTATACTTTATTGTGCATACTGATTAGTGTACTATACTAACCTGGGAGGTGTCTGTTTCTGTCACATTCCATTGACTTGTAATGTCATGTTTTATTTTTATATTTATTTATTTATTCACGGTCTTTTAAGCTAAAAGAAGTACCAGTGATTTTTGAATGCACAACCTCTTGGAAACTGACACATTAAAGTCCTAATGTCTAGTTGATCAAGGTCTGGCTAGGCAGTGGAATGAAACAAAAACGTACAGTATCCACCTTATTCCCGTAAGAGCGAACGCAGCCATTTGTAAATGTTATGTGTTTGCCTTCCGGTCTCATCCGCATCCAGCAATTTTTTTTTTTAGCTGTACAAAACAGCTTGGTTTGCTGCTTGTTATTGCACACTGGTGTGTTTTACCATATTATTTTAATGTATTAACTATGAACACACTGGTTTTCAGTGCAAACAGTTTTACCGTTTACTGCACATTGTTATTTCCCTATAGCTAAATTTATGACTTCCGGCTAATGAACCGGAAGTCTTGCCTATAGGCTTACTTCTGTGTTGAAGAATAAGGTGGATACAGCAGAGCTCACTACATGAATTATTGTATTCCTCAAAACAGTGCACCTGACCTTCTATTTCCCAAATAATTAATAAACTGGACATAACATCAGCTTTGATTTTCAACATCTCATACTTGATTCATTATTGTACTGGACCATAAAAATTTTAGAGGGTTAAAAATCAAAAGCATAGGTAGACAGCATGCATTAAACATGCAATGCTAATTTGTATTTTCAGGGCTCAGCGCTAAGGATTTGTTCTACTGGCCCGGTTGGGCCAGTGGTTCATATTTTTACTTGCCCGGTCAAAAGTTTCACTGGCCCTGCCACAACAAAATGACATAATTGTTGTTATCGTTGTTTTTGACCCATGTTTTTTTTTGATAAATAAGCAATTCCAATTCCAATACCACAGCAAAAACTACTAGCCTAACAAATATAAATATAGTGTAACATTATTTGTTTGTTCAGAAATTATTTTATTATTACAAATGAAAAGATGCTTAAAGGAACACTCCACTTTTTTTGAAAATAGGTTCATTTTCCAACTCCCCTGCAATGATATTACGCAGCCGTCAACTCTGCCGGCTGCAACTCTCTGCATCTACACAAACTTAGTGCCGGTCACTTTCAGGCACTGCGTAATATCATTACGCCTGCTGCACCCATGGTACGGCAGCAAAATTCCTTGATTGTTACGCCGGAATGAGAGTATAGTTCCTAGCCATATCGGCCTATAAAATCGCAACTTTTCATTTTCCACCAGTCTTAGTACACGGTGCAACTACAGAAGAGTCAAGTTTTAAATAGGAAAAATATCGAAACTTTTTAGTCATTTTATAGTGAGATGCTAACGGTCTAATCAGATTCAATGATTTATGCTAAGCTATGCTAAAAGTGCTACCGCCAGACCCGGCGATTGGCTGAATGGATTCAAAAACGGTAAAACACATCTGTATAACTCTAGGGGAGTTGGAAAATGAGCCTATTTCAAAAAAAGTGGAGTGTTCCTTTAAGGGAAAAAAACAGACGGACTGAAAGAACGCAAATTCAGTCTCTGCCAGCAGGTGGCGCATACAGAATAACATTGCTACTACATTTTCCTAGGTTGCCGCTGTAAACAAAGCAGTGCCGTGCTTGTGGACGCTACTTTAAAAGCTAGAGCATGGGAATCAACGTCACTGCGCGTTGCATTCTGGGTAGTCGCCGCCATGTTTTAGGACACGCTAAATACCGTACAATGACAATAAATACAAATCACTAGAGAAAAAAACGACTGTATTTGCGTTAATATTTTTAAGAGCTGGTTGCAGAGAATAAATGTACTAATATTTGAATCCATTGCGTTCATTCGAGCATGTGTCGTGTGGCCAGAACACAACACATACACACTCACAGAAATCATACGGCCGCCTTCTATTGTACCACACACAGGACCAAATTATTTTCTCTTTTGCAGTTTTTAATAAATAGGTGGCATGGATATATCTGCCAGATAAAATGAACACACTGTAGCTTGATCTCAGCCACCGCTCTGCACATTTTGTGTGTATCTCAGGTGTCTGTTCAATTCAAAAGTAAGTGCCCTGTGAAATATTCCGCCCTGATTACAGTTCGAAGACAGCGTATACGTTCCATTCAACGAGCATTAAGGTGTGCAAGATGTGAATTTAAATTGCATTTATTTACAGAGGTATATTATATCACACTTCTCTAGTAAGGTTCGTCTGTGTGTGCAGAAGTAAAGTAAACTTCAACTGATTTCCACTGCTCAGGGAGTAGGGAGCAATGAACATTGTGTAGGGACCATGTTAATCGGAACACAGTTCAGTCATGGAGCTCTCTTTGAATTAGCTGGTTGTCTGAATCAGGTTAAATAAGAGAGGCATGCAATATATGCAGAGCGAGGGTACGTGAGGCCTGTAATTGAGAAACACTGATGTATTTAATCATACATCATATCGCCCTGATTTCATTAAGGGAGAAAGTGCAATAAGTTTTACTGGATTTAAATTGAACAAATACATTATTTCTTACAAAGAGCTGCTGAACAGTGAATCAGATGATTGCTTTATGAACAAGGACAGTGATCGCAGCGAGTTATATCACAAATTAAATTACATTTCTAAACATATTATTCATAGCGTGAATTCAAGTGGATTGGAAAATATGAATCTGTAATAAATAATAAATACAAATGACAAAGCCAGATTTTGAAGTTGTTTATTTTCATTGAGCTTCTTTCGCCATTGTGTTGTTTCAAGCTGAAAGGTATAAAATTGCACTTCATTTTAGATCCGTTCTCCACTCCGGTCATGACAGCAGATATGGCAGTTCATATCACAGCAAGAGTTCTCCATTCTAATGTGTTTTTAAATGTACAATATAAATTTTAACCATTACCCTAACTACAAAGTTACCCATCAAGACGGTATTTTGACATTGTATGTAGGATATTTGTTTGTCAGAGACGTGTCTCTCTGTGATCGCTTGAAATTTTAAATTAACAAGGCTTAAAAACACGTGTAAATGATAAACTTTCGTGACGACGGGCAGTGGCCCGATCGGGCCAGTGACAGATTCGTCAACTGTCCCGAGCATCTTTCACGCTGGCCCTGGGCCATCGGGCACTCCTTATTGTCGAGCCCTGATTTTGTTTTCCAAAAAAATGTAATTAGTTTTAAACAATTTTTACTTGAGAAGTAGTATAATATTTTGATTTCAGAGAATTTTAAACAAATTTTGTGCACTAGTTTATGCTTCAAACTATTTGCCAATAATGTAAGAAAATGACCTTGTTATTCCGTTGAATTAACTGGATTGTTCTTACTCTACTGCCAAGTAGTTTTTTCTTGTTTCCTCTAAAACAGCTCACCAATTTCAGTTTGCAAGTGAAGTACTACAGCTCCGGATAAGGGTGCAGTTCTCTAGCTTTTTTATCTAGGAATTGGAAAGAGCACACACACGTTCTTCTGTGGATATTTTAATTTTAAAGCTGCAAGCACATGCTCTTTTCCTTTCCTTTTGCTCTGGCATGAAGTGTAAGGAATATGGCGCTGCACACAGAAAAGGAAAACAGGAAAGCAAAAATAGGCAGCCATCTATTGTCAGTATATACAGACAAAATTCACTTGTAGCATTTTTTATTTTAATAAACTTTTTAAAGAATTTAGGATTTTGATATTGACCATTTATAGGTTGTCAGCAATGATAAGAGAATCATTTTCAGCATTAGACATAAATTTAGACAGTGCATCATTATTTCTTTGAGAAACATATAGGTCAGGCTTTATGTAAATGCTCTATTCTTTATATGAAATGCAGAAAACTTTCTGAAGTGTTTTTCTTTCAAAAACTAGCCACATATCTCATAATTTTCACTGTATAACTGAATGGATAACAATGGTAACTGGTATTTGTTTTCCTCCCAAGGGTCCATCACTGCTTCACAATAAGGAATAGATGTTTAGAGGTGGCTTGTAAATCTTTTAAGGTAAGTGCAAGGTTAGATCGGACCATCTATGTATGCATTAATGCGTCTTCCTAAACGCAGGCTATTCTTAATGTATATGTGCTCCTGCTGACTGACTGCAGCATCTGCCAGGAATAGGGTGGAAGTCCTGGTGGAAACCAAGCCCTCTAAACTGCAGGAGTTTTTTCATCTTTTGGATCCCAGCCACTGGGATCTCTTCTTTTGCTCCCAGCTAGCTTCACCTCTTTGACATAGCTCTTTGTGATGAATAATTACTGATGAATTTTAGTGCAAAATGTAATTGTTCAGTAAATAAATGTTGCTGAGTAGCATGTAGAAGCGGTGATATTGATTGCATTTCTGGATGTTTTGTTTAACAGTTAATGTCCCCCTGATGTGATATTTGGCATTGGAATGTAGATGATCAGTTACTATCTATTGAGGACCTGATTTAGCGTAAAGAAATAAATAATAATAAAAAAAAATCTCAGACAGAAAGGGAAGCTTTTTATCATTTCCCTAAGTTCTGTTTGCCACGGTAGAAAAAAAGAGACGTGGATCTGGAATAGAACTTACTTCAAAACATTTTTGGAAAACCATTTATGTGTTCCTTTTGTTATCTTCATCAATCATTTTTTGTCCAATGCCAGAGTGCACAGTAAGCTCCTTCCCCCGAGAGCATGCGTAAAATAACCACATTTTAACTGTGGTGTGTATAATAGACGCCTGTGTCAGCTCTCTGCTGCTGAAGCGGCCCGCGGTAGATGGAAAATTAGACATATATTGCTGCACAATAAATCTTATTGTAATTCACGAAGCTTGCATTACAAATCTTTGGCCCCGAAGGCAGCCCTGGCATTGCGCGTTTGCCCTCGTGCTTCTCTGGGCACACGCAGATGCGGCGGCCGTTGACGTTTTAATTTGGAGTAAGACGCGACCATTGTTATTTCCACGGAAACGGTTTTTAATCCCTCTGATGCGGTGCAGTTCTCTGCACGAGCCTGTGTTAGGACGTACGGTGGGGGTGTTCGTAAGTACGGAGAATGATGTCGCAGCCTCTAAATGGCCTGTTTGGATGAACTGTCAGAGTGTTAGTACAAACATGTAGGTGTTTGGGCTGCAAATAATAATTAATACTGTATTGCTGCGTGGAGGCGACAGCCCTGTTATTTCATGGCCCTGATGACTAAACATTGGAGGGAGTCGTCTGGAACAATATTTTACTGTTCTGGAAGTGGCGGCTCCTCCTGAGCTCCATGCTATTGCCACTGAGTCCAGTGAATCAGTCAGGGAGGGCTGTTTCCCCAAGCCCAGCTGCTATTTATCTGATTTTCTCATTAGACTTGACTCATGACTTCATTGTACAGCTTTTGGCTGCAACTCGGCAGGGCTGAGGAGTTGCACTTTGGAGCTGTTTACGCGTACGGTTCGAGGAGATGTCGCAGGTAACTTTTGTCTATGTATGGCTTTTGTTTACCTCGCGGCCCAGACTGCCATTCAGCAGATGTTCGAGCCCTGAAATGCCTTGCTTTTTCGAATATTTAGAGCGGTCGGGTTTGTTTTTGACATACTTTGCGGCACGCCGGGCCTCGCGCCCTGTCGCTATTCAACTTTGGAGTGTGCTGAATTGCAGGGGGAGTAAGTCGCACAAAGAAGCCTCATATTTATGTAATATAACACAAAGTGCAGATTCTACAGATTTCAAAGAGCATCTGAAAAGACGCGAGGAGAGCGACTCGGCTGAAATTGTCTTCAAAGTAGTTACCTTTTCAAAAGCGTCTGTCATGTAGAGGGTAAAGTGTGATTACAGCCTCAGAAGTTTGGGCTGATAGCAGACATGCATACATATGCGTACATGCGATGGCTCAGACCCAGGGCCATTTTTAATCCTTGGAGGTGAAGGACTTAAGGAATCTTGCTAATTTCACAGATGGTTTAAAATGGATTAGTGCAGAGTACCAGCATCCCGAGATGTGCGGACCCACCAGGCTTTCTGTTCCTCTGCCAAAACTCTTTTCCCATCCTCGGAAGTGCCTTCCAAAAAGTCCTGCAAGGTTAAAGTCAAACTTCGGCATTTCCGAAGCAGTGCCTAATTTGTGATACTTCACCTCTGCCGTCAAGCCCCCCCCATGTGCGATAGTGATGATCTGCGTCTGATTGATAAGGACAGCTGTTATTCGCTTCGCTAAATACCGAGACCCACCATTATACTCACGATTGGTTTCTGGTCTCCCATTGGCCGCGCTTGACCAGATGTTGCACGAAGCTCATTTCCAGTTACGCCGTGGCCTAGGAGTGATTACATCCATCCAAGTCCCAGTGGGAATCAAATGATTGTTATACCCAGGCACCTTGATATATTATTCACAGAGAGTCCCTTTGCTTTGAGAATGAGATCTTTCGTTTTCCGTCCAAACAATAACTGCGCGCACAAAGGCTTCCTCTCAGCGTGACGCCTAATGCACAAAACAGTTGGCGCGGAGGGCCATCTTTAATTGTTTAACTTCTCTCTTGCCCCATCAATCGCTCGCTTCGGCGTGCGTGGAAGCCAAGTTGCTGAGGGGGGGGGGGAAAGGGAGTGAGAATGAAAAGAACATTGAAGGAGACGGTGTGGAGTGCAGCGGAGGCCAAGCCCGCTGACAGAGCCATCGCAGACCCATGGAGTCCAGACACAACTCTGGACGAGCTCAAAGAGCTCAGCTTGGAGTTAATGTGGGAACACAATAGGCCCGGGTGAAAAACTCAACATGTTTTTGTTGAACTTGTCATTCGGCGGTGCATAGTTGTAAAGAAAGCCTAGGAACCATCTGAATGTTTTTGTGCTCTTCTAATGCACCATATTTGGGTCAGCTTTCACAAGGCTTTTGTTCCAGGCCTCCAAACAATGGCGGAGACGTTTTCCGAGTGACATACACGCTCGCCCCGTCCAAACGCTCTTGGACCCGCCCCATCCGCAGAAAGTCTCCAAAAAGCTGACCTCATGGCACGACGGGACGCCATAAATCAGATCCTTTCATCAGCTATCTGAGAGGTCTTACCACTAAATGCCATCTTTAAGATGGTAGACGTATGTGTGAAACGGCCTATCGGAATTATTTGGAAAGGGGTGTTGCTTTGGGAAGGTGCCACAGGATTAGAGCTAGTAGAGCTTTGTTGACATCTGAATTTAAGTTTACATTTTTCTCGGTTGGATTAGACGGGCACCCGATGATTGATTGACTGCACGTATGCGAGTTAGCGCTTACCATAAATGTATTTGTTATGCTTTATTTTTCTCTCTTTTTTTCCCCCTTCACTCGGCTTTGAAAGCATATTTGTGTGTTCATCTGAGGATTCAGTCACATGTTTAGAATTTCTAACCGTGGTTGTTGGGCACATCCGTTTGCTAAATGAACTTTTGAAGAATCTGTATAGGGCAATATTTCACAAAATGTAATTTTACATACTGTTTCACATCATTGCATTCCCTCAGTGTATTTATCTCTGAAAGCATTTGACTGCATTTCTTTTGGGAAGAATGAATACGTAATGGAAATTTAAAAGCATCTTCACTCCCTCTGCTTTTTGAAGAATTTAGAAAAATAAAGGTTCCTATGAAGGCATGTGTTATTATCTCAAAACCATCACTCAGCTCTCTCATGCATATGTCAATTACTCAACCCCACCTTTATGAATATGTAAATCTGCTCAGAATGCCTCATTAATTAGTAATTCATGCATTTTTCACAACCCCAGTACATTTCCAATGGAGGATGATGAATTATCATTTATTACATCTAAGATATCTGTTTCTTTTAGTAAATCACTCGTTTTGAAAATCCCGTCCTGTAGGAAGTGATCTGCTGTTATCACGACACGCTGACTGGGAGCGTTCTGTTAGTGCTTCTGCAGTTGCCACTTCTGTCTGTCTTGTTCTCTGATGTGCTGTTTTGTGTTCAGGGATCATAGCACTGGCTGCAGTGTATACAACATGACACTATTGAATGCAAATAGATCCAGACTTACTGGTCATATAAAGTTAGAAGTGGCAGAATATTTTATAGAATAAAGAATATTTGTAATTCTTTACAGTCAAACTTATGGTTTATAGAATGGGTTGAAAACTACAATCACTGCCACTATTTTTGATTGTTTCAGATTTTCTCTTTGTAAAGTTTCAAATAAATGCATTGCTAATGTAAAAAAAAAATCAGGGATCTGAGAAAATGTTGGCAGGGTAAGTAAAAATCAAAATAGTTTTCTTAGATATTTTGTTTTTTACAAATAAGATAACTATTATTTTTTGAGTAGATAATATACAGATATAATATAACTTCATAACATCTATACTATTAGGGTACAACGGGCCTAAAGGCACCCTGGGGTAAAAGGCGCGTTTGATATTATTTTCCTTTCTAAAACATTCGCTTTTCAAGATGCACGTGCAAATTTGTCTGATCCTTGATGCGATCGCGGACTGCAATGCAAAGTTGATTCTGCGCGTATTTGATCGAATATTTGATGTTTTTTAAAATGTTGTAGACTTAAGTAGCATATGTTTTGAGACAAATGTCTTCTTAATGATTTTCTTAATGACTTATGTAAAAGTATGGTTTTTGCTGTTAGGGATAAAAGGCGCAATAATTAACATAATTAATAGATAGGTTAACTTTTCCATTTGTTGACATGACATGGTTAGATTCAGATGGTAAATATCATATATTATGTTGGGTGTCCATCATAGAGATAATCACCATATTTAGAATGAAACCATCATATTTAAAAACATGATTTTAATCATATCATATAATAAAATATAATTTGTTGTTACTACTGTACAGCAATGTTAAATTATTATAGGATCTCCTTCAATGCTTTGAGAATCTTTACTTTTTAAAACGATTTTGTTTCTGTATTTAAAAAAATATTTTCTTATATTGACATTTTAATATCAATCTATCTATTGAACAAAAATGCATTATTTTTTTTTTTCAAAATAGGAAGAATATAGCACAAACTTTGCTGAAGTGATTGTTTTGAAGAAGTATTAACTGGTGAGCCTTTTACCCCGTGTGTGATTTATTGTCACACAAATTCTGTTGCTCCATAAATGTTCAATACAAACGTATATATTTTTCTACAATTTTAGGTGCAGTGAACAGCCCATTTTTTCTTAAGGTGTGCCTTTAGCCCTGTTGTACCCTGTAAGCACACTCTTTGTTGTTGTAAAACTGCATGTAATTTCCCATTCTTCCCATCCAATTCTTGCTGACCTTTCTAAAACATTCACAAATTGCGGTTTAAAAAATTACAAATTTAAAAGAACCACGTAGGATCTATAAATATAAGTTTTGATTAGTACTGGCCTACTTGGGCAGATGAAAATGACACTTTTCCTGAAACTGTCTCACGCTGGCCCTGGGCTGTCAGGCCATCCTTATTTTTGAACCCTGAGCTGTCAACCTGTGTTTCTACACCAGTAAACATCTCTACAGTACTTAGCATCTGCAACACACATTATCTTGTTTCCTGTATTCCTTTTTAATCCTTCTGTGCCGTAAAATATTCGTTAGACGGGCCCACTTGATCTTATTTGTCTTTGATAATCGCTTGAATTAAACAGACTGTTTGCTTTTGGGACTGTGATACTTGCAGAAGGATAAACAAAGACATGGTTTTGTTGACCTTTGCTTACTTTAGGTGCCTCTGTGTGCTTGGGAAGAAGATGATTTGTATTTAGTTTTTTTTAAGGAGGCCTCCCCCATCCCAACTGTGAAATCATAAGCATTTTTTGAGACCGTAGCACAAGGGACATCAGCCACAGAGGATTCTAGTGTGTTGGCTAAAGCACATTCCAGAACCATGAATTTAACATGAAAGTAGAAGCTGAAGAAAAGCAAGAGGGTATGGTGCATTTCTTGGGATTACGGCCCTCCTAGAAGCAGCCGCTTTGTTACCACCTCCCCGTTGGGTTAGAAATATATTTATGTAAATGCCAGAGCGACACTCGAATGTAAACACGAGTGTGATCTGGGGGAGGGTGCTCTGGGACCCTCTGGAGCATTTAATATGAGATTACGGTGAAAAGAAACAAATACATGTGTTATGATGATCATGTCACACCATTGTACAAACAACAGATTGTTTTGTGTTTTTTTTTTTTCGTTTCCTTGTTTGCCTTTCAGTAGTTTGGTGGAGGAAATGCGCAAACGCAAATGAATCCTTTTATCACTTATCACAAAGCCAGATGTTCTCTCCGATCCACCGTTTTTGGTTAAGGCATTACTTAAACATGAATACCAAGTGGATAATTTAATGATTTCATTATTATTATTAATGTTGTTACTTAAAAACAGCCTTTTAAGGACAGGGACACGTTTTTTTTCTGTTTCATTTTTTTGTTCTATAAGATGGCAACTGCTTCATTGGCTTCAAGGTCGACATTATGTTTTGTGCCTCTGTGAATATGGTGATCTGTTTTACACGAAGATGATGATAAGAAAAGTACTAGCTGAATTGTTGAGACGCAACCCACTGGACTCAGTGTATTGTTGCCAGGTGCCGAACTACTTTTCAGAGTGCACCATTGCTCCATCCTACCGTAAGTGGCGAGCCATTGAAAAGAGGGCTCTTATAAATTGACAATTTACTGGCCCTTTTTGTAACAGCACTTACAGGCTACTGGCATCTTATGCCGTTCCAGTGTCATTTTCCTTTTTCATGTCTCACCCCTCCTCCATAATCATAAATGTAAGTATGATTATAAAAACGTGAAGCCGCCTGAATTACTGTTGTTACCTCCCTAGAAATTCAACCCGCACCCCGCACGAAAATTAAACCAAACATGCTTTCAGATTTCGATAATCACTATGCAGTCACACTGATGAAAGTGAATTTAAATATTTATCTACTGTTTCCCTGAGGAATAAGAGAAAGGGAGATGGATGGGGTTGTGGTGGTTAATTCCTCTTTTTTTGTCCTTCTAAAATTAATATTTTTCGTTTAATTTTTTAATTATACAAAGATGGGCTTGAAAGCATTAGAATCTATATCATCCAAAAATATCACACACCTAATGTGAGCTGCCGTGTCCATTCAGTCCATCTTTTTTGTTTTTATTATTTTTTTCTCCCAACATTAATATTTGGTTGCGGGATTGCGTTTGAAAAGATTGACACGCTAATAAACTGATTTTAATTAGACACGCTTTGAAATGCCTCATCCTGCTCCCCTCCATCTAGCCATTCTGATACTGGTGGCTTATTAAATCATTTGCCGCTCCTGGGTGATCTCCTTTTGAAACCCAGCCTGACCCTCCGGGCACAATTTATTTTATTTTAAAAATTATTTTTACCAGCAAATTTCGCATCAGTTCAAGAGAATTATAAATCATTATTACACAGGCAGACACTTCAAACATTTTGTAAAAAGCTTTCTGAGCGATGAGGCTTCAAAGGAGGATGCTCAGCCTTGTGACGGCTTTGCTGGCGTGGATCCAGTCATTAATACCCTGTATTTCGCTATGCAAATGCTGCGGACGGGCTCCTTTAAGTAGACCGGGATTATTAAATACCTTTGTTTCAACCGGGAGGAGGTGCATTATCAATATCGTGTTACAGGAAATTCCAGAAGCTTTCGGTGATTAGAATCACCACAATGACACGAGGATCTGGCATCCTCTGAATCTCATAAACATAATTTTGAAGACAGCATCACCTCCCAGCTGTAAATCACTTATGTCGTTTTCTAAGGGTGAAAACATGTCAGTCCGCAAAGACAGCTCTGTCGATAATGAACTCCTTACCTAATGGCTTGGAAATATTTAAATCTATAAAAACACACCATAGATAACATGACCGTGAACAGGGAAAGGTCCTTTTATTACATCTAATAATGTTCTTGCATTATTCAGTTATTCAGTAGTTTGTGGCTTTCTTGTTTTTGTTCAATTACACATGTACTTCTCTATTTAAATGGTAATGTCCTTGATTGATTTAATCTTACATTTACCATTACATTTTAGACGTCAAACACATTGTCGCTGTCTTTTCTGCGTAAATTGGTGGAGCGCTGAAGGAAAACAGGCTTGGCAGATTGAATGACTTTGTTCCTTAAGACCTCAAATTATGGGAGAATACTCAGTCTGCTCAGTTACACATTACTCGGTATTTGTGATGTATCTCATGAATTTCACCCATACGTTTACATGTTTACTGTTAAAAGAAATACTGTCGATTCAGGAGAAAAGATTCTGTTCTTTAATTAATAGGGATTCTAATTTTCCTATTAACTGTAAGTTAGGGTAGTTAACTCTGCAGCCTGAATATCAATTTCAGTAATTTGTTTTCAGAGGTTAGGGATCATTAGATAAATTCATCTCAAGTTTAATTTTGCTGTAATTGCTAGATACTCTGAAAGTAAAAAGAAAAGGCTTTAAAAAAAAAAACTGCAAATGAAACGTATCATAGTCAGCGCAATGAATAATAATTTGATAGCGATATTACAATTCTTTGCCACATTCTGAATATGACTAGAAGTTCTTAAGCATAAAAGTGTGGAATACAACTCCTTATAGTACATTAGAAATAAATTTGTCACATTATTGACTACCCATGTATTTTGAGAAATTGCTGTCATCATTGTGGCTTTCTTGCTGAATAGTGGTCTCTGTACAACTGCAAAATCCATTCAATGCCTCATACAAAATCACAGCACCAAAGCTACTAAATGTTTTTGTTTGTTTAGGAAAGTATTGCTAACATATTTAGTGTTTCCGATGATTTGTGGTTTTTATACATTTGCGAAAATAGAGCTTAATTCTAAAGTGTCACAAATTTGTAAGCTTAAAACTATACCATTTTTTTCTCTCTCTCTATTGGGACGAGCTGCTCTTCGGTCTGTTTTTTATTAAGCTTTTGGTTTTTAAAACTTTAGTAGTTTACTAAATGGCAATGTGATTTTTCCAGAGCCTCCCTCTGCAAGACGCGTTCTGGTGAAGACGTCATGAAATGCGGTCGCAGTCCTATTAGTGTTCCATCGGACCACTTATCATCGCCGAGTTTATTGTGATTGGCTTTCCCACCCGTAAGTGTGCCCACTATCATGACTTAACCTTTACAGACTGCAATGTCAAACTACAGCATTATGTTTCATTCTCTTCATTTAGTCACTGATCCATATTTGTCTTATTGTTTTTTTTTTTTTTTTTTTTTTTTTTTTTGTAAGACCTTTTCTGGTAGAATTTCCAGTAATGCCAGAAAAATGGCATAGAAATCAATTACACTAATCACGTTAGAAGAATAAAGCATTCAGTGTTCTCAGTTTCTTCTCTAGAGAGCATCAAAAGAGGTGAGGGTTTCAGGTTTGACCGCTTTTGAGCGTTTGACATTCAAAGCACTCGTTGATTGATTATTTCTTTTTGCAGGCTGAGTAACAATGTTCACATTATTATTGTTGTTGTTGTTGTTATATTTTTATGTATGTAATACATAAAAAAAACTGTACAAACTGAGTTTGAACAGGAACATGTGCGGGCAAAACGCAACGTATTCCAACTGGTCTTACTGTGCTATTGCTGTAAGGTTTGCATTTGTCTGAAAATATCCTTATGGTTTTATGATAGCTCTTTTTTTATTGTGGCTTTAAGCTGCCTGGTCAAATAAGGAAACAATTACAAGATGTTGGCTTGGGAATTGCTTCAATTTGCCAAATAAATTTATCTTGATCTTCATAGTGGTGAAAACATTTGTGGAGCTTTGCCGATTCATTAATCAGAAACGTATGATTGCTGAAGTATTATAGGGTTTATAGTAAAGCATTACTCTCAGATTTCTGCATAAGCTTTAGACAATTAAACTTGATAAAAAGTGGTTTCATTGTTATTCAGCTAAATCTGGAGTTGCTGAATCAATACAAAGTCCCAAATGTTTAAAGCATAACATTTTTTTTTTTAAAACGTATTATTAATTAGCAATTGATTTTTTTTTTTTCTGCCCCATGTGAATATAAAGAAACGTCGGTCTGATGTGCATTGTAGATGCGCAAAGCAAATATATTCATCCTCTCCGATATTCTCCACTCAGTTGTAGTTTCCACCCATACATTTGCATGCAGATGAGTAAAGAACAGTATTTCAGCCATTTGAAGTTCACCGTCACTACTGCTGATCAGTGGAGGCTCACGTGTGTGCTGTGTCATAAAAGATAGAAGTATTAGAACTGAATGACTGGAGTCTGAGACATTTCAAAATGCACGTGTCTGTGAACCTCACCAGAAGACTTTCATTTCAAAAGACATTCATTACCATTGATGTGGCATGTTTTTGCCATGATTCCTGATTCCAGGGAGCTTAAGAGTTGTGTTCATCTTCTGTTTTTAATAGTCAAGAAATTAAATACAATTAAAGTTATTTATTCATTTCAGAAAAAGAAAGCACTTCTTCTGGTCCAATGTTGGCCTTGGTCTTCCTCAGAGCATTATTAATGCATTGGGTATGTATTGTTATATAACCATGTTTTTTTCTTTGTGCATTCCAATTAATCAACCTGCAGTTGGGTTATTTTGATTAAGTAAAAATAACTTAAAAATACAGCTATAACTAACAAAAGAAAACATGCTAACATCATAAAAAAAAAACAAAAAAAAAAACATGATTTTAGAAAATGAAAAAAAACTGTTATCTGTTTTTGCAAATAAACTCTTCATATATATATATATATATATATATATAATATATATATATATATATATATATATATATATGAACTGTGGCATAATAATGCAAATCATTATTGATTGGTTTGTAGATTTTGATTTAGATTTTTTTGTTACTCTTTCACAGTGACCCCATGCTATCAGTGTTGAGCCCTGCAAATTTCATTTACTATTTTCTTCCTTGTTTACAGTGTATATTATATTATTTTGATATTAGTATTTTGGTTCCAAAGCAGCTAGTGTCAGAAGTCTGGAATAGTGTCCACTGTCAGGATGCACCAAATCATACTTAAAACCTTTTAGCAGGCGGATATTCTCCTGTCTTTTTCATCTCAGGAAACCAGGACAGACCGTTAGGGACACGCGTGTGCCAAAGATACCCAAGAGCTGCTTTTTCAGGGTTAGGGAGGGAGTCACGCCTCCCTAAGTGAATTTGTGTTAGAAGCTAACTGAATCTAACAACATTTTAAACTGAACAAATACAGTAACTAAGATGTTTTTCCAGCACTGGTTTTAGAAAAAGAAGTGTTTTTGAGCTGTCAAATTATCAATTTCAATTGTGTGTCCTGCATTAAAATGCAGCAAATTTAATCATATTTCAAAAATAAACCAGCATATATTTTGTATGTCTTTTTTTTTAATCCAGCGCGAAACCTGATACCTAAAAGGTTTCCCCTCAGACATGTCTGGAAAGAAATGTCTCAACACAAACAAAAAAATTCAGTCCAAGTCGAGAAAGAAAAAAGGTGGAGGTTTCCTATTCTATTGTCACTTGCATTTGGCTTTCATTATGTTCCTGCCCCAGGCGCCTGCCGGCCTGTGAGGGAGCCAACAGTGATTTGGTTTATAGAGATCATATGGCAAGGAAACAGGGCTTGAAAGATGCAGCTCCAAGAACCAGATTTGATGAATTTCCTATGATTTGGCCCAGGTTTATTCTTTCCTGTCGTGGAACGGACACCCCGTAGCACACGCGCCAGGGATGAGCAGCGGAGAGGGTCATTTTAGTGACAATGTGGGCTCTGTTTTCACACATCTTGAATTGCATTTCCTATCAGGACAAGAGGTCCTGGTAAGTGATCCAGAATGTTGGCAGGAAACCACATAGAGTGAAGGTTGCCTTTGTCATTAACAATTAATGCGCCCGCCATCAGCTACTGGATGCGTGGATTTGAAAATATATTTTTATCATGTAATTTAAAAGAAGTGAGGGTAAAGTGAGGCATCCTAAAACCTGGTTTGTCTCAGAGAGAGTCCATCCCTAAACCAGGAAAAGTTCACATTTTAAGTTCTCCTTGTCCCTGTCTCACAAAAAAGACAATCACCTCACGCCCATCTGCCGGCTGTCGGCCTTCTGCTAGAACGAATGCCAGTCTTCATCAACGCGACTGAAATGTCATCAAGTAGTTTAATGCTCCTTAATATCGCCGTATCGTTTACGTTCCCGAGCATGCTAGAAATGAGTCCCAGCTGGGGATTTTTGGAAGCCCAGAGAGAGCGGAGGGTGGGGGGAATTGACAGGCTATTTAGACGTGCTACTTCACTTTGCATTAGAGTGTACAATATCAGGCACAGAGAGCCAAAGTAAGGCCAGATTTCAGGCAATGCTCATTGGGCCTGGAGCGATGGATCACTTACCTCAGGAAATCAAAGTCAACGGTAGAGGATCTGGCCTGGAGACGAGCCCAGAAGCCCCGTGAAAAAGTGTGAAACCTGTAGAAAGAAAAGAGTGACTCATTGAGAAAATCCATTACCGCTCGAGAAGCCAATAAGCATAAAAAGAGCTGTCTTGTTAAATCCAGCGGGTTGATAAAGCAAGGCTTTGACTTGAAGAATTGCCTCAGGGCACCGGTGATACAAGGTAGCAAGAGAGATGGTTATTGATACGGGGAGATGTTTTAGAGAGTCGCCGCTCGCTGCCTCGCAGGCCTTTGCGTCTAGTGCCAAGAGAGAAAGTCAGGGTGAGACGTCAGGCTTTCCCTGTGGCCCACTTGGAATCAAAGCACGGCACGGGATTCGCGTTTAATACGGCAAAGACGTACGCAAACAGACCGAATTGCGAGTATTATTAGTTTCCTCCCTTCAAAAGCAGAATGTACAGAAATTTGTCTGGTTTTCTAAATTGTCATCATTAGAATGTAGGCGGTTTTATGCTGTGTATTTATTTTTTTCCTGCTGCTGTCCTGCATGATTACAGGGTGTTTGGTTTGAACCCTCACTGAAACTGTTACTGTACCAATAGGACACTTAGGCTGA
Source organism: Cirrhinus mrigala (assembly GCA_036247105.1). Lineage (NCBI taxonomy): Eukaryota > Metazoa > Chordata > Actinopteri > Cypriniformes > Cyprinidae > Cirrhinus > Cirrhinus mrigala. The sequence continues at coordinate 35,747,568 of CM070013.1, read as the reverse complement.
TCTCATCTTCTGCTTCGTGTTTACAGCAATCATCCTCATTTTCCTGCTTGACTTCTTGTCCCTCTCTCACAATGTTTTGCAGTTTTACAGTAGCTCTAAATCTGCTGAGGGACATTCAACTACAGTATTTGAAGAAATGCCTTGTGTAAACCGATTTGAAGTGACGTGCTCAAGATGCTCAGATCGGCTTAATGCCGGTCTCGATTGTTGTTATTGAAGACCGCGGTGCCCTTTACTATCAAATACGTCAATTTTTGGAAAAGAGGACAGGTATTATATCCCCTCAGAGATGAGGTTCGAGGCATCATCAGGTATGAGCCACCTGTCAGATAACCTGTGACCCTTTAATCGTCTTGGCTCTCCTAAGCTGGTGGCTCCCTCAGTAGATTTGTTTTTAATGCGCTGTGATTCTGTTTTTTTTTTCCTTCTTCTCAAAGCTCTTCTTTTCTCATCTCTGCCCTGCTGTGTGGTTGAAGCTCAAGTGCAGCCAAAACAAGCTTCAAATCCCCCCATATTAGGACGAGTTCGAAAAAGACAACTTAATCATTAATCCATCCTCTTGCAACTCTTTACTATTTTTCACTTCAAAGCAACATAAAACCGAAGGAAAAGGACTGTAAAATGGTTTTTCTGTAGGTTTTTACATGACATCTTTGGCAGCATGCCCTGTAGTAGATTATTTTCATGTTAATCTCCATTTAAGGACTAAGCAATGGCAGTTTGTTAGTGGTTAAATTGATAATGTGCCTGCGATCGTAACAGATACTGAAAGCAATTTCCATGCGCATAAGGAGAATTTATTTATGTATGAAATCAAATTATTTTCCCTTCATCCCATGACTCTCTGAGGGAGTTTCTTTGTAATCGATCAAGTACTGGATTTCTAGGGCACTTAGATGGCTGTGGAAAATTCCATAGAGATGTTTAGTGAGAATCAGGGATTTGTTTGCTTTTTTTCTTTTTTGAATGGGGAAAATGGGATGTAAATTTGATTTAGAGAGATGATTTAGTAAAATTAACAGGTAATAAGTCTAAATGGAAATGCAATTATTTAGCTTGGTGATACTTCAAATATGTGAAGGTTGTAGATTTCTCCATTTCTCATTACATACTGTTCATTTTATTACACATTCTTCTGGTTTTTGAGAATGTTTGACCTCATAATAAAGCTTCTCTTATACAGTCATATAGTGTCTCTTTTCCTCTCTCTAGATCTAACATAATATTTCGTTCTGATTAATATTTGACAGTGACATTTGGTTTTGGCTGCACTTTGGTTATTTTAAATTGAAACCCTCCATCATCATTTACTCATAATCTAAAGACAGCACTCACAAACATCTCAGACAGTTTAAGCCATTGTACATGGGGTAATAAAAGTACTTTTGGAAGAGTCCAAGATAACCGAAGTGTCCTAAGAATGAAAATTATCCCTCAAATCAAATAAAAACTTGGCAGGTGTCATAGTCCCTCTTACAATGCTTCCAAGTCACTTAGGTTAAAGCCCAGGGACAAGCAGATAACCTTCATCAGTGCAATGCTGAATGCAAACATTTTTATTTCTGATTTGCTAGCTGCTGCTCTTTGTTTACAGTAGAATTGCCAGCTATCATAATATGTGGCCTCTCCGTTTTTTCCACGTCATACAATTTGTGTACATACTTTAATTTTTCAAGTCAGTCTACCCTTAATTTGATATGTTATATTGAAAAGATATACAATCCTCTAAACCTTTTATTTCTCATTTCAAGGGGGTGTCACTCAAAGTGAATCGGCAAGTAAAAAACTTTTTTTTTTAAGGGATTAGTTCACATCCAGAACAAATATTTTCACATAATGTACTCACCCCCTTGTCATCCAAAAAGTTCATGTCTTTCTTTCTTCAGTTGTAAAGAAATTATGTTTTTTGAGGAAAACATTTCAGGATTTCTCTCCATGTAATGGACATCTGTGGTGCCCCCAAATTTGAACTTCCACTATGTAGTTTAAATGCAGCTTCAAAGGGCTCTAAATGATCCCAGCCGAGGAAGAAAGGTCATATCAAGCGAAACGATCAGTTATTTAAAAAAAAAAAAATACAATTTATATACATTTTAACCTCAAACGCTCGGCTTGTCTCAGTTTTTTTCCGGTCATGACATTTAGGGTATGTCGAAAAACTCCTATCTCATTTTTGCATGCTTGTCTTTGCATGTTCACTTTGTAAACACTAGGTCAGTACTTCTGCAGCGATGTAGGATGATTTCAAAGTTGGAGGAGAAAATGAGATGGGAATTTTTAGATGTACCGTAACTGTCAAAAAAAAAAAAAAAAAGAAAACTGAGTTCACACAGAGGTAGACAAGAGGAGCGTTTGAGGTTAAAAAGTATATAAATTGTAATAAAAAAAAAAAAAAAGATCGTTTTGCTAGATAACACACTTCTTCCTTGGCTGGAATCGTTTAGAGCCCTTTGAAGCTGCATTTAAACTGCATTTTGGAAGATCAAACCTGGGGGCACCATACAAGTCCATTACATGGAGAGAAATCCTGAAATGTTTTCCTCAAAAAACCCAATTTCTTTACGACCGAAGAAAGAAAGACATGAACATCTTGGATGACAAGGGGTTGAGAACATTATCTGTAAATTTTTGCTCTGGAAGTGAACAAATAATACTACAATGCTACAATCTTTTAATACTACAGAGTGGCATATTTTTGTAAGTGCAGATAAAGAACTGTGGATCTGTATCTCTTCATTATGTGTGCTATTAGGAACCCATGGACTCAAATGTAGGGAAAATTAAAACAAAAGACAGCATTGTTGTGGGATTTAATTCAACTTCGCCAGCCAAAACCTCAGAACATTCCATGGTGTCACATAATACTGTCAGTTTCCTATTGGAAGTGCCAGCATAGAAGGAATGAGTGTGCTGGCAAACAGTGTGTGTGACTATGTCCTTTCTTTTTTTTTTTTTTTTCTTTCTTTCTTTCTTTCTTTCTTTTTTCCCCTCTGTCTGTGTGTGTGTCTGCGGTGTTGGTGGTAGTGGTCTGGATAAGGCTTATGATACTCTTGGAAAAATTTGGGATTTTTATAGAGTTATCCCATATTTTCTGGAATGTCTTTTTCGTCAGTTAGGAGTCTGTAAGCACCATATTTGCTTCATCATTTTATCACCATATGTAATATTCTGTTAAACAAGACGACCTTATGCTTTCCTGCCATATGTTGCTACACGGAGTGTGTGCTGTCCAGTAAAGCAGCATTGACAAGGGGCAAATATTCCTGCCAATGGAACGTTGTCCGTGTGTCTCTCAGGATGTATGGCAGCTGCCCGCTCTAGACTGTAGCTCAGGGAAACCAGTCTACATTTGGGTGTGCCAGAATATACGGGCACGGTACTGACAGTGAAATAACTCACCTGTTTTCAGGATTATTTTTCTTCTTATTTTTTTAATGGATGGTTCACACAAAATTAAACTTATGTCATCATTCACTCACCCTCATGATCACAAGATAAATATGGATAAAATATCTAGTTCATAAAACGAAAGTCAGTTGAGTCCAAAACAACACTAAATCATTGTAAGTGGACAAAAAGTTCTTTCAGATATCTCCATTGTGATCCACTGCTAAAGGAAGTCAGTCATACGGGTTTGAAATGACGTGCAAGCGAGTAAACGATGACAGACTTTTCATTTTTTTGGGTGAACTATACCTTTAAGAGAGCCATGATTAACTCGATTGACTCCTGTTCTGGTCATAAATATCGTAAACCATAAATTGTTATTGTCATTTTGATGACATGCTGGCGGTTCTGTATTATTAATAAAGCTCTTCAGCTTAAAGCGATGCTTGATCGCTTTTTGAGGTAAAGAATGACGTTACAGAATTTCGTATTTATTATAGCCTTGGTTTTGGTGCGTACAAGCCAATTGTGCTACTGTAAAAGACAAACCAATATATGCTTGACCACAGTCATCATGAGTTTACCAGATGAGAAGGCTTTTCCTAAGATAGTTTCCTTTCTGTTGCGTAGGGATAATAGCATATTGAAGCCAAAATGCTAATGACTTTTTGAGCTCAGTCACTTGAAGAGGAGAGATTTCATTTCCAGCTGTAGCTACGGTGCAGTCCTGCGCTGTTTTAATAGATCTATGGCCTCGTAACTTCACTTTTTGAATTTTCCCCAACAGATGCCAGACCACACCACAACTTAGTAAATGTGATGCGTTTGAAATTACCGTACCATAGTTAAATACTGGCCACTTTATATGTGCAACCTATATAGTCAGCTGTTTTAATGCATATGTTTTGGTGCTCTTATCTGCACAGTATGCAATATTGAAACTTTTTTGGACATACATGTCTTTTAGAAGCCTTAGCAGCTATGCTTTAAGGTTTTGGAAAAGCCTATGTATTTAGTCTAATGCATTTTCCTGGTTTAACGGTTGCTTTGTGTATTGTATGGTGAATTATTTTTATAATTGTTACTTTTTAAAAACATATTTATAGTGACAGGCACTCAACTTCTGTAAGATTTACTAAATAGATTTACTGTTTCCTGCACTTTTTTACTCTTTTAGTTACTTACCAATAGCAGCTAATAAATTGAAAGTCTCGCACATTCACAGAAAATAACTTACTTCTGCATTGCAAAATAAAGTACAAACAAACGGCCCGTTTTGCCTCTCAATGGATATATTCACATGCACTTTCATCATCAGTTTTCATCAGTCGGAATGAATCCAATTCAATTTCAGTTTCATAATGTTCTGTTTATATACTCCCTAAACATTGCAGTCTGATTCACTTTCATTTACATGTGCATTACTTGTATACATGTATGCAAGTTGAAGAATGAAGAATTTTCATTCTGATTGAGGCACTAATCTGAATATAAACAGATTATGGAAATGCAGCTGCTGATGTCTGGTGAACCTCAGCCTAATTACACATGAATTCTTATACTTTTAAGATTGACTGCTCATTTATATGTAGTTTTGCACCTATTTGATTCTGACATCATAAGAAACTCACATGTTGTGTCAGCCAGTCCAGTAGGGCGTTGTTGTACAGAGGGCCAACTTAGCATTGTGTCATTGTGTGTTTAACCTTTGCCTCTACGTCTTGCTGCTCATTACAGTTCTATAGTCATCTGGTCGAAATGTTAAATCGAGGACATTAAATATCCCAGGGTGCTTTTCCAAAACAGTAGAGGTACAACCCAGGCCTCTTGGACAAATTTCCCCATTGGCCTTCATCAATCATAGCCTCCCATCATCCCCACATAATTGGCTACGTGATTGTCTCCTCTCAACCAAGAGCATGATACAATAAGGTTGCCGTCATGTCATCCAAGTTGATGCTTCGCACTGGTATTTAGCACAGTTTTAAATATAAGGAAACATTTTTGTTTATTATTAGTCATGTACTCTTGAGGGAAGGTGCTCTTTGCGTATAAATTAGCCGTTGGCCCTGACCTGGCCTCGTTACACCATACACACTGCGAGCTGACATTAATGAGCAGTGAGCGATCTGGTGATTTAGAGGAGGGGCAGCTCCACTCCACACTAGGAAAATAAACGCAAATAATAGATCTCCGGGCTGTAATTAAACGGATTGTGATTCAACAATGAAGTCATGAGCGTGTCATTTAGCTGGAAGTAAAGCAGCCTGTGAGTCACATTAAGGAGTGTGATCACATCTCCCCACGTGGCGAGACTCGCGGCGGTTCCATAGTAACACGTTGTTGTCACCTGCGAGCCGTGGCGCGGACTGGCAAGCTGCTTGCACGGTCCGGAGGTAACCCACCGCTCTGTGCTTTATGAGCTTGTGCTGAATTAACTATTGTGTAGGGCTTTTCATGGGCCAGGTAAATGAAAGCCAACTAGTATTTAGCAGTAGTCTTAAATAGAGCCAAGTTGGTGTGTCTCACTCAAAAGTAAATATATCCCAGATTGGAAGTTCTGTTATGACACTTTTTTTTTTCTCCCTGGGTAATACGTTTTAGAGACTTTCTTTTAAGAGACAGTTAGTACCATTAAGTGAACTTGTTTAAGTGTATTTGAATCAAATAATAATGTACATTCCTTCACTGATGTCATAACAGTCCGCTGTTGGCAATTCCCTCATGGTGGTATTAGGTTTTGTTTATTAAAAGGGCTTTTAACCATAAATTTGTTACCTTATGAGATGTTTGTATAATATACTATACAAAAAAAAAAAAACTATACTGTAATATTTACAGTAAAAACAATGAGCTCTGGATGGCAGTACTTAACTATAAAAAAAATACTGTGGCAACTTTTTACGTTTTACGGATTGAACAAATTTACAGGCAAATCCTTTAAACTTAAAAAATATTTTATTAATTGAAATAACAATAATATGTAAATTACTATTTTTAACCTTTACTGACAACCAGCTTAAAAACAGAGTGACGTGAAGAATCCAAGTTCATCAGAAATGCACTGTAAAAAAAATCTGTAAAATTTACAATAAAAATAAAATAGCAGCAATTTTACAGTTAAAATACTGTAGCAACGTTTTAGGTTTTACGGTTTTACGGTTTTACGGTTTTACGGTTTTAATTTAAATTTACATTTAAATACCGTAATTTCATTAACTGATATAATGTTAATGTACCAACCTGCTGAAGTACTGAAATCTGTTTTACACTTTTGTAATACACTGATAACCACCAAAAGCAGATGGTGATGAGAAAGTCACATGATGAACCGAAGGCCATCACAAGCAGCTTCTAAATATTAACATATATAGAAGGTGCACGGTGTCATTTACACAAACACTAAACACCATCATAGAAACACACATGAAACTGAAATAATGCAATAAACATTCATATAACAACATTAGATATAACATACAACCCTAATGTACAAAACTGATAAAAAGAAACTGTTATTTCAACAAAAAAAAAAAAAAACATCAAATTAAAAAAATGTAATGCAGCGAATTCTGGGAATGTCAATTTACGGTTATTCACTGTAAATTTTACATTCTTTTTCCACTTCCAAAAACGGTAAACTACCAGAAAATTACATGCAATGTCCAATACAGTTTTTCACCGTATATAGTAGGGAAACTTACCATTAACCAGGTACAGTCTTTTACCGTTAACCGGTCATTCTTTACAGTGTATTTTTTGATGTAAATACTAACATGAAGAAGGTGCATGGTGTCATGCACACAAATATTGTAAAATGTAACTTATTTTTAAAGTATAGAATCATAAAAAAAACAATGTGCAAAACATCACTGCTCTTCTCTGTAATGATTTTTGTAAGCGTACACACAGATCACACACTCAGCTATTAGGGAACAAAAGACATGGCATGTGAGTATCATGTGAATATCATGCTCAATTAGAGCACAAACAAATAGAAACATGTTTTTCCTTTGTCAACCCCATTTGGTACAGGAGATCAAGATGCACACACTTAGTTTTTAGTGATGGTAGCTCAGTTAGATTTGATTAAATTAAATTTGTCTCCCCCTTCTTTTTCCTTTTTTTTTTTTATTACCTGTGAACCCAGTGTGGCACCCCTGCTGTAAAGGCCAGAACTAATTATGCCGTTTCTCGCTCCCAGATTTTCACACCACTGCCTGGAACATCTGCAGCCTGTCATGTAGCATCCTATTCATTTCTACTTAATTTGATCCTAATATGTGTCTACATGAGGAGCCAGATGTTGCCAGAGACTGTGGCACTGAAAGTTTTGTTTCAGAGAGTTTGAACCTTGCATGGGAATTTGAACCCTCGCTTCGCCTGGCGTGTGTAGATGGCAGGCAAGATTATTTCCATAATCATTAATATGTAATAAAACATGGTGATTTTTTTTTTTTTTTCCCTCTTTGCTTCAGTCTGTCAGAAAACATAGCAATCCATCCTAATTTGACATGCTTCCCTTGGGTGGGACGGAAATGTTGTTTTTCTGTCATTAATTCCATATTTTATTTTTATTTTTGCCATCTGGGCTGACCATAATAAGATCTAGATCCACAGCCAACATAAGAATTTTATTTTATTTTATTATTTTTTATTATTATTATTGTCTATTTTACTAATGCTTTTTCTGCCTTAAAAATTATCACTGCCATTTTTTTTAATCCTTTTGTTATTATTATAGACAAAAAGCAAACATGCTTGGCCCCCCCGAAAATAATTTAATCTTAAAACACATGAAATGTGGGCTACATGATACGTCTATAATGAATAGATTCGATTACATCTCACTTAGTCTAGGAGAATTTTGTAATGTCGCTCCAACATATTTTACATTAGAGTGATTTACAGAGTATCAAAGCTCTTTGGCACTTTTCCACTATTTTAGTACTTTGCATGATGGATGTGAGCTTCAACGGAGACCTTCGTGTTGTTTTCCTGTTGCAGTTCATTGGGGGAAAGGGTGCATGGCTCAGCACTTGTCTGATTAAGGAGATGAAAACCCTCGTGCTTCTCTCATAATAAGCACCATATGTTGCCCACTGGCCCCTCACTTGTGCCTTGTCATATCGAGTGGCTCCCAGACATGCCTCTTGACATGCCCTGCATCAAGCTCCTGGCCTGAACTAATGAGAAAAGTGTTTAGCGCTGGCGAGCACATCCCCGGCCCTGAGTGCGAGAGAGGCGCGTCGCTGGAGAAGATGCGGGCCATATGTCCCCGAGTGCCCAGCCCCCTTTCCTCTGCGTTGGCATATGGAGGGCAACCTCCCCTGATGGCACAGGGTCCAAAACATGGCAAACAGGCCGGCGAATGTTAGCTGCTGAGACTGAGGCGTTCTCTGTGTTATCAGACTTGCCATGGCTATACATTTCCAATTACGGTGTATTTGCTGAATTCAGATTTAGTTTTTACTGATTCTGAAATTGGCTCTCCAATGTGTTTTTCTTTTAGCCACTCTTTTGTGGCTTGGATGCTGGCAGATAAAAAAATATTAGTCACCACAGACAAGGATAACATTAGATTCATGTAAGTACTCTGAAGTGCCAGCTCTTGATTATAAATTTATTTATTTTTTTTAATAATTGTGACATTTTGTTATATATTGTTGTTACTCAGGGGAAGCTGAGCATTCCTGTCAGGAGACATAGACGCTGATTCAGACTCCCAGCACTGAAACATACACCCATATGTCTAGAGAGGCATCTGCTCCTGTTTAACCCAATCGGTTAGCATTAAGAGAAGCGGCAACCCGCACACGGCCTACGCCCGGTCCACGCCTGTCCCATGATGTGAAAGTGAGAGGGGCTGCATCTCACTGAGGGGAACTGTCTACATTGGAAGCTGTATGTGGGTTCTGTTGAGCATTGCTAGCAATAGTGACGGTTTATCAGTGATTATTCCTAATTACAGACTCACTAGATGTCCTGGGTGAACTACCATACACTGCCTGGTAACAAAACAGAATCCTAAAGCCACATATGTCCTGTTTGTTTACTGTAAACACAGTGACAATTGATCTTGATCTTGAAGTATTGATATATTTTTGTTATATAATTATGATAATATTATACATAATATAATTATTCTGCATATAATTTTATGTCAGAATATTGATAGGTTTTGTACATTTTGTGATTTAATTATTTTATATATATATATATATATATATATATATATATATATATATATATAACATTTATATATCTATATTTTGAGGACACATATATATGTATAGAAGAAGAAAAAGAAAAGTAATTTTATTTATAATGTGCTTTTCTCCTTCAAAGTGTATTAATACATTCATTAAGGTCTAATATATAAAAACCATAAATATATCTTTGGTAACACTTTACACTAGGGTGTCATTTGTTAACATTAGTTAATGTGTTAACTAACATGAATGAACAATACATTTATTACAGTATTTAATAATCTTTGTTAGTGTTAGTTAATGAAAATACAGTTGTTAATTGTTAATTCATGTTATTTGGCTGTGCATTAACTAATGTTAACAAGCACAACTTTTGATTTTGATAATGCTTTAGTGAACGTTGAAATTAAAATTAACCAAGATTAGCCTAATAAATGCTACAGAAGTATTGTTCATTCTTAGTTCATGTCAACTTATGTAGTTGACTAAATTTAACTTATGAACCTTATTGCAGAGTGTTACCATATCTTCTGTGGAAGTCTCAGGGTCATAAAGCGTCCAATCGAAATTCGTTCAGAATGCAATAGGATGTCCTACCTGGCTGTCAAGCTATTTTCATATCTCCGTGAAAATTTGGGGTGTGGTTACTGTATCAGGCTGAGCCGAAAGATGTTTAGTGGGAGTGGGGAAAGAAGAAAATTCAGATTCCCTCACAGAATGCAAGCCAAAATTCGAAGGGTTGCCAAAATACACAGAGACAGACTAGGACAAACACTGACGGTGTCTTTACAAGAGGGAGGAATTTGATAGAATGCTTGCGTTCCAGTCGATACAGCGCATTTGTAGAGTTCCTTCTCAACAGGTAAGCTAAACTAGGTTGACCATCCATATTTAAGTTTTTTTCCCAGACATGTGCTGGACAGGATTTCTAAATTGGTTTTGGCTTTATGTTGTTGTTTCATAGCTGCCAATGGTAACGACTGAGATGCATTGTACATAATCATTGTACACAAACCAGTGGCTTTCGGTCAAAGCAATGCAAATACACATACACATACACATAATACATAATGTATGAAGACTGTAGGGAGCATAGGTGCATTTGGCTTGAATCGGCGCTGGTGTATGAAACTGCACTGTGCAGAACCAGAACGATCAGTGAACGACATGAAAGTACCGCGAGAGCGATTCGAAAGCATAGGGAGCCATCTGTTCTCTTATGACTCTCGCGGTGCTTTGGTGTCGTACACTGATCGTTCTGCGCAGCGCCGCTTCAATTCGAGCACACCTGAAGGCAGACATTTTAGGAGTAAGTATGGTCACCCTAGGTAAACAGGTATTCCTAATATGTTGGACGTTTTATTGAAAGTAGCCTGCTTTTACCTTTTTAGACATGCCTTCACTTATAGACGAGTAAAAGCTGCGTGTAGTGTTTGTGCTGGGAGAAGCGTGACACGCGAAAGCAGTGTTTGAAAAGGTTAGTAGTGCAGAAACTACATGTATACACCACTTGTAAAATGGCCAAAAGACATTTATAAGGTTACTTAAGATTTCTGTTCTTTTTAACTGGAAAAAATGTATCACGGTTTCCAAAAAATATTAAGCAACACAACGGTTTCCGACAAAAATAAGCAATGTTTCTTGAGCAACGAATCATCATATTAAAATGATTTCTGAAGCATTATGTGACACTGAGGAGTGCTAAAAATTAAGCTTTGCCATCACAGAAATAAAATACAATTTAAAGTATATTAAAATAGAAAAACGGTTGTTTTAAATTGTAAAACTATTTTGCGGTCTACTGTTTTTACTGTAATTTTAATCAAATAATGAGCAATGATGGAGAGACAGAATCTGGTGTTCCTCTGGTTTTACGGACAAGGCTTAAGCCTAGTCCCAGACTCAAATGTAAATCTGAGCTGTTTCAACTGAAAGAAACTTGCACTGATTGATCTTAAAATATATCAATAGCTTTGTTTTGTCTCAAGATGGACATCAGTAATGTTTTTTTTCCCCAAGGCATGTTTCTAAAATTTACTTAAATGTCCTAATTGAACTATGGCCTAATCCTGGTTTAGTCTAAACCAGGGGTGGCAAACTCCAGTCCTGGAGAGCCGCAGCCCTGCGGAGTTCAGCTCCAACCCTAATTAAAGCTCACCTGCCTGTAGCTTTCTAGTAACCCTTCAGACCTTGATTAGCTTGTTCAGGTGTGTTTGATTAGGGGAGGGCTGAGGCTTTCCAGGACCTACGTTCACCACCCCTGGTCTAAACCCTGTCTGTGAAATCAGGCCATTAAGTAATAAACAATGCTAAAAGTGACATTTATTAGAACAAATGTCTCACAAAGACTTTATAAGTTTATTTAAATTAGAGTTTGAGATTGATTTGTGTTTGGTCTCATAATTAGCAGTTTATGTTGTCATAATTGGCCGTTTAGGCTATTTTTTTACATTCTAAATAATAGTTTTAAGTTGTTGAATTGCTATGATTATGCATTTTTATTTTCAGAAAATGCAAAAAAACAAACAAAAACAAATTTAATTAAAAAAAAATTATCAATATTGGACTTGTGTACTTGGTTTCAGATTAAAAAAAAAGTAGCATTGCGGTTACTCAATCTTTGTATTTCTTTACAAGAAGCCTCAAACACGTGTGTCTCCTCTCTCCGTGGTGCAGGTTTCCCATATCTAAATGTTTTTATTGTGGTTGAACAAAAGCCAGAATCAGAGACTCTGGCTCATTGAAACCCCAATAATTATTGATCTTTTTCATCCTCCCTCCCATCTGTAGTGCTCCTCACAGCTCCACACTCCAGAGCTCAGTGTCTTTCCTCTGCAGCTCATGTAAAGACTGTCAGAGAGTGCCAGACGTGGCTTTGTGCTCTCAGTTTCAGTGCTGTCACACTAGATGACTGTGCAGGTTCTTCAGGCGAATGGGGCTGTCAGCTGACTTCACGCTCATTGTCTAACATTCTCACACACTCTGCCAATGAAAGCTTTGCCCCCTCAGGCAAAGTACATGGCAGCCTGCTTTGTTCTACATGCTACTGAAACACTGCTGCTCTCCCGCTAAACTGGGAGCGTCCGATGCAATTAATGTAACAGAGAAGAAATCTCACTCTGTGATGCAGAGGCAGGATTCTGCTCACGGGCTCTTTTTAATTAATTTTGACATATACAATAAATTATTTGAGCGTAGGAGAGTGTAGGGTAAGATGTAGCGGTGCATACACTGTGTCATTCTTTTAATGCAAAAACTGTAACTGTAATTTTGGCTGTTTTTAGAAAGGGTCTATCATACATGAGAAGATGGCAAAGAGAAACAAACCATTCAAAGAAAATAATCAAGGCTGAGGCATTCTCTGAGATGTTTTGCTTTCTGAAAGATGAGAAAAAATTTATAAAAATTAAAAAGCTGAAAAAAGTTTACACTATAATAAGATACTAAATCTTTTTATTGGATTGTACAGTTGTTATCCTGGACCAATGTGTTCATAGATAGATACAGGAGAGTGATAAACTGACATAAATTAGGAGGATTATTGTTGTTTGTATAACATTTATGTATTTTTTTTCTTGAAGGTATATTTTATTGTTTTATTAACTTTTGTTTTTAGATATTTTATGTTTATCTCTTTCTCTCTCTCTCACTCTCTCTCTCTTTTTAAACCATAATATAGTGAAATGTTACCAGAATCTGTATTTTAGCACTTTATGCTTTTTAAGTGCATTTTTGATGGTCTGACTAAAAGTCTCTATTTTTTCTGGCTTTAAATTGAATTGGTTATTAATGCTGCACTCTGATATTTCTGAAATCTATAATTCATTATCAGTCACTGTCCATGTGACCATCTCGTCGATAGTGCTCCTGGAGGTGTTTTGAGTACTTCATTATAACTCCAGCTTTAGTCTTCTGGGAGAGACGCTCGGCCCCGTCAGTCTCTCTCCACTCCAGCACACTCACATATCAGAGAGCGTTGAGCAGACGCTGAGAGCAGCGCAGAGCGCGAAAGCACATGCTAGCGGTGCTGCTGTCAGTAAAGAGTGTGTGCGAGCGGGTGCGAGTGTGTACACGGGAAATTAGTAAAAACAGTAGAAAACAGAAAGATGATCGTGGCAGGACAGTGCTTGAGTTGTTATTTGTAACTGACTGAGAGAGGAAAATAGACACATTGTTCCTGCTGAGAGAGAACAGACAAGAAAAAAAGGAAACAAAACAGAGACACACATAAATATAAATGTATGAAATGGTCATTATTATTTCATACAAATGCCTTTCTTTGCTTGAAAAATTTAGGCTGCTGCAGCCGTGCCAATGCAGCGTATGTCAGAAGAAAGCCCAGGGACCACAGATGATTTAACTGGGAGAGGAGAGCGTATGCAAAAACCACATGTGCAACAGCCAGCAGTAAACAGTAAATATGTGGTCAACTTGGCAGGACACTGCATTTTCTTTAGAGTGCACAGACAATTTGTGTCAAATAAGAAGAAGGCAAGCTCTCTCTCTCTCCCTCTCTTTTTCTGGGTCTGAGGAAACACCCTTTTCTCATTTTGTAAGTGACTATTTTGAGGCCATTTGTTGTAGGGTACACCCTACAACCGTAAGACTGACTGCTAAATGTTCACTGTCAGACATGAGTAGGTATAGAAACCAGAGTCACTGGACAATGCGTGTGTAGATATATATGAACTGATATTTAAAGGGATAGTTCACCCAAAAATGAAAATTCTGTCATTGATTACACACCCTCATGTCATTCCAAACCCGTAAGACCATTGTTCATCTTCGGAACACAAATTAAGATATTTAGGATAAAATCCATGAGCTTTCTGACTCTGCGTAGACTTCGTAAAATTACGGTTGAACCACTAATGTCACATGGACTGTTTTACAGATGTCCTTAATATGTTTCTATGCCTGGGAACATCTCCGTTACATTGCTGTCTATGCAGGGTCAGAAAGCTCTCGGATTTTATCAAAAATATCTCAATCTGTGTTCCGAAGATGGATGAAGGTCTTATGGGTTTGGAACGACATGAGGGCGAGTAAGTAATGACAGAATTTTCATTTTTGGGTAACTAACCCTTTGGAATCACACACATTTGTGACCCTGGACCACAAAACCAGTCATTAGGGTCATTTTTTTTTAAAATGAGCTTTATCTGAAAGCTGAATAAATAAGCTTTCCATTTATTTAGGACAATATTTGGCTGAGATACAATTTGATACATTTAAATATCTGGAATCAGAGGGTGCAAAAAAATCAAAATATTGAGAAAATCGCCTTTAAAGTTGTCCAAATGAAGTTCTTAGCTATGCTTATTACTAATCAAAAATTAAGTTTTGGTATATTTACAGTAGAATATTAACAAAATATCTTCATGGAACATGATCTTTGCTTAATATCCTAATGATTTTCAGTCATAAAAGAAAAATCAATCATTTTGACCCATACAATGTTTTTTTGGCTATTGCTACAAATATGCCTGGTCCAGGGTCACATTTTGTTTTGATTTCTAATGCAATAATTCATTTGAATGCATGCAAAGCCAGTTTCAGACACTAAAAGTAGTGAATCTGTTAATTTAGCTACAATTCTTCGCAAAGTTGTAGCATTTTTTTTCCCAACAGTTGTATTGTAGCTAAACATTACAATATATAAGATGTGTACAGGATTTTTTTTTTCCATTTTAATAGATTTCTGAAACTAAAATGATACCTGTAGTTGTATTGCGGTTTTGTTAATTTTCCTTAGTATTTTTAGTGATCACCTTACAATAGCTTGCATCTAACATCCTCTTTCTGTCATTTAGCATTAAACGGCTGTTACAGATGAAAAGGAAGTCGTCTCTCTCTGCTCTAATGTCGGTGGTGTGTTAGCGTGGATAATGTTGGGCAAATTCTGTCTATATTCAGATCAAACCTTTATTTCCTCCCCAGTGTGCAGAGGCGCTTTCAGGCAGATTACGGCTCATAATGAAAGCACTAAATAGAAAGCAGAAATGATTTATTAGGACAAATGTGAGAGGGAGGTGATTGGTGTGATAAATATTTACACTTTGAGTTGGGGTGGTGTTTTTGAATATGTACTACACAGCTTTATATTTAGCAGCCAGATCTTTTTGTCGCGTTCTAAAACCCGGCCAAATGCTCTCTAAAAACGTGCATCGCCTCGTTGTACGAATGCTGGCTTTTTGCATAATTATTTGTTACCACCGACTCGCCATATGTATTTGCGCCATGTCCTATTGATTTAGCCAATGTTGCATTTCACGACTGACGTTTTGAAAACAGGGAGCCTAATTAGAGGCCTGGCTGATGATGCTCTGTCCTCTCAGTCCATCGTGAGGAATTAACTGTCTCTTTCCCCGCATTCTTCTGCCGCGGCATCATTGACCATCTGCACATAAAAATAAACAAGAAAATGATTTTTGTGCCTCTGTAGAACCCTCACAGCAGTGGCACCTTTGATGTGTACTCCTTGATCTGTTTGGCCCATGGTGTCATATCCCCCTGTGATGTACGGGATTAATTAGGCGGAACGGGTATTTATCCGTTAAAATCATAATACTAATTTACCCAATGCACTGTGGTGCCTCTGTGGGTGGCGGTGGTGGCTCAAAGTTTTTTTTTTTTTTTCTTCTTGCTTGAGAAGGTGCTCAGCCTCACATGTGTCAGACTAATGCTTTCCATACAAAACACAGCAAAACCAAATTACTGGCTCTGATCAATTTGACTCACTGCTCTGATGGTGCACTCTTCCTGTTTTGTTTTGCATAGTCTATAGATTAAACCAAGATCAAAAAATTATCTATAAATAATATATTAATAAAATTGTTAAACAGTTATATTGTTTTAAGTATTATAGTGATGTATATGATGTGGTAGCTAATTTTAATAAAATATTTTTTAATTGTAATTTTTCATTTTAATTAATTTTAAATTAACTTTTTCTATTTTGAGATGTTCTTTTTCTATTTGTCATTGAATTAAAAAGAAAATTATATTTAAAAAAAATACTCACGTTTTTGCTCACAACATGGTATTTTTCCTGATTAGACAGGATAAAGCCATTGGAGCTCATTTTACATAAATTATTATATTTCTTTTTTTTTTTTTTTTTTTTTTTTTTTTTAGACGCTCGTTCCCTATTTGTCATTGATTACGGCGAACGTGTTATTCACCGAGGTGCCCATCAGACCAGATTCCCCCATTTACACTCATCTCATTAAATTATGTATTAATGAATTACGACAGCTATGACTTGTCTTGCAAACACATATGTGTCTCCGCTGTCTCCTTCTGTCTCTCCCCCTTTCACACACACGCTCCCGCTCTCTCACCTCAAACACACACACAGCACAAACAAGCGCACCTACCGTACGCCACCTCTCACACACTCCCGCACACAACACTGTCAACACACCCTCCCGCCCAGCGCCCTCTCCATCGAACCTTGTTTCTTTGTGCTAAACCAAATATAGAGTATATTGTCCATCTGTGTACAATGGGCCAGTGTGGAGCCTGTGGTTCTCTGGACTGAATGTAGCCTGTTCTCCGGCCCTGGGCTGTGAATGCTATCGCCGCGCTGCAGCATACGGACCGCGCGCTATTCCCACACCCAGACGCACCGCTCTGGGGGATAAGACCGGCACAATTGATAGAAAGTGTATTCTTTTCCACGGGTTCCCACCAGCGAGCCCGTTTCCGGGGCCTTATCAAAGAACAAACGCCTTTGAAAAGCAGGGTAAACAAAGCACCGGGAGGCATTGTTGCCCACACTTTGACAGGAGTAATCTGGCGTTTCCATCAGCCTACATTTGGAGTCTGTCCGGGCCCCACCCAGTGGCTCGAGGGGTTGAGATCCAGATGCTTTCACACCTCTACGTGCTTCGAGGTGTCTATGGTGGGCAGATATAGCGTACTAGTGCCAGTGGGCTTTCATTCTGTCTCGATCACTCTGGCGCCCGCTCCCCGTTGAGCAGAAGCAGCACGTCAACACTTACACCGTTCCGTAAGGGACGGGTCTTTTCTGAAGCTATTTGTTTGTTTATTTCACAATTTTCAATTGCCATGAAAATATATGCTCTAAAGTGTATTTGTGTGTGTGTGAGTAGGGGCAGAATGAGTCCCCCTTTTCTTGGATATTGACTCGCTCACTGTGACATACATGACTGTATTATTGATATTATTTTTATGCTTTAGCACACTTTATTGCATAAAATATACATACTGTTTACGCTTTAATCCACAATCAGTGTTTAAAAATATGAATAAATCATGTTTTCCTTGCATTTGGAGAATATTTAGATTTTTTTTTTTTAAATAAAAATATTTTGAATAATTATTTGAAACAGAAAAAAAAAATTATGCAGTATTAAATTTTAAATTATATTTCCATCATTTATTCATAAATTTTTTTTATATTTTCTATTAAAGTTTGCAGCGTGTGTGACATACAGCAGAGCCTTTCAGCTTGCTGTAAGAACTCACCTTTGGGACTTAGAGCCACAGTATAGTGCCATCTACTGGAAAATAACTGCCCTGCACCTCATATAAGCACCTTTTTCATGAACTTACTGCTCCGATAGAGCCGGAATGATTCAGAATACAGTTAGACAGTTTAAACAAAATAACAACCTTAAACTAAACGACAGTTACAAGTAAAAAAATATTGCTGTTTGTTTTCTCCTCAGAATACACTGACTGTATGTTAGTTTATTCCAGTTCAAAAAAAAAAATTAAGTGCTCCAATCAGAATAATGTACACAAAAATATATTCATACACACTGTCAGCTTCCAAGCAAATATACGAGTATGAAACATGGCCCGTGTGCTGGGAGTCATTTTCCATTATTTCCCATCCTATATCTGTGATTACATTTGCATAAATTCTCAACTATTGTAAATAATTGACTTTTCTTGAATAACACCCTGTCCAGCTTTATTTGGTAATGAAATGCGTTCACATTTGCATTGAAATATCTCCCATAATTGGACAACCTAAAAGCATGTGCGATACATTATGTCAGAATCAGCTAATTAATGTATCTAGCAAAGGCTGTTTTGCAGTTATGATTCTTTTGTCACATAAGCAAGTTGCACTGTGCATAACACGGCAAGACCTCTGCCTGACTTTATGATTTTTCGCTGAATATAAAACACATATTTGTAACACTTGCCTCATCTGCCCGTTTGAGTGAAGAGGCGCAAATCTAGTCTCAGATGGAGCAGGGGAGAGAGATGTTTCCTCCGGTGGCGGATGCGATGAGAGATGGATGGGGAAGTGGAAGTGCGCGTATGTGGCCCCTTCTCTCCATCTGACGCGGAGGGCAATCATGATTACTCACGGAGTGACAGTTTAAGAAAAACCCTGTCCTCTTGTCTCAGCCTGCTTTAAAAATACTCTTCATTATTTGCAGCCACTTTCAGTTTTAATAGCACGAACACCATTGCCAAACCATATTTCTTTCATCGGGGTCAGCAATGATAATTTAGATGGGGCCGAGGCACGTCAAAGTAGACGACATGTTTTTAGAGGAATGGAGAAAAGACGCAGTGTGCCGTACGTGTGTGAATTAGATGCTGCCGCTACTTGTCTGTCTGATTATATTCCCTTTTGGAAATGCTAAATGGAAACTGTATTAGTGTTTAATTATCTCATGGCTTTTCTTTAGTTAGTTAGAACAAATTCTCCTGTTTTTATTTTTTTTATATATTATGTTTTTGGGGGGGGGGGAGCATTTCAAGCTCCCGAAACTTGTTTGTATAAGTGATCTTCACCTGTTCTCCACATCAAAACCTCTCTCCACATCTTCTTGTTTGAAATCCATTGTGCGTTTTAATATTTTACGGATGGAACCTTGGACGTCAATAAATTACTTATAATTGGCTTTCATGTTTACGGCGGCGGTTTTCTTAGATTCCTGCGTTATTGTGTGCCATTATGCATTCTGCTCAGCATTATGGATTTTTCGGTAAGCTTCGTTCGCTCGGCGGCAAAGACGCCGAGTAAAACCGAACACAAACCCCATTTAGCATTGTGCTGGGTGATTCCTGATGGGCCCGTGTGTCCAGTGAACTCTCCGTAGGGCTGCTTTCTATTCCAACTGCCTGAAGGCTGTTTTCCATAGCCATATTAATGAGAGCATCTCCACATCTACCGTCCAGCGCTGCAGCGAGGAAGGGGATGGGTCTTGGTGTGTGTGTGTGTGTGTGGGTGCACGGTCCTATTTGCACTATACCTATACTAATCTCACAGCCTTGATCAGGGTACAGTAAATAAACCCCCAAGGCCTCTATTGATCAGCCTTGAATTTGTTTTTCTCCGAACGTGGCATCTAGTTAGTTATTACAGATGTTACTCTGCGTCAATGAATTATTTCATCAAAACAGGTATGCTGCATTAACTATTTATTTAGAAGTAAACTCTCTTTCAGAGCGAAGTGTCCAGGTTGCACACACAAAAGAGTGTGTGTGTATTTGTGTGTGTGGCGGCGCTCAGTGGAGGTCGTGGGTCAATATGGACCTTGTTGGATGCCGAGCCCCGATGGTGTTCTCCGCGCTGAGCCGGGATTGTAGCAGTAGGTTACAAACTTCAATCTCTGCAAAAGCAGTGTGCTTTCATTATTTATGGGCCGCAACAACACGGGGGGCGGAAGAATGAGGTGTCAGGAGTGAGGGGCTTATACGTCTTGTTTTGTAATAGTCGTACAGGTATAGTAGTGTAACGTACAGACATGCACGTTCAAGCAACTATACTTTGTCCCCAGTCATGTATGATTATGTGTTTTTGCACCATGTATGTTTGATGGCTTTTATAACGTTCAGAACATGCTGTGATGAAAAAGTGATTATGTGCTGCTTTTGTTCAATACTTGAAGATGAAATAAGACAAAAGAGATATCATACGGAAATTTGATTTGATGTGTATACATTTTTTTTTTTTTTTTTTTTTTTTTTCACTCTCTGTTTTGTTAGTCTGAGTTGTTCAGATGCCACCCCAGAGGCTTTCTGCTCTCTCAGGTTTGTGGGTTGTATAATGAATGTTCCACTTGTTTGTTAATTGCTTCAGAGTCCCTGAACATAAAGGAAAGGTTAAATGGTGCTATGAATGATGCTAATGTTGTGTACGTGGATCTGTTGCAGTATGGAGGAAGTCTCTCTCTCTCTCTCTCTCTCTCTCTCTCTGTCTCTTGCTTACTCCATCTCCATTTCCCTGTCTTGACAAAATGTGCTGGCCCATCACATGTCCAGTTGTTGGCTTCAGGCTGGGAATCCCCCTGCTGGGATTGATCAAAACATTGAGACAGACTTCAGGAGGAGCTCAGGCTCTGATTCTTACCCCAGCGGTTCTGGTGTGTAAATGGTCGACCTCTTCATAAAGAGGGGTCATGCATATCTACACCATTTCAATGAGAAGCCATCATGGCTGTCATTTTTACTATAGGATGTGTGGCTTTCAGACTCTCTGACTGACATCATGTCTTCCAGAAAGACATGCTCCGAAAAGCAAAGGAGGTTGGAATTGTTTGTGTTTATGTAATCAGGGCGGGTGAAAATTAAAAGAGTTGACAAGACATGAAAATTACAAAGCTGCATTGCATTACACTTAGGTGATAAATAGTTTTATTCATTCCACATTTATATATTTTTTTAAGTCTAAAAATATCCTTCACATATCCTTGTGCTATACGTGTGCAGTATTGACCCTTTATGCACTGCTTTTTATATAGAAACATGTTCTTTTAAAAGCACAATACTCATTAGTTTTTCATCAAACCATAGATATTAATTAGTGTATGTAATTTGAATATGATTATGACAAGTCACAACTTTTTCATTTCTCAAGCATTTTACTTTTTCCTTGAACCAAATCATTGACTAATTTTAATATTAGATCAAATGATTTTGAATCACACTATAGGACAGTAATAGAAGATGGTTCAGAATACGTTACAAAATGTATCTAAAAAGCCGTAATCAGTACTTTTTGACGATATTTTATATCCCATGTCTGATTTCTGTCTTTTCTTTGGAACAATATTAATTCTTCCACTGCTGTTCCTAACTAACTGCATAATAGGTTATTAAACGAATGCAGATTCTAATGCTGTATTTGATTTAAGAATATAAAAATAGATTTTAAACTGTTTACTGTTTATGACAGCCTGGACAGATATAAAAGCATGTCACGTCAACGGTTCACTCGCCCACCACCTTCTGAGAAAAATCCAGAGGAGTCCCAGTCAGCAAACCCCAGAAAAAGCTGACTAATTCAAACCAAACGCACAGCCTCAACATTATAAGACTTCCAACAAGTAAAAAATGTGTCATAAAAAGCTAAAAGAGTCTTGTTAAAGACTAATAAATGAGGGAAGCCTACTGTATTAGTGAGCTATCCTGGATCTTGTGAATGTATTCTCCTAAATTCTTCGTCATTAATGTCAGGCTTCCTCAGATTTACAAGAGGCTGTCGATACAAGTTAAACCTAATGGTGATCAGAGACGCTCTCTGTATGTATTGTTAAAAGTTACTATGGACAAGTGTACCTGTCTTGTTCTTTCAAAAACTTGTGGTTTAAATAGGGAAAAAGTTATTTTTCCTTCCATTTTTTTTCCTTTGACTGGACTGCTGAGTTCAGCCAGGATAAATGTCGTGATTGAATTAGTGAAACCATACACTCACTAACCCAAGTGCTTATGGCTGATTTTGACCACACACCCAAGACTGGCCAAAGAGTCTGTTCATTCTGCCCAGTGTAACTGTTTTCACTGGAAAATTCACTGGCACACTGCACGTGTTTGAATAACGCTAGCCGTTTTAAAAAATTGTGTTCATAGCAGAATTGAAAAGGCTGTAAAGACGATTAGATTCAATATTTAACATCCTGAGGTGCTATTCCAGGCAACGCTTAGAAACACAGAGGGGAAAAAAAATGAAAAAGGACAGAGCCAGAGGACCCCCGCCCCCCTTTTAGATGTTTTACAATAGCGGCTTATTCAAATCCCAAAAATTACATTTTTCAAGCGCCTTTCATGGCTCTGGCTTTGTTATTGCTTTAACATGGGTATCAGAGGCCTATGTTTATTCAACCCTCAATTACCAAAGGCTCAGCCGGCAGGCCTTTAATTGATTGCTTTAATTGATTGGTCGGGGGTAACCATGGCTGAAAAGCAGTTTATCTTAATCAGTTGAGAGGAAATGTAGAGTGGGGCTTGATTTCCTCCAGCTGATCAACCCTGTGTGGGCTGAAAAGGGGGGAGCTTCTACTGAGGAGAGAGAGAAAGAGATGGAGGGAGTGAGAGCGGAAATAGGTGGAGGTGGACTTGGATGGGACCTGCATGATGAGGACAGGGATCAAAATCTTGGATTCAAGATGTTTTCAGTACTGAACTTGGTACAAATACAGGGAACATTTACACAACAAAGTACTCAAAAATGGGTAAGTTTTTCCTTTGCATTTTGAGAAGTTTCGTGTACAGAAGACAACGTTGTCAAAACAATCCCCGTTCACACAGATCCAAAAAAATAAAAAACGTTGCGTTATGAATGCCAGGCCAGTAGCTGGCAGTGTCACTTTGTAAAGAAACACTATACGTCTACACACATACACAAGTATGCCTGTATAATGAACATGTAATACACGTGTATAACGTCATTGTTTTCACAAATTGTCGATAACTTTGAAAGTCAAACACTGATAAATTAAAAAACACTTTGAAACCAGTTTTCAAACGTTTGCATTATCAGGCCATCAAAACGTGTTGTCATGTGAGGGAGAAAAAAAAATTCTCTTAGTTGAAAATGGTGTTGTGTAAATGTACCCATTGTAATTGAACTGTTTGTAGTCAAAGCATGTTTTTTAACATTTGTTTTGGTTTAAAGAGAGCGCTGTACTGCATCATTACACAAACAGACTAACGTTACCCTGAAGAGGACGGTTTTCCGTTTCGTTTATCATGGGTGTAGTCTCTGAACTTTTGATCACCTCTTGTATGTTTAGATAACACGAATAGTGTGCCTTGTAGTTTACATTTAGAAAAGCGAGCGCAGCGCAACTGTCATTGGACTCCTCCTCTTTAGTAACTTAATCCGATCTTTCACCTCCGGATGTGAAATAGTCCATTATAACATCATTTAGGGCACTGACATCACCAAGATAGAGCAGAATGAGGCGAGAAAGATCGTTTTAAGTGAGCAACTCTTTTAAGAGCGCAACAGCGTTCTGTTGCGCTCTACCATCTCACAATATTAAAAAAATAAATAAATAAATAAAACTTTGCTTGCTGTAGTTTACACAGGACTAGCAGGAAATGTGCAAACTTTTTTGTGGTGTTAAGAGAAAGCAGCTCCGCAGCGGTAAGATAAGAGAAAGAAACAGTCATTTCTGCTTGCTGCAATAAATCGCTATTTTTCTGCACTAAACAAGTGAATTTTGAATATTTTCAGAGATGATAAGACAAGAAGTGATAGAATAATAATTTAATGAAAACCTAATTTTGACAAAAAATTGATATTCAACTTATTTCCTGAAAAAGTCCCAGCATGACATCCGACGGGTTTTCCCAGATCGCATCAAATTTTTTTGTACTGTTAATAAGGGATTTTTTTTTTCTTGCAGATCATCTGGATATTTTGAAATGTTGTGCTTTTTCCTGATCAAGTGGTACAGTGACCAAGTTTGAATGCCATAAGGCCACAAGAGTGAACAGGAGAACTGTGAACCAGGCCACTTCTGTAAGTAGGGCTGTCACTAACAATTATTTTGATCGTTTATTGACGGATGATTAATCGAGTGATCGGATAATTATAGTTCATTGTATTTGTAGTAATACAAATCTATCCAAGTGAACAATAGCCTTTAAAATGATTTCAAATACATATATAATAGCACTGAGGCAAAAATAATAATAAATTAGTTCAAATAAAGTATCAAAAGCAATAAATCATATGGTTTTATTGAACAAAACAGTTAAAATACATAATGTATTATAAACAACAGAGCTAATGTACATTATGCATTATAACAAATGCCTGGAGAGACACCAACAGCCCGACAATTGTTTTTATACTTTACTTCGCGATCTGATCCATGTTTAGTATTGACTCAACAACGTTTATTTCAAATGTCCAATTAGCCTTTAATATTTGGCCATTTCTTTATGAGAGAAAAGTTACAGCCATATTCAATTTCTTGAATATGTGGACATCAAAATGTGTAAACTCAGAGTGAGGGTTTAAACTTTTATTTTGAAATTGCGATGAACAGTTAGCATATTGAGAAAGATATTGATGTATTCTCCTGTGCTTGCATAGGATTATAAATAATTTACTTTACAAATCTGATGAAATAGTGACCATTGCATTCTCAGATGAACGCTACAATAAACCCAAACTCACAACAACATGCACAGTTTGAGACGCTCCACAAATGTAAACAATAACAGCAGCATTTACTGTGAATGGAGCCGCTCTGAGATGCACGTATGTAACCTACATGCATGTAAATAACTAAAGCGCGTATATTTATTTAATTGAATCGTAGTGTTTGTGAATTCTTAATAGCATTATGCTTCCACTTGCGCTATTTTGCCAATTACTCAACACAAATGCAATCGAGGATTTTTTTAAACTGAATACTTGAATAGATTTGAGGAATTGTTGCAGCCCTAGTTGTACATAACAGGTCAAAAAACATATGGGTCAAAAGACAATGCCAACATGGCAGATGTATTTTAAAAAGTGTCAATGATCTTCTCCTCTTCTTCTTCCTTTCCGCATTACTCTGCAATGTGAATAGATGAAGGTCAGTTTGGAAATATTTCACGCTCTTCCTCACCAGATAATGACCCAAACCTGACCCTTATTGTTGAGGTGGAATTGCTCTTCAAATGTTTCAAGTGGTTTCCAGGCTTTTAACCAACGTCTGAAAATGAAGTTCATTGAATGGAATTAGAAAATTGACCTCTAAAATGTCTGGCCCCTACATAAACTTCATCGACGTCTCCTTGCCATTTAGCCTGTCCTGCACGTTACAGCACCGCTATAAGAATGGAAAGAGGATAATAGTCTGATGGATCCTTGGATGGCCAAGTATAAATTAAGCTAATCGTCCGGGCTCTGTTCTTTATCAGTCCTTACACATTGCTGGTCATTTGAGCCCAGAGATTTTCCAGACTCACTGTAACTTATGACAAAGTCAGAGTGTTTTCCCATGATCCCCTGCCATTGTGCTCGCTGAAGAGATTGTCAGATTTAATAAAATAACATGTTTCACTTCTCTGTTGTCACTCGTTTTGTTTGGAGCAGAAACAGATTTCCAAGCGAACTTGGCCGGCAGTCAAGAGAATGTTGTGTCAGACTCAGATATAGTTTAGATAGTTTTGCATGAGGCTTTCAACCTTGAATGATAATTCAACGAAATGGCGGTCAGTGGAGAAAAAAATAAATAAAAGCATGTCCAAAATAACATTGTGCTTATTCATTTCCTCACAGATAACTTCAAGAAAAGGCCTGGCTGACAATACGATAACCTTGCGGTTCAGGGCCGCTGCTTGCCTCTGCGTAAAAAATTGTGCGTTATTGACGCTGGAATCACGGGAATAATGAATCGGTCCTCTAGTAGGCAGTAGCCTGTCCTCTGTACACAGCTCAGCGCTGGCACGGCACACCATGAACACAGGCAGCTTAAGAGCTTTGTGCAAGATCTCAGCCTGAGGGCTTTGTGTTAAGAGTTAGAACTCACCAAGCCTTTCTAAGCTTCCAGAGCACGTTTAACTCAACGCATCAGCGCAGGGGCGCATGTAGATACCTATGTATGTGTGTCCACGTGCATTTGTGAAAGTGAGAGCCCAGGAAGGGCTTTAATAGGATCTGTTGTATGAACTACTGATTTTTCAGATCCTCATAAAGCTTTGTGTCAATGATTGGCCTATTATTGTAGTTTGACATCTCACCTTGAATGCTTGAATGTTGTTGGGCCTTTCATTCTCCCCCACACAAGCATATCACCTTTGCTGCACACCGTCATTGGTCGTGTTTGAAAAAAAGTATAACGCTTATATGTGGCTTACAGGTATTCATCAGTGTCCTTTTTGGAATTGTGTTCTCTATTTCTATCATCTCTGTTTTCATCTATATCTCTCTTCAGCCACTCTTCCCAGATAAATGTTTCATGAGGTCCGCCTCATATCCTCCACTGGAATAACATGTCCGATAGATTATAGGAGACATCACTCAGTCACATTCACCTTAGACCACAGATCTGCATGTCCTTCATTGAGCGCACATACTCTTCGGAGGGCACCAAAAAAAGGAATGAAAAGTGATAGAGAGGCACATTTTAATACCCGAAAGTAACTGTCAAATAGTGTCTGCATTGAGAGAACTATCAAAGGGCAGCTCTGTATCAGATGTGAAGGCTTTAAGTGGGTCATGGGCTCCTTTCACTGTGATGCCACAGTAAAAATTCACCAGCTTATCATTATTTAATCATGCTCTAATGGAAGTGATCCCCACCCCAAATATAGACGCACCTCTAAACTCAATTATTCCCTAATATGTTAACAGTTGTCACTTACAATGATAAAAACAGAGATCTCATGAACTTTACTCCTAAAAGGTTAGTACTGAAGATTCCACTGTTTAGAGTTTAAAATAATAGTAATGAAATAGTTAATGAAAACAGAATTCATTAAATTTAGATTAACTTTAAAGTAATAGATTATTTAAAAGATGGGGAAAAACATCCATAATGCAGTTTTTATTTGTGTTTATTATTCTTTTCTACTGTATGTAGCATAGTGTATTCAACCAAATGACACTGTTCCGTTAACAGTTCTCACACATAATTTCTTCTGCCCCATACATACATGCGGAACACTCTGACATAGTTTCTTGCGCTATTTTGCCTTTGGTAGGACAACACTACTGTCTACAGCTCAACCAATCTAGTCAGATTTCTGAGCGAACCATTCTGAGTGTGTTCTTTTTAGTGAATCAAAGGCATACTGCACAGTTTTTGTTTTAGAATCGTTCTAAAACAAAATTGAATGTGTCACCACAAGCATTACTGTGAAAAGTAATCTTATTATATTTTACATAACATAATGTATTCCTGTGATAGCAAAGCTGAATTTTCAGCAGCCATTAATCCAATGTTTAAAACATGTTTCCGTAACACTTTAGGTTAGAGAACACATTCACTATTAACTACGCATATTCACTATTAACTAAGAGTTTTCTCCTTATTAGGTTTAAGTTTAGGTATTGGGTCGGGTTAAGGGATCTAGAATATGGTCATGCAGAATAAGGTTAAGGTTAATATGTGCCTAATAAGTATTATTTAACAGACAGTATGCTAATAATATTCATGCCAGTCAGCTACTAGTTAATAGTGAGAATTGGTCCTTAAAATAAAGTGTTACAATGTTTCTTATGGTAACACTTTAGATTAGGGAACACTATTCGCTCTTAACAAGTTGCTTATTAACCTAATTTATTAAGGGAAAACTCTTAGTTAATAGTCAATATGTGTTCAAAAGTGTCACCCTTATTAATATTAATTAATAAATGTTGTGTTGCTTAATGTTTTTGTGGAAACCATGATGATTATTTTATTTTTTTTTTGTAGGATTTGATGACTAGAAAGTTCAAAAGAATAGCTAGGCCCTATGAAATCTGTTTTATTTTTTCCCAGATTTCATTTTTCTGGATTCCATTTTTTCCTCTTTAATTTTTCTAGACTCAAAAAGCATGTCTAATTCATTAAAATCATGAAACTTGCACAATTTAACAGCTGTTTATTAAAGGTTGAACAAAATTTAATTTTTTTAGGCCCTATGAAATACATTTGTTTTTCTATCAAATTCATTGTTATTTTTTACCAAATTCTATGTTTTCCATTATTTTTTGGATTCCATTTTAATGGTTTAATAAAATGTTAATAATCAAAAGCATCTCTATTTAATTGATTTTATAAACATATTATTTTATTATTATTTATTTTTTAGAAATACTGTGCCGAGTAGTACTATCATTACATTCGGTAATGTCACATTTTCTTCAAGTTAAACCAAACTTTTATTTTGACAAGCTGCTGTGAAGACCCTTAAGTTTCTGTTTGTATATGATATGACAATAGTTTTCCTCAAATAAAATGGTAAAATGCTCATGAAGTGACTCGCGCTTCAGTATGTGTGTATGAAAAGTTCATATTTAAATAGTATTTTCCAAGCTTAATATTTACAAACACTAGGACATATTGCATTTTGATTTAAGTGTACTGACCTGCTTTTGACTTATTTATTCCAAATTTGGCAAGTTCAGTGACATTCCGCGTTATACAGTAAATTCCATTTTTATGAGTGGATTCCGCGATTCCATCCACTTTTCCGCATCGCAGAAGTCATAGGGCATTAAATAGCTTATGTAAAAATATTAATCTTTTGTAACATTATTAGTGTCTTAACTGTCACTTTTGATCAGTCTAATGCGTTCTTGCTAAATAAAAGTATTGCTGAATAAAAGTAAAAGAAAAAAAATCTTACCGACTCCAAAATTTTAAGTGGCAGTGTATTCATTATTTAGATGATCTTATAATTGTAGCAATAAAATTACATTTTTATTTGCCAAATGTTTGTTCCTTGGAAGTATAGAGAGAATCATTAATGGAACCAAAAGCGTTTAATTCTTTACCGTTCCCATCTTTAGAAATTACATTTGGACATTTGACTTTTCATGTAGGAAAGCCAGAGCAAATCACATGTATTCTGGATCATGTGAGGTTATTTGTTCCCAGACCTGCTGACACTAATAGAAGCGCTCATGTACCCTGTTTTAGCTGACTTGCCCATTTCCCATCAAACTTAAACTCCACTTACGCAATAAATCTTTTTTTCTTCTCTGCATCTTTTCATTCTACTGTACTTTTCCAAAAGCCTTTGAAAGTTTTCTCCAACTTTTAGATTTATTAGTCATTAAGTTGCATTTCTTTTGACCTCGAGAATTTTTCTATTTGTGCTGTGTTTACTGAAATCCTGCATTATCTTTTGAGGGATTTGAGAGCAGCAATCGATTGTTTGGCTTCTTCAGAGATATTGTGCATTAATGAACCTTATACTGTTCTCTGGTTGAATACAACTTTTTTTCTTCTACTTCTTTTACTTCTGTACAGGTTTTCCCACTAGTCTCCTGTTTTTTAAGTCCACTTTTTAAAATTTAATGCAACATAACTTTACCGCATTCAGAATCAGATCAAAGACTTGTGGGGGCCTAGTGTTTGAAGTGTGCTCTATTTGAAGTTGATTCCAAAGACACTGCGTGTAAAACAAAAGTTTACATATATTTCGGCCTTTGTGGGAGCAGTGCGTAGCGCGTGCCGTATTGATCGTGCTCTTTGAAAGAGGAGGCAGAAAAAAAAGAGCTTTGTTGGAATTGTACTGCTATACTGGCAGCAGGAACTGCGGTGGGATCCGTGTTCCAGTAGGAGACGGACTGATTTCCACAGGTTGGCGAAGGGCTGGGGGAGTTTGGAATTGATGTGTGTATGTCGTGACCTTGCGACTGTGTTCCTGTAAATATGGCTGCGGAGTGGCCAGAGAATATTAGTGATTGGCAGACGGCCTCTTAGGTTCTGTACAGGGAGGCGAAGTGGTATTCTGGGGAACACCAAGATTTATGATGATGAACCATCACAATGATGTGAGAACCCCTGCCTCAGAAATTACACAGCCTCTCAGTATTTATCCAACAATTCTGAGGATGAGTGCCGTGTTCCGCAAATAGACCTTCAGATACAAATGTCTGGAGGTTTAACTGCTGCACACAATTCTTCTTCTTCTTCTTAGTATTATTATTATTTTAGTAAAGAATGTAGCAGAAGATTTTCAGATTGGCATCTTCTGGAGTCCACAAGTGTCTGTAGACATGTTGAAAATTTCATTAGATCAGAATTTACTATGCATTAATAATAAACTAAACTGTGAGTTAAAACAAATAAAGCTGAAAAAAAAGAAAAAAAACACTTTTCTTGTTTTTACTGTGCATACATTGAGGCAGCTTGAACTGTGTGCTGGAAAAGACTGTAAACCCTTGAAATAAAGAAATATCAGTTCTTTCAGCAGCAGTAAGTTGTATTGTTTGACCTGTCTGTCCTTAAGACTGATTTATGACAGACATATTTTTGGCTGTCTCACATGAACTTCTTTTTTATAAGGACTAGAATTTTAGCACTCCAGTTCATTCTTTGGCTTTTGCCTCTGCGCATTATTTATACAGATGTGATTTCTTGTAGGTGTCTTGATGAACACTGACATTAGCCAGTGAAAAGATACTTGCATAACTTTAGTTGTTATTCTTTATGACCCCCAGAAACATTGTCTGTAGTTGGGGAGCGCTAAAAAAGTTTTTTTTTTTTTTTTTTTTTTTTTTTTTTTTTTGTGTGTGCCAATATTAAATAATATTTTTAATGAAATCATTATATTAAAGATTGTTGTTTGAAAGATACTAATACTTTTTCAATCAAGGATGCATTAAATTGATCAAAAGTGACAGCAAAGACATTTGTGTTTCAAAGAAAAGCTGTTCTGTTGAATTTGCTGAATGAAAATGATATCACTAGCCCATTTCTACTAAACTGCTTTTAATGACCTGCTTTTCATGCTAAATTATAACGTGGATTGCAGGTTATGCAAACTTTCTTATACTACTGTACATCTGTGTGCACATTTTCCCTTCAGAGGAAGCCAAGCGCTGGCTACAGTGGAGAAACAGCTCCCATTCCAAGCGTTTCTGTGAATGGGGAAAACAATTAACATGGACGCGACTGCCTCTTCACTTTACAGTTAATTGGCTCTCATAAAGGCAAAGCTTAGAAAAATTATGGGGAGGAAGCCTTGCCTTGGAAGTATGTGTTTACTGTGGCTTTTATGGAAAATCCCATTTAAGATGGAACAAAGTACTTATCTTTATGGCAAAGAAGCCCTCTGATAAAGAGGGAAGTGCCTTGAAGTTGTGAAATTATGCCCCTTTTATACAGTAGAGGAAAAGGTGGTTTTCCAAGCTTTTTTTGGACAGAGGAAGAATTCTCAAATATAGACTGCAGTAAAGTTGCATAGAAGTTGCTTTTTGTTGTGCTGTTTAAAAGCTTTGTTTCTGTTTTCCTCTCTGTCTCCAAACATAAAGTCATTTGATTGTCACAATGCTTTTGACAGGCGGCCATATATTATAACAAAGCGCTTGAATCTTGCCCTGGCAAACATATGGGTCAGCACTTTTGAAATGCGGCCCCCCTGCTTATTGACCTCAAGTAATACATTTCATATCTGGCACTGGCCTGTATGGTCTGTATGCTTTATGGGTGGCATAAATCACAGGTCCATGACTCAGGTCCAAAGGGTGATTATGTTTAGAATCAATTTGTCAACAGAACATGGAACGCTTAGCCAATCAGACTCAATTGGAAAAATAGACTCTGAAATGAGTGAATTTAAAGCTGCATGTTTTGCAATTCATTTGGTGCAGAGATCTACAGTAGTTTTTAAGTATATCTTAAAGTACACTTAACTGCCAAACTGTGCGTTTATAAAGAGATAGTTTACCCAAATATGAATACTCTGTATCATTCGCTCACTCTCAGATTGCTCTAAATCTCTTTCTTTCTTTCTTTCTTTCTTTTTTTGTGAGATATTTTGCAGTGTTGCTCTTTTCCACTGAATAAAAGTGAAAGACAAACAATTACAAACACACTATAACAGTACCAAAAGTCATGTGACTTATTTTGCATTATATTCCAGGTATTTATTCCCCAGACGTCATTAACACTAGGGATGCAACAATACAGTTAGTCCACGGTTCAATACGTACCTCGGTTTTTAACCACGGTTTTCGGTTCTGATATCTTGCCACTTCAGTGTCTTTTTTTTTTGCAACAAATTAACAAAATACTCCCGTAAACCTCTGTACACTGGAAAAAGCATGGTTTAGTTTATGTCTGCTTAATTTTTCTTTTGAGAGAAGTATTATTTTTTCGATTTTTACACAAAATAGAATGGGTTTTATTCATACTGGATGCCAGAGGGGGCCCTCGTGCAGAAAATCTACATATGCATCAAAGAAGTATCACTGATGACGTTCCATTTCAGCTTCTCTAATATGGATAAAGGCATCGCTATTGCTGTAACTGAATAAAAACAAGATACGTTAAACGTTTAAATGGTCTAAACGTTAAACATTTGGAATGATGAAATGTAAGGACAATAAATACTTGTCTGCAATAATATATGGTTTATCTGTGTTCAAGCCATCTCGTGTATTTTCATAAGGCATTGCTAATCAACATGCATAGAATATGAGTATAGAATTTATTGTCTGCCTCATTCTTTGATAAGAATCCACATCAGATCACATAAGGAAGTTATTTCAAACACTCGACTGATGTTGTGAATTAAAAACAAGTTATAATGTTTTTTATAACTTTTGTTTTTATAACTCTTTTGTTGGACAACAGGTTTAGAAAGGCTTATCACTGCATGTCATTAGAATGGAAGATACTCTGCATGTGTTGCTTTTTCAAATATAAGCGGGGAAGCGTTTCCTCATTTCAGCACGTGAAATCGCGGGCACACATAATGTTACAGCAAATTATGAGAGAAATAAAACAAGGAAGTTATGTAAATGCAAAACCAAAAAACTGCAATTCACAAGCGCGTATTGAACCGTGGATGTCGTACAGAACGTTTCGATATTATATTGAGAATTGTGACTAATTAATAATAATTAATAATTCCCTAATTAACACTGCAGCTCTCAAACGTTGCTCACATTTGTGTGGGTGTGCGTATCTCATCAGCTTTGACATCACTGATATGAATGCACCAAACTTGAAAATATTTATTTAAATTGCACAAATGAGATTTTCATCTTAAGGGGATAGTTGACCCAAAAATGAAAATTCTGTCATTAGTTACTCACCCTCATGTCATTCCAAACCTGTAAGACCTTCGTTCATCTTCAGAACGCAAATTAAGGTATTTTTGATGAAATCCGAGGGCTTTCTGACCCTTAATAGACATCAACGCAACTACCACGGTCAAGGCCCTGAAAGGTAATAAGAACATCATTAAAATAGTCCATGTGACGTCAGTGGTTCAACCGTAATTTTATGGAGCTATGAGAATACTTTTTGTGCACGAAGAAAACAGAAATAACAACTTAATTTCTTACTCTGTTTCTGAACGCACGTCAAAGACTGACGCAGAAGAGAAGAAATTGTTGAATAAAATAGTTATTTTTGTTTTCTTTGTGAATAATTAAGTGAGCAATTAATGACAGAATTTTCATTTTTGGGTAAACTATGCCTTTGAGCCTTTTTATTATACAACTATAAATAGAGCATTTAATAATTTTTAATAATTTAATAATACTTGTATGGTACTTTTTAGCCTCTTTTTTTTTAATAATTATTGGTGGTACTTTGTTTTTTCCTCGATATGCTGCTTTTTCTTTCTTTTCTTTTTTTTTAAACTAATGTCTTCATTGCCATTGCAAGTGAAATGGTATACTGGTATCGACCCATGGTATACTGTTCATTTAGTTACCCAACGGTACGATCTCATTATCATTGTGTATACATTATAGTCAGGTAATATGCTTCTCATTGTCTTTTTGTGCCATAGTAGACAGGGAAGACTTTTGGCAGTCTGCTCTGCACATCTTGCTCTGTTAAGCTTGGCTTTATGCATTACATGTTTTTTCCAGTGACGTGAAAGAGAAAAAGGACTGTAATTTTGAATTGAAAACCACTTGGCACACCTAACCCAGCATCAGCAGCGTGCCTCAAGAGTAGGGAGGATCTACAGAGAGTCAGACAAAAGACGAGTAATAATGAAACATCCTAGCCTGAAAGCCACTGATGAGACTCTCTCACTTTCTCTCCCTCCTCGTCTCCTTCCTTCTCCATCTGGACAGAGCTCAAGTATTCATCTGTCAAATCAAACCTCTTTTGCTCTAGCCCTTGCAGCTTCTTAGCATTTTCACTTCCTTTGTGTCAAAGATGGAAAAGTTTATCCTTTCAGCCTTAAATATCAGACAATTTATGCATTGTCAGGACTACTAAAATGCAGCACAGATTAGGTTTGTCATGTGTAATCAGTATGCACTTCTGACAAATGCACATTGATCGTACTGCCTCCCACAACAATACAATGATCTGCCACAAAATACAACATAAGCATCAATACAGGGTATTGATGGAATATTTTTATACAGTTCCATGGAGTTGTTTCATTGCAACTTATTCTTGTGAGAAGGGAAAATACCGTAATTATCATAAGGTCAGTTTACGTGCACTACTTTAAATCCAACCTGATTTCAGATTCTGAAAGTTTTGTTTATGTGAACCCTGAACTTGACTGATTACATGAACAGTTTTTAATCTGATTGAGCTGTCATCAATCTGATTGTTATCGAATTATTTCGGTGCATGTAAACGTATGTACTAACAACATACTAAAATCAGGGCTTGAAATTAACTTTTTTTTTTTTTGCTTGGTAGCACTCATGCTCCCAAATTCAAAAAGTTAGGAGCACCAAATAAAATTTAGGAGCACCCAATGAATATTAAGGAGCACCACAACTGCCAATTGAGAGGAACGGCCAGCAGCATCCTGATGATTAATAGCTTCATCAGTCAAATGGGCTGATTTTGAAAGCCTTTTTTTAAAATAATTATTTATTGCCTTAAGAAAGGGACAAGAAAAAATGAAAATATGAGTACATGAACAAGATGTTTATTTTCTCTATTACAGGTCAAACTCTCTGTAGCCATTTAAATTGGAGACAACCACTGCATTTTTAAACTTAATCCACATAAAGATGCTACATGCATGAGCCATTTCTGGTTTAAATTAGATTATAATTTCAGTTTCTGAAGCAAAAACAGAATGATCTGACAAACTTTAGCTTTGTGAAATTATGCTACATAAAACACCTGGGCCACACCACACATGAAAGATAACTTACTCCAGTATTCAGGCGCTGTTTGACAGGCTTTTAATTTATTTTTATTTTTATTTTTTTGAGTGTGCACGCTTCAAATGTAAGCGCATGTCAGAACAGCTTGCGAATGAAATGTTTAAGCAGCAAGGTTTAAAGCACATGCAAATAATGAACTTGTGTGGTTGCAAATAAGTGCAGTGTTTAGTGAGTGGAATTCTGCTGCTGAGTAAACATTTGGTGTGAATGTATGTTGCATGACACGGAGGCGCCAGAACTGCAACTGATAGAATGTACGCCTACTTTATTTCTTCAATAACAGGAGATCGTAGGGATATTTTAATCATCAAGAATCAAAAATGTTCATATTGCACACCCCTAATTGCACTGCAGTGCAGATCCGGAACAGAGATTGGTTGAAAGAAAACGCTTGGAGACAAAACCTGCCGGTTCCGAGTTCCAATGGAGCGCAATGTGAGTGATTGACGGCTAATATCTAAATTCTGCATTAAAGCTAAGAATGTAAAGATGAAGTTTAATTGGTTATGTAAGCTAATGTTGGATAGAATGGCTCACTGTATCAGCTCACAGCGGTCATATACTGTGCAGTACTTAGCGAAAGTTTTGTAACGAAAGGAAAACGAAAAAAAGTCGCACCACAACATTTACTAGCACTCGCACAAATGCTCCCAAATATATTTTGAGGTTGCGCAGATTAAATTCCGGGAGCATATGCGACCAAAACGGTCGCAATTTCGAGCCCTGTAAAATAGAGTGTGACTTGCTGTTCATCATCCTCTTTTTCCACACAGGCATACTGGGCTACATTTAAGTTTATTGTCTCACATAATGAAGCAATAAGTACTGAGATTGATGAGGTAGTTGGTGAATGAAGAATGAAACCCTGAACGTACAGTAAAGTACATTGCACTTGCGTCGATTCTTCTGGCACGTTTCACATACGGATAAATATCACCACCTTAAAACCTAGTATAATACGACACTTAAGTGAGTTGGCAGCACAAAGGCAGCTGTTGGCATTATGCATTTTTAATACTTATTTAAACAATGCTTTCTTTGTATCTGTCTCACATCTCCGCAGTATATCTCTTTTTTTCCACCTGACAGTTTTACCTGTCTGGCAACTTTTTTTTTCCCCCTCCAAGTCTTAACAATAAGTCCCTTGCTGGACTTGTCATGGACTTTGCGGCCAGCCAAAGAAAACAGTATCTGTGGGCGAGGGGTGGGCTGTGCTGGTGGAAGGGGGGGCTGGGGAGGCTGGGAATTGGCCCTGCTTGTTCTGTGTGCTTTCTGTTCACAGACCAGGCATTAGATTGGAGAGATCTGTGAGCCCGCTCTGCTGGGACCCCCGTAGACACAAAGCCCATTTCTCTGGGAGATTGCTGCACTGTTTGCTGACATGAATAAAGCTGTCGTGTCCTCAGAACTGCAAATTTGCCTTGGGACGTGGCTTTCCTTCTCGTTCACCTTCCACATGGTCTGTTCAGATAGATCCAGAGCTGCATATAACTCCAACTGTTATAAAGAAAACCAGACACAAGCACAGTAATCTTTTCGCCGGTCTGTTAGTATTTTTCTGTTATTCAATAATAAAGCTCTGCTTGTTTTTGGTTTCCTCAGTGATGTGTTTGAATGGTATTTTACGGGCTCTCTCAGCAGCAGTTTTTGTCGAGCCGTTGGGAAGAAGTGGCATTTGTTTGGTCTATGAGTTAACTCTTGTGCCTGGTACTAGGAAATGGGTTAAAACCACACGCACCACGGTCCAACACAAACAGTCTCAGGCATTCCTGAGCAGGCCAGTCGGAGAGGCGTGATTCAGTTGAACATGGAGCGGAGGACCTGACCACCGGACCCACGGCACACTAAAACATGTCCTCGCTCTATTCTCTCATTACTCTCACACTGGGAAATACTGCCGCCCAGCTTTCTCATGCAGAGCCTACAGTACATTGATGCAGCTCCTTCATTCGACAGGCTTTTGACTTACCCACCCATGCAGACTAACCTCAGTTAACCTAGCCATGCTAGAAAAGAACAGAAGTTATAAAAAAAAAAAAAAAAAAAAATTACAAATTCAAGCCACTGTCTGAAAGTATGATAAGTGATTGAAAAACATTCTCATGTCACTGAAAAAGGATGAACAGCAATCCCAGCAGCCCCTGCTCTTTGACATTTCACCGTGATTGACGTCATTAGTGAAAAGGGTGTAGCTTGGTTAAAGATCTGGGCTGGCTGACCAAAAGATCAAAGGTTTCCTTGCTGAAATCACTTTGGATAAAAGCATCATCTAAATGACAGATGAGTAACTTGATGTGTATTTTTGCTTGGTAGATTTTTTTTTTTCTTTTTTATTGGCTTATTGACTTTGTTGTCTATAGACGATTAGAGGACTAGATTGAAGGGTCTTGCCCAATTAAATAACTGTGTAATGTTGGATAAGGGAGTAGAGTGCTAACTAGTACCGTAACTGAATCATATATCAGAAGGTTTGTTGTTTTGGTTTATAAGCAATACAGTTTATTATACATGAAACTTCCTGGAACATGCGTGTGGATGTTTACAATGCAGTTGCATTTAGAGACTGGGAGTTCTCTTTTGTTTATAAATGTTGTTTTTTTGAATACACCCAAGTATGATGACATTTAAACACCCACATAAGAATGCATTTCTCTCTGTCTCATTGTTTCCTCATCAAATATATAACTCCTGCCTTGCACACACACACATCTTGAATTCAGGCAGTTTTTGATTCCTGTGCCGTTCTTTCCTTTGAAGCTCCACCCACTTCCCATTTCTAGACAGAGTCTACTTCTGAACTTCCTGTGATGTGCAAGCCAAGACTTACAATGTATGAATAATTTTATCATCAGACAGAGCAGAGCTCTCAGCTTCTTTTTCCTTGTGTCTTCCCTCTCTTCACCTTTCCTTTCCCTTTTCGTTTTCCTCTTCCTTTAACTTTTCCTTTGCCCTTTTCTTTACATTTTCCCTTATATATTGCTTTACTTTCTTTCTTTCTTTACATTTTCCCTTATATTTTGTTTCTTTCTTTCTTTCTTTCATGCTTTCGTT
This sequence comes from Cirrhinus mrigala, assembly GCA_036247105.1. Classification (NCBI taxonomy): domain Eukaryota; kingdom Metazoa; phylum Chordata; class Actinopteri; order Cypriniformes; family Cyprinidae; genus Cirrhinus; species Cirrhinus mrigala. The sequence goes on along the minus strand of CM070013.1, from coordinate 35,708,883 downwards.
CTGTTGCACTTTCACTCTTTTCTTTCACACTTCTCTCTTTCTTTTTTCTTTTCTCCACCTTTGTTCTTTTAGTCTCTTTTACTTCTTCGTTTGCTTGTTTTCTTTTGTATGCATTTTGTTTTCCGCTCTTTTGCTCTCTCTATTTCTCTTTTTCACTCTCTTTCATTATTCTGTTCATTCCATCTTCCTTTTTCACCCTCTTACATTCTTTTGCTCTTTTCCTCTCCTTTTTATCAACACAAACTGTGATCACAGAACCAGGAGCAAAAATGTTTGCTATTCACAACTTGACACAGACATACAAATAAACTTGCAGCTTCATTCAACAATCTCCAATAAACCATATTGTTTGGAAGTTATGCAAATGCAGGCATCATGAGTCATTCATTTTTTCTGTGCAATTCTCTGGGATTGGAAGGGCGAAAAATGCCGGAGAACAATGTGCTCTCTTCAGTAATAATTAAGCTGATGGCCTATTATGCTGTATTGCAAATCAATATGTACGGTCCCTGGCGATGGTTGAAGTAGGAAGGCTTGGCGTGGATCCAGCCCATCTCACGCTATGAATGAGCAGATGCAGGTGCATCACAACTTGCTTTGGTGAATTTTCTTTTTTTTTGTCATTGGGAGGAGGGGGTACGGAAGAACAGGCTGGTGACAATGGCAGCAGGCCTCTCTAGTGTAATTGTGTGTGAATGCTCATTTTAGAAAGCCTTCCGCTTTTGTTAGACAGGTGCTCAGATTCTGTATCGTTTTCTTCCTCTCTCACACTCTGTAGCATATTTAGAGTTACTTTGTCTGCTTTTCAAAATTTATTTCTATTTGTATAGATTGCTTTCATATTTGTTTGTGCGTGCACACATCAACAATGTAGTATTTCCTAATCAATCTTTTACTAGGGAACAGTTTTCATTTAGATTTAAAAACAATTTAAATATTTTTAATTCAAAATCAAGAACTTTAAAGTTCTACCTTTGTTATTAGTTTTTGTTTTTTTTGTTTTTTTAAACTAATTATTCTCAGCGCTTTGATATACTCTAAAAACAGTCACCACACCAAGCGGAAATCATTCTCTCTCTCTCTCTCTCTCTCTCTCTCATTTCGCGTTCACAAAATGTATATTTACTGTGTAAAGTTCCCCTGTGTTTACCCTCTGGTTTGTTTGCTTGATATCACTCTGTTTATCTCCATTAATTCCACCATTTTTCAGTCTATTGGATGTTGTGTAGTTGTCATCAAAAGCCGCCTCTCCATGGAAGTTCTAGTGTTTTGAAGGAGAAATGAATATCAGCATTAAAAATTAAATGGTATATTGCAAAACATCACTTCATGGATTCGGGGCAAGTGTAGGAGCAGCTGTTCCACCAGCGATCTGTAAATAAGAGGGATTGTAGATAAAGACACTGAGGAGGCTGTTAGATATGCAGGAAGCAGTGGAGCACACTTTAAATTGACTGCAGGAAATTGTGAGAAAATGGTCATAAATTGTTAGGGCACACAGTTGATTTTATTATTCATCTTTTTTTTTTTTTTTTACATCATGCGTTTCAGTCTCCTTCCTCCCTCTTTCTTCTCCAGATCCGTATACATCTCGTATTTGAACCCAAGGAAAAAAAAAAAAAAGACCTTGAAAAAGCTAGGAAAAAAAATTAAACATTGATAGGAAAAGGGGGGAAAAAATACATCTGCAAACTATACTGAGTTTTGGAAGAAAACATGAATCAGGAATCAGAAATGGATAGAAAGTTTTTTTTTTTTTTTTTTTTTTTTTTTTAAATAATTATTTTTTTCTTTCTGGAATGCTGAAAGCTTGGGTTATTTTAGCCAGATCTCCCCAGCAGCCTCTGTAGAGAGAGGCAGCATGTGCTGCCCTCCACATATTTAATGAAATTTATAACAATTGTCCTCCAATCAGATTAAGTGCTTGTTTAAAATGCAAATATGTTCTTGTCTCTGACATGCTGTAATTAAGTAGAACAATGCTCTATTTTTTTCCCCTGATGTACCACATCTCTCATCAAGGGCTTTGAAAATAGGACAATGATTGACCACCTGGTCTGGTTACAGTAGCTAAATTTATTAAATTCTCTTTGTCTATAGAAAATCAATGAGGAATTGTACGCATTGCTAAGGGTCAGGCTTGTTTTTCTATCTGGCATATAATTACCCTGACCTTTACGGTACTTGTTGAAGATAATTTCCTATATCATTACATCTTTGTCACCAAATTGTGAGTCCTCTGTGGAATTCTCTCCGATTTCCTTCAAGACAATCAAACAGAGGATGGCCGAGAGATTTAAGCGAGATCTTGATTTAGTTTCTGCTAGCTGCTGCTTTGTATTAGGTTGTCAGTCAAAGCTTTTGTTGCGAGGCTTTTCTCGTTTGCCAGCTTATTTCTGACCTCAGAGTCTTTGACCTAACAGCTCTGCTCCTTTAGAGTGAAACCGATACAATGTGGAAAATGCTCCTGTTGGTCCATTTGGCTCATTTTGTATTCTGTGACAATTTAACCAAAATCAATTTAGCAGATTTCCAGCTGGCATGTGATTAAATTATTCTGCCATCAGTTTATTTGAACAGGGCCGTAAGGGAACGCGGCGACGCAAATATTTCCTTCTTTTTCATTTGTTACATATGGCTGGATTTGGTATCATCTCAAGTTATCCGTTCAGAGGACATTTTTGTGGCACTCAAGAGCGCTTTAATCATAGAACCGGGGCCGTTGTTTTTGCAGAAGACCGTGGGCTGAGCGTGAAGTGAATATCCCTTCTCCCAGCACACCCAGCTGACTGTGATTAATACAAACAAACAGTTTCTCCATAGAAGCGCACCGCCAGAGATGAGCCCTGCCTTGTCTCTTGAGTCAGTTCATAATTATTATATTGTATCTCAATTTAACTCAATCAGAGCAGTTCACACAGTACAGATCGTCTCCAGACCGCGTGGGACTGCCGTTTCACGAATCTGATGTATTCTGTTGCGCCGAGGAAAATTAATTGGATTAAAGATTTGATAATCAGTTTCTTTGTGCATCCAACCTTGCATTTTCACCCCCCGAACCCACCCTTCCATCGTCTCGGCGCATCAGGAGCCGCATTCTAAGTATTTCCTCAGTTTCACGGCCAAGGTGTCGAGCCCTAGCGTCGATTCATTTAGCATAATCACTGTGTTCTAATGAAACTGTTAATACCGGAGTGACAAGCTTGCTTCTTTGCTGAAGGCATCCAATCACCCCGGCACATCTCCGAGGTGATGAATGTGTAATTACCAAGTTTGACAGACCTTGTTTTCAGCTGCTGCTTTGTATGAGCGTGTGCGCACGAGAAAGTGAGAGGATGAATATACTAAGGGTTGTGCTCCTGACCTCCTTCCCAGGGCTTCATACTGATATATTGATGCAGGGGCTCTTACTGTTTGGATATTAATGGACTAGAGACCTCAGCATTTTACAAAAGAGGGGGGAAAGCAGCTGTTCTCATATAGGATAGCGCAAAAGTTGAAATGTGGTCAGTATGACTTTATTATGCATTAAATAGTAAATAAACCAAAGTATCACTCTCAGTGAATTTGTGGTTTTCAACCAGAAAGAGCTTGTAATATATGCAAAATTTGTGTATAAACTTTTTACATGGTGCAGTAGTTATTTTATTATCATTTACATTTTTAAAACGTTAAAACTTCAGATCAATTTATTAAAATCTATTTAATGTATTTATTTTTTAGTTTCAGCACTATATTGGTAGTTTTAGTTTTAGTCTAATTAAGGTTAGATTATTTATAGTTATACACTATCAGTCAAAAGTTTTTTAAGAACAGAATGTTTTTAAAGAAGTTCTCTTCTGCTTACCAAGCCTGTATTTATTTGATCCAGAGTACAGCAAAAACAGTGAAAGTTTGAAATATTTTTACTATTTAAAATAACTCTATTTGAATGTGTTTTAAAATGTAATTTATTCCTGTAATTTCAAAGCTGAATTTTTAGCATCGTTACTCCAGTCACACAATCTTTTAGAAATCATTCTAATATTCTCATTTGCTGCTCAAAAAAACATTTATTATTATTATTATTATTATTATTATTATTATGTTAAAAAGAGTTGAGTAGAATTTTTTTTTTTTTTAAGCTTTCTTTGATGACTAAAAAGTTCAGAAGAACAGCATTTATCTGACATCATAATCTTTTGTAACATTATAGATGTCTTTATCATCACCTTTGATCAATATAAAGCATAGTATAATAATTTTGTATAATGTTACAAAAGCTTTTTATATCAGATAAATGGTGCTCTTTGGATCTTTCTATTCATCGGAGAATCCTGAAAAAAATGTACTCAACTGTTTTAAATATTGATAGTAATAATAATAAAGGTTTCTTGAACAGCAAATCAGCATATTAAAATGATTTCACAAGGATCATGTGACACTGAAGACTGGAATAATGACGCTGAAAATTTAGCTTTGATCACAGGAATATATTGCATGTTAAAATGTTCAAATAGAAAACAGTTATTTTAAATGGTGAAAATAGTATTTTGGATCAAATAAATGCAGGCTTTGTGAGCTGAAGAAAATTTTTGATAAAACATTAAAAATCATACTGTTCACTGGTAGTGCATGTATTTTAAATCTGTTAATCTTTCGGGATTTCTTATTCTATGTGTAGGGATTTGAAAAAAGCATTTCACAGTATGTCATAAGCATTGTGTGTGTGAGACAAATTGAATTTTCATTTGTGTATTAGTTTTAATTTGAATAATCAAAAAACTACTTTACCCCCCAACCCACTCAACTCACACAAAATATATATATTTATATTGGAAATAGTAGTTTAAAGTAAGCATATAGTTTAGCTCTCTAATTTAGTGTAAAAGGGTAACTTTTCTATAACATTGAGGTCCCCAGAAATTCACTGTGAATTGACTTTTACATGGTACTGTAGCCCTAATTTGAATGGATTTTGAACTCTATTTTCAACCCATAGTGTAGACGAAACCTGTAGACCATCAACGAAAGCCCGACAAGTAAAAATGTGCTTTAAGCCTCTAGTAACGTTAACTGACCTCTGCCAGGACATGAATGTTCCCTCTGCGCTATTGATTCATCATCTTAGATCTCCTCCACGTGCTAGACCAGCAGCACTGGCCCAAACATGCATAATATAGATGCATTTTCACCGATATCTCCATGACAGAATTAGTAAGACACCATCTAGGTTGAAAATGAAATGGTTTGCGATTGCCGTGGCCATTTGAAATTGTTGTGAAGAAGATTTGGAGGAGAAAAAAAAAGAAAGAAACTGGACTATTCTGTCAGCCGCAGTCCTCTGATCCCAGCAGCGGTGTCATGACAGGCCAAAGCTCTCACTCACTCACCATACTGCTAATCACATGCTAATAAATGAGCTCTCATCCCTAGGTCATATCCCCCATGCTAACAGCAAGAGCTGTTTTTTGTCACTCATCTTTTTCTCACCCTCAAAATGAGAAAATAGCTGCAACGCACATACAGACTCTTCACAAGAGTGTGAATGTTCTAAATAAAGAGATATTCTGTCTTCGCTGGGTTTTTTCTCTCTCTCTTTATCCAGGAGCGAGGAGGAGATTGCATGAAATGCCACAGCAAATGCTCAAATTGTGTGGATTTTTGAGTAGCGCTGAAATTATTCATTAGTGCTTATGTATGGGTATCCCAAGATCCCAACACACAGAGTGATTTGTTTTTAATCATTCTGATGTTTTGGTTGAATGTTCTTTGGGGTGGAAACTTTGTTCATCTACTTCGGTAATGAGTGTAAAAATGGGTTGCCATCTGCTTTTTTTTTTTTAATTTGCTAAACATTCTCTGCAAATCTGTTCTCCAGAATGCAGGAAATGAATGCAAACACGTTTTTTGAACCTTGATTTACATTTGGATTTGTAATATGACTGCCTTTGAATTGAAGCAATCATTGTACCTTTGTGCGTTGCTTCAAAAGTGCCGATATATTAACATCACTAGTCAGTTAAATGATTTGTGTGTTACTCACAATGACTTGCGCCAGTGTGCGGAAGACGCTGTTCAATTTGAATGTATCCATAATTATTACAGATGCGTCAAAAGGATGCTATTACAAGCTTTTTCTCAGACTTCAGAAATGTTGTATCGTAGGCCTGGAACATCAAATGTGTGCATCGCTGAATAGCCTCTCAATGTATTCATCAAGGCAATTGAAAAAATCCCTAGTTTAGTGATCAGAGAGCGCTTCATGCTCAATGAGGAGTGACAGTACATTTAGCCGTGAGGCTTGTCGCGTATTGGATGTCAGGTCACTGGTCATGTCTTATAAGTTTGTTTTGAAATATTTTAATCTTTTGTTAATTGTATTTACACACACGCTGTTAGGTCTCACTTGTTTTTTCTTCTTCTTTTTTTTTTTTTTTTTTTTTAACGCAACCGCAGTGACTTTAGCTCGCAGATGTTTTCGGAAACGCCGCGTGTGAGGCCCGAGTCTTTTCAGAGAACTTTTGGCTGCCACATGCCGACGTTACCTGAAGCCAGGAACGGTCGCCGAGCCGAAGACAACTGCTGTGTTTTGAAGGGGACCTTCAATGGCTACATTCTTGATAGAGCAGGGAGGTGCGGCAGTGTTTTGCTTGAAGTGGCGGCTTCAGACATTCTTAAATTGAATAGGGCTCTCAGGAACACTTTCCTCTCACAAACCTGGGCTGAACCCATCTCCCGAACTCTATTTGCTGATTATTTAACTACCTGTAAATGCACAACAGCTCTATTATATCTTGCCGGAGGCCCTATCAAAAGGCCCTTTAATATGGCAAGCGCGCTGCACAGACCGCCAGTGTTTTTGTAGTCGTGCACGTCGTGAACTTCGGGGGGACCGCGCACCTCCTCGGGAGATTTCTGCAGTCGGCAATGAAAAGTTTCCTATAACTATGTGGCAAATAGGGAAGGTTGTTTGGGAAATATCTATGCATTAACATTCATATATATATATAGTTTTGCAATTTTAGCCTTTCACCCTATTTACTCTGACGCCGGCGTGAAAAATCATATGGTTTTGGAGTCATTCTGCCAGGCGTACAGTATATTGATATTCAGGCCGGAATAGAATTCAATATGTCACCCCCCTCCCTCAGAGAATCACTCCTTTCTCTGTAATTTCCATTGAAATTTTGTGTGCAAATGCAGTAATAGACACATTTATAACATCAAAAGGATTCAATTTTCTTTTCAATCACACAACAGTATGAATAGCTTTTTCCATTGAATCTAACAACGAGGAGCCATTACCCGACACCAAAGGATAGGTTGCCTTCACTTGCTTTTTATGAAAGTGTGTCAAACAATTTCCCATGTCTCCCATTTGTTCTAAGCTAACAGGGCCTGTCAAACAGGTTTGTTTCTAATTTTTCAGGGAAATGTCATGTCTTTCTTCTGGTGCCGGGTAATCACCAGAGATCCACACGTTTATTTTTTAATGCAGGCTGTAAGTGTCTTTAATACGTTAACTCCTCCGCCAAACCGCTTCCAAAAGCCTTGCGGATGACAACTTCCGACTGCTAATTGCACTTGGTAAATTATTTGGAAAAGATGACATGAATAGCGTTTCGCTGACACCGACACACAGGGCATCAGATGAAGTGATGGCCGTAGCACAAATGGTGTGAGCGCTTTTATTTCGCTGGGGTAATGTCTCTCTTGGAGCTCTCTGTTGAAAGGTTACAGTAAAGGGCTGTTTGTCATTCTGCGTATTCATTCAATTTCTCCCTGTGCCGTCCAGGTTTGTCACTCTGAAAGCCTCCGTGTTAACTTGCATTCACATTTCAATGTTTGGGTCTATTAGATATGAGTGTTTGATAGAAAATCATTTGACAATATTATATTGTAGTTGGTATGTGGTTAGGAAAGTGGTTAGTTTATATATATAAATATATATATATATATAAGTATAGTGATTAGTAGTTTTTCCATGAAAATATGATATCACATGGTTAGAATTTTATATATAAGTATATATATATATATATATATATATATATATATATATATATATATATATATATATATATATATATATATATATATATATATATATAATATGTATAGACCATTTCGCTAGATGTAAACATACTGGTCTCGATACACTTCCTGTTTCTTTTTTTGTAACTTTACACAAACATCACAAAAAAATACAACCAACATAACATTTGAGTGGACAAAAATGTTACATTAGCACCTTTAAAATGTATTTGTATATGTGAATTTAAAAAAAACAAAAAAAAACAGGAAGTGCTTCTGGACCAGTGTTGTTTACATTTAGCGAAATGATCTTATAGACCATTATATATACAATTTTAAATGTATTTTCTAGATGCATTTCTTAATTACAAGTCAATAATTAAAAAATATATATTTTTTATGTTTGGGATCAGTTATGCATATTATATAACATTATTAGTATTAATACTATAGTATAGTATTTTTCCATGAAATTATGATATTACTATCATCAAGGAAATATTCATGTTAGGAAAATAGCCTGAAAATGCATTATGCTAATAATGTGACCTAACGACTGGCTTTGATTTTCGAATGGTTCGCCGTTAAATTAATTTTGACAACCCGGTGCTGTCAAAATACCCCCTTTACACACACATGCACACACACACACGCACACACACACTCTGAAGTCTACATGTTAATGGGAGTGGCCTGGTCTTCTGCTGTCATCAATCAGTTTGTACCATCCCTGACCCACTGCTGAGCAATGCTCCGCGCTCATAAAGCCATGCACTGCAGCAGATGGGCCGCAATTTGCAACACGTATGTTCTTTAACATCCCGCCATCAGGGATTTTAATTATGTCTGGTTTCTTCTTGCACACTCTGTTTACAATACAAATAAGCCCACACAACTGCACATGTACAAGAGCCCAAGAAAATACAAGGATTCAAATGTCACTGCACATGTTAATTAAAGCAATTATAGTGTTCAATTCCAATGATTACATTTAGCTTTGGTGTTAAGACAGTCTGTCAATCAACACAGTGTTTGGATTAGTTGCCAGATTTTGTGTGAAGAATTATCATTATTGTATTACAGTATATTGACTAAAACTGGAGGCCAAAAGTGCTTTGAAATCTATATTTCCAGAGGCAAACAGATAAATAGATGGATAGATAGATTCCATATTGATACTTACTGAATGTATATTCTTTTCAGTATTTGTAATATCGATTGTTTGCTGTCAGAAATGTTGTGAGCAGGACTACTCTGTGAATATCACTATCAGACAGCAAGTGTTAACATCTTCGTTAATGTTGTTAAAAATTATTCTCTGTCAGGCGTCCTTGTGTGAGATGAATTCTCATGGGCTGCATGTTGTGAAGGATAAGATCCGCTATGCTAAAAGTTTTGTGTTTTTGTGTTTCTTAAAGCACCCTCTTCTGAATTTTTCTAGTTGGTGCTGGTTATCAGGTAGTCAAGATACCATGCAAATTAAAGGGTAGTGAAATAAACAGAGTGATAGCGTCTGTTCCAGAAGGCACAACATGCAAACATCTGCTGTGAACTGGTCTGAGAATCAGTTGGATCCGCTCCCATTACCCTCCACCAAATATTTACTGCCCTATTAGGACCTTCCCCAGTACCCATCATAACAGAGCTGCCCACTAAAGAGCGAATCCTCATAGATGGAGTCAAGCCCTTTAGTGCATAACATTAAATTTCTTAAAGTTTGTTTCAAAAACAGATGGCTTGCATTAAAATTGTAGACGGATTGTAACACGACAACTGTGTGCATACCACTATCATACATGTAGCTGTTAGGGAAGTGTGCCCACGAAGACATATCAAAATAGGTTTTGTTCTTAAATATTTACAGTTAATTTTCAAGTGGCTGCCTTGAATTAATTTAATTGTAATTTTGGTCATTTTTATGTCAGCGTTGGGAATCGTTCCCTTCTTTTTAAACGAACGTTTGGTTCCAGTAACTGTTTTTGCACATGTGTTCTCGATGCAGGCTGAACCCCAATATAATATATACCCTGATATTCCTACACTACTTATTCAGCAGCCCAGTACAGTCCAATTCCTGAATCAGTGACTCAAATTTTTTTATGTTATTTATTTATTTATTGACATTATGACATTGTTTTAAATGCATTATATGTTTGGTCAGTAGCATTTTATAAATATTAACAAATTAAATATGTTAACACTACGAATGCACTGAAATGAAAATTCTGGGCTGAAACGGAAACTGAAAATGCCTTTTAATAATTATTTATTATTTTATTAAATTATATACAATAATTTAAGACTTTTTCATTTAACTCAATAATATTGGTAATACTGAATTAACAAAAAAAAAAAAAAGCCAATAAATTAACCACAATTTTATACACAATAAAATTTGACAGAAAATATATTTAAGGGGTCCTGTTATGCTCTTTTACAAAGTCTTGATTTTGTTTTGGTGATGTACTAGAACATGCTGTCATGCATTATTTTTCACATAATTTTCATTATTACAATACCTTTCTCCCCAGCCTGGCACACATGGCTCAATTGGTTCCGGGTTTGATGAAATTCCGCCTTCCTTTATTTCAATGATGTTCCACGTGACATCACAACACACGGAAAACAAACGCTGTAGTCCAAAGAAGTCATTCGTTGTAGTTCTTGGGGAAAAAAAAAAAAATAAATCTGCTTTTGGAGTGGACTTTGAGTATGTTTATGCCCAAACATACACACCACACACTGACTAAAATTCAAAAAGTGAAAAAGCATAATAGGACCCCTTTAATATTACATATCAATGTATTATTTTTATTCAGTTCTATGCAACGAAATCAAATTTGACTAAATTGTTGTTGTTTAATTATCCAAATAATGTATAATCCTACAATGGTATTATTATCAGAGCATGTAAGCAGAGCATCCCAGATGAAAAAAAAAAAAGTGCACTTCCATATTGTACGTAAAGTGCTCTATTTTTCACACACTAATTTTGTGCTTAAGATACTAAAATTGATTCTTTAGTACTCCTTGAGATCAACTGTGCTATTTTGGGATGCCATGAATATGAACTAAAATGTGCTTTTAACATACTATCTCTGTATTCAAGTGTACTCCAAGTGGTAACTAAATACATTTTTTAAATACAGAGATAGTATGTTAAAAGCATATTTTAGTTCATGTTTATGATGTCCCAAAATAGCACAGTTGAGTACACTTAGATGATCTTAAGTTTATCTCAGGAAGTACTAAATAATTATTTTTAGTATATTTAGTACAAAATTAGTGCATGAAAACATAACACTTTAAGTATATTATGGAAGTGCACTTTTTATTCACCTGGGGTAGTGTCATTTTACCAGCTTTGCCTAGTGCAGCTGTATTATATCATGTTACAGCACAGTAGCGCTACTGCAAACAGACAAGTATACTACATAGAAATATCCTGTTGATTCGTTTTTTGAGCGGACTTTGCTTTTCCAGTGAGTATAAGTGGTACACGAGTGGACCGTTCGCATGGGCCGTAAGCAGCTCAACGGAAGGCAGATTCATATTGAGCAGTGTGTCGTAAATTTTCGGCTCATATTTTCAGCTGTTTTTCTCTTTCAGACAAATGCCATTTTCAGCCGATAATTTTCGGCGGCCTAAATTTTGGTACGTCCCTAGTTAACACATTTTTTGGTTTGTTGAGTAATGTTGGTTAATACATATTTAAGGCTATTTTTAGAATTGTTTATGCTGCCTCTAAAAAAAATAAAAAATAAAAAAAAACTTGGAAAAAAAACTGTGTAACGTGAACACTCTTTTTGCAAGAATTGTTCTAAATTCATTTTGCAAGAATTGTTTTTAATTAGTTTACTATTGAAATTATTTCATCATTTGGCAATAAAAATAATTTTGTTTTAAAAAAAAAAAAAACATCTTTAAAAGTAATAAGAGAATCAGTAAGGAACTGGAACATACTGTGGTAATGGAATTTCCATTAGTTTAGAACAGCCAAATGTACAATATGTATAGTATACAGTATGTCAAAGTGTAGTGTATATACAGTCATGTTGTTTTAGGCCTGATTGTGAATACTAAGAAGCTGCCATGTTAGAGCTGCTGCAGGCCCCTGTTCTGTGGGAACAGCAAAATAAACGCCATTACACCTGACAGCATATTCAGTTCCTCAGACATCATTGTGACAGGTGAGCTTCTTCAGGGTGGATAATTGTATCCCGGGTCTGTGGCACACTGCTTATTATTGATTCATGGGGAACAGAATGAACTCCTTGTGAATGTATAAAAATACATTTAAAAGTCCATTCTCCTCAACTAAAATCACAGCCCCCCAAACGACGTGCTTTTGTCACTCCCAGTTTGCTTTCTCTGCCAGCACTGCTTTTAAGGGCTTGGCAGAGAGGATTGAGCATATATTTAAAGAACCTGACAGGTCGGACAGTAATGCAGTTGTCTGGGCTTTTATTTTCTACATGGAATCTGCTTTGCTAAGCCCCGCTACATTAGAATGAAGTGCCACGGCGGAACGGAACGAAAAGAGATACTCCCTACATGAAAGTTTTAAAACCATGCTAAAAGAAAAATTAATATATTAATTGTCATTTGTCCAAACGCATAAGGCAAAAGGCTTACAACAATTAGCTAAGACTGAAATAGTTTAATTGGTTTGCTGTTAAATAAGTGGAATGCATGAAATTATGTTCTAATTCATTGATTTATGTTGACGTTAAATTAAATATGGAAGCAAATGTAAGTAACTTATCCTGAGCCTGTTGCACACTAATGTTTTTGACATCTGCCAGAGTAAACCGTAGTCGACAGTTTAAGACAAAGCCTCAGGCCCAAAATGGAGACCGTGGGGCATTACAATCTGGCTTCCTCCACAAACACTCCCGATTCCTTTAACAAGCTCCAAATTGCAAGACTTTTTCAGTTTATCACCAGCATTCCCTATAATTTCTGCTTGTGGCACTGTATATCCATCATTGTAAATACACATAAAATGCCACAGCTGTGGCGTTTTTAAGAGGACACACCTAATCAGATAGAAACGGGGACACCACTGTTACAAAATCACATATGCTTCAGCGCACACTACAATAGCGACAAGCAGAACTGGAAGCCTAGTTCATGTTGTTTCTTCAACCAAACACACAGTGTTGTAGTGCAGCCTCAGCCACAGCTGGAAAGCATCGTGAACATGAGGACAGGACCAATGTTCTGCACCCAATGCAAGGCAGCGCTCAAACCTGGCACTGGCTTTTATTCGCTCATAAAAATGTGTAAGGCCTGATTAGCTTCCCACATTTTCAGAGGATAAAGGAATTAAGGACCAATTTCCTGGTGTTGTAAACGTTAATGCTGAGAAAGAGGATGGCTGTTTGATTTTTGCAGGCTATATTTGTAGCTGAGGTGGTTGGAAGGGCGATCGTGATGGTTGTCGGGGCCCACCCATGAAATATCGACGGATAAAGAATGTAATACTCCATTTAACGTTAACTGCCTGTGTTTGGGACGTCTGGCTTCTGTATCCGCTTAGCGTGGTGTGAAATACCGCTCTTTTCTAAAACCGCGAGAGTGGCTTCTCTAAGATAATAACTGTGATAATTGAGTTCAATTGACGCATCTACCAGTCGATTCTTCAATACCAGATGAGAGATGGGGTGAAAAAAAAACGGCATGAAATCCAAACAAAACAAAACCTCTCAAAGTATGCAGATGTAACCCATCAGTGATCATTTAGAGAATAGTCATTGACCCGTAACTTCTACGAGGAAGTAGGAAATGACTAAACATCCATGTTGTTACCCATTTGTGTCAGTGGGATCAGTGGGACCACAACCAAAAACTTCCTGAATTGACAGGAAACGGCATGTGTGTGGTGGCTGTCTGGCGGGAGCGTGGGTACAGGAAAGAGGCAGGGCCAGAGCAGAGGACTGGACTTGGCAGACCGGCGCTCGGCATTGTGGGACGAGCCACTCGACATGTGAGAGCCCAGCCTGGCCATTCATCCACACCAGCGTTGCGCGCCGCCCTGTGATTAGCATTGTCCTCTAGCAGATGGCCCATCATCTGTTTCAGGCGGCAGAGAAAAAAAAGATGCCACCGCGAGAGCAGCCCTTCATTCTTACTATTAACTCATAAAGCGGCTATTGTCTTTCACCATATTTATGCAGAATGAGGTGGTCTGTAAATATATATAAAAAACTTTTAAAACTGTGAGATTCACAGAATTGTAATCTCTATAATTTCTGCAAATATAAAAAGTTGTTGTTGTTGTTGTTGTTGTTTTTACTTTTTTGACTTTCACACCACTAATGCCATATTCTCTGCAGCGGATCAATATCAAGCAGGATTTCGAATTTTTGAGCAAAATTTGTACAAGCTGGGATCATAATTTTTTAAGCTCACTGAAGCTGTATTTATTCAAAAATACTAAAAAGCTCAAAAATATAGTAAAAACTGTAATGTTGTTTATTGTTGTTGTTGTTGTTGTTATTATTTAAATGTTTTCTGTTTTAATATATTTTAAAATGTCATTTATTCCTGTGATGACTAAGCTGAATTTTCAGCAGTGATTAGTGGTTAGTGTGACATGATCTTTCATAAATCATTTTAATATGCTGATGTGGTGCCGTAGATTAATTTCATTTTATTGTTGAAAACAGTTGTGCTGCTTAAGTTTTTATTGAAAACTTTAATACACTATTTTCAATGTTCTTTGATTAATAGAAAGTTCAAAAGAACAACATTTTGTAACATTATAAATGTCTTCAATTACACTTTTGACCAATTCAATGCATCCTTGCTGACTAAAAGCCTTACTAAACATTGGAATTATAGTGTGTATATGTATTCTCAAAAATGAATTTACAGCATTTCTTTTATTTATTTATTTATTTATTTATTTATTTTATTTAATTAATAATTTATAAAAATGACCCTGTTCAAAAGTTTACATACACTTGATTCTTAATACTGTGTTATTACCTGAATGTTCCACAGCTGTGAACTATTTTCTGCCCGCTGTTCTTCAGAAAAAAATTTCAGGTCCCACAAATTCTTTGGTTTTTCAGCATTTTTGTGTATTTGATCCCTTTCCAACAATGACTGTATGATTTTGAGATCCATCTTTTCACACTGAGGATGACTAAACTCAACTACTCATATGCAAGTATTACAGAAGGTATAAACGCTCACTGATGCTTCAGAAGGAAGAACAATGCCTGGGAACCGGGGGGTGAAACATTTTGAATTTGAAGGTCAGTGTAAATTTAGCTTATTTCGTCTTCTGGGATCTTCTGTAGCTTTTGAAGGGTAGTACTAAATGAAAAAAGATATGTATTCAAAATAAGAAAAAAATTTGTACACAAATCCATTCTGTTCAAAAGTTTTCACCTCCGGAACTTAATGCATTGTTTTTCCTTCTGAAGCATCAGTGAGCATTTGAACCTTCTGTAATAGTTGCATATGAGTCCCTCAGTTGTCCTCAGTGTGATAAGATGGATCTCAAAATCATACAGTCATTGTTGGAAAGGGTTCAAATACACAAAAAATGCTGAAAAACCAAAGAATTTGTGAGACCTGAAAGATTTTTCTGAAGAACAGCAGGCAATTTAACTGTTCAGGTTAATTTTACCTTGAACAGGTTTAAAGTTAAGTTCTAACACCACTAATAAGTCACAGGTACCTTTTACCTTCACAGGTAAAGGTGCTGTTCATGATGGGCTCTCTTTTTTCCTTCTCTTTCAGACCTACTGCCATGATGGGCCTAATAATTAAAGCTATCCTGCAACCGCCACCGTACTGCAGAGCAACGGGCACATCAGGGGCCTGTGACATGATACAGAGGGACAGCTTAACTATTAAATATCCATCACGCCACGCCACATCAGTCCTAATGCAATCAGAAACACATGACTACATCGCTCGGGCCCCCACTTCCATCCACAATGATTAAGTAAGTCTTTAATTTCCAAGACAAATAAAAAATGCAAGATCATTTTATCATGAATGTAAATGACCTGTCTCCTCAGATGACAGTTCGATTTGATTGGGGGGGGGGGGGGGGATCTACTGTAGCAGCGCAGACTAATACGAGGCTTTGTGTACTTCAGAGAGTACGCACGTGGGCTGTGGTCTTTTTGCCGTATTATCATTTTAATGAAGCAGGGTATTTCTTTTGTGGTCGGGAGGCTCTAATGCAGTTGTCCAAGACTCCCCTTTCATCTGTCTTCTTCAAACGCTCGAGGTTGTTAAACAAATGGATGTGTCTGAGTATATAACGCTGATGTGGCCAGGCTGCTGTTGACTGGGCCAATTAGGGCTCGGAGAGAAAAGAATAAGGCATGTCTGTTCACTTACTCAAACGGTCATACAATACAGTCTGGCTGCTTTGTGTTTATTAAAATCACCTGGATCCTTAAGGATTTTGTAGAACATGCTGTAGTATGACATTACTTTCCGATGATTTTCATTATCAGGACTTTGACCGAGATCCTCTACTGTTTTTATCTTGCTAATTAGCATCTAATTACAATAAAATGTCTTTCTCGTACCTGATATGTCATGAATTACCCAGTGCCGTTGTCTCCATGTTTAAATGAGCGAGCATCTTTAGAAAAATGTTTAATTTCTCACCTAAGAGGTGATAATGATGCATACCTGTTCTCTTTAGTCATAGTCAGAATGTTGAAATAAGACAACGCCGATTTCTCAATGTGCTAATTACTGATGCGCTAGTGGCTAACGGTGTATCTGACTGATAATGTCAGTTATGCTCTTTTCCATAACGTATGCAACAAAAATGGTGTTTTCGAGAAAGTTACTCTTTAAAATATATAATTTTAAAGATGCATTTCAAGAAGTACATTAATATAATTTAGGAGTGAGCATTAGGTTCAATTAATGCAAATCTAATTTTAATTTAATGTTAAATGCACTCATAGTGGTTTATTTAGTTAACATACTTTAGTTAATATGAACTAAGAATGAACAATACTTCTACAGGATTTTTTTATCTTTGTTAATGGTAATGTTAACATTTACTAATGTACATTAAAATCAAAAGTTGTGCTTGTTAACATTAGTTAATGCACTGTGAATTAACACTGAATGACTGTATTTTTTCATTGACTAACATTAACAAAGATTAATAAATAGTCTAATAAATATATTGTTCATTGTTTATGTTAGTTTAATACATTAACTAACATTAACTAATGGAGAACCTTATTGTAAAGTGTTGCCAAAAATTATTCTAAGTTGTTCCTGGTTGAATGAATGTCTGTAGATCAGACAGAGGAGAGGTCTAGTGAATGAATGCAGAGGCCAAATATAATATATAATAGCATACATATTCTTAAAAAAAGTTGTTGGCATGCTTTTAACAGTTGTCTTGCTTGGTGGTGTTCACATGTAATCTGACGTCCCTCTTTAAAGCAGTCCTTCATAATCTGAAAAATATATTTGGTACTTAAAGATTTGTATTGACTAATATTAGTATGTAAACATAAAATATAGAGCTTTTTAGTATGCTGTTACATGTATGACATACCACTGTAGTAAGGCCTTTGTATACTTAATTGTTTTTCACATAATTAAGTTATAAATTTAATTGAGACTAAAATATGACTAATAAGATGTTTAAGACAGAATTTTTTAAAAACATTTAGACATTTTCAAAATAAACCACAAAAGTGTTCCATGCATCCCAGCTCTACACTACAGGTAACGGATAATGTTTTGATCAATTTACAGTTGAGGTCAAAAGAATCTTCAAATTGTTTATTATTTTACCAAAATAAGGATCATACAAAATGCATGTTATTTATTATATAGTGCTGACCTGAATAAGATATTTCACGTGAAAGATGTTTACATGTCGTTCACAAGAGAAAATAATAGTTGTAATAATAGTAAAAATGACTCCGTTCAGCTGTTTTTTTTTTTTTGTTTGTTTTTTTTTGTTTGTTTGTTTTTTTAGTTGTAATTGTTCATGAGTCCCTTGTTTTTCCTGAACAGTGAAACTGCCCACTGTTCTTCAGAAAAATTATTCAAGATTCTTTGGTTTTTCAGCATTGTTGTTTATTTGAACCCTTTCCAGCAATGACTATATGATTTTGAGATCCATCTTTTCACACTGAGGACAACTGAGGGACTCATGTGCAACAAAAGGTTCAAATGCTCACTGATGCTCCAGAAGGAAAAACAATGCATTAAGAGCCAGGGGTGAAAACTTTTGAACAGAATGAATTTTTTTTTTTCTTCATTTAATACTGCCATTCAGAAGCTACAGAAAATACTTACATATTTCCCAGAAGACAAAATAAGTTTTCCCTGATATTAAAATTCATAAAGTTCTCAGCCCCCAGGGGTTCAAATACACAAGAAAGCTGAAAAACCAAAGAATTTGTTGGACCCAAAAGATTTTTCTGAAGAACAGTGGGCAGTTTAACTATTCAGGACAAACGTGGAACTTATGAACTATCATTCAGGTGACAACTCGGTATTAAGAATCAACTGTATGTAAACTTTTGAACAGGGTAATTTTTATAAATTCAGCTATTATTTTCTCTTGTGGACTATATGTAAATGTCTTTTATGTGAAATATCGTATTCAGGCAGTTCTAAATAAAAAAATATATATATTATGCATTTTGTATAATCCCTCTTATTTTGGTAAAATAATTAACATTTTCCAGATTCTGCAGGGTGTAATAATTGTGTAGTGGTCCACACTGTGTGTATCTTAAGGAAAACTTTTTTAAATCACAGTATTTTCTAAATGAATTTAAAAAATGCACAATTCTTTCTCTATCATGAATCAGGTCAGAGCAACCAAAGCATACAGTGTATGTCTATAGGTGAGATAAGCATTAGTGACTTTGGCTCTGTATATCAGGGATGGTCTCTGTGTGTGGGTAGGGGGGTGTTGAAGCGGGTGATTTGATGGGTCGGGGGTGTCAGAGCATGCAGACGCCGCCTGGTGTGTCTCCGATCTCATGTTTATGCAGAGATCAACTGATTTCTTTTGATTTGGCATTGAGGTTCTTGATTTACCGCTGACTAGCGGCTGGCAGCCTTTCAACAGAGTTCCACAGGTTCAGGGGTTCACTAATTACCTCTACAGCAGAGCAAGAGACACTGACACACTTAAAAACACAGCCTGGTCCGTGCTAGCCACGTGCCCTGGTCCCAGCTCTACCCACAAACATGTCATTTATGGTGGAGGAAGTAGTTTGCCTTGTTGTCAGAACCTCGTCACGAAGAGACAGAAACTCTTTGGTGGCCTGATACTCACATTATTAATTCACACACACACACACACACGCACACAGACATACAGAAGATGGATAAATATAAACATCTTTAAAGTGTCTCATCTGCAGTCAACACTGAAGGGATCAGTGGGCGCTCTGTCAGTGTTTCACAAATCCTGTTTACTTGGCTTTCAACACATACAAGCTGTAAAGCATAGTTTGTGGAGTCTTTCGTTTTCTTTTTAAGTTATTGTGCTATCTGAGTTTATAAAGGAGTGCGTCTCACTTCCAGCATCGTGCTGTCTTCTTCAGGACTGTATTGATGCTTTTTATCTAGAAGATGCAAGTTTAACTTCAGGGTGGTTGCTGAGGGCCGATTTGAGAGCAGAATGGTATTGACACGCATGTGGGTGCGTTGAATGAGGGGGAAAGAGGTCCACCAGACCTGACAGGCATGTGTGTGCGTGCACGCACAGTTAGCATGACGGGAGTCATGTGGATAAATCACCATTCACTCCGGGAGCAGTCACAGTCAATGACATATTCACTGGCTGCTTCAACAGCTCATTTGATAACACTCTCCTCACGCCATTCTGTTTTTTTTTTTCCACGAGATGAAAAGCTGGCTGAAAATCTCATCAGCTCAGTGAGGCAGGGCTGATAGTAACTCAAGATAAAGGAGGGAGGAGGTGCCTCCTAATTAATTAACTTTCCGTGGCCTGCCACGAGCGGAGAGAGAGAGAGAGAGAGACCACAATATCCCGCCTTTTTCCAGGGGGCTTTCAATTAGACATGCGTTATAATTAAATGCGATGTCAGTGGGACCAGGCAAGACCTGGCAGATCTATGTCCACAGTTTAGTTACTCACATTCATCATTTTGACTGATGGCTGCAGCCTGCAGGAATATTGTCTTGGATTGTTTCTGTTGTTGTATGGCTTTCCTTTTTTTTGCTAATAGAGCCACTCGGTTACCGCCCCGTTGTTTGTATGCTCAGCTGATACTCCTTATGATACCAGCACTGTATTGTTTTTTGGTTTGTTTATATTTTCTCAATTGTTTAACCCATAAAATTGGTTTTAACCCATCATTTTTGTTTTTTAAGGGTTAGATTGATTCAGTGATAGTAAATAATATTTTTGACTTGAATAAAACCATTAGATGTGTTCAGGTTAGTATTCATACAGGAAGCTTTTTAAAGCATGTTGATTATAAATATTATGTATTTATAATTTATTGCATGATAAAAAGTATAGTTTTTTATCTAATTTATAATGTATTTATTTTTTCAATCATTTGTTGTACAGGTTTACAGCACATGTATTGCAATACATGTTAGGTAAAACTAAATTGCAACTGTAATCTCTAGAGGGTGGTTGCAGTACAGCACTTGAAATCATTCAATTATTTTATTTATAATAGGACTTACCTACTAATCCTTAAATAAATAAACACAAATTAAACCCTATTAGCACAGCAAAATGCTAACACTGAGTTTTGAGTTATGAGTTTTGTGTGAGCATTTTTTTTTTAAGTCGGCAAGAAATAGAAGTTCACCCTTTTTTCTCAATTCAGTCTCTTTTCTAAATGCATGTTAATGATTAATTCATCCATGCATCTAACAGAGTGATGACAGAGGTATGACTTCAGAACCCAGAAGACTAATTTGTCACTGTTCCTTTGAGATTTTCCTATGGGGTTTTATAATGGCGTTTTTAATTTATAAGTAAAAGAAAGACTGTGGTAAACATAACTTGATGCTTTGATGTTCTGTTCTGTAATGTATATTACACACACCCATACAAAAACCTGAGTTTTGAAGCAGTTATGTTTATTTTTGAAAACGTTTGTTTCTAATCAGTGTTTGGAAGGTCACTTTGGAAATGTCATCGGTTACAGATTACAAGTTACCCTGTTTAAAATGTAGTAAGTAGTGTAAATATTTCAATTACTTTATTAATGTAACTGATTACATTTAGAATTTCTAGCGAATGCTTTCAACTGTTAATCATTTTGAAATGTTTAAAATAGGCAGGGTTAAATTTACAGTAGTACTCTACACTGATTACTCAAAGACTTTCAAAATCCTTCATCACAGAAATCAGTCAAATCTGTATGTGTGTGAAAATATTCAGTTTTAACTAGGGGTGTGCGATACTGGCAAAAAATAATATCTCGATATTCTCTGGGATTTCATACGATAACGATACTTAGATGATATTTGCTGAGTGTGTTATTGTGCTGGTATCTTAAATTATTTAAATTAAGGACTACCATGGGCATTTTAACCTTTAAAAAGCCTTTTTTTTTCTAAAAATGTGCACTTTTGAGTTAAATTCTTACATTTAATCAGTGAATTAGAATAATAAGACATTTGGGCTGTTACCAAGCAAATGAATTCAGTATCAACAAAATTCGTCTTTGCGGTACAGAGGAAATGCAGAAGCTGCATCCGAAGTGGCATTTAGATGTATTTTCACACTGTGTAAGGCAGATCGTGAATGCATTTAACCTGCAGATACAAATGCATAAATAATGTTTTGATATATTAGACATAAAACTTTGAATATTGATATTTAAATTTATTTAAATGATAAAAAGATACCTTAAATGCAGAATTAAAACCGCCAGTAGGTGGCAGCAAGTCACTGTTGAGTGAGTCATTGCGATTTAACCGAATCATTTAAACTATATGAAGTGAAATAAATATATACATTTTCTGTTCACATATTAACATGATTATTCTAAATGTTTATAATAGACTGAATCATTTAGTGTTAAAACAATGTAGACAATAAATATCACACACCCCTAGATGTAACACGTTTGTGACTGTTAACAATTTCATAGGTAACTGTAATTTAATTACACATTTCTTTCTCAGTAGCTGTAACCGATTACAGTTACATTTATTTATAATTAAATTATGGAATTCCATTGCATGTTTCTACACACTAAAAAATGCTGGGTTAAAAACAGCCCAACTTAGGTTATTTGACAACCCAGTGGGTTATTTTGACCCACCTGGTTGGGTTGAATGTTTTTATCCAGCATGCTGGGTTGTCAACTATTGTTTAAAATTACTATGTTGCTGGCTTAAAATAGGCTGGAAATTAAAAATCACACACAGAATTACTTGAGGCAACAGCAATAATCAAAAGATGAACATTTATTAAAAAGCAAGTACACCCACGGACAAAAATATAAGACAAATTAAATTTATTTGGGTGAATACAGCATTATTTACAATATTACATACATTTAAACTAAACATTTAAACAGTACAGAAATAAAAGAATGTAACATTTAAAGTGTATTCAAACGTTCTCTGTAATCCCTTTTCACTGAAATAGTGCTAATTCTCGTGTCGGTGTGTTGCCGAAATCTTAGCCGGTGATGGGCTGCTGTTCGCCAGGGGAACTGCGAAACTTCAGACCGCCACCTCGCGTTTCACTCTTAGTTGAAAGATGCCATGATTGACACCATAACCTGCCCATAAACAAACAGTACTGAAATTAGAGAACATATTTTAACATCAAATTAAATTAAATTCAGTATTAGAACGAATAAAATCAGTTTATGTTATACAAGGCAAAAGGCGTTTCCATCATGCGAAACAACCACTGCTGACACAGCTGACTGACATCTCATCCTTGTATGTTGCGTAAAATAATATAATTTACAGCACAGTAAAGACTTTATAAATGAAATAAAATGTCTACAAACTTTTATTTCACTGAAGAAGTGAACTCAGCAGCGCTGAGAACCGCTCTTTCCTGTAGAGGATGTAAAAAGCCTGTGCACTGACTGTAACTCAGCAGCTGTGTTGTTTCGTCGGAGACAGGCTTAACCCAGCAGTTGGGTAGAATTTAATTTAATCATAAATTGAAATACAAAAATTCTATAGGAAAATCTCGAAGGAACCAGTGGTGAATTTGTCTTCTGGGTTCTGGCGTCATACCTGCACCACTCTATTTTGAACCAAAATGTCATAGATCGAACTTCTTGTGAAACAACAGACTTCCTACTGGTGACGTATGCTGGACTCCAATTATTTAGTCAGCTTAAACCCCTCCCCTGCAAGGCGACTCACTGTGTTTTGGAACAGAGCCTCATTGTGTGAAAAAAGCTGCACTGGACTAGAATTCTGTCCGCCGTGAGGGAATGCCCACTACTCCTTAAGAACACATCTCTCTGATCGATGACACGCCTGTATAAGCAACACACAAACATATACACACACTACCGACGTGTCATTGGCCTCCAGGTATCCGCTTGCTCTGCCTGATTTGTCTACAGTCTCATAGCAAGTGTGAGGGTGAGTGCGCACAGTGCTGGAGCTAGTCACATGCTGATCACATGGCTTCAGGTCATAGCCTAATGTGATTCTTTCTTGTTCTTCACTAAGTTAACTGTGCTTTCATGCTGGGAATGCTCCCAAACTTCAAAACCTGAGCGCTCCCTTCTGCAGAAATCCCCTTCTGTGAGACCTCCACCTCACTCCGAATGCTGTGTGTTGTCTCTACTTTGTCTTCCACCACAAAGCATTCAGACCCTTTCTGTCTATGGGTACACACTTCACACACTTTGAAGTTTACAATCGTGGGATTCCACCTAGGGTCCTGCTCCATTTATTTCCAGCCATAGACAAAGTCTGACTGTTTACCAAAGGTCTCGGATGAAGATGTCTTTGGATATTTTATTTGAATGTAAAATATAATTAATATAATTAATATAATATATAATAAATAAATATAATATATAATAAATACAATTAAATAAAATATAATTATTTAATCACCTTTTTTTTTTTTTTTTGAAAACAAGATATGAAATATCATAAGAAAATTTCAAAATATTATTTTTAAAGAATTCCACATGTCTGCTAAAAAAAATAAAATATAGAGAAGTAAATATTCCAGAGATATTTAATGCATCACCACTTTATTAGCCATGTTAAATTAATTTTTCCATAAAAAAAAAACACACACATTAATTTAGTTTTACAGGTATTATTGGTGAACATTGATGGTTAAAATTTTTTTTTTAAAGATCTCTTTGCTATAGTGTGTAATGTAATGCAATGTATTAAAACAGGGATGGAAAATGAACCATATTGTTAAATTATTGGAGTCTATTAAATTTAAAGAGGTTTGACTGGAAAAAAGTTTGAGGAGAACTGCTTGCTTGGCAGAGTTGAGAGAAAAAATATTAGCCATATGCCTTATTTCACCCTGGTGTAAATATTCAGTTTAGCATTGCGAAGAATAGTTTAACAATTAATATTGCTCTATTTCATTTGCTGTACTGTGACACTGCTTTTGCCTCTACAGATGTCAATGAGTTGTGTGTCTCAGCAGCAGCTGTACTTCTGACTGCGCAAGCAGGAATCCATCCGCTCACACCTCTAAACCTAAACTACAGCGACAGCAACAGTTGCTTTATGCCCCTCTTAATCAGCAGGACTAGAATTGAAGATGACTTCAAAGAGATATGATGTCCTTTATTCTGTAATTCTTTTTCACTCGTACACATCTTCAACAATGATTTACTGCCATGTTGGATTTGTGTGTATGTGTGTTTCCATGTTTCTATTCTGAGATCGCACAGCTGGTGTCAGTATTTCAAACAGCATGTTTCTGTTGTCTTTGTTTTTTCTTGGCTTTCTGTACAATTTGGGGTGACCAGCTGTGGTGATTGCCTTTCCTTCCTTGGCTTTTCCTTGTGTGTAATTTAAACTTGGCTTGCAGTGACAGTGGTGTTCAAAAAGGCCTTGGAAAAGACCTGAAATAGACAACTAAAAGCAACATGTCAGCACGTGAGAGAATGTCTCATGGAGATCTCCATTGGAAACTAAACTGACCTAGGCTAGATTAAAGGGTATGTTCTTCTGGGTCTTACATGTCTGTAAGACATGAGCTTTTCTTAATGTCTGTTGTTGTGTGTGCGTAATTCTGCACACATGCATATGTGTGCGTCACCTGCAGTTTCCTATTAACAGCATCTTATTTCTCAATGACGCTTAGTTAAGAGATCCAAAATTTAGTTATATCTTGATTTGAAAAATATAGGAATATTGTCAAATATTATTACAATTTAAAATAACTCTTTTATATTTTAATTTATTTTGAAATGTAATTTGATGGCAAAGCAACATTTTTAGCAGCCATTACTCCAGTCTTCAGTGTCACGTGATCTTTCAGAAATCATTCTAATATGCCGATTTGGTGCTTAAAGTGTTAGTTCACCAAAAAAATGAAAATTCCGTGATTAGTTACTCACCCTCATGTCATTCAAAACGCCAGCTCCTGCTTCAGCTGCACCACATGCATGCACCGTGGCACTCTCGTGAACACGCTGCAGAGACTGACACAGAAGAGAAGAAATTGTTGAATAAAGTTGTCATTTTTGTTTTCTTTGCACGCAAAATGTATTCTAAAAGTATTGAACCACTGATGTCAAATGGACTAATTTAATGATGTCCTTACTACCTTTCTGGGCTTTGAACGTGGTGGTTGCATTGCTGTCTATGTCTTGAATTTCATCAATAAATCTTAATTTGTGTTCCAAACATAAACAAAGGATTTACGGGTATAGAACGACTCTTTAAAAGAACCGAACCCAGACCCCTTTAAGTGGACCAAGAAGTGGACCAAGTGAAAAAGGACCCAGTTTTCCTTATGTTCCACTGTCGCTGTTCCTGAAAGAGGACTCAGATCCTTTTTTGGTTCACTTAAGCAGTAATGGTGTCTCAGACCTCTTTGTGTTCAGACTGTTGCTTTTTGAATCTAGTCCAGTTCAGTGTTGTTTGGCTGACATTATGGCCTCAAAATTGGAGCATGTTTATCTTTCACACAAAATTATAAGTTTTTGTAGACCTTTGTAATATTTATTTTAAGTTTTTTTTTTAATGTAATCATGTTTATTTTATAGCACACAGGGATTCTGCAGGATTTTAAAGATCAAATTTCTTATACTTCACGTTTCAGCTTTAAAGCATTTTTAAGAAAAGAGTCAAAAGTACCAGTTATTATATTTATGGTTTACTGGTTTAATGGCTAGTTTAATATCAATTATTATATCAAACCAGAAGTAGTTCTGATTAAAAGTGCAAATTCATTTTTTCATAAACATAACGGTTTCACCGGTATCGGCAGAACACAGCCTTTTTAATTTTAATAATCACGTTATGGAAATACTTGTCTTTCTGTCCCCATTGTACTTTTTATGGCCTAAAATTTGACAATTAAATTTAAGACATTTTAAGCACCAGTGGAAAAGGCATTGATGAAATTGAGATTTTCTTTCCCAGATGTTTGTTCGATTGAGGCAAAACCAACTGTGTATATGTGAACCATGGGTGTTTTTTAACAGTTTAAACACAATAGACGCTAAATAGAGTGTAGTTTAGCCCCAGCTGGGATGTGCATGCTCATAAAACTGTACATCAAAAAGTTTAAACTGGCAAGGCATACATCCGCTTCACTTTTACACAGTTTGAAAGCGGTTAAAATGAAAATAAACCAGTGTACGTTGTGACCGAATAACTTGTAGAGATCTGCCAGAAGCAGCAGTCATTATGAACAGCTGATTTGTACGGAAACATCTGATGACCAAACTACATCATAATTCGCGAATGGAAAAATCAAGTGAGCCCGGGCCGATTTGTGTTCACAATGCACGTTTTTAGCGAACCGTACCTTTAGCCGAAAGCGAACCATACCCAGACCACCTCCCGAGATGGTCTCGGTTCGCTTCGCTTCTGAGGGGTCTGAGATCGTTTGGAGTGTTCACATATGGGCCAAAAATCATGCGAACCGTGCTCAGACCTCTGAAAAGGACCAAGTGTGAAAACACCCTAAGTAATGACTTGGGAGACCTGTCCCTTTAAAAAGCTTTATTATTATTATTATTATTTTGATTGCTATTAATTATTATCAATGTTGAAAACATTCCGCATTTATTTAAAATGTGTTTTTTGTAACAATATAAAAGTCGTTACTGTCAGCTGTTGATCGATTTAATGCTTCCTTGCTAAATAAAAGTAGCTGTTTCTTTCCAAACAAAAAAAACTTTACTGACCCCACACTTTTAAACAGTAATATGTCTACATCTTAGTCTTTAGACACATGAAAATTCTGTATGAAAAAACTGGTGTCTTCTAGTATCTAAACATGTTTGTTTAGATGAAAACATTTTTATTTGATTGTGAAAAATAGTTTTTATGCAGATATAAAATGATTTTTTTAGACATAAAATATATATTCATAGTACATGGGTAAAGCGTGTTTTGTAGAAGCATGTTGATAACCCAGGAAACATGTTTTTACACTGTGGTAGCAAGGTGTCATTTTGACTGAAACATGCCACAAACTGTCTATTGATGCGCCCAGGTTCCCTAACCTCCCCCATCTTCTCTATTTTTCATTGCTTTGTTAAAGAAAGGGCGCCCGCAGCGGGGAGAATCAGTGGCTGTCATTGCTTTTTAGCCACTGCGCTGGCCCTGCCTGTCCATCTGCCTGGATGGAGACTCAGTGAAATTGCCGTATTCCATAATAGACTCGGGCGTTCTGGGCCGACACACAATGAATGTTGTTGTAATTTCTGCTGTCACGAGGGCAATGGATGCCCCTCTGCGTTTTTCTTCTTCTTCTTCTTCTTCTTCTTCTTCTTTTTTTTTTGTGCCTGTTGGTCCATGTGCAGGGGGCAATTTACATAGAGACATTAATGTAACTGTCATGTTCTATCCCAGAGCAGCCATGCAGAACTGCTAAGAGACAGGCCGAGCTGCAATACAGATGCTCATAGCGCAGAGAGATGGAGCGGCGCCACAAACTTAATGGAATTAAGTAAAGAATTCTCCTATTTACCACTATGGCAGATAAGTGAGAGAAAGAGAGAGGGGCGAACATTTAAATAAGCGCCGAAGTGGAAATAAATGGCAAAATAACACATGGAGGAAAACATTTGAGGAAGTCATTTATATCTGGTGGTGATTTGGAGAGAGAGAGATCAGTTGGAGATATGAATTGGTAATGAAATATCTGTGTTAGACACGCATGCTGCTTGCAGCATCAGCACTACACATCTGAGATGCTCAAGAACACAGTTCAGGCCACGAGCGTGATATTAACTGGTCAATGCATGCTTTTATTGCACTATTTTCTCTCTCTCTCTCCCCATATGGCCTATAAATGAGGGGCCAATACAAAGTTATATAGAACTGAGGCCCATCAACAAATCTTATTTTGTGTGGAAATTGTATATTGCATTTGCAGGTCACTCTTTTAACATTAACATTGTCTCTTTTCAATGTTTTTTTATTATATTTTGATAAATGGCATTTTGCTGGGTAGGATGTTGTTCTTTACAGAATCTAACACAGAATAGATGAATAGGTTCTTGTATTGTCTGACCCCAGACCTGCTCTGATTCATTTAGAGAGTGAGAAACCAATACTCTAATGGTTGTCTGTTTCACCCTCTATTTGAATGCTTTGTAGTTGGTTTAATCATCCTTTTCATTGCTGTTTCTTAGATATGCTCGCATTTATATTTCCCTGTGCTCAGTAGTACTTGTTCTTTCTGAAACACATTCAGATGTCTGGATTCAGATGTTGTCATTCAATCTACTCACCTTTAACAGTGTGATAAAAGTTGGATAACTCTATCTCTTTATAATATGTTGTGATTTATAGTGCGTGGCTTTTTACCTAGTGAAATCAAATGATACCATCCAAACAGCTTTTTGTAATATACAGCTAAACATTAAGTTAATTTAGAAATGTATATTTATGGTCGATATTGGATATTTATTGTATACTTACTTCTATGAACTAAAACCAATCTCACATTTATCAAAATATTTTTTTGTTCTGCAAAAAAAAAAAGAAAGAAAGAAAGAAAAAAGAACGTCACACAGATTTGAAATGATGTGATGTCAAGCACATTATGACAAAATTTAAATGTTTGGGTCTTTAGGAACACTAATAATTTAATAAGATTTGTAAAAACAAATCTATCTATTTTTCTTACTCTATGCTTTGATTCCTAAATTCATTTGCAGTTTCACTGATTGACTGGTTGATGATCATTTCTAGTTTTATTTTATTTATTTCATACTATTTTATTTTTTTATTTTACTATCACGCACTTATGTAATTATTGGCTTGTTGTATATTTGCACATCCTTATGAATTTATTTCTTTAAACAATTTGGTAACACTTTAGATACTTTAGGAACACGTATTCACTATTAACTAGGGATTTTTGACGATATCCAATATGCCGATATTTTTCAACTCATTTTGGCAGATAGCCGATGACAGTACCGATTTATTTCCTTTTGCTTGGAAACGACACCAAGTGTATGCTGTGTAGTGATTATAAACAAATTATTTTTAATTTGGTCCTTTTTTTTTTTTTTAACAAAAACTGACTTGTTCAAATGAAATAAACATTAATGAAGTGTTGTTGTTTTTGTTTTTTGTTTTTATGAGAGTACATTGAAACCTTTGAAAATAACCATAAACCAATCATTGCAATTTTTTCCCCAGGCAGATGTAGTGGTAACCTTAACATTTTATTTGTAGATTTAACATTTGTAGATAATCTAAAGTGTTGTAAAGAGTTGTAAATATTCTGAAAATCTTTTAGAGCTCCTTGTATTTAGAATTTTATAATCCCTTTGGAAAAAAAATATACTACACATTAATGAACAAATCGGTATATATAAAATTATTTAATTTGCAAGTGTCATGTCTGTGATTTTTATGAATGTAAGCTGTAGCTTCTGACCTTTAAAACATACTCGTGATTTTATCAAATTTCATCAATTACTGCTTTATTTAACCCTTAAATGCATACCTTATGGTGGCACTGTTTGATAGACAATAATGATGTGATGTTTCACTCGTAATTATCGCAGGCATGAAACAAAAGAATATCATCAGCAAATTTTGAATTGGTTTGAATGGCTGTACTACAGAGCAATTACTGTATGCAATAAAATATAAATGTCACCGTCATTTGATGGTGGATGTGGTGAATAAGCTGACAGCGAAAATATTCACCAGAAATTATTTACCAGAAAATTGTAAATACACAACACAGCATTTCTGAAAAAAAGAAATAAATAAATAATTAAAATAAATTAAAATAATAATTTTTTATCAAATGTAATTATCCTTTATAAATTTGACATGCTTTTGATTAATAAAATGTAATGAAACGATTAAAATAGAATCCAGAAAATTAATGGAACACAGAGATTCACAAACAAAACTGAATTTGAGAAATATAATAAAATGTATTTCATGGGGCCTTAAAAACATGTCATTTCTGTTAAACTTAAATTACTGTTAAATTCTGCAAGTTTTATGATTTCAATTAATAAGACATGTTTTTTGATAAATATATATATATGTTTTTAATGTAAAATACCGTCTAGAAAAATTCAAATGGAATTTAGGAAAAAATAAAACAGATTTCATAGGGCCCACTTTATTTCATTTGTGTCTTTGTTTAATTGTAGTTGTCCTTTAGTTCGTTAGTTGCATCTAGGTTCTTATTATTCATAACAAAGATAAAATAACAAAAAAAAAAGACTATGTCATGATATAAATTGTTGCTGTGAAATAAATTACTATATCATGGCTTTATCCTTTTAGCTAACTTACCAATATAGCAAAGATCTCTACATACCTGTAGGCTCGGTAGTTGTTCACCATATAGTCCTGTGTAGTGGCACTGGTATGTGATGATTATTATTTTATTTTTCATTTTTTTAAAAGAGGGATGAAATTCTTTGTTTTAATAGATAAAATAAGTGTGATCTCCATTTGGATCATCTATTGTTCAATTACTTTTCCTGTTGTGCTATGTTTTTTTCATAGTATCGGTTCAGTAGTAGTATCGTGATATTTTAGTCAACAATACTGTAGACCCGGGTCGCTGAAGACCCAAGTGTGTTCTAGTGATTGGCAGAGCAGTCATGCATTTAAGGGTTAATCAGGAACACAATCTTAATGTTATTTGTATATTTTACTGTCATTTTATTACAAGTAGACCAACAGCGCCCCCTCAATTAATAAAACACTCTACCGGACGGGCATTAGGACCCATGGGAGGCTGCCACTGCTGCCGCTGCACACATTAGTGATATTGACTCTTTTGCACACCAGACGCATAGTTCTGTACACACGTTCTCAAATTAAATTCAGTCAAATTAATCCAAATTTAGGCAAAAGTGCACTTCAAGAAAGACCATACTGCTGATGTGATCTTATCGCTAGCACACCTTGAGCACGTGTTCAAATCAGGCTGATGCCGATGTTTATATTTTAATCCATTATCAGCCGATTCCGATAATGTCGTGCATCCTAAGAGTTTTCCCTCAATAAATTCCTAATTTGCTGCTTATTCATAGTTAGTAAAGTAGCTAAGTTTAGTTACGGGGTAGGGTGAAGGGATCTTGAATATGGTGTAGCAGAACAAGGCATACATTTGTGCGTTTTAAGTACTAATAAACAGCCAATATGCTAGTAATATGCATGCTAAAAAGAAACTAGTTAATAGTAAGAATTGGTGCTTAAAATAAAGTGTTATGTGTTTTTTGCACTTGTGTTTTTGTTGTTATCCATATTTGAAATTTTTTTAGAATTAGTGACAAACACAGTTTGACCTTTTTGAAGCGAACATTCTTGCTCCACATCCTGAGAGAATAATAATTGTAATGTTGTGTACTTCTTCAGCAGTGCCGCACTACACAGCTCCTTTTCCCTGGTGAACGGCTGGGCTTTCAGAAAGCAAGGCCCATCTCACTGTCAGAGACGTTCCATTCCATCAAACAGGCAGAGGGGTATTGTGTTTCTTTGTGTGCATTTGAGCTGACATGGTCTGTGTGTGTCTGCGGAAACTATTTCTCTGTCAAGAGAATCGAGCAGGGAACGGCGGGCCTTGTATCCTCACATTAAACGCTGAAAGCGCGCCTTGTTTTCAGCAGGGACATGGCAGAAAACAGGAGCTGGGGTAAATGGAAGGCCTGCTGTGGGGTGGTCTTTTTCATGGTGATTAACTCAAATGACACACAACCAGAGGGACACTGGCTGCCTCCACATTAATGCCTTTTAGGAGGAACGGCGGCACTCCTCATATGAATGTGTCTGCCGCACTACCAGGGGAAAGAGCGAGGGAGAGATGTAGAAGAAAGGAGCGCAGCTATTGAAGATGGCATCTCTGCTCTCTCAGTATACACTTTGGACGCTTTCCACATTTTGATTTAATAATGGCCTGCCATGTAGATCTTTATTCATGTGGCTGGAAGGATAAGTGCTGATGTGTGTCATTATGTCCACCCCGCCACAAAGCCCAGTGAATTTAGGTCAGAGTATGTATATACACCACAAATGCAAAAAAAAAAAATGGCAAATTTGTCCTTTTTGTATGTGAAGAAATGCATGTGCAGTCAGAGCTGCGACCTTGCGGATTGAGCTCAGGCGCTTATGCGGGAGACGCAGGTTGATTCTGACCTACGTGATTTTCTAAAACCGACCTCTTTTTTTCTTCGAAAATTTTTTTTGCGAAGGCTGAAATATGTTGCGCAAGGTCAAAGGTGAGTTTTTTTTTCCTCCTATACAGATGAGGCTTTAATAGGGTTGAAAAGCTTTGATTAAAGCTTCACAAATCTGTCAACACAACCATAAACCTACCCTACTTGCATTTTAAATTGAATTTAAAACCTCAAAAGAGGTCACTGCATTTTCTGATTCGTTTTAGCTGGTTTCAGCACCTTCTATGTTAATTCCGTCCGTTTTTTGTTTTCTTGGAGTGCAACATCTTATGTCTTGCTCCACCAGTGAGGCTGCAGCTCAGTGCACATCGACAACAAAATATTTCACATATTTGGTATATATCCAAAATCAGTATGTGCACCAAATATTAGTACAGTATATGCAAAATTAAAAACCTGTCAGCATCTGCTCACCCTTAGGCTGCACTTTTTAAAGTCATACTCTAACTCTGAGAGAGCAACAGACTAAATTTAAAGTCATAATAACCTGATAACCTTCCTCTCAAATCATGATTTGTCCTAACAGAGTAAAAGTCACAGGGCTTTTGGCATCAATAGTCATTTCACCCGGACACTGTAGCCTGAAACTTGTATTTGCAGCAACAAAGCAATGTACACGGATAGATGTAGATTGTAGAGTGGCTGGAGTTTGCTTGTTTACATGATTCAGAATGTCGTGCTCATTAACTCCTGAGGTCTTCACCTTCATTCGTCTGTTCTTTGTCTCGCTTCCTCTCCTCCTTCTCAGGCTCACTGATGTATGGCTGATAATGTGAGGGAAATCACTTGGTCATGCTTGAAATCACCCTGTACGTATGCTTTCTCTCAGCCATAAATACTGTGTTTGAAGCCACAACCGCAACTCATTTCAACTATTAATCTTTCATTAATGCCCCCTCTTCATTAATTCATAATCGTTTGCGCAGCCTGATCTTAATTGCTCGCTATGGTTTTGATTTGCATTGCTGCCAGGCATCAATTAATCTTTTTTGTGTCAGTCAACATAAGAGCTATTGTAATATGACACAGTGTAAACAGTTAGCACTGAACAAAGAAAGAGTGAATAATGGATTGTTTAAATCTGTTTATAAAGCATCCTGTTTAGCAGCTTGAAAGCTGGTTGTTGTCTTTCTCCGGGGATGGAGAATGTAATCTTTCTCTCTTACATGCTCACTTATTCATCCGCCTCTTTTTGACAGGAGAAGTTTCTGCTTCATAATGAAGTCCACCAGTCCCAAACAGAGCTGATAGTCACCATCCATCAGTGTGACAACACGAGGAACATGCAGTAAAATGGCATGCATGTGTCCGTGAGAAGTTCTTTCAGCTGTATGTTTGTGCTTGTGAGAGGGATAGAGTGCAGACAGTTCGTACGTGTGTGTGGTTTTTTTTTTTGTTTGTTTGTTTGTTGTTTTGCATTTAGGGAACCTCTTTGAGGGCAGGTGGGGAGACATGCTGTTTTGACATGGAAGAGAATTTCGTGCAAGTGCTTTTTATGTGTGAATCAAACAATGTGTATGTGTACGTGTGTGTGTTTGAACTGTTTGAGAGTGTGTTTTTTAACTTTTGGAAAAAGTCCCCAGAAGAATAGCAAAACCTAAACAAAACATACTTTCATATAAATAAAATAAATTCATACAAAGCCAGAGTTGTATGTTATATTATATTATATTATATTATATTATATTATATTAATGTAAATAGTGTAGGGCTAGAAAATACGAAATATGACTAGTTCATTTTTAAATCAGTAGCTTAGAAACAATAAAAGTCAGTATATATTTATAATTTGTTTCTTTTAATCACATGTAAATTCATGTTAAATAAACATTACTTACACTACCAGAAAAAGAAACGGGGAAAAAAAATCTATTTTATATTTTTACATTAACAATGTAATTAATATTCTGTGTATTAAAGCCAGGTATGCATCTCATCAAGTGTTTTTAAGCATTTTACATTTATTCCAAAATAATAACTCAAAGCAGTAACAATTTAGACAATACATATGTATGTATATATATATATATATATATATATATATTGTGAACTTATGTTCAGCTATTATTTTTAAAAGTTAACTTTTAATTATTTTTTCATTTTTCAGATCATCAGTAAATATTGGTCATAGACACAGAGATTTACTTTAAATTTCACCAAACTGATTACTCATTAAAAACTCCTACGTATCCTGATTTTATGCCATTTTAAAACTTATTTTGATGTAACAAAGTGGTTGTATCTATTTATGCGAGTTGTTTACTTTTTTTTTTTTAAATCAGACTTCCGATTAACCATTATATTGTTATTCAGTCTGATTTTTGTGGGATTTATGGCACGAAGCAATCATAGCCAATCATAACCAGTCATATCCAGTCACATCTCGATCAAGGCATTGCCTCCTCCTATGTGACTTTCCCCCTTCATTTTCAGTCACCCTCCACCAAACTTACCGCACACTTTTGGGGGTCTGTTAAAACTCAGTGGGCTCAGGGGGCAAAGAAAGACGTGGACTCTTGTAATTTTACATGCTGGTGTCACTGCAGGACCAAGTTTCTTTAGAAAAACAAGTGATTTACACACTTTTTAATGTTATATTTTGTAATATTGGTATTGTTTTATTTTTGTACTACGAATGCCACCTCAGAGGAAATGCCCCTGATATATGTATATGCACGAGGTGTGTATGAGGGTTACATTTAGGGAAATGTGTCGGGCCAGGGAATGGAATTATTTGCACCGTGTGTGTTATTCAAGTTCATCTCATCTCTCTTCAGGGTTAAATATAACGAGTATCAAATCCCCATCCCTAGTACATCCTCTCCTTTGTACACCTGTTGGGCTTCACAGTTCTCTCTGCTGCTCTGGGACACGCGATCCTTGAAATCTTAGCAATGTAACCGGGCGTTAGTGTTATCAATGTTTAAGAGACATTCACATGGTTTATTCATCTCTCTTTTACCCGCAGCATTGTCTCTCATGTTATTGTTAAGATCCTCCTGAATTAATCATACTGAACAACGGTGTTTTGCAATAGAATGCATTAAACTGAGATGCTAAGCATGAGTGCACTGATAAAATCTCTTTTCGCTTTTCATATCCTGTGCATGCCAGCTACACTGCAACATCTTGTCTCAGTTATCTTGATGTCATCTAAACCAGTGTTGTTAGCAAGTAAGATGCAGATAGCTAATTTGTTTCATTCTCCTTATCAGAATTATGTCTTTAATTATGTCTTTTCACACACATTCTGTTGTCTGATTCACTAAAGATTCACTAAAAATCAGGGCTGAATGCAGTTTCCAGTCTTGCAGGTCAGTGCAGAGTGCTACATTGTGTAAGGTGATCTCCCTTGAATTGGCCCTTTAAAAAAATAACTCAACACCTTTGTGAGCAAGTGTGGCTGGGTTGTACTGTACGTTGTTTGATAAATAATTTTTGCAGCAATCAATAGAAAATGTACACAAATACAAATATGGCATTAAATAAAGTTCCATTTACTACTTTCTTTCCACAGGCGGTTTTGTGAATAAGTACAGTTTGTAATCAGTCTAATGTCCATATAAAGGAGGTACGTTTGTGCTAAAAGTTGACATCCAATGCCCATTTCCACAAGTTGGTATGATTCTTTAGGGTTTTAATGAAGTGTTTGCAACATACTTTGGTTAAAATTCCTCAGTGGTCGTGTAAAACAACACCTTTTTTACCTTACTGCTCACTCCACCCCTCTCTTCCTTTTTTGTGTGTTTGGTGGCACATTACCATCAAACAGAAAACAAATCCATTGCGTGGCTCTGATGTTGGGAGAAAATTAAGACTCTTGTGTGCACTTCTGCATCCAAAGACAAAACATCTGCAGTGCTTACAAAACATTATCGCTACAGCTGCTCGAACACTGAGAAAATGGTAGGGGTGAGAATTTTTCGTTAAATCAAAAATGTTTTACAGTTCCTTTTAGGGATGTGGAATGACGTACTACGAAACCGCTAAATGGGAAGACAAAGTATACTTCAGTGCTTTCTCTCGCAATTATATCGTTGGGTAATTATAATGAATATAAATTGAGGGCATCAGGGAGCCGTTATTAATATGCGACGCATTGAAACTGCTTTTGAATGTGCGCTTGCGTTTTAGTTTCACTTTCGAAATTCGCAATCACACGGACAGGCAGTACACTGTCAGAAAAAAAGGTACGGTTCTGCCGCTGGGGCGGTACCCTAAGGTACAAAGTGAAAAGGTACAAATATGTACCTTTGTCAGTCTCTTCTTGCTCTGTTTATGTGGTAAGGGAAATATATATTACGTACTATGTAACAGGCTACCGCTAGCAATTGGCTAGCGGCTGTTTTCCATGCCTTTCCGAATACAGATTCACTATTTGGGCACACCCCTACTTCCAATAATAAAAAAAGATCAATAATAGAATATTTTTCTAAATACTTTCTAAATATTATTGTTATATTAACTATAAAATCGATTTTTGAAATTTGTTAATCGATGTGAATTGCTAGAAGACTGAATCGTGATTCATATGGCAAACAATTCCTCCCCCACCCCTAGAAAATGTTCGACAGTCCGTCAGAGGTCATGGGTGGGCCTGAGCAATATGACATCATACAGCTCAGAAAGTCAAAACGGCTTGATAACTGAGAAAGTTTAGGTTTTTTTTACAGGTTGTTCACACACTGCTTAGACACATTCATATGCAAACACCATGTAAAAGTGAATTTTGCATCTGATGTCCCCTTTAAATATTGATTTAAATACATTGCAGCATTAGTTTAGTGCTTTTTAGTACCTAGTTAAACTGGATTGCAGAGTTAACGTCACTGACTGAACTATTTTCTGTATTTTTGCTGATATTGTGACAGCGGTGCTTGTTTTCAAAGTTCTTATAAATTGATACTGGAAGTATTGATATATTAAAGAAATCAGATTTTTGTTTATAACTTGATTATTTAATGCATTCTGTAAATGCATTAAATTAGCATTTTAGTTTTTATTATTTTGATACATTAATAATAATTTCTTAATTTAAATCTTTTTAAGTCATCCTTTGGTCCCCTGGTTGGGAACCACTAGGTCCAGCAATATGCTAGGAACAGCAAATCTCTAGTCTAGTGCATACAAAGTCATTTGCTCTGAGGTCTGTATCATATTTGGTAGAGAAACATGTCAGATTTAGGGAGACAACGTTTCGAAAACTTCTGCTAGGAGGTACAGTCAGTATTTCTGTTTCCTGAGTAATTCTGCATCCATAGATATCTGATATAAATGTCATAACCTCCTTTTAAATTCTTTTTACACTCCTTTCATTTATTGCATATTCAGAAACAGTTTTGATTGTTGCTTCTCATTGCGCTCTCTCTCTCTTTCTCTCTTTCTCTCTTTCTCTCTCTCTCTCTCTCTCTCTCTCTCTCTCTCTCTCTCTCTCTCTCTCTCTCTCTCTCCCTCTCTGTCTTTCCAGGCAATCATGGCAGAGTAACACATGCAACGGTGCCATCACAATCATTAAATAACCACAAATCAGACTCAGAGGTTGAGACACAAATATTGGTAATGATGAAAGACCTGCCAAACTCAGGATCCTTCCATCCTCTCTTTCACAAAATGCACAAATTCAGTGCCGCAGAGGGCCGTGTATTAGGACGCATACGGCACTAATTACTGATTAGTGTGTTGGCATAAAACAGGCAGTCTTTCAGACGGCTTCTTTAATTTCTCCCGTGTTTAATAAGCGTTGCTCAATCCCGTCCGTACAAATCATCCCTTATACCCGTCTAAATTAATCTGCACAGTTAGCCTGCCCCGTTAGCAATGCGAACGAAGGAACGTGCCTTCTTGAAAGCGGGTAGAAAAGAGAAGAGAAAGCGAGAGGCGATGCCTGCTCTCAAAGTGCTTTTAACTGAACCGCTTTGAACACATCACTTAAATGTAATTTGGTGGTTTCTATGAGATTTATTCAGAATTAAGCATAATGAACAAAGCTCGCTCTCCCTATGCATTCCTATAAGCCCGGGCGTGTGTCAGATTGCTTCTTTGACAGCTCAGACTTCAAAAGCTCAACGTTGTCAACAAATAATGAAATAAATAAGAGGAAAGCATGATTATCCAAGTACTTGGTTTATCTCTATCTCTCTCTCTCTTTCTATCTTTTTTTTAACGCATTGCATCCGATTGGCTAATTAACTCCTTCTCTACTGCACAACAAAGTGGCGTCTCCTCAGTGAGCCGTTCTGACATGCAGCGCTGACACAAAATGTGCTATGAACATTTATAATGTAAATTGAATTTGAAGGTGTGATGCATTTTGTTAATAGGACCCATTTAGAGAGAGCGTGCCAGCGTATTTTACCTTTTAATACAGAAATAGAGGTAATTGTGAGGGCTTGCGAGAAGGTGGCGTATTAGCATGTCATCATTTACATGTGATGATAATGTGAACGGCTCAGCAGGCAACCAAACAAAACAATCGGAGGATCTTACAGTACTTGTTTGATGTTTTCCGAAGAGTCAAACAGAAGGCCCTTGATTTGACTAGAGTTTAGCTTCTCTAGGATCTAAGGTGTCCGTGTATCCGTTTACTCCCGTGACCACTCGCTGACTCTGGGTAATAAATCATCTCTGCATCACAAGAGGGTACTGCAGTTAATAAGAACACACATGCAGAAACACAGTCACACACCCACGCTTGCTCACGCACAGGTGGGAATCGTTTTGCTTTGTCTTCAGGCTCCGGTCCAGGCTGAGCCAGCAGCAGGTAAAGCTTTCTGTAAATTGTAGCCCAAGGGCAGGTCTTCTTTACTCAGTGCTCAGTGCTGTTTGAAGCTGCCTGAATGCATAAGCCCTCGATATATTGAAAATTGGGTTTGTTTTCACCATTAACCCATTGATGCCACTTGTTTTCAATGCAATTTGCATGAAGCATTGATTGAATCTGACACCCTCTGTATGTCAGAATAGTTACCAGATATTTGGTATTGTATTTTTCCTTTAATTTACATAAATTATTTACATAATTCGTATTTAATTATTACTATATATATATATATATATATATATATATATATATATATATATATATATATATATATATATAATATTGAAAACAAGTGGCATCAATGGGTTAATGGTGAAAACATTTACCATTAACCCATAAATATCTGTTGGGTTTTCATATAAGTTACTGACCTGACTGACCTATACAGTGTTTTATTAAATGACTTATTAAAGAAAGTTATTAAAAAGTGTTACTATGCATTTTGTTTATTTCTTTCTTATGGAAAACATTAGCTTTTTCAGTAGTAACCAGTGACTGCGAGACTGGCAAAGTGTTTATCTGTTGATGTGTCAGAGCTAAATTATTTTGTCATGTTTATATTTTTGGTTGTTCACACTTCCTGCTGGTGTTTTAGAGTGCATTTTTTAAAAATACGAAATAAGATTTATAATTCATATATTTGGCCTAGATTTCTTTTTTTTTTTTTTTTTTCTCAAGCCCTTGACAATTGATGATTGGTGGATGCACTTAAGAACTGTGTTTGTCAGTATCTGTGAGGGACTTAAAATATTTAAGCTTTTTTTTCATTATTCACTTTTTTTTTCTTTTATGGTGATTCCATTTACTTTAGAAAATTAATTTAGCATGTAATTTATGTACGTATACAGTGTATATCTAGAGTGTAAATATTTAGTTTCTGTAAATGCATTAAATAATGCTATGATCACCGCAATGATAAATAAGAGGGGTGAGCATAGTATAAAAACATTTGTTACAATTAAACATCATCATGATTCTGTGCGCTTGT
The DNA here is from genome assembly GCA_036247105.1 of Cirrhinus mrigala. NCBI lineage: Eukaryota > Metazoa > Chordata > Actinopteri > Cypriniformes > Cyprinidae > Cirrhinus > Cirrhinus mrigala. The sequence continues at coordinate 35,668,226 of CM070013.1, read as the reverse complement.
GTAATAAGCTTAAATTGCTCCTCTTGTTTGTGTATCCACGTGTGTCTTGTGGGGGTCTTAGCTCAGGACCCAGGTTTGATTTGACTGTGTGAGCGTGTTTTCTGCTGTTTGACATTCTCTGCGTCTCTCTGCTCTCTCTCCTATAGGCTCTGCTGTCTATAGCTTGTGGCGCTCCCAGTGGAGCAGGCTCTTTCCACTAACAAAATGCAAAATACAAAATTAATAAAAACACCCTTTGAAACTGACAAATACGCCTCAGGCAAAATATCGGCCCGTCGGCTGCTTAAAATTTAATCAGTATTTCTTATTTATTTATTTATTTTCCACGGCCATGCTCATATTTTTAATAACACGTTGCTCAGGCTGTCTATGTACAAAGTTTTCCTCCATCAAGAATTACATGTTTAATAGGTCCTGACAGTCCATGGACTCTCCAGGTTCCCTGGGGGATCCATGCTAATAAAATAAGCAGATTTTCTTTATCCCTTAACCTTAGTCCTTGTCCCTCTCTCAGACATCGATTTGATCCTCCTGAGGCTCCTGATGAATAAACTTTATTTTATGTTACTATTTGGGGAAAAATATTATGTTTCTTATGTTGTCCAAGTGTAATGTGTAATCTAATTGTCATTTCTTGTCATTTTTGCTGATATATATGTGTGTGTGTGTGTGTGTGTGTGTGTGTGTGTGTGTGTGTAACATTACAGTTTTAAAAAATGACAAAGTATTTCTAAATGCCCAATATTGCAAAATTTGTGCACTGTCAATCTTTAGGTTAGGTTAGTCTCAAAGTACTGTGAAGTCACAGTTGTACTATTTGTGCGAAAATGTACAAAAATTCCATGTGAAGTATTTATTTTTTGGATATATTTAGATAATGGTCATGACATATCCTTATTACCATAACATTGTCATAATTATAATAATGTGTTTGTGTGTGTGTGTGTATAACATTACAGTTTTTAAAACTGGCAAAATATTTCTAAATGCCCAATATTGCTGAATTTGTGCACTGTTATTCTTTAAGGTTAGCCTACATTGTAGTCTCAAAGTTTTGTAAAGTCAAAATTGTACTATTTGTGCAAAAATGCACAAAATTTCCAATTTTATTTAATTTTTGAATATATTTAGATAATGGCCATAACATATCCTTATTACTATAATATTGTCATAATTACTGTAATAGTTGACACATTTCAATTTTATACAGCATTATTGGTAAAATAATATTAAACTTCATTACAATAGTAATTAAATTAATTAATTTATTTTTTTATTAATAATTTATTTTGATGCCTGCCTACTATAAATAAATAAATAAATAAATAAGTAAGTAAGTAAATAATTGGCTGCTGTGGTTGCCAGAATAATTTTGTAAAAGATACAGAAAACTGTAAACACATTTACAAAACAAACTGTAAATTGTACAGTATAAAATTTTAATTTTAAAACAAAAATATAAATGTAAACCAGTAAGATCAATAATGCACACTGCTACTAAAATGCTACTGTTTTGCTCCTTTAACATATATGGACAACCACCATAATAATATTTTCTAAAAAACTATTAAGAAACATGAATATTTAAACAAAATACTTTCAAATGCACTCTCAGAAAAAAAGGTACAGTTCTGTTGCTGGGGTGGTACCCTAAGGTACAAAAGTGAAAAAGTACATCTTTGTACCTACCCCTAAACAGTACATATTAGTTCCTTAAAGGTACATTTTAGTACTTTAAAAGTACATATTGGTACCTTAAAGATACACATTGGTACCTTAAAGGTGCATATTAGTACTTTAAAAGTACATATTTGTACCTTTTCACTTTGTACCTTAGGGTACCGCCCCAGCGACAGAACTGTACCTTTTTTTCTGACAGTGTGTGGAGTGTCATGCAGGGAATTCTGGGAATATCAGTTTTTTACAAAATTATACTCTTATACACTATATATATACTTTTTTTTTATTTATTTATTTATTTTTTTTTTACATGTATGGCTCCGACAAGCATGTTCATTCAAACAGTCATATGCTGACATGCTTCATTCTAACGTGTAGGTCGAACAGACACTTGAGAAGTTTAAGGGAAAAGATTGGAGAATCTGGTGAAAGCTTCAACCGCCTACCCCCTTTTTAACTTTTTTATTAATTGAGACCATGAAGTCAAAGCTTTCAGTGAAAGTGTAGACTAAGACAAGCAATACTTAAGGTTCCTGTTCATCAATATTAACAGCTCAATATATTATGCATATTATTCTTTAAATACCACATAAAATGTGTTTTTTGTGACTTACTCTTAATTTTGCATATGCTCTTAAGTAAAATACATTAAATAGTAATTGCCATTAAATTGATGGCAGGGGCAGCGTTGGTTTTGTCACTCAAGTTGCTGCAAACTGTCTTTGACAAGTCTTTCTCCCATTACTTAGTACAGCACAGCCATCTTTGTTCACTCCAATGTCAAGAGACTAGCAAATTCAGCACTTTAGTGTAGGAAGAGTGGCTTTAGTCAGGACAGGGAAAGAGCAGAGATTCAGGAGAAAACATACAAAGTCTGTAGAATTTTTGCATGGCTTTTTAATTCTGCTTTTTTTACCTCTATGTGTCTTGACTGAACATACTGTATGTGAAGTTGAGTAGCTCTTTCAAGTTCTTTGCAATTGTTGCCTTTATTAACATTGTTCCATTGATTTCAGTTGTTTAATGTTATGACACATTTCCTGTACTAAATTAACATATCAAGCACATACTGTTATCATATGCTTGTCATTTTGAACTACTGACAACATCACATGAATATTCATCATATAAACATTCATGAGACTAAACACTTGGTACATTAAAGATGACAAGGGTAAGATTAAAATAACTGATCACTCTGAAGTAGAAGAATAAATGCATCCTGACATAAAAAGGCGGTAAGTTATTAAACATGACAACAAATTTAACAATCATGTCAACAGAAGTAGAAAACAGTTAAACAATGCAACCATATTAATTATTCATGCCCTAGTGCATGCGGGAAATACTTTTTTCCTGTGAATGACAATTTGAATACGAAAACAATGCATTAATCCAATTCACCTGCTATGCTTGTTCGTTCATAGCTGAAAAGCTACATTCAGATTCATTACTAGAAAATCTACAAAATTCAAAAAAGCATTTTATTTTATTTTTTACAGTGACGTTGGAATTGTGTTCTGTCAAAAAGCCTGTATTGATTAGTGTCAGCAGTCCAGTTGTGAGACTTACTCAATGTCTACATATGCTTAATTTAACACTGTTCTGCTCCTGAAACCTCTTGGGGAAAGAACAATTCTGAACACACTCGAGCACATATTGACTCCTGTGTGTTTATAATCTGTGTTAAAATGAGCCGTGGCCCACAAGGAAGACAGGAAGCCCGTTGAGAGACAGGGAGAATAATGTTATTCTAGGCAGAAGTGCCAGAGAGTATGTGCGAGTGTGTTCAGCCTCCTTTGCTTTAAGCGCTCATAATAGCGTGCTAATCAAGGCTAGCATCTTTAAGCAGGAGAAGAGCAAGGCAGCTTTCCATGATCCTCAGATATGGGTGTCTGTTAGGGGCGGGCATCTTTGATGTGAGTAATTTAGTTGCCTAATTATACAAATGGGGTAATAACAATGGAAATAACAAAGCTGCGTGTGGTACGAAGCGTATGTGTGTTTGCAAATGTGTACAGCCTGCTTCTGTTTACTTGCATGGTCATGGCCTAAAGCCATACATACGCTCGCACACGCACATAATCAACAGCTCAACTCTCTGATGGCTCAGTGAGGGATTTCCTGCTGTAAATCAGAACAACAACAAACAACAATAAAGAAAAGAAAATTCTCCACGCATGGTTATTAACACACGCCTCAAAGTTTCTCAAAGCAGAAACAGTGACTTTTCTCTTTGATGTAGTTGATTACAGTTGCTTTTGCATTGCCTTCGCCTCAGGACAGCATCCTCACTCAGTGCTGATCTTACAATACGTTTCTATGACAAATCCGAACAAATTTCTTTCTCACGCCGTTATGAGCGGCTCTCAGAAGGATACGTGTTCGGAAAGTTGTTCTTTTAAAGTTTCACTTTAAAAGAAGCAGAAATAACAAGCTCCATTTTCTGTTGCCGTAGTTGAAACGTCTTGTTCGGTTAAAGAATACAAAACCAACAGATCGAACTCTGAGGAGCGGGGACAAGCGCTTTAAATTTTTGATTGAAGACAAAGCTCTCTGTTCTCTCTACAACTGTGGAAGAATAGCGAGGATCGCGCTTTCATGGTAGGTTTCCGGCTCTTAAGAGCGCGGTTTCACCATGTGCATTAGCACCACATTAATTTTGGAATGAGAATCCTCGTTGAGTTCATATAATGAGCAGTTAATTATTGACAGCCATTGATGAATATTTAACAAAGGCATCGGTCTTCACTTGGTTGGACGCATGTGGAGGAGGATTAAGGGAGACGTGCGTGGCCCATGACCCAGAATAGCTCTTCCTTTTCAGGGCGCATCTTCCTAATTCATTGCTGCATGTGAGGAAAAAAAGGTGAATCTCACCAGGTCTTCTTTACAGGACCTTTTTTAAAGGCGCTTCTTCTTTTTTTTTTTTAATAGGAGTTTCCAAAAAGTCTTTTTGGGGGGTTTAAAAATGCACAGAGGCCTCCCATCTGGATGCACTCAAAAAAAGAAGAAGAAAAAAAAACACACTCTCATTTATAATTTCTCATGTGAATGGATAAAATAATGCCACATGTAGTTTTAAATAATTGGATGAGATTTACAGTAGCGTGAGAGGCAGATCTCAGATGTTAGATCTTCTGGCCCTTGTGGCTTGGCAGAGATGCTCACACAGTGCTGTCTTACCTGATCAACTAAGACAAGTTCTTGTCAGGCCCTGTGGAGGCTTATTTTTTGATATTTGTCCCATGAGCCGTGGGGCTGCTTTAGGCTGGGGGTTGTGACAGGGCTCTTTTGGTGCACATGAAGGCCGGTTTGTTCCAGAGCGTTAAAGAGACTCTTACTGTTGGCCCACTGTCACTCGGTATGCCCACCCTCCTCTAGCTGAGCCCCCAAAGAAGCCCCTTAAGTGCCCTTCAAAATCTCATCTGTTGTGAGATGCAAAAAGGCTTTCGAAATAACAGGATGACAGACAGTGAGAAAAGCATTTCTTTACCCTTTTGTGGCCGTCAGTATTTTGCTTTGCATTATGAAAAAGTCTTGGATGAGGACTTTTTGTTTGATATTTTGAAAGTGGAATATATGTAAGCAATTTAAGAGGTTTTTAGCAACTTAAATTTTAGTCTGTTTTCGCTAAGCAAAAATGGTTCCAAATGAAGTCACAGCAGAACTGTTGCATGTTTCATGAATGCATACAGTTGTGGTCAAATTTAACATACATTTTGCAGTATTTGCAGTATTATTTTATCAAATAAGAGGGATCATACAAAATGCATGTGATGTATATATATATATATATTTTTTTTTTTTTAATTTAGTACTGACTAGAATAGGATATTTCACATAAAATACATTTACATATAGTCCACAAGAGAAAATAATGGTTGAATTTACAAAAATGACCCTGTTCAAAAGTTTACACACGCTTGATTCGTGATTCTTTTCTCTTTTTTGTGATAGTTGTTCTTGAGTCCCTTGTTTGTTTTGAACAGTTAAACTGCCTGCTGTTTTTCAGAAAAATCCTTCAGGTTCCACAAATTCTTTGGTTTGCCAGCATCTTTTGCATATCTGAACCCTTTCCAACAATAACTCTATGATTTTGAGATCCATCTTTTCACACTGAGGACAACTGAGGGACTCATACGCAACTATAACAAAATAGCCAGGGGTGAAAACTTTGGAACTGAATGAAGATGTGTACATATATCTTATTTTGCCTAAATATCATATACTTTTTTATATTTTTAGTACTGCCCTTCAGAAGCTACAGAAGGTACTTACATGTTTCCCAGAAGATAAAATAAGTTCAGCTGAACCCTGAACTTCAAATTCAAACAGTGTTTCACCTTCAGGCACTCAATGCATAGTGTTTGGTGCTGGAAATGATGGAAAACCAAAGAATTTTGGAACCTGAAGGATTTTTCTGAAGGACACATGAACAACTATCGCCAAAAAAAAAAAAAAAAACACTGTGGATCATCCAGGCAACAACACAGTATTTAAGAATCAAGTGTATGTAAACTTTTGAACAGGGTCCTTTTTATAAATTCAACTATTACTTTCTCTATATGTATACAACTTTTATGTGAAATATTATATTCTGGTCAGTTCTAAATAAAAAATAACATGCATTTTGTATGATACCCCTTCTTTAATAAAAATAATTAACATTTTGCAGATACTATTGTGGTTTTGGAGCTGACTCACTCTTAATGGCAGTTGCTTTCTGATTAAATCATTTTTGAACATATTGATTGAATTAATCACTTTTGCTGTGTTACATTTACCTCTGAAGTCAGATGTCAGAACTGGTGAAGACTACACAACCAAGTTTGAGACGTCCATTTAATGCTTTTACATAGAAAAACAATGGAAAAGCAGCACAGTGGAATGCAAAAACATGTTCTGTGTGTCCAATTCCTAGTGCTGTTGCTCAAACAGATTTAACTGTTGTACTGTAGCAACATGTTTAGACTGTTATTCAGACTGATATTCCTTAATCCGAATAGTAACAACCATCCTAAACCCCTTTTTGGCTGGACAGAGCAGTAAGCACTGTCTGCTCAGAGCTTTGCAAATGTGTTTAAACTCGTAGTGTTTTACAGTGAGGCTCCCTTTGTAAATCAAGAATCCTGCATTCCAGCACAGCTCTGCCAGGCCACTTAGCTTCAGCCTCGCCCTTTGTAGTGGTACAGTATATCTTCCAGCCTGTGATACTGCACTAGGAGTGACCCACGCCAGCTGACATCTTAATTAAATCTTTAGGATCCCTTTAAAGCCTTTTATTGGGAGGGAGAAATATGGGCTTGCTCTGGAACCAGGAAGGTCACAAGCCTCCCCTTAGCGGGCTGACGTTCAGTATATTGTAACCATATTTACTGGTTTGTGTTATGTGTGTGTTTTTAGTATAAACAGCCTCACACACGCTGAAAAATGTCTTGCGCACCCCTTAGGGGCTCAGTTCACCCCGGTCCTCACAGGCAACCCCCCGCAATGCTTCTGACAGCTGAGAAATGTCATTACAGGCCAAAGATGAATAATAGAATCGGCCACACCGCCGCTGTATTCCACATATTATATCTAATTAACACTGGTGAAGGTCATTTAATGATCTTAATGAGATTTTGCAGTGTATTTATACTTTTCAGAGTGCACTGTTTATGATGGGATTTTGAGTTCAAAGTCATTTTAGCCTATGAACAATGTACAATGAACAATGATTTTTCGTAACATTTTGGGAGTTTTTCTTCTTGCATTTGATATAAATGAATTCCGATTTGATGCTGTCACTCTAGTTACGCTAATTGTATTTGTGCCGTATAAGTGTGATTTGTTGATTATAGTGGAATGTCAAACATTTAAAAAGGTCCTAAATCAGATAAATATCTTTAAATTAATAAAGTTATGGCATTAAATGTTGCATATGCAAATGTCTTGTTTACCAGTATAAATATCTAAACATCCTTAAACAAAGCAAACTTAATGTATGAAGTCTTGTTTTCTGAGTAATTGAACAAAATTAAGTTACTTTATGGTTAAAACAAAAACCAATATCTGTCCAGGAGGTACAAAAACTTGTTTTCCCTTTGAATTTTTTTTTTTTGAATTTTTTTTTTTTTTTTTGAGCCCATTGGCAGATATTTGTTGTTTTAATCATAAACTTCATTTTGATGAGTTTCTCAGAAAACATATTTCATATTTTCAGTAATTAGCTTCTTAAGTAATTGTATCTTGATTTTAAGATTCTTTTGCCCTGAAAAACAAGACAAAAACACTGAGGAAGAACATCATTTATTAAGAACAAAATTTATTTCCAAATTCTAGTTAAGCTTTCAAAAAATAATGTAAATCTGTAGGAAATTGCATTTTCAAACTTGGTAGCACAACTCATTGTCTGCTCCCTAGACTTTTTCAATGTAGATAACATGCTGACGTTTTGTGTTATATAATAATTTGTAAATTTTCTTTGATTGGTCTTTAAAAAGCTGTTGGAAAAAGTCTTACATTACCTTCATGAAACATTCAGAAACCCTGGCCTGTAAATAGCCCTATTTTTCACAAATCTCACAAATGTAAAATATACATCACCGTAATGATTCCCAGTTCATTTTGAATTGGACAGTTGCAAAACACTGCTTGTAGTTCAACGAGGGAGTCAGATGTTAACTCAGTAATGCCTTTGAATGATTCACGATCAGTCTGATTCAGACCGCTAATTCACAAGCTGGTTCAAAAAAAAAAAAAAAAAAAATCATAAAAAGAAGAAGTTTGAGATGGGATGCGTGAGAGACATAATACAAATGTCTTCCAGATACACTGTGATTTTACCTAAAATGTAAGTGATTTGTTCTGCCTTTTGGTTACAGCTGTCACCCCTCATTAATGTGCATTAGGAAATGCATCAAAGTGCATGAGGCTGCATGTGATTAATTTATACAGCACTTGGTATAAGGGGAAGCTTTGCAGGTGCATCAGGCTCAAGACTGCAAAAAAGGCCAAGTTAATGGATCACACTCAAGTGCATTCCTGCTTTGGAGTGCATCACTCACTCAGTGTCATTTCAAGCATCAGCTTGTCCGTTCCACACCTTTGGGTGAGCTGACCTAAATAAGAAACTCAAAACGAGTCCACTTCGCTTACACTTCGATTGTCCCGTGGATGTTTTAAACCCCAAATGTTTAATTTCCTTGCAATCACATCATGATTAAACCAAATCAACAATTCCCTCCATTTTAACCTCATGTCAACACCAATCAGCATCTTAAACAGAGATAATCAAAGCCTATGTCATGCATATTTGGTGCTATATGTTTACAGGGCTGGCCCATTTTTTAAGTCCCCCATCTATTAGCATTGACGGCAGAGTGCCAAGGCCTAAATGGAGGGTTAATTTCTTAATTAGCTGTGAAAGCAGGTAAGGGGAGCTGGGCTTTAATTGGTCCAGCACAGTTTTAATGATGTAATTATTTTGCAGGCTGTGGCTTTGTTTGTGAGGGAGATGTCTGTCAACGCACGTCAGTCAAGCATTTTAATCCTCACATTCTCCAAGTGCATTTGAACCATATGGCACTTTACCACTAGATAATTCGAATCAGGTTTCTCTGCTAAATGTCTTAGAAAGTTTGCATCTGATCTTTATGCGGTTTTATAAGTTTGTGGATGATTTCTTAATAGCGTGGGGGTTTTGTTTTATGATGCTGCGTGCCAATCACGATGTCAGTCGAACTATGTGTTGATGTTTTTGTACTTTTTTATGGGCAGTTTGTAAGAACTCAGATCCACTTTATTTTGACTCAGATTAGACCCCAAGTTACTTCCATTGAAAGAGTGATGAGTCTGATCAGCAATTTGCTTGTTAGGGCTCTAATGCAGGTAACCGAGATTGCTCATTCAGTTGAGTATGCTGATGCAATTACAGATGTCATTAGAATTTTACTAATTTTAGAATGTTTGTACATCATCATTTTGACATGTACCCTCATTTTATGAGTGTGAATTCCATGTGACAATTTTATGATGCACATCATTTCATTATGCCTAAGCCGCTGTGTCTCTCTGTCTGTCTTGCATAATATTTGAACCCTCTTGTGCAGATGAAAAGAAATTTCCTTTATCTATCTATCTATATATCTATCTATCTATCTATCTATCTATCTATCTATCTATCTATCTATCTATCTATCTATCTATCTGTCTAATATTCAGAACAGTATTTTGAATATAATGATTTAATATTTCCTTTATGTATTTGTATTTTATTATTTTAATATTTCCTTTATTTATGAAAATAGTTTTTTTTATTTCATTTAATTTTATCCTGAATTTTGTGGAATTTAGGTATCACTGTTTTTACTGTATATTACACCTTTTATAATAGTGTTCATTTCGTTAACAAAAATGATGACGAAAAATATTTGTTGACGTGCTTTTTTTTCCATGACTGAAACGAGACAATGATGGGACGATAAGGTCAATAAACAATAACTGACTATATCAACATGCAGTATCATTGACGATCAAAAGACGAGACTAAAACGCATTTTAAAAAATAAAAACTATACAAAAATCTATTTTTATTTCCGTTGAAAGAAAGAAGACAAAATAGTATTGCGGACTGCTGTACGTGCCTCTGCTATGCGCATGGTTGCCAGATATCAAGAGTTCAAAAGAGTTCCTAAATCAGAATTTCTCTGTTAAAAGTATACATTTTCTGCCGGTGTTTTGCTCATTTTTTTTTTTTAAATCTGGCAACCATGCACACGCACTTGCTGTTGATTACGGAAGCAACGATGGTGATCTGGATATACAGACAAATAAGTAAGCTGAAGTTTAGCGACGTCTGTGTGAAATGTTACTTAAATGAAAGTGTCATTATGTTTGCGATTGTGGTTGCTGAATAAATGCTCTTACTCAGCCGCTGTTGTTTTAATAGAGAAACATTATTGCAATTTGGAGTTATTACTATTAGGAATTTCACTGTTATAATATTTTTTGTTTGTTTTTTTTTTTTATTGTAGACAAAAAGAGTGCATATCTAATTTATATATTAAATAGCATATAATTAATCAGTACACAGTGTATGAGTTCACATTCTGTTGGTTTGTGCTTATCGGTGAAATTGCAATGTAAAAATAAATTTCTCAAATGACAACAATCATTTGATTATAATTTTAAGCTTTTTTTGTATCAGTTTAACCATTTTCATTGTTTTCATTGACTAAAACTAGACATTCAGTTGACTAAAATTTGACTAAACAAAAACAGGACAATTTTGACTAAATATGATAACTAAAACTACATTTGCTAAAATGTAATGTAAAATGTAAATGTACTAAAACTACATCAGCACTACAAAGAGCTAAGTCCAAGACTAATTTAAAAGACTAAGACTAGGACTAAATTAAAAATGGCTGACAAAATTAACATTATTGGGATGCAGTACATGGCAAAATACCTTGAACCCAACATTGTGCATTAGATATTTGTAACTCATAAATTAATTTTCCTAATTTTAATTTGCGTTTTTTTTTTTTTTTTTTCTTCCAATGCATGTACAGTAGTCATGTATGGAATTTTATTTGATTCTCATTAGATGTACTGGTGATCAGTGTGATTAATGCTAAACAAACGGAAGTGTCGCACCCAAACGATAATTAATATTTGATTGAATTGCCACTAATTAAACAATAATGAATATTTGATTGAATAGCCCACTCCTCCAGCATGGTTTTAGTGCAGCATAGTGTGCTGTGAATCACTCCTCTTTGCCATGCTGTCTTTGGCACATCCTGTATTTAAACCTAGTGTCTTTAATCACCCCCATTCAACCCCCACAGTCAGCATTTCGGCCCGGGCCCCATTCAGGACACCATAATTGGACGGAAAGTGTCAAAACCTCCTGTTTGCCCGTACTCAGGTACAGCCTCTGTGTTCTGCGCTGGACAGCTTGGGCACGGTCCAGCTCGGCTAGAACAGGATCGCATTGTCCCGCAAATTTTACGCTCCAGCCGAAGAGGTCCAGTGGGCCCTGTTTGTTGCTCTTTAGAGAAGACCATTCTCCACAACATTAAAGACAGACCTGCAAATGTGCTTTTAAGTGCAAGAGTGAGATGTTTTCAGCTAACATCAAGCTGCTAATGATTTTAATGAGAGCTCCTTGTAGAGTCATCTTTTTTTCATTGAATACATCACACTAAAACAAAATCAATGCACAAGATTAATTAAGGCCCTTTTAGATGCCTTCTGCTGTTTTTTTTTTTCTTCTTTTCACCCACTCTCTCTCTCTTTCCCCCATCTCTCTAAGCCTCTCCAGATGAGGGGATGCTGTGCTGTATTTAAGCGTGGTTATTTGACATTTAGATGCAAGGGGGAATAAAGAGAGAGGGGGAGACAGTAACAAACACAGGGACAGTTTTTGACAGTTCTTTGTCATGCCGGAGAGAAGAAAGGGGGCCGACTGTGAGATGCTACTTTGAAGCTCCGGAAATTTGTAATGAAAAATTTAAGCTACAAGAGAGAGGGGGTGAAAAAAAAAAAAAAGAAAGTCGAGCCATTCATTTGGCCCTGCATACATTAGCGGGTTGGTAATTCAAAGGTTTTTGCTATGTGTTTTTGTCATTTGGACTCTAATAAATATCTTAGAGAATTGCTTTGATATTCCAAAATTGTCTCTGTGGCTGGTCCACGTTAAGAGAAAAGGGGGGAAATAATCATCAGGACTCCTGGCTCTAATGAGAAGGTCATTGCACCCTAATTATCACAGGCAGCTCTGCCTCAGCCCTTCAAAGAGCCCCATGAGCATAGACAATACACCACGCACAAACACACACACACACACACACACAGCCCTACCTGAGTCTTCCTCTGTGTCTGAAACAAGTCAACTTAGACGAGAATACAGAGACTGGGTGCACATTTAGATTAAATTGGATTCAACTTTATTGACCACTTTGTGCAGAGCACAACTATAGAGGCAATGAAATGCATCTAACCAGAAATGCAAATAGCAATATGTCTATATATTATGGTTCTATAATAATAATATATAATGTTATTATGGTTATGTAAAAAATTACCAAGGTTCTATAAAAAGTGCATGATTATGCGGTTGAGAAAGTAGAGGCCAGCTCTGTGCAAATGACAAGGTGTACAAATATAGATGGTGCATTGTACAGAAAAATTAGGTATATATGTCCCCTGGCCATTAGAGTATAGATCATCTAGTATTCGGTCATAAATCTGCAAATGACAAGAAAAATTCTTTTTAAGAGTGCAAATAGCATTAATATTGTACAATAAAGGTTATATAGTATATTTTAAGTGAGACTTTTTGTTAAATTTACATTATACCCTAATGACACATTATATGATATGTATCATTTAGCTAATTAGCTGATATTTGACCTATAATAAATGTAAATGTTGCTACCAATTGAATGTCAGTTCCAAAGGAGCAAAGGAAAGGATCAAAGAAGTAAGTAAAATTAAATACTATGAAAATTAACTTAATGAATTGTGGGTAGAGCCTTACAGTATAGAATATTTGGTATGTGTTTACATTTATCTTGTGATTCATCAAATATTCATAGCATTAAAAACATTAATATTAAACATTGTTGGGTTGCATGACGTCACACCATTTAATGAGGATGCATATGTTAACTATGAACAAGACATTTCAGCGTTTCATCTTGAATTGACTCCACCCACTGTGCTTTCTATTAGCAGTAACTCTGTATGTTAGATAAATGTCTTGCGGAATATGTGTAACACTCATTAATTGAATACATTAGTAAGTTAAGTCTTTAGATGAACTGTAACAGGATTCCCTCCACCAGCTGACAGTCTTTTTGTATGAAACACGCTACAATAGTTACAAGGTTAGTTAGATTTAAAGGAACACTCCACTTTTTTTTGAAAATAGCTTAGCATAGATCATTGAATCGGATTGGACCGTTAGCATCGAGGGAGATGCTAACGGTCTAATCTGATTCAATGATCTATGCAAAGCTATTTTCAAAAAAAAGTGGAGTGTTCCTTTAAATGCTAATATGTTTCTATTGCATAGCATGGAACTAGAAATAAATATTAATCTAAACGTCACTGAAGATGAAATAAGTTTTTAGTGTTGAATAGGTTATTGTAATCAGCATATCAGTTTAAATATTTTTCTAAAGAACTGTTTTTTTAAAAATAAGAGAATAAGAAGTTCTTTTTGAAAGCTGGAATAGTTTTGCTTTCACATCATGATCAGACTTTATTTTAAAGGAATAGTTTTCCCAGAAGGTAAAGTAAAAGGCCATCAAAGATATAAATGAGATATGGAGAAATTTAGCATTACATCACTTGCTCATGGATCCTCTCCAGTGAATGGGTGCCATCAGAGTAAAAAAAAAAATCACAATAATCAATAAGTACTCCACAGGAATCGTATGGATTACTTGTGGATTATTGTGATGCTTTTAATCAGATGTTTGGACTCTCATTCTGATGGCACCCATTCACTGTAGTGTATCCAGTGTGTCCAACTGATGTAATACTAAATTTCTTCAAATCTGATGGAAAAAAAACAAACTCCTTCATCTTGGATGGCCTGAGGGTGACTAAATTTTCATTTTTGGGTGAACTATTTAATACTGATGTATTAATTTCAGTGATGTCAGTAGCATGTCCAGAGCAAACCTTCATGTTTTGACCTTTTTTGTAGTTACTCTGTCTCTTTGGGGGCTTCCTCGGTTACAAGGCCTGGGCAACATTCCTGCTTGTCCTGCTGTCAGCACCCTTGAAGATGTCTTTGCTGCTTTACTGCCTGTCAGAAAAATGTTGTATCTACATTGCTCTGACATATAAGACCTTCCGGCTGCATTTACAGAAAGGGTCTTTAATAGCTGTGCATCTGCCCTTATGTCACACGGCTGTGTGTGTGTGTGTGCCATCTCTCAGCCTGTGAGCCACTGACAGCACTGTGGTTAGATAGGTGGAGTGTTTGTACTGCAGATGTTATTGGGCCTGGAAAATAAACCTCCCTCTCCATTCCTCCATTTCATCCAAAAGCCAAAGGCGGATTCTAATTAGGGCCGTGACAGATGTGTCCTGGGATAGCGCTGTTTACACATGAGAAAGTGATGTTCCTCTCTCTCTCTCTCTCTCTCTCACTCTCTTCATTTCCATTTCTGCTCCTGCTACTACTGAGGGAGACTTTAACAAGAAGTAACTCCATTCCTAAACAGCATCTGCAAGTACTGTCAACCAATCCAATATCATTAATCCTTCCTAGGTTGCAGGTTATGCTCAACCTTAATGATTCGTGAACAAGAGGGAGCACAGTTTCTAACTCTGGCTCTCTGACTGTCCTTCTCTATTACAGTGCTCCTTATTTCCCTTTCAACACATGTTCCTTTGCTTCACTCAGAAAGTGCAAAAACAAGAAGACAGACCCCTTCCGTTCATGTTGCATTTTTATTTTATTTTTTTCAGAATAATTAACATGTGCTAGAGGAGTCCGAGGCCTTTGTGTGACGATGCCGAGAAACAAATGATAATTTATTTATAAGGAAAAACAGGATTGGGAAAATAGTGCACACATTTCATTATTTATGACATTTTTCAGCCAGTCTTAATTTATACAATCCTGTGATTTTTTTTTTTTTTTTTTTTTTTTTTTTTTTAAACTGCTTTAGCTATGCGGAGAATGAGAGGGAAGTGTTTGCGTTGCGTTTTTGCATTACTAGATTTGTCAGAAAGATGGAAACTTGAAGATCCACCCACACAATGCGGGAACAGCAAACACAATAATCAAAACAAAATGAGTCTCATATGGGTGCAAATCTCAGTGTACCAATCTAATTAAGAAAAGATGATGCCTAAATGTCATTATAATAAGCTTTTGATTGAGACCAGCAACATTTTTCTGTTATCAGGATGGCCGGTTTGACTGTCCATTTTAGCTGAAAGAAGGAAACCTTTTTGTTAGGAACTTTTGTAAGATGCTAGGACTTCTACAGCATACATTTTTTTTTTTTTTTTTTTTTTGGTTTGCTAATGCAGATATCAATCTAGAAAGCAGGTTGACTGATCGATTTTTACAGAAGTATATGTGGATTTGGGGGGAGTGAGAGAGAGAGAGAGAGAAAAATTTTTTAGAGAATAAAATAACTTATACATGTATTTATACATTAATTTCTCTCTAATTTTTGAGAATTTTTAGATAGATAGATAGATAGATAGATCTCATTTTTCCAAAATGATGGATTCTTAAATACCAAGAATCGATTAGTCTAGCCTGTTTTCATTTAACGAATGGAACAGTTTAGTGCACCTCCCATCCAATAAATCGCAATAAGCTTTGTGCTTTGTTACTTTTGCTATGAAACAAAGTCTCAGATTTCAAATTCTGTCCACATTATTACAGTATTCAAACAATAAATGCCGTTTTGGCGCTGCTTAATGTGGAGTGGCAGACCGCTGTAGCGCCTCAGTTCACAAGAAGCGGCAGCACATGAAATGATCGTCTCCCCTGGTTTAATACATTTTACAGCACGAAATAAACATGAATAAACATCTGAGTACGACTTATCAAAATCCGTATTCTGTCTCATGTAATTGCTCAATCAGGTATTCAGTTGCAAAAATACATCAGTATAACAGCATGTAAACAATGGGCCTCATTCATGAAACACAAGCAGCACAAATTTTTGTGTAAATCGTTCGTAAAGCTTAAAATTCATGAAAATGTTCGTATTTTCAAATTGTTAGTTGGCACGAAAGAAATATTCAGCTCCTCCCTACCACGTGTAAATGGTGCGTAAAACGTTCTGTGTTCTTTTTGGCAAACTGATGACACTGAATTTTGATGCACTGCCATAATAATTACAAGTTCATTTGCCCTTGTGCTCTTTTTGTTGTTGTTGGTTTTTTTCGCAGCTGAGTTGATATCTATAAAACACAGCGCTCGTCACTGTCACTATTTACCCTTCCGTAAATAGAGGAGGGGCGGGACAAATACCGACCATCCATCCTACTTAAACAACTACTGCCTACAACAGTGGACAGTATTACTGGTTACTGCTTTTTTATATTTAGTAAAATTCTTAAAAATTAGATACTAATAATACATTACCGACGTGGATATTCCAAATCATAGCAACTAAAGCGTCTCAGCTGAAGAAAAGCTGTGCGCCACCAAAGCGTTTTCAAACGCCACCAGCTGGTCGTTTTAAGAAGAGCGTCTACCTTTTTTTTTAGCTGGCTAAAAACTCTTTGGTGGACACACGTTATTGAACATTTATTGTTAGGCATATGGTCTATTACTCTTCTTTGCATTCATGCAATATACTGGAGCCAAACCTGAGTAAGTACACCAGAATATTCCACTGCGTTCCTGGACACACAATTTGTGTAGCTGTAATTCATAGGCGGGGATTATGCTAATTGTGAATGAGCATGCATGATTGGAATTCATTAAAGTGCTCCTATTATGCCTTTTTTAAATTTGACCTGTCATGCAGTGTGTCATGTAGCTGTATGTGAACATAAACAAAGTTGTGAAGCCGACAGTGCACGATAAATAAAGTTATTGTCTATCAAAAAAAAAGTCAGCTCACCATCACCTGAAAGAGTCGTCAGGAATTCAAATCTTTTTCTTTTACGGCCACACGTCACGAAGTAACACATTTGCATTATGTCCGCCCACGTTTTATGTCGTGAACCACCTGCCCGCCCACAAACAGTAAAATTTACATGTGGTTTACGTGATGTCGAGAAGACGCTGTATCTTAAGCTGTGAGTAAATTAGTTTTATATTCACTTCCAAAAGATAAATCCACAAAGATTGTATTTTCTAGCGATCGTTCAAAATACATAGTTGTGTATGTTATGCTGTGTAACAACCCTGCACATGTCTTGCTAACTGGCTAACTCACGCTTCTGTAGTTTTGTTGTTCAGCTGTGCACCCACTGTAGTCTAAAAATTTGTGATTGATGCAGCTTGACTGTCTGTCTGTCTCATTAGTTGGAGTAATGATAAAGGATGGCGCACAAAGCAGCTTTCACACCGAATGCAGCAAGTGCTGCACTATGAAACCTGTTCATTTCAATTGCTTGCACCACACGAGGACGGCTTGTTTCTGCGTCGACCAAAGTGCACGCGCAGCGGAGCGCTTAAAGTTCAAAGTAGTTGAACTTTTGCGCTCTGAAGAGCTGCAATGAACCCAGCGGCCAGCGCAGCGCTTTCTGTGTTCGGTGTGAAAGCTCCAGGGCTGTCATTCAGTTATGGCAATGGATGTTTAGTTTTCCGACACGCACTATACGCAGTAGACCAATCATAAAGGACTGCGCCTTCTGACCAATCACAGCAGTGAGGGCTCACGGAAAGGAGGGGTTTAGAGAGACCGATTCTTCGAACTGCTTCGTACGAGTCGTCATCATTTAGAAATGAGGTCAAATTAAATCTATTTTTGGAGAAAACTAAAGTGTTTTTTGACCTAGCATACATGTAAACCAGTTTTAGGAATCTCATAAAACAATATTAGCAACCTTTAAAATGGCATAATAGGAGCACTTTAACATACACGTTTAACTATCAAACCGGACTTTACGAAGCGCATGTGAATCCAGAGGAGAGTTTTCGGGAAGGTCTGTTTTACATGCAAATTACTCAGAATTTACTCATAAATTTGCGCAAGTTTCATGAATGAGGCCCATTGTCACGTAACGTCACATTTACCTCAGAAAAAAACATATTTGGTGACCATAAACTTGTTAGCCAGCTAGAAAAATTAACTCTAATTTAATTTATGTTTAATTTATGTTTAATTTATGTGTGAGTAAATCAGCAGCAGCCATTTAAATGTTTATATTTCATTCTAGTTTCACGAATTAAAGTAGAAATATAAGTATGTGCTAATTGTAACTTTATTATTATAAAAACTTCATTGAGTGTAATATAAGCATTTGCATACAAATCAATTCATTTTAACCTTCAATATTATAGTGATTTAGTAAAACTGACTCTCATGTATATTTTACAGCATTAGTTGAGAGATTTTTGTTTTTTTCCTTGACAAAAATTTGGCATGTACTGTGCCTGATATATATCCAAAATAATAAATATCAAATTGAATCACAAGCTTGTGAATCAAAATGTAATTGAATTGTGGGTCACACATTATTTTAAGGTTCAATTTTTGCTATTAATAAACCATTAACTATATATAACTATATATAACTCCTAGTTTGCTGCTTGTTAATAGTAAGGTAGTTGTTAAGTTTAGGTATTGGGTAGGATTAGGGATGTGAAATATGGTCATGCAGAATAAATGCTTTATATGTACTAATAAACAGCCAATATGTTATTAATAGGCATGCTAATAAGCAACTAGTTAATAGTAAGAATTGGTCCCTATACTAAAGTGCTACCGCATTTTGTAATTTTAATTTGTATGTTTTTTAACTTTTTATGACAGAAACCATTTAATTTTTTATATTTCAAAAAACAAATTGGAGTAGAAATATAACTATGTACTAATTGTAACTTTATTATTAGAAAAACTTTGAGTTTAATTTATACAAATCAGTTAATTTTAACCTTCAATATTATAGTAATTTAGTACAATATATCTGACAGTATTAGTTGACAGCATTATTTTCGCTTTGAGAAAATCTGGCATTACTATACCTGATATATATCCAAAATAATTAATATTGAATCAAATCAAAATGGAAATGTAATCAAATCACAAGCTTTATGAATGAGAATCTAATTGAATTGTTAAAAGTCGTGTCGAAACCCAGCCTAGATAGATAGATAGATAGAGATTTAAGCATTTTTCTTTCTCTATTAAAAAAATGTCATAAGTAGTCAACAAAGACACCAGACATGAAAAGAAAAGTGTGTTTAAACTTGTAATCCACTGACCATAGCACCTCTGTTTCTGTTGGTGGTAGCAACCGAGGGGAATTGGGGTCACGGCCACTTCACGGACAAGCCCGCACATACACATAGACGCGCATATCACAATCTCACCCGGCCACTGGAGTGTATTCCGCAGACCTCTGTGTCCCCTGGGCGTCCCCTCTGAATATATTGACTTGGACATCTGCTCCCCCCACCCCAAATACCCCATCAACCCCCATCCACCTTATCCACGACTGCCCTATTATCATGAGCTCCTGTGAATATAGTGCATTCTGGGTAAGAGGGCCCATAAAAGAATGATCAGGCGAGGCTTTCAGACGCAAGTCAGCGGTAAAGACTCTCTCTTTGTCGAACAAAATGGAAATGCGCAGACGAGCATCGCACCTGTTGAAAGCCCTTGTGGTGCTCGCCGGCGCTCACATGCGGCATTATGTGCCTTATTATTTATACAGGGCTGTCAGCTAATATTGCATGTGTGTCTCCACAGAGCACTCTCTGCCCTCCTTGAAAGTCACAGTGAGAGACACCCAAAGTTGCACCGACAGGGGCTCGGCGCTCACCGGGGACTTGCTGCTTTCTGAAGAATTCATAGCTCTGCACTATTGACATAATGCATCTGTGCTGCTGTCTGATAAGCATTCTTTTTCATCTCCCCTGTTCAACCCCTTCACTCCACATGTTATTATGGCCTAGCGCTTCTAGCCCTGCTCTAAATTTTTCAAGAGTACATTTAAACAGCAGTTCCCATTCTTGAGAGTGCAAGAATGTCATCCCGTCTTTTTTCTCCTCTTTTTTTTTTTTTTTTGAAGTGCTCGATACGAGAGAACAAATCCCACCCGCACAACTCTGTAAATATTTGGAGCCACGCTGCTGTGTGTCTACAAGGTGTCTATTCAGGGCAGTGTAGTCTTTAACCCTTCTCTTTGCAGCCCTGGGTGTCATCTTTCTGCTACAGTGTCAGCTTATTAGGTAAAGAATTAATTATCATATCCGACAGCTGTGAACTCGGGATTTGTGATACCTTCCAGCCAGCTGCGGGAAGCTGAGAGAAGGCCGGGAAAGGGTTAACGGCATTGTTCATTCATCTGCAGCGAGTGACATTCTTTATGCTAGAGCGACCCCTGATTAGGGGGTGAGCTTTAATGGCAACTAATTAGCCAACCTCTTCAGCCCGGCGTAATGATCAAACGAGCTGTCACCGGGTACCTGATACAATGATCCGCTTCCTCACTCCAGATATGATATTTTATTCCCCTGCAATTATGCTTTCCCCATCGCTCCACGTGTGTTTATTGCCTGAAGCACACATGTCAAATTAAAGAGCAGCTTATGCACCTGATATTTAATTATTGCCCACTGCACTACTGCGCACAATGGGGAAATGTCAAAGCGAGCAATCCACTTCAAGCAAGCAAGTGCTGTTTCACCCTGAAAGATGAAATATGCATTTTGAAGTTTGATCCCCCTCCCTAAATTGCCTGTTTTAAATCTTTTTAAGGTTCACCAGTTTTGGTCTTGTCATAGGACAGTCACTCGAACAGCGAACAGTGCTTATTTTGTCTGCAAGCCTTTTTTTACTTGCTTGTTTGTTTTAGAATTTAGAAATTGGATTATAAAATTTCGCCTTCTTGTTTACTCTTGTTACTTAGAGAAAAGACAGAAAAGGTTAATATGATTTATTTTATTCTGATTTCTCTGCTTAACCCCTGATATGTAAATACTGCTATTGTTTTGCTTTTTGTTTGTTCTTACAATGTTCACCCTCTCTACAGCTTCAGGCACATATTAAAACTGATTTTTAGTACTTAGTCATATAAAGGTCACAATAAAACTATTGTTTGCACTTTTTATATTTCCTTCATCATTCATCTTTGCTGCTGCTCTTAGAGAGCATAGATTTTGTTTCACCAGACTTTCAATCTTAAAGGGATACTTTACCCAAAAATGAAAATTCATCATTAATTACTCACCCTCACGCCATTCCCAACCCGTAAGACCTTTGTTCATCTTAAGAACACAAATTAAGATATTTTTGATGAAATCCGAGAGCTTTTGACCCTGCATAGACAGCAGCACAACTAACCATGTTCAAGGGAAGAGAAGAAATTGTTGAATAAAGGTGTTATTTTTGTTTTGTTTTTTCACAAAAAGTATTCTTGTAGCTTCATAACCACTGATTGCTCGTGGACTATTTTAACAATGTCCTTACTACCTTTCTGGGCCTTGAATGTAGTATTTACATTGTTGTCTATGCAGGGTCAGAAAGCTTTCGAAATTCATCAAAAATATCTTAATTTGTGTTCCGAAGATGAACGAAGGTCTTACAGGTTTGGAACGACATGAAGGTGAGTAATTAACAACAGAATTTTCATTTTTGGATGAACTATCCCTTTAAACTATGAAAATCCTTCATTCAAATATGAATTATTCTATTTGAAAACTATGACTGAAACAAAAGTAAAAAATAAAAACAATTGTTTGTAAAAATGATTTATATCAGTGACAACGCACAGCATCACAGCAGTTTCATTTCTAAAGTGTACTTGTTTGCCAAGAAGACAACAGTGCCAGTGAAGAGCTTGGAAAAAAAAATGTGTTAAGAAAACAAAAAACTTTAAGCTATTTCAAATATCACTTGTCAGGGTCATTTCCAGTTAAGCTTTATTTTTGTTAAATTATACAAAAAGTGTTATAAATGTCATTTCCATCACAGAATGTTATCAAACACAAAACATGATTTGAAATGTGGTGCAGTTTATTTTCTAAAAGTCCCATGCAAGGTTAAAAGGTCCCATAGTTAAAGAAACACACATACAGTGTGTGTTGGCAGAAATCTTCCTGCCAAATACATCTGGCTCAGTCCATGATTGACACTTTCTTGAGGCATGAATAGAATATTTGTTACAATAGAGATAGATGGAGATAGAGTCTTTCCTTCTTTATTTTTAAAAAACTAGCACACATGTTTTTAATGTTACATGGTGGTAAAACTGTACTGTACGGAAAGCTGTAATTTAGAGTATAATTCATTTATTTTCCTGACCATGAATGTTTTATTCATCCTGTCACTATAGAGATTCCCAAGCCCTCTGTCTTTCCCCTTGTGTTCACGTCGAAATTTATGAGCGTGTAAAATGTGATTTTGATTATATTTCTGCCGACTGCAGCGCTTGTCTCCTCCTTTCAGACCTAAATAGCTCCTTTTTAATTGACTTATTCTTCCCATTTATTAAAACATTATGTTGTGGTCGGCGTGTTTAATGCCTGTCTCTTCCTTTTTAAAGCTCCAGCAGTGTTTCACCAAACGTGTCGGTTTCCTAATTACACATTTCTTTAAAACAGATTGTCAGCTTGGATCAGTGACAGAAATCTTCCGGAATCTTTCTGCCTCTTTGTTTCTCTCTCACTGTCTGTCTGTATCTCTCGCCCTCGCTCTCTCTCTTTCCAACATATCAAACAACATCGCATGCGATTCCTGTATTTCGTACGTACGATTTCTCCATATTAGGTTAATAGAGCGTAATTGGCTTTGCTGTGCCCGTAATATCCCGCTCTCTTAGGAAGGCATATTTAATGTGTATTTTGCCCTCCCTGGCTTGTCTTGTTAGGGCTGATTGTTTGATTGTGTCTAACGGGCTGGCTCACCTCCACCTCAATTCAGCGCTACAGGCAATAAATACATATTTATTACTCCCTATTTCATTGCCCACGTACTTCTAAATGACTGAATTTATTCAGTCGCTTGACTGCTTTATGTAATCGAATGCTTTATGAATGCAGCAGATTAATTCATTAATTGCGACAGCCGTAATAAATTAGTGAAGTGATGTTCCTTTTATGATTGCCTTTAAAAGCCCCCTCATGTGTTCCAGCGGTGAGCGTCTCATTCTCTTCAAATGTCTAAAGAGAGACGCAGGTCAGGGACCTGACACAACATTTGTGTTCGCACTACTTTTCCTCTGCTTTTTGTCCGTAGTTGAAAAAGGAAATCTTCACTGTCTCACAGGTTTAAAGCTTTTATCAGGCATACACTGGATGAAAAAGTTGATTTCAGCTAAATGAATAGCTGATAAAAGACATGGGACAGTATAATTAGTTACAAACTAAATTTTTAAAATCCAAACAGCTCAAGGAGAACCAGAGCACTCACTCACACACGCACACACGCACACGCAGCAGCCGGTCCTGCGAGCACCTGCTTACTAGATGTAGATATGGAATGCAGGTGGTGGAAGTTCCTACACTGTGCCCTAGATACCAATATAACACAGATGTCATGGTGTTGTTCCAAAACCACAATCACAACATATGGTAATTGCTGCAGGATGAATTTGCTGGCCTTCTCTATAGCAAGGGGCTGATAAAAAAAAAAAAAAAAAAAAAAAAAAGAGAGAAGTCGGCTACCGGCGCTGCCCAGAGCGAGCGCCTGCCAAAACCGACTCTATGAAACGTCGGTTACGTGAACGAGGCACCATCAGGTAAACCCATTAGCACTGCTGATAGCCGTAGCTATCCCAATGTCAAGTGTTTTGGGCGGCAAGTTGTTCAGCAGCTGCGCTCTTCATAGACGTCAGTGGATTGTTTGTAATTCTCTGAGTGCCCACCCTGGACTTTCCTCCTCGGATGGGCCTCTCTGTGGTGTGAATTTTAATATGTAGCACACACTCGCTTGATCTGTTTACCTGAGCTCTGGAGGATGAGGGCACAGGGAACAATGTCTGTGGTGGGTGGAAAAGTTATCATCGGTGAGTTATAGCATGTGCGTCTGCGTTTATGTGCGCGTGTGTAAGTATCCCCTCCTGAATGAGGCAAAAACAACCGTATAGGCATGTAATGACTTTATGTACATGATGGAATTCGCAGTGCCAAAGAATTAAAAATGTGTTATGCGCAGAAATAGGATCATAAATATAAATGAAGCAGACATGTTCTCAATGAGCTGTGATTAGTTCACTGCATCCAGCTCTTGACTAAAAGTGTTTGTTGCATTGCCAAATATTTAGGTTAGGTGAGAAACTATTCGAATGTTGTGAAATCAGGAAGCGCTTGGGATATTTGCACGTTTTGACACATCTTGTTCTTGTGTAGACTGTGAAAAAAAACACTGGAGCACCTGTAAAAGAAAACTTCATTTACGTCATCCAGACTGAATTTGAGTATTGGAAGCGTCTGTAACTCCATCAAAGCTATTCTTGCAGTTTCCTCCTCATCTTAATAGCCAGCCTGATAACGTGACCTTGGCTTATTTAAATCAACAGAATTCATAACAATGCTCAGTATATCACAGTAAAACTAACTTCTGCAGGAGCAAAAAATGTTAGATTTAGTTATAGCACAGTATTGGTCTAATATAGGAAGTGACAGTTAAATCAACTGATCCAAAACTCTTTCACGCTAACCATCAGGTCATCCTTACTGTTGAGTGCCCTTATATAGATAAAATACATATTGTCACAATTTCTCATCTGCATTCTGGGATTTTCTAGTTACAGATGTAGAGAAGTTGTTGATTTTCTCAGCCTGGGTGGAAGCAGTGCGATTTTATTTCTGAACAGATGAATTCTGCCATTATTCATCCTCACCTCCTGAGCCTGCTGGTGGAAATTGAAAATGAGTGCTGTTTTCTGCTTCTCTAGTCAGTAGTTTTGCAGCTCAGAGTGCGAACACACACACCCATGCGCACACACACACACACACTTACATTGTATTGAGAGCCTCAACTCAGTGCTTTCCTTCAAAGACTCTGGCTGGGATTCTCAAAAAGGCTCTCTTGTGATTTTATGGCGCCACCATCTGGTCATCAGGCCGTCGGGTTGGACAAAAAAGGAATTAGAAAATAACATTTTTAAAGAACAGTGATTATAATTCCTCAGCCAAACAGCAGAAACCATTGCAAAAAAATAACACACATCTTCTGGGCATGCTTTACTAACTAACTAGGCTTTTTGCACCTTTTAAAAAATGAAAATTAAATAAATAAAATTCTGCACATTAACTTGCTTTTTACGATTTGCCTCAAGGAAATTTTGATATGGTGGACTAATTGCTTCTGTGTTATTCTCATTTGGAATTGTATCTGCTCAATTAATATATGTTAATATATAAATAATAATAAAATATAATTATTTATAAAAGCATCTGCTAAATTAATATATAAAAGCAAAAACATATTTTGCAATAACAAAAAAATCTGTGATGTTTTGGTTTCTTTGAGCGTTGGGTTTGTTTCACTTTATATTTTCAGGAATTGACAATTCCATTTTTCACAGTCCCATTTCACTCTTAAGAATAAAGGTGCTCCAAGATGCCATAGAAGAACCTTTTTTGTTTAAATGGTTCCATAAAGAAGCTTTAACATCTGAACCTTTAACATTCTTTGTGGCAAAAGCAGGTTCTTCAGATTATAAAAAGGTAAGAAAGAGATGGTTCTATAAAGAACCTTTGACTGAATGGTTCTTTGTGAAATCAGAGATGGTTCTTCTATGGCATCGCTGTGAAAAAGCACCTTTATTTTTAAGAGTGTTGTGTATAAAAATAACAATCAAGACTTTATTTAAACTCACGCGATTGAACTAATCCAACAGCAGTTTTTGCGTGTGCAACATTATGACTGTCATTCACAGAGGTGGATGACAGATATGTTTTGTTAAATAAGTAAATCCTCATCGGCTTCTGAGATCAGAGATCCTCATCAATAATCATCAGGATTCATAATGCGTGATGTTACTGAAGGCGAGAGAAAAATGAATGTGGAAAAATCATGCTTATTTTGTCTCAAATCCGACAGCTGCCTTTCTCGCTCTCATTTCACCCGTGACTGAGGGATGTTCAAGGACTATTTCTTAATTCCCCCTCTCGGAGACAGCGCAAAGCTGAGGAACCACGCTTGTGTGCATCTGCTGGCCTGGGAGTAATTGGCTCAATACACATATTGATCAGATGAGTATGAAAATGCCATCAAAATGTCAGTTGTTAAGTTTATTGATTAAGCCGTGAAGTCTTGGAATCGTTTGAAGGAGTTCTTGTTTCCCCGCTCGGCCACGGCTACATTGTTGGGTAAATAAAACCAGCTCTTAATGAAGGAGAGCATAAATAAACATGATGCTGTGTGGTAGGAGAGCTCAGGTTGGTCTGTGTATTGACCGCATGAAATGAGATCGGTGAATGGACGTGTTTGCTCATCAGCGAGTGTAATTCTGAAGGGACGGCAGCCACGCTTAAGGATATAGAAGCTTGCATCACATAATAGGCAACAGGAACTGGTCTCCATGTGTATATTAAGGTCTCCAGCCTCTCAATGACTTTCTTTCGCTGCTGGAGGAACATAGTCTCTCTCATGTCTCTTTCTCTCTACAGCCTCAACACATACACGGAGGGATCAAGGTTAGCAGAGAAAGAGGGGAATGAAAAAAGTGAGAGAAATCGATTGATTTTGTTTCTGTCCAAAGGCCTCTTTTGTGATGCTCAAGTTCCCTGGTTACGTTTTCTTTATCGTGTTCCCAGGAAAACAAACTTTGAGGCTCAAGGGATGGTTGCCTCATTGTAGGTGTAAACATACATATATAGGTGATATTGAAACTAATTTTAAATATTACCAACTTTTTCCAAACTTTATGGGATATTAAATGTAGACTGACTTTTACATGCTGAATGTTATTTTGAATTATAGTGAAAATATTAACAGTGATGACAAATCTCAATAATTTAGGATTGCATTTGTGATCTGTCTTTTCCTTTCTGTTGGAAATCGCAATTGTTCATTAATTATTAATTCATTACAAAAACTAATTTCAGTTTTTGTGTGTGTATTTAGGAGAAGAGTTTAGACAAAGTTTTGGTTTTGCTCTGTGATTGCTATGCATGCCTGTGAGAGAGAGAGAAAGAGCGATACTGAGAAATCTAGGGTCTGTTCAGCTTGCTGAAATAAAATCTAGACAGACCCGTGGTGGTTTGTACAAAATTGCAAGCGTACTTAAAGAGTGAGAGCTGAGAGATTCTCTGTCATCGTCTGTGGCAGCCGTCCCGCTTGTGTTTTCTCAGCTGAGTTTTAGTCGTGTTTAGTTTGAAGAGCTCTGGGCACTTCCTTGACCACATGTTTGTGCTTGAGAGTGCCCCCTTCTCTCTTCCAGCACTCATTCAGGGCAGTGGTCTCTAATAAAAGCCTGCTCTTCTTTTGCATAAATGAATGGGCATCAAACCTTCCTTCCTCTTAAAAGTGTTTGTTTTCATTTGACTAAAATGCATATAGATGCTTTTGTAAAGCCAACAGGAACTGGACCTCGGTTACCTTGAGGATTGGATCCTTCTGTAATGATAAATATATGTGCTCCAATTTTCCCACTCAAAATATAGTCTCGACACTCATTTTCTCCTCCCAGTCCACAAAAATGAAAATTTTCCTTCTAGGAAGCGGCCTTTGATGTGTAGTATTCTGTTTGATTTGCCCATTTTAAATTATGTGTGAATTATTTACACAAGCTGTTATGATGTCTCCAGCAACAGTGTGTATATTGTTCCAGTGAGTTAGAGTTCACAGCATGCTTCTGAATCCTGACTTTGTTGCAAAGCAAGGTGCGGAATTGGCTAATGTCTCTTCCCTGGAAAAACAAATGGTTTTCAGCAAAAAGAAGCAACAGTGAACCAGCAGATGGATCTCACCTATGAGACTGTTAGAAAGCTGTTCAAAACAAACTTGATGTACTATGTTCTGCTATTTATTTCTTTTCTTTCTAAAGTAAATTTAGATAAGTGCATGCATTTTTCTAACAAAAAAAATCACATCTGCAGCTATAGCATGATGCAAACAAAAAAAGTGGTTGCCATTAAAATGAATGCATCACAATTCGTAAGGATAGTTTTTTTTTAACACTAACCATAACCTAATTCTGTCTTCATTTAAAGCAACAGTGAAAAATGTTAGTTAGGGCCTTTTCCGCGATGCAGAAAACACTGACGGAATCGAAACTCGATATGGACTAGTGTCTGTGAATATTAAGCACAAAAATACTATTGAAATATGAATCCTACATGTTCTAAGTGTCTCTGTGTGAATGAGTGGCGCAGACATGCAGGTTTGTTTACACATACTGAAGCATGCGTCACGCAGTGTTTTCAGTCTCTGCCTTCTCAATATATGAGAACATGTTCACATAAATGTAATCTCTAGAACAGCTTTGAGAATCACTTCATGAGCATTTTATTGTTTCTTTAGAAAAAAAATACTGTCATATATATACAAAAAGAAACTTAAAGGTCTTCACAGCAATCCGTCAAAATAAAAGTTTGGTTTGACTTGAAGAAACTGTGACAGAAATGTACTAGCCTACTTAATGTAATGATAGTACTACTACTACTAATAATAAAATTAATATTAAAAAAAAATTTAAAGGAATATTTACCAGAATTTATTTACCAGAAAAATATAAATGCACAAGACTA
The DNA here is from genome assembly GCA_036247105.1 of Cirrhinus mrigala. Taxonomy (NCBI): domain Eukaryota; kingdom Metazoa; phylum Chordata; class Actinopteri; order Cypriniformes; family Cyprinidae; genus Cirrhinus; species Cirrhinus mrigala. The sequence goes on along the minus strand of CM070013.1, from coordinate 35,639,194 downwards.
AAATAAATAAACTAATGATATATTTTTCTTTTATTAAAATCAATTAATTTGACATGCTTTTAATTATTCAGATTTAATGAAAACATTAAAATGGAATCCAGAAAACTAATGGAAAACAGAGCATTTGAAAAAATAAAACTGAATTTGAGAAAAAAAAAGTATTTTATAGGGTAATTTGTGTTAATCTTTTAATAAATTGCTGTTAAATTGTGTAATTTTAATTAATTAGAAATGTTTTTTGAGTAATATTTTTAATGTAACTATTAAAACAGTCTAGAAAAAATTAAATGGAAAAAAAAAATGAATCTGGAATATAAGAAAAAAATAAAGCAGATTTCACAGGGCCCTAGTTAGTCAGTTGAGGAAAACATATAGCCAGGTAGCTGATTAATGTTAAATGTTAAATGGTTAGAAATTAGGAGGGAGAACAAATTGAGTCACAAAGAATGAATGTACAGATTGCTGCTAATCAAATAAATGTATTGTTTTTTGCAAATGCCATTTTTGTATAGATACTGTATAGATTGTGTATACATTTTATATAAAAATTTCAAATCAAATTTCGTGAACTTGTGTCAAAAGTTGTGTATCTACACACACACACACACACACAAACACACACACACACATATATATATATATATATATATATATATATATATATATATATATATATATATATATATATATATATATATATATAATGTGTACACATAGATATTAAAAGGCATATTAATGGGATACAGTAGAATAACAGTTTTATTGTTATTCTTTTTAAAATTCAGATACTAGACAATTTAAAGCAAAGAAAATTGGACAAAATTAATAAAATCTGTAAAAAATTATTTCTACGGCTGCATTAAGCATATCTGTGTCAATAATCAAGCTCTTTAGCTCTCTCAAATCTTGAACATCAGGATTTACACACACTTCTGGAGTTCATGCAGCAAAAGAACAAATACTAAAATATTTTCAAATTCATGTGCATTTTTGACTTCAGCTTTTCACTCAAACTGTTATGGTGTTAATATAGTTTGCAATATAAATTTTAAATTGGCAACATGCAAATAGAAGCATTTTCGGTAGTGATTTCAGACAACTGGACCCCACTTTACAGGATTTATGTAGAGGAAAGTAACAGTGTTGTTAAAGTCTTGCATATGTATCAATGAGCATGACTTTCATCATATTCTCTCAAAGAACAGATGAATAAACTATTGCATTTACAAAACACTTGCTCTGTACTTTATATCACTATTGCGTAGCGCACGCATAAATTCTACAATGGAGGATTCAGTCTCTTCTCAACACATATTGCCAGATGGTTGTACTTTAACACATGCATTGTTTACAGCAGCAATTTGTTGTTTTGTTATTTAAAACAATTAAAGTTGACAATTCACTAGTGCAATGTCACAACTAGAATAGTATAGTGACACTCATAATGAGAATCTCAGATCGGTCAGCGTCACGTCTCGAAACGCTCCCGTGTGGATGTTTAGAGTGAGAGTGAGAAAAAAACAAGAGTATCTGAGGGTGGCGGAGACACAGTCAGATGAAATAATCATAGCCGTACGACACTGTGAGTGTGAAGTGGGAGGAAAGAGCCTGTCACCTCCTGCTGCTAGGCCTTTAATATTCACACAACCCCACCCGTCACATCCTCCCTTTAGGTGGAGAGAGAGAGAAGAACCACAGCAGTGCAGCACAGAAAGAGCACTACTTCTTTAGAAACAAAGTCCAAAAAAGCAGAGGAAACATCTGTGTGTCTAACTGTCAATCATTGGTAGTTGGATGTTGGATTGGTAGTTGAATGATTATCAACATAGAATAATTAGCTCAGTCTGAAATCAAAACATTACTTTTTTTTTTTTAATTGGCCATTTGTAAATGTTTTGATATCAGACTGTTCCCATAAGTACACAATTAAAGCTCTTTTCTCTAACTACATAAAAATGTATGTTGGGGGTCTCCTTTGTTGTTTGTGCTTTGTTCTGTGCTACTATTACTAAAATCCCAAGACAAAAAAGCACATTAACTGGAATTTAAATGAGCTTTGAACTCAATAGCTGCTACATTATTATAAAACCACCCACCATTCAATGTTTTATTCTCTGCATAACTTGCTCTATAAATATGTGCTTTGTATTCTGCGGCAATATATGGAGACACCACCAGAGACCGAAATAACATGGGAGTCAGTTGGGAAGTATTCAGTTTGCCCTTTCTAAATGATGATGTGCTCTTCCTCTTGGGGTCTCCCCTCCCACAGTTTAGTAAATAAATAGCATTGTAATGTACAAGCATCCCAGCCCCTTCTTTTAGGTAAAATCTAAACTTCTCCATTAGGAGCAAAGTCTGTGAGCCTTTGAAGATAATTAGCAAATGCGGTGGAATGTCGGCAATGCTTGGCAGGTGCGTTTGATCAGTTCCATCAGGCGAAATGAGTGCTGACAGGGGTGGGGTGATGGGGGAGGGGATGGAGAGGTTACAGGAAGAGGGGGAGAAGTGCACATTTTCCATTTAACACCAGCAAAAAAGACTGATTTTGAAATGAGCTTTTGACAATGCTTGGATTAAATGGCATGACTACGCTTTTTTTCGTGTGGAATACTTGTCATTTTGTTGTTGTGTTTATTTTGATAAGCAAAATATTCATAAGCAATCATGTCGTTTAAATACAGTATATCAATTACTGCTCAAAAGATAATATTTTTAATGTTTTTAAAGGTATTTTACGTTCACTAAAGCTGCATTTATTTGCTTAAAAATACAGTACAAACAGTAAAATTGTGAAATATTGTTACAATTTTAAATAACTGTTTTCTACTTAACATATTAAATGGATAGTTCACCCAGAATTGAAAATTCTGTCATTAATTACTCACCCTCATGTCGTTCCCAACCTGTAAGACCTTCGCCCATCTTCGGAACACAAATTAATATATTTTTGATAAAATCCGAAAGCTTTCTGACCCTCCATAGACAGCAACGCAACTGAAGGCCTTTCCACATTGAGCACGAAAAAGCCAAACGAACATCGCATGCGATGAAGCGCTGGAATAAAACAACGTGGCATGATGCTAACTGTACTTCTATTTACATTTTAAAATGTTTTCTTGTAAGCATTCTAGATAGTTGTGTTTCTGGCATAGAACCAAACTTTATTTATCTTAAAGGAACACTCCACTTTTTTTGAAAATGGGTTCATTTTCCAACTCCCCTAGGGTTATACAGATGTGTTTTACCATTTTTGAATCCATTCAGCTGGTCGCCGGGTCTGGCGGTAGCACTTTTAGCATAGCTTAGCATAAATCATTGAATCCGATCAGACCATTAGCATCTCACTATAAAATGACTAAAGAGTTTCGATATTTTTCCTATTTAAAACTTGACTCTTCTGTAGTTGCATCGTGTACTAAGACTGGCGGAAAATGAAAAGTTGCGATTTTATAGGCCGATATGGCTAGGAACTATACTCTCATTCCGGCGTAACAATCAAGGAACGCAATGGCGCAATGATATTACGCAGCCGTCAACTCTGCATCTATACAAACTTAGTGCCGGTCACTTTCAGGCGCTGCATAATATCATTGCGCCTGCTGCACCCATGGTACGGCAGCAAAATTCCTTGATTATTACGCCAAAATGAGAGTATAGTTCCTAGCCATATCGGCCTATAAAATCATATAAAATCGCAACTTTGCATTTTCCGCCAGTCTTAGTACACGATGCAACTACAGAAGAGTCAAGTTTTAAATAGGAAAAATATCGAAACTCTTTAGTCTTTTTATAGTGAGATGCTAATGGTCTAATCGGATTCAATGATTTATGCTAAGCTATGCTAAAAGTGCTACCACTAGACTCGGCGATGGGCGGAATGGATTCAAAAACGGTAAAACACATCTGTATAACTCTAGGGGAGTTGGAAAATGTTTTTCAAACTATTTTCAAAAAAAGTTGAGTGTTCCTTTAAGTTATTGCTTGAGCAGTGGACGATGTTAAATCCATATACAGGATAGATACATATCTAAGGAAAAATGCATTGTTGGTCGACGTCACCTAGAGTGCAGGCGTGAATTAGCAGAAGGCGAACATTCGGTTCACTCTCAGTGTGAAAGCACCAATCATCCGCGATTCGCCTCACATTTTCACATCGTGCTCAGTGTGGAAAGGCCATAACACATTCAAGGCCCAGAAAGGTAGTAAGGACATTGTTAAAATAGTCCATGTGACATCAGTGGATCAACCGTAATTTTATGAAGCTATGAGAATATTTTTTGCTCCCAAAGAAAACAAAAATAACAACAAAAATTCTTCTCTTCTGTCAGTCTCTGTCGGTGTTCTGACGTAGAACCCGGATGCGCTGTGCCTTGTTTACAAGCATAGGAAGATGCACGCTGTACATAAAATGGTCTTTGTCTAAAGATTTTGACAGAGAGGATGACTTGTAATTTTTTGCCCAGCCTTACTTATTTGAACCAGAATATACAGACGATGAACTAAGAGAGATGGATGTTCTATGTCAGGACGCCAGCTCCTGCGTCAGCAGCGCCACACGTATGCATCGTGATACTCTTGGGAATGCACATCAAAGACTTGCACGGAAAAGTAGAAAATGTTGTTTTCTTTGTGTGCAATAGCTTCAATAAATTAAGGTTGAACCACTGATGTCACATGGATTATTTAAATGATGTCCTTGCTACCTTTGTGGGTCTTGAACGTGGTAGTTGCATCACTGTCTATGCAGCATCAGAAAGCTCTCGAATTTCATCAAAAATATTTTAATTTGTGAAGATGAACAAAGGTCTTACGGGTTTGGAATGACATAAGTGTGAGTAATGACCGAATTTTCATTTTTGTGTGAACTATCCCTTAATATGTTTTAAAATGTAATTTATTCTTGTGATAGCAAAGTTATTACTCCAGCATTCAGTCTCACATGATCCTTCAGAAATTGTTCTAATATGCTGTTTTGGTATTTGGTATTTGTTTTGGTAAAAGTATTTTAGCGTCCTTGCAACATTTCTGGACGTTGATCGTGTTAATTACATTGCTGTCTATGGGAGGGTCAGAGAGCTGTCAGAATGCATCAAAAATATCATTATTTATGTTCAGAAGACAAACGAAGCTTTTACGGGTTTGGAACGACATGGGGGTAAGTGATTAATGACAAATGTTCATTTTGGGGTGGAGTAACCCTTTAATTTGGATTAATATTTTTAACACTATACGTGTCTGTGCTGTTACTTTGAGAAAAAAATACTGAAATACAAAATTTACATGGTAGTATATGTACATGACATGACTACAGTAACAATTTAGTTAGTAAGATGATGTTTCATACAAATATTAAAGTTTTAGGCTTACCCCAAAAAAGTTCATCATCTTATTTCCTTATATAAACGTTGTGAAGTGATTTTTGTTATACTCAGAATACCGTATGAGGCAAGTCCCTGTGAAAGTCATTAAAATATTCTCTTTAATTGTGATGGTCATTACCACCATGCTGTTTACCGTCTGTAAGAATTGTTTGATCTATATGTTGTCCTAAATTTTAAAACAACAAAAGTTTTACATTTCATGACCATCAGAGGAACCACGAGGCATGATTTCGCCAAGTAGTTTGCGAATAGATGGTTGATGAATCGGGTAATTTTTCAGCAGTGACACAGATACACAATGGAGCCCAATTAAATGAGTTGCAATATGTGAGAGCTCATTTGAAGATGCCAAGAGCATAGTTTATATATAAATGCTAATATTTGAAAGTCAAATTAAAGTTGAAAGGGCCCATAATAACTGTTAATTAACTCTTGTTTTCTTTCTTGCACACCCCTCGACAAAGTTGAACCGACTGAAAGATTCACAAGGCTTCTCTTTAACATTTCGGACCACAAAGCTAAATTTCAAAGCATCAGGCTCTGCCTTTGAAGTGGGTTATTCTCTGTAGATTAGATATTATTTTAAGATCCCTTTGTTTAAAAATTCATTTTTATTATCCCTGCATGAAATGCAGGGGCAATTCCCTACATAGCCGACCATCAGTGCAATTAACATCTTCGATCGAGACTGCATTCCTGATAATTAATACAGACTTTGGGGCTCCCTTGTGATCGCTCGCAGGGGTTTGATTCTTCTGCAGCAACCATTCATTTGCAGAATGAGATTCATCCTAATGAAAATGGAATGTGAAACTTTAATGAACATGACTGCCATGTCATAATAATAAAGACTTTGAAACAACACCGGCCTTCTACGCTGCCTGACTGAACCCGTGTAGCTACATCGTGCCAATTAAGCATGATGATAAAAATTAACACTTGTGGGTGTACGGCAAACACGCGGCCCGAACGAGGCCGTAAACAACTGTTTTGGAGGAGATTGTCATTATCGCCGTCTGCGTGCCGAGCAGAGTGATGACGGTGGGTGTCTGTTTTTTTTTGTTTTTTTTCTCATCAGAGCTGTTTGATCCATCAAGCACTTCTTGTTTTAATTAATGTTGTATTAATATGTGTACTAAATACATGTAAGATGTTCACACTTGAGGATTGGAATGATTAGTCAAACACGTTTGCTTATCCTACAGTCTTCTGAGATGAAAATGGCAGAATTAATCTGTGTGCACTTGATGGCTATGACAAAGTTTTCGTGACTTTGATATTTCGCTTGCACTTCAGCGTACTGCGTTCTTTGGTAGAATGCACGTCGGAGCACAACATGATAGTGCTTGTTTTATTGATCTTGCTGCAATGTTTTCTTTTTACCACAACACAACAGTCCCACACTTTTGGGCCTTATCCGCTTTTGTGCTTTTGGATCTAAAAACAAGGGAAGTGTTTTAGAGGCAACCATTTAAAGCTCTGTCTGTGTGTAAATGCAGGGTAAGCCCACCCATGGGAGTCCTTTAAGTGTTTTGAGAACATCCTTGAACATGGAGCTACGTTTGATGAAGAAACGGAAGAGTCCAGAAGATCCAGAGCATGAACAAATCAACCGTTCCCTGAGGAGAACATCTCAGCAGTCTACAAATCGCTGATCCTGGGACAGTTTGAGCTGAATAGCGCCGTACTAATTTACAGCTGCCAGAAAACTCCTCAAACTGTTTCAAGATCAGTCGAATGTGCATGGTGAGCCCACACTCCCATGTTAGGGCTAAAGATCTTTCAGCAAGGGAGAGCCACAGACACAACTAATATTCATCTGCACATCACTCAGATAAAAAGGTCCACTAGACCCCAAAGGTTTTTCAGAAATTTTGTTTAAAGCAGAGAAGATGCTGTCAGATGGGGTCATAATGTGTATTCTGTCTCCATAAGGACATAATGATCCACCAAGGACGATCGATTGCAGCAAAGAGATGAACAAGAAAAAATGCACAACCGTATAGCTTACGGTTTACATTTGCAACAGAGAACTTTCTGTTCTGTCAAAAAATTATTACTTACTGACCACAATATAATTAAGCAATTTTACATGACCAAAACGGTGATACTGACAGAAGGCAACTGCTACTGTGATTTGTATTTCTTATTGGCATCAGTGGTTATTTGAAGGAACTTTAAAATCCGTAGAACCTTTTCAATGCACAGACATTTCTGGAAAAAGTGGAACCAGGTTCTTCAGATTAATACAATGGTCTTCACACTAAGAATCAAAACTTAAAGGTTCTTTGGGGAACCAAAAATTGTTCTTCCATGGCATCATTATGAAAATCCCTTTTTTAAAATTTTATTTTTAAGAAGTCAATATTGAACAACTTATATAACAATATTACCAATTTTGGCAGAATCAACCATTATACATTTCTTAGTAGGTGCTTTTCCATTACCCTTCAAGTTGCAAAAATTGAAATTATGCCTAATGAAAACACGTAAATTGCGGCCTCTCTAGTCAATGCTTGTGTTTACCAAACGCATGCCCTGGCATGTTTCAGAAGCATCCCAGAAGCGGCTCTCCGCGCTGCTTCTGTAAAGATAGACGCCTGCGTCTCCTACGATTAAAATTAATGGCTAGAGCAGTGGCTGCGATGTACATAAATCTATCAACATCAATCACCATGACTTGGAAAAATGATTTTCTAGTTGCATAACATCGGGTAATGGAAACGGCATCATTTCACAACAGTTTTTTTATCAACATTTATGAAATATTGCAAAGGTTTGCGCAAACCTGTAATGGAAATGCACCTACTGAAAACAAAGGGCCCTATCATACATCCGGCAAAATGCGACGCCAGGCACAATGCTTTTTTTTGCTAGTTTAAATAGTTTAAATAGTTTAAACAACACTTCCACCCATCTGTTCGCCCATGGGCGAGCTGGTCTGAAAACGAGGTGTGTTCATGGGCATTTTTTGGAGCATGCTGTTTTGAGGCAACTGAAAAGAATTGTGCCACTGACCAACTAAAACCTGGTCTAAAGTAATTTTTTTTTTTTTTTTTTTTAATTTAAAGGGCATATTAGTAATATGCACCTATAGGCAGGTGCACAATGCGCATACACTCTGCTTATTACACACACTGACATATTTTGCAGGCAGCACACAAACATGCAATATATAAAAACTGAAAGAATTACGATGTTGAAGATTGTTATTGTGTACACTTCAACCTCGCGCATGAGCAGATCCATTTCCTCTCTGAATTTGCTTTCGCAAATTCTGCCATGTAGCGAATCTGCCATGGTGTAAGCGCAACTGGCTTTTAAAGGGAATGGGAGATGGGACTCTGAATGGTTTATTGCACGTTACGCCCATTACATACTCATGACTCATGAAGAGAATAGATACAACCCTTTTGGACCATGCACCTGGCTCGTCGACCATTTTTTCTGTTGTTAAACTATCAAAAGTGGATTCGGACAAGCCCTAAGTGCACCTGCGCCATGTACTTCAGACCATGCACTTAGATTGTTAAAAAAGGGCCCAAAGTGTTTTGTTCTTGGATAAATCAGTGTTATTGAACTTTCCGCCACCTGTTGGAGTAATTCCAAGTTCTGTCATGAAACTCTAGATGCTGCATGCTGATGGGTTGTTAATGCAAACTGATGATATTCACATCGTTAAACTACAAGCTGATTGGTTCATGTTGCATACACAGCCAGTGAGCTTACTGCTTTACATTTAAATGCCTGGTTAGCGTTTACTAGAACAGTTTGCAGCAGGCTTTCAGAGTTCCTCTGAAACCCTCCACCTTCCTAGCTCCACCTTTATAGATGTGCTACAGGTTATTATATATGCTATTTGTGCAGCAGCAGTATGTCTTAAATACTCACAGCACTGTATTAGCGTATGTATTGGCAGTAGCAATTTCCTGTACTTGCGGCAGCAATAATCTACAACAGCAGCAGCAATTCAGCAGCGTGAACCAAATACATTAACATAGTCATATTCATTGCCATTCTAAAATCTTCTGAGAGTTGTCCTGTTAGATGTTAAACATATATTATGTTTGGTGTAGTTTGGTGTTTTATTTTATTTTATTTTTCTACATATGATCAGACAATATGATAAAATGAATAATATTAAAAAGAATGAGAAAACAAAACACAAGAAACAGAAAAAGTGTATAGTGGTCAACTTTTGTAGGAGTTTTACTTTTTTTTTGGGCATCAAGGCAAATTTATACCCTAAACAGTTTTTATATACAGTTTATATAAAAGAAGTTTCATTTTATACATGTAATGGTTATTCATATACAGTAGGTAAGATAAATAAATTCTGCCTGTTAACCAGTAACCAGGAATCTTTTGATAAAAGTTCTCTAAGCACCCTGTTTTTAACATAAGATCATGCTGAGATATGTTCATTGATGGCTTTTGCATACCAGATGTTGCTGTTCTATCAGTACAAAATGATAATATAACATGATCATGTAATTTTCCTGTGATACCATATAAGAACCGATCTTGAAACATAACCTGGAAAAAAAAATCCTTTCCTTCACTCCATGGAAACCAGCTCTTTAATACAAAAATCCTGCAGTAGCTATATAGCTCACTCAACCAGAAACAGATCCTTATGCTGAATAAATAAAAGATGGCAGAAAGTTCTATCAGAGTTAATTTCACTCCGCTCAATTATACAAAGGCCCACGTATTGGAAAGTTTGAGCTGAGGACGATTCTAATAAATTTGAGCTTTAACACAGGGCATTTAATATCAGTGCTTCTTAATGGGGTCTTGGTGTTGAATTATCTATGGGGCCTCTGTGATTCTAGAAGGACCATCAAACCCCTGAACTTGAGAGCTCTGTCTTGTAATTGAATAATACATTACATGTGGCAATTATTTTCGTTAGAGCTAGACGGAGAAATCAATAACCAGGGGATCAGATCAGTGGCTGCCGTGCTCTTGTCTTTCCCCCCTTGTGGCCAATTACATCATCACAGCCCTAAACACCTGCGCTGTGTTCGCACGCCGACGGTGGATGCAGAGGAATGTCAAATGAACGCTGCCGTACTATAAGACAGTGAAGCGAACAGGTGAAAAAGATTGCGCTTTCTGAATGGAGACACTATTTCATAGCACAGATTGCACATAAGTTAGGCAGGTAATATAACCAATAGAGACGTCGGATAAATTCAGGGTGAACGGGGAATTGTGTGTCTTTTTTGAGATAATAGATGCTAGTTGCGAGGACCGACCTGGAGTGATAAATTATACAAGTGTGTTTAGCTCCAGGCAGTATTCCCTACAACATACAGCTATTTGATTAAGTGGGATTAAAAAGGTCTTGCATAATGAACTACTGCCTTTATGTACACTGCCCTATATAAACAACACATCAGTCAAGTATCACTCAGCACGGTGGAGCGATTCTGTCCAGCCAGACAAACAAATGCAATTTACGGTTGTCTGGAATATTCACAGCCTTTAAAAAGGTGGATATCAGGTCTCATTAAATGCAGATGCAGCTTGTGGCTGAAGGGAACACTGGCTACATCAAAGGATCTGTTACATGAATACTAATAAAGGTTTGGGCTACTCAGGCTCCACACAGCCATCAGCGCTGTGTGTTCATATTTTGATATGATGTTTAACTAGTAGCAATGTGTAGCATTAGTATTAAGTTCTCATGATTAAATGTTAGGTTTTTCTTTTTGCCACATTCATTTGACCATGTTTGTTGGTTTTACTCTTAATGGATATCATTTATTTAAAGAAAGAGTCCAGAGTGATAGCAATAAGATCAAGTGGGGAAAAAAGTTGTCAAGTTGAGCTGTTTTGATCGAGTACAGAGCCCTACACATGAGACGCAGAAGAAAAACTAGATTGTGGCCACAAATTATGAATTCCACATTTTATTGTTTGCTTAGTGGCCATGTTGTACTAATTAATGCCTTCAGTTTAATTACTTTTAATCACTATTAACTAGCTGCTTATTAGTATGCATATTACTAGCATATTGGCTGTTTATTAGTACTTATAAAGCACATATGTGACCCTGGACCACAAAACCAGTCTAAAGTAGCACAGGTATATTTGTAGCAATAGCCAAAAATACACTGTATGGGTCAAAATTATCGATTTTTATTTTATGCCAAACATCTTTAGGATATTAAGTAAAGATCATGTTCCATGAAGATATTTTTGTCAGTTTCCTACCATAAATAAATCAAAACGTAATTTTTGATAGGTAATATGCATTGCTAATAACTTCATTTGGACAACTTTAAAGGTGATTTTCTCAATATTTTGATTTTTTGCACCCTCAGATTTCAGATTTCAAATAGTTGTATCTCCTTACAAAGCATACATCAGTGGAAAGCTTATTTTTTTCAGCTTTCAGATTATGTATAAATCTCAATTTAAAAAAATAAAATGAAATAAAAACGTATGACTGGTTTTGTGGTCCAGGGTCACATATTAATGACTTATTCTGCATGGCCATGTTCTTACTTTGAGTTATCTCTTTGTTCCCTCTGCTCTTACTCTTGTAAGTATATGTGCTCCCTAATCAAATGTGTTACCAAAAATTAATTTACTGGCCTTCATGTTGTTTGAAACCTATGACTTTCAATTGTCCAATGTACACAAAAAGAAAAAATTGTTTTCCATGCAATTACAATGACTGGACTGAACCAACTAATATTCTTTTCTTCTCTATTGTGATGTATATCCGAGTGAAATGGCTTCTGGAATATAAAACCCCTTTTAAAGGGGTCATCAGATGCAAAGTTCACTTTTACATGTTGTTTGAACATTAATGTGTGTTGGCAGTGTATGTACACATCTACCCTATAACGATAAAAATCCATGCAGTGGTTTTTAATTAATCTGTAGAAATAATATCCCCTTTGTCAAATCGAGCCATTCTCAGATGCCTGTGTGGCATCACACTGACAGAGGCCACTCCCACGATAGTTGATTGGCATGAGCGTCTTAGATCAGCTGTAACAGTCCGACCTCCATTGTTTCGATGCAGGGATGTAAGTTAGACAAGAATATCTCAGATTGAGGTATTGTGTTGCTGGTTGTAATAATGAACATAGTGGTCGTCATTTACTCCCGACATCTGAGCCGCTGAAGATGCAGTGGATTACATTTGTTTGTGAAGGGAATGCGCCATCCGATGTGCATATATCCGTCTATGTTCGCGCGAATCAGCTTCACTTACAGCAGAAGTGAGTATAAGGGGTTTTTTTTATGAATCTTTGCGATTGCCTTTCCTAATAAGGTGTTAGTTAGCAATTTTAGCGGCTAAATGCGGCTAAAGTAAATAGGCTCGTCACTCCACAGAGAGAAGAGAGGGGTGGGGCGAGCAGAGCTCATTAACATTTAAAGCAACCTCGACCAGAACAGGATGATTTTTGCAGAGCTGATTTTGGCAAGGTAAAAAAAAAAGAGTTATTTACACTACCATTGAGAAATTATAACCAAAGCATGTTACAGACTTTTCATTAAGACCCTAAAGAATCATATCAACTTGTGGAAAGAATTGCGTAATATAAACTTGCAATTGCGAGTTATAAAGTCAGAGATGCAAACAGACTTTTTTCTCAAAATTGTGTGATATAAACTCGCAATTGCGATCTTATGCTGCATTCACGCCATCTCGTAATTCTGAGATGAAAACACGTGACATTCTACTCTATCTGAATTATGTTTCTATGGCAACACTATCAACACCAAAGCCCTCATGTGCTCCTCAATGCGTAAGTACAACTTGTAAACTCTGAATGTTCTGAGAGTTACAGATGTACCACGTGACCGCCGTCAGGCTCATTTTGGCACTACTTAGGCGCTACCTCTGAGTCTGACAACATGGAAAGCTATGAGTAAAATGTCACGTGTTGTCATCTTGGAATTACAGTAATTACGACATGACGTGAAGGCAGCAATAGTCACTGAACTTGAGAGACAAATCAGCTAATTCACTGAAAAGATCCAGCTTGTAAGTATGTATCATTCGTATATCAGATGCTGTGAATTTTCCCATGAACTTAACAAAGAAAAGCTAGACTGGATATCAAGATCTTCTGTGAATAATAGCATAAATTTTAGTCACACAAAGCTGTTGAATTGACTTTAAAAGACATATATTAGTTGAATCGATTACTTTTATAAAACTTCAAAGCGTCAGCCGTGTTTCTTTTATATAATTATATGGAAAAGCACATTGTTTTATGCTCCTCAGTTTTCCTTGTGTGTTCCACCGAAGAAGAAATGTCATTACTGAAAAGAAAACATTATGAGGTTTACCATGTTTTTGTTCTTTTTACTAGTATTTAGAGCGCAGGTCTCAGTGATCGGCCCTGTACAGAGGAACACAAGAAGAGAAACTCTATCCATGCTGCAGGACAGAGAAATCTGCCCTGGACTAGGGTGTCAAACAGATGAGAGAAAAGGCCTCATAAAATAAAGATCATTTTCTCAATCTCACCATAGCATGGCGCTGAGGTACAGAAAGAAAGTGGCACTGGAGTGAGTTTTACAGAAGGTTAAAACATCCACGGGCTACGCCAATGAAGACATGCACAACTAAAGGAGCTCACATCAAAAGAAACCTGTGTTTTTTCTTCTATTCTGTGTGGTGCCTTTGCATATTTTATGAACAAAGGCTTTACAGGCCTGTTCTTCTCTCAGCCGATGTATGAGCACAACTCTATACAACTTTTCCTTTTTCATTTCTTTTTTTTTCTTTTTATTTATTTTGATCCCTGTGTTTGTAAAATCCCAATTGTTTAAGCAGTGGTGCGGAACTGTACTAACAAGTGGACATCTCTACCCAGCCTGAAGGGCAGAAGACGAAAGAGTGGAGTCAGATCTGGTATCTGCACATAAAAGACCCCAAATGACCTATAGTTGCAGGGCCTTTAAAGACACAGATGACAATCAAAAGGACAAATGTGACTGGCTGTGGCACGGGAGCAATACAGGCCCCGCAGTTCTGTGAAGTCTTTGACCTGATAGTTCAAAGCGCGCAACGGACCTTTGGACCTCCCTCTGAGAGCCCCAGACAAAGGCTTTGTTCATACTTAAGCAAAAAACACCGGCATTGTTCCCTTTGAGTCAAGCAGCACCTGTAGAAAGCGGAGAGACCGCGCTGACAGCGGGAGGAACAGGGGCACAAAGCGGCATTTCATCTGGTGGGATGTGAAATTACATTTCAGAGCTTCCTGACAGATGCATATTTTCTTCTTTTCTGTAAATGGTTGTGAGAGAGCCCAGCGCTTGAGCAGTTGTTGCTCTCAAAGAGTGAGTGATGTGTTGTTTTTGTAAATGATGAAATGTATTTTCTGCACTTCCTCTCTGCTCTTCATATACGTTCAGGATAATATATTCCCTTGAGGGTTAGCTTGACGGCATGAGATTAGAAAACATAAAAACATAAATAATCTTGAAAATCAAGGAATTTGTCCAGAGAAAAGTTAGTCATTGGTCTAGTTTGACATCTCTGGTGATAGATATTAATTCTGCGATCTGTCAAAGGAAATGTGAATGTCAATTTATCAAAATACATGTCAGAATAAACCTCATTAATAGTTGATCATCAGGTCCTAAGAAATCTTCTCGTTCCTCATGCACCATTATATATATAAAAAATATATATAAACAATAGTTGATAATCAAAAAAAAATATTAATTCGATTACAAAAATTGATTATTAAAATGAGTTACATTATTAAAATTTTAATTATAAAAAGTATGATTCTGAAGAAATATTTGAAATGAAAATGATAAAATCCAGTAGTTAATCGTCAAGTTCTCTGTTGTTTGCATTTATGTACAAATACAATAAATTCACTGAATAAATTAATATGCAATTCTATAAAATTATTACATTTAAATTTTTTATTTAAAAGGTTTAAAAGTTTTTTAATTGTAATTATTTAAAAATGTTTAAAAATTGTATATAAATAACTATAAAAATGAAAAAAAATATTGATGCAAATTTTTTAATCAGTGATGGAAAAATCTGAAGGCCGTCCGTCACTTTGACAGTTTCCACTGAGGGTGATCTTGTAAATTGTAGCTGTAATTCCCACCCCTGTCCAGTTGGTGGTGAGTGCTCTCCAGTTTGACAGCAGAGCAGGGGATCCAGAACAAAAACAAAACTGTCACGAATGTTTTCCTATGCCTTTGATTACGCACAGGCGAGTACACAGAAGCCACAATGTCTATCACGCCACATTTAAGAGCGCCAAAACGCTATTTATTGCTTGAATTTCCTAATGAAATGGACAGAATTTGAAATATGAGACTTCGTTCTATATCAAAAGTAACACCAAGCCTAGCCTATTACAATTTATTGGAAGGAAGGCACACCTTGTACTGTTCATTCATCAGCTGAAAACAGCATAGACCAAAAGATCGATTGGGATTTAAGGATCTATATTGGTTCATCAAAATGGGAATATATTAAAATCAAGAAATCGTTTTTTTGTTGTTGTTTACCCAGCCCTAGCATATTTAGTTGTTGTCATCTTGTAGGTTCCTGATTAAAAATGAAAATGTGAACAAAAATAAAAGCAATTAAATGTGTTATTATAATTATAATATGAAAATTAGAATGACGGGTAATAATAGATTATGACAGAATTTTTATGACCCTGTCCGTCAAAATGACAGACAATGTTAAAGTCTAGTGCAACCTCTGATATATAATCTAGTAATAGTCGATCATCAGGTTCTCTGTTGTTTATATTTATGTACAAATTATATACAAAGAAACAAAATTATAAGTTAAAATTAACATAACTCATGGCTTATTATTTAGAAATATATACAATTATACATTTTAGAAAATTATTACTTTTTTATTCATTTAAAAACATTTTAATTTATTATAAATAACTATAAAAATGAAACATTTAAATAGAATCTGGTAATAGTTAATTACCAGGTTCTCTGTTGTTCAGATTTATGTAAATATATATAAAGCAAGTAATTAAAGTATCTAATTAAAGATTTATATATAAAATTTTTTAAGCCTGGTAATAGGTGAACAACAAAAATTAGAAGAGTGTATAATATGTTATAAATCAAAATTAATTATAAATTTTATATGTACACACTACCAGTGAAAAGTATTGGAACAGTAAGATTTTTTGTTTTTTAAAGAAGTCTCTTCTGTTCACAAAGCCTGCATTTATTTGATCCAAAATACAGCAAAAGCAGTAATACTGTGAAATATTTGTACTATTCAAAATATCTGCTTTCTATTTGAATATATTTTAAAATGTGATTTATTCCTGTGATTTCAAAGCTGAATTTTCAGCATCATTACTCCAGTCTTCAGTGTCACATGATCCTTCAGAAATCATTCTGATATGCTGATTTGCTGTTCAAGAAACATTTATCATTAGTAGTAGTAATAGTAGTAGTAGCATCAATATTAAAAAAAACAGTTGAGGACATTTTTTTTCAGGATTATTTGATGAATAGATAGATCCAAAGCTGTTGTAACATTATACACTATACCATTCAAAAGCTTGGAGTCAGTATAATTTTTTTTCTTTTTTGGGGGGAAAGAAATTATTGAAATTAATACTTTTATTTAGCAAGGGTGCTTTAAATTGATCAAGACATTTATCATGATAAAGACATTCATAAAGTTACAAAAGATTTCTATTTTAGATAAATGCTGTTCTTCTAAACTTGCTATTCATCAAAGAAACCTGAAAAAAATTCTCAGCTGTTTTCAACATAATAATAATAATAATAATAAATGTTTTTAAGCAGCAAATCAGAATATTAGAATGATTTCTGAAGGATCACGTGACTGGAGTAATGGTGCTAAAAAATAAGCTTTGAAATCACAGGAATAAAATACATTTTAAAATATATCAAACCTTTATTTTAAATAGTAAATATATATACTTTATTGTATTTTTCAAAAATGTATTTAAAAAATATATTAAATTAAAATAATATATAAATCCAAGTATAGTTGATGATTACGTCCTTATGAAAGTTCTCTGTTGTTTGTATTCCTGCACAGGTGTTCTGGAAAAATCAGTCTGTTTAACCTCCACGCCTGCTGATCACATAGGCTAATATTGTTCAAACCGGAGCCCACGGCCACCTTCTCCTTAAACATATCCTATAGCGTTGATTGGACCTACGGTTCTTAGAACAAGTAAAGCTTTGTAAGAGGGCATACAAACGTAGCTCTGTGTCTTTAGTGACAGAGGAGTTGAAATTCCTGCTGTAGCAGGTTGAGGTGGCTCTGCTAGCCCCTGGTGCTAGTTAGCCGCGTCAGAGGAGAGTATCTAGTCTGAGTGTTCTTCATGCAATGCTGCCCCTGTCTCTCCAGAGACAGTGGGGGTTTGATGTTAAAAGTGTGGCTGGAAGACAATACTGAGTGCATGTGATCTTTTTAGCTCTTTGGTGTATCGTAGGCTGAGGGAAGGTGAGCAGGCAGCATTCGTCACTAATGATCTTCCACAAGAACTGCTGTAAAAATTTTGGTAGGCTACTGCAAACTTTTCCTTGAGCCTGAGAAACACGATTTTCTCTGATCAAATACGTATTAATTTCATAGTCAATTTCAGCTTTATCTTGAGGGCCTGTCCACTTGTATGATCAGTGAGCTATGTCAACATTAGCCTTTGCACAGAGCCCTATCAGAAATCTCAACTCAGCCTTAATATATATCTGATTACAAGACGCTCTGTCTTACAGACCACTGGTCAAAGCGGCACAATCAACTCATTATCAACGCAGATGTCAATGATGCGTGGATCTAATGATACAGAGACAGGACTATTAGAAACTTGCCTCTTTAGGAACATGCTGTAAGGAGAGCTGCTTTAGGCGGTGCTACAGGTCCTGACTGTTATTCAGTTACTTCAGTCACAGAGCAACAGAAACATGTTAAACATGCTTGCATAAGCCATGAGATAGCACTTTTTCGTCATAGGGAATATTTACTGCTAAGACAACGTTGTTGTTGTTGTTTTCTTGATAAAGTTGAACCCAGTATCACCATAAAATATATGAAAGAAAAAAATACAGTAAAGGTTCACACCAAGAGCGATAACGATAACTATAAATACGACAATAACTATATTTGCGTCCACTCCAGCGAATAATAACCGTCTGTTTTTGTTGCATTTACACGACTTTAACCGGTAGATTAGTAATGCGCGGATGGCGGTTATATCCGCGGGTGCTGCGGATAATCCGCGGGTTGGGTTGGTCGGGTAATAAAAAATTGCATTCTGATTATTTGCAGGTGGGTCGCGGGTGGATAAGGTAAATCAATAATGACGCAAATATTAACAATATTTTCTAACATATGAACCTGTCAACTCAAAAAAAGTTTATTCAACTTCAAATGTTAAATTATAAGTGACAACTTAGATATTTGAGTTGATTCAACTTAAAATTTTAAGGCAGCTGGGTGACTTACCCATCTGTTAAGTTTAACAAACACAAATATCTAAGTTTTTACTTAGTACAACTTAACATTTCAAGTTGACTAAACTTATTTGAGTTGATTGAACTTAAAATTTTAAGGTAGCAGGGTAACAAATTATTTTAAGTTGACTCAACAAATTGTGCTTTTGTTTTTTACAGTGTAGGGTAATATGCAGTGGTGTAGTGCAGAACCTGCGTATACCCATTTCTTTATCAATCGGCTTTGCGTATACCCACTTCTAAATCCCCTCTGATGCGCATCATTCAGTATCATGACAATCATGACAGGCCACCATTTCTAACTAAATCGTAAGTGAATAAACGCAACTATTCGCTCAAAACACCCAGCAAAGACGGTAAGGACCCTGGCGCCGGCTTCCTTTGAAATATGTTTGATGATATTCGCGCCCGCTCCGTCCGAGCCAGTACCATATTTGCTGCCTGTTCATGCGAGAGCATGTCAAGAGAGGCACGCCAAGTATTAAAATAAAAATTATTATTGATTACTAATTTGAATCAGTACATTATAACGAAAACAATACCTTAAAATGTAAAGAATTAGATTTTTACGATCAGAAATTTCTTAAACTGGGTGAACCCCTGTAAACTTTTGTCCAAGGATACAGTAGGCGTTCAAACACCCAACCGATTTCATCAGAGATTGCGGAGAGTCACGTCCAGATGTCAGTTAACGTTATTCTTTTTAGCTTGGCTTTGGCTTAAAAGCACGAGTATTTAAGCTTATATAAGTGTGCAGGGATGTGCAGATCAGCTGAATCTGCTGTTAAAAATGAACCATCTATTCATCATATCATCATGCAAAACTAAGAATTAGAATAATTGTAAATGAGGGTCGGGTGCGGTTATCTAAATTAGACAAAAATACAGGTGCGGGTGGGTGGTGGGCGGATAATTTATTTGAAGTTGCGGATTCGGGTGACGTTTGAGCTCATCCGCGCATCTTTACAGTGGATGTCCTCAGCATGCACGTTTCAAGCACATCTAAACAGTGAATCTAAACTATGTAAACTCTAACGTAGTCAGTGTAGTGGAATAAAAACAATACGTAGCCTTCGTACGTATTCTTTTCTACTGCACCTTCAAAGGAGGCAAGACAATGTTGCCCAAACTAGTGCTGAATTCCTGAGGTAATTCTATGTTTTATGTTTCTCTGTTTGCTGTGCAATGTCTGTTTGCTTCTCTACAATGTCACCTGCTATTTCAAATGCGCAAGCCCTTTAAAATTTGAATGAAGTCTGATTAGCTGTCAGTGATCCCAACCATATCGTTGCCCTGTATCATAATCGTTATAGTCGTGGTGTGAACTCTGCTATTCGCTTAAATTTGAAACGATTTTTAGAACGTTATCGTTATAGTTATAGTTATAGTTATAGTATCATTATCGTTCTTGGTGTGAATGGGCTAT
The DNA here is from genome assembly GCA_036247105.1 of Cirrhinus mrigala. Taxonomy (NCBI): domain Eukaryota; kingdom Metazoa; phylum Chordata; class Actinopteri; order Cypriniformes; family Cyprinidae; genus Cirrhinus; species Cirrhinus mrigala. Next base: position 35,618,902 of record CM070013.1, on the reverse strand, counting down.
ATTTTAAGGTGTCCTTGTTATACATGTTACAAGTACTTACTATTGAGTAATTCCATGCAAAGGCCAACCTTACCATGAAAAAATAAAGTTTTTTACCAAAGGTTTTTACTATACTGATAGCACAGATGTCACAGATGTGAGGTCTCCCTTAAAGTTTTTAAAGCCTTTTTTTTTTATTTTTAGTGCATGATTTTTCATAGTCTGGTAAGTGTTATTTTCAGGCTTGTCACATCCATAACAGTACATATTCCTCATAAATAGACAAATCAAAATTAACATTAAGTAACAATTATATGTTCTGTGAAGAACCATTGCTTCTCTATTTGTTGGGTATTCTTGCATCTGGTTTGTGCATTTTATTTCTCAGAAATTCTTCAAAGTATGTAGTCTCTCAAAAACAGTGTCCTTTTTTGTCACATCCATAATGCATGATGACAAGGGTTTATTAAAATATAAACGCATACATTCTCTAAGCATTTATATGTCACATCCATAACGCTGGAATTGTCCTAATACACAATTAATTATGCACAATTACATGCAAGTAACCCTAAGACAAACCCTATTCCCAACCCTAACCATAGAGTAAGTACATGAAGTTAATATTACTCAGTACTTAAATGTATAATTACACTGTAACAAGGACATCTTAAAATAAAGTGTAACGAAAAACACATTTAGAGAATCGTACAAAAAATGTTATTTTGAAGAAGTGAACTCTTGATGGAAGAGCCAATTGTCAGTATTATCTTATGTCAGGACTTAAAATACAGTAGTGGAAAAACCATCATTCTTCTAATGTATGTCATATAGTTTTAAGACCCTGAACTCAGAACTTGTAATGTCAAATTAAACTACAAATCTTTTTTTTCTCCATAATTATTAAAAAAAATTCACTTGAGAACACAATGCAATTTATTACATCAAAACTTTTAGTCTATGTATGTTTTACAAAATGATCAAATAACTGTTCTGCTTAGTGACAAAACCAGATTAGCAGAGCAGTTTGGCAAGTTTTTATTAATTAACTTCAATAGTAAAGATTTTTTTCATACTATAACCAATATTCAGTAACTGTATATATATATAATTGACTTTATCTGAGAGAACAAACGCTCAAGGAAAACCTTTCAGCTAGAGTGGATAACAAATGCTATATTACAAAGAGACAAATTTTCTAGCTTAAAAATGGATCTTTACTACCATCTAGAGGACATATTTTGCATCACCGGTAGGATGGTAGATATTAGGTCTGAACAACTGTTGGTATTGTTCCTATTTTACATGAAGTAATCAAAGAAAATATAGTTTTTTATTAAGAGGAAAAAAGGATTCTTTAGACAAAATTAAATCCTAAATCTAAATAATGGTTTTAGTTTGTAAAATAAAATTACGTCAATTTTTTAAAACTAAAATGCCAACATATGGAACATCTGGGGCAACTTTCTCTGACCTAACATTAAAATAGATTAAAATCAATATACGCTAGTTAATCTTATCTAAATTTGTGTTGGTAATTGTTCACTTGTTCATTCAGTAGTTACAGGCTAACACATTGATTTCCTTAAAGTTTCCTCTCTCTTTAAATATGAATGGGCATTTATGTTTGAAGTAGAAACCATTCGTTTCCATAAACTACTTCTGTTCCAGTACAGATGCTGCGATGATGATTTGCAGTATGTTGACGTCTTGTAATTATTTGACGGTGCGCCCTCTACTGTAATTAAACAATAATATGTAGCTCCTGATTTAGCCGCACGGTGGCGTTGTTGCACAAAACTTGCACAAAACAGAATAGGTTGTGTTGATCAATCATTTTTTCTACTCTTTCAAGAAAATGCTAAACAAAACAGAACTCATCTCATTAGTGTTCAGGATATAATCACAGTGTCCAAAACTTTTTCCAATTAGAAGTTTAGTTGTGTTGCATCAGACTGCAGTAAATGGCTGGTTAAAAAAGGAAACAAAATCAAATCAACATTAAGTTTGCTATCTGTCTAGTGATTTTCTTTCAGATTTTGTAAGTGTGAGCTGTTTTATTTAGTGAGTTAGAGCGCTAGAAGATATATTGCATATATGATGTGTAAAAATAAGCACCACATGCGGACTTTTAACATGTCAAAAATATTTTTAAGTATGATTTAAGTTACATTTTTCGCTAAATGGTTTAGCATTTGTTGTGTTTATAAAATTGCATTAGGCATTTTGTAATCTTTCATGTTTTACTTAGACTCCATATAATGCTTTCAGTTCAGAACTATGAACAGTACAAGCACAACATCAATACAGGCAAATTCAAATTTTTTTTTTTTTTTTGGTTGATATACCCTACCATGACAACTTGACAGAACAGTGCTTACCTTCAGGAAGAGATGGGTACAAAACCATCTGTCATTTATGGATCAAATTGCCCTTTTTTTTTTTTTTTTTGGAAACTTTTGAAAGTCATTGACATTCGCTTTCCTCTTAAATGTAGTGTGAATCATGCTCATAGAAGCATAATGCTTTAAAGGATATTCATTATTGATCTGACAGTGTGGTCTGCTCTTTATGCCTGCTTCCATATGGTCAGTTCACTTGGTCCTACATGTATCTCTAATGCAAGTGCACACTATTGATTTTGGGATGGATGTATGACCCTGGAAGACGCTTATCAAATATATAGTGGAAACACTGGGCTAATGGCTTGAGAGTCTTCAGGCTCATATCAGATAAAGTGCACTGTTGTCCACAGAGTGATTGCAGTTTTTTTAGACACTGTTGATTTTTCCCTTTTTTTTTTTTTTTTTATTTTTTTTTTTAGCTGTTGGGAGCTCTTTGGATTTACCTGGAGGGATTTCTGCATAACTTGGTTCTAAAATTTGATCTGATCTTCAACCAAGTTAACAAGCTGCAAACAGAGTGTGCTTAAATGTTGCACAAATGGCAATCAATATAATCAATAATACATTTTCATGTCTTTATTGGACACACCATGTAAACATTCACAGTGCTGGGTGGAAAAAAGTATGTGAATCCTTAGCTTATTGACTTAGGAGACATCTAACCTGGAGGCCAATCAATGAGACTAGATTGAAAGGGTTGGTCAGAGCTCCCCTCCACCATAAAAACACTCAAGAAATTCAAGAACATTTTGTTAAAAGAGCACCTCAGTATTCCAAAACATAATTGACAAACATTCTGTGGATGAAATTAAAACTGAACAGAGATTGCAATTTTTTTTTTTGTTTTTTTTTTTTTTTTTTTTTAAAGAATGGTACTAAATTTTGGAGGAGACTGCTGCCAAATGAAGGTCTTTCAATTATTAAAATTCAACATTTTTTCCATCCTGTACTATGAATTTTTTATAAATAAAAAATGTATTTTTCTCGGTTATTTCCAAGTGTCTAACATTTTAAACATTATGATTTAGAGATGGCTTCACATGCACAAAGGTTAAACGATTACTTCTTCCACTTGAGAACTTTCTCCATTTCAGCTGATGTCTTTGAAAATTATCACCATTTTTCTAGGTAAGGATTTATCTCTCTGGCCTGAGTAGTTTTACAGCAAGAACGGATCATTAATATTGGAATTTTGATAAGAGATTAAGATTTTAATTAGACGCTTCCATCCCTTATGAACAAATTATGATCGCGGCTTACGCTTTGTTCATTCTTCTCAATAACATCAATTTCATGGATTATTGATAATCGAATGCAAACTGTTTTCGACAAGGAATAAAGTGGGCGTCAGTTCACCGATTTCATGCCTCAAGATTTCAACCACGTGTGACTTGCAATGAAGCAATGTGCAGATTGGTTCATGTAACCGAATAGTTTTATGGTTATTAATAAATTCAGCTGTCTTCAGTTTGTGGTCATTTTTGTAAAACTTACAAGTACTTTACCACTTTCTGTATTGACATTTCACTCTGTAACATTATGCAGTTGTCATTTATATGCTGTTTATTGTTGATGATTGCATTATTTTTCATATGCATCTGCTTACATATGAGATTCTGCATCGTTTCTGCGTCTTACATGCTGTGTTTTTAATCGGGAGATTCTGCACTCATTCAGGAGATGCTTAATGGCTCCCCCTAAGTGTATTACAGTGAGACTGTGGAAACCTGGAAAATTCTGTGTTTGGCGCTGAAAGAGTTAAAATTATTCCCTAACATAAATGGAAGTATAGGAATTAAAAGAGTAGTTCACTTCCAGAACAAAAATTTAAAGAGTTTGAACGTCCAGAATGCAGTTTAAATGCAGCGTCAAAGGGCTCTAAATAATCCCAGCTGAGGAAGAAGTGTTTTAATTAGCAAAATGATCAGTCATTTTCTAAAAAAAAATGTATATACTTTTTAACCTTAAATGCTCGTCTTGTGTACACTGTGTAATCCGGGTCAATACAGTTAGGATATGTCAAAAAACTCCATCTCATCTTCTCCTCTAACTTTAAAATCATCCTACATCGCTGCAGAAGTATCGACCCAGTGTTTACAAAGTGAACATGCAAAGGAGGTCAAACGCCCTTTAAAAAAAGGTAAAACAGCGACGTAGGATGATACAAATATATTGTAGAAACTTTCATTTTCTGTAAAGCTGCTTTGCAGTGATTTGTATCATGAAAAGCGCTACACAAATAAACTTGAATTGATTTTGAAGTTGGAGGAGAAAATGAGATGGGAGTTTTTTCAACCTACCCTAATTGTATTGACCCGGATTGCACAGGGTACGCATGTGCATCACAGAGCTAGACAAGATGAGCATTTGAGGTTAAAAAGTATATACTTTTTTTAGAAAATGACCAATCGTTTTGCTAGATAAGATCCTTATTCCTCGGCTGGGATCGTTTAGAGCCCTTTGAAGCTGCATTTAAACTGCATTTTTGACGTTCAAACTTGCGGGCACCATTGAAGTCCACTTTATGGAGATAATTCCTGAGATGTTTTCCTCAAAAAACTGACTGAAGACATAAAAGGTATGAACATCTTGGATGACAACATCTATGGCTTTTTCATTACCTTTGCTAGGCTATCCAGTCCAACTCATTTCATCAAAATTGATTAATTTTATTTATTTGTGAGGAAAAAAAAATGAAGTAGATTAAAGGTATTTACAGCATTGTCTTACAGCATGCACAAACATTTTGCATCACAGCACAGGTGTGAAGATGTCAGGACAGTCTAGTTAAACAAACGAGTTATTAATTTTTAAGCAGGCTATTAATTTGAATTGTTCCATCACGGGGTAGAATAGGATCTCCTCTGAGAATGCAGACAACCATCTTTTACCTGGTTTGTGGCCAAAATGGCCATTTCATCTTCCATAAACAGTCCACAAGAGAGTGATGTGGAAAGAATTGATTTTTTTTTTTCTTTAGGCTTTTCGTGCTCCACTCAGGGTGAGAGGCTTGGTAAATATCATGTTTTTATATTCTGCCATTGATCTCATTAGCGGATGTGCGTCACTTTGCCTTCAATCAAAGCAATTGCTTTTTACAGTAAAGCGCATCCAGTAGTGACAACACACAGAACCGCCCCGTACAGCTCTACGTAATGAAAATTATTTAGCTGAGATCCCATATGCAGAAAAAAAATCAATTAATGTAAATCATAATTTAAAAATCCTTATTAACAATAATGAAAAGACATATCATACACTGTAAAAAAACATTTCAGTTTTTCTATTTTAGAATTGTACTTTTAATTCAATGTCACTTGACGTTCTTTGTAACTGTAGAGTGAAAATAGTTTTTTCAGTGTACAGTATGTTAATGTTTATCCTGTTATTTTAGGAGTTCTGAAACATACTATTAAATAGTAATTAACCAACTAGTTGATGGTGTAGGATACTTTCTTGCTTCCTGCTAGAAATGTAGTCCTTCAGTTTCAGACTGCTTAGCATTTTAGCCAGCATGTTTAAGCAGTATTTGTCATAGGTGAAGTGACTGGCTGACTGCCATGCAGTCACTAATCCAGACTTTAAAGCACTAGCTGCTTTATTTAGCTCCATGTGTTGATGTATTTCATTTAGATCCGTCCATTTCTTTTAAGGTGGATGTACAGCGCCGGAGGCTTGTAATCCATTTAGTTAATGACATCTTACTGTGGCGAAATCATCGTACTTCCGTACTCAATTATGCAGCTCAATTAGCAAATACCTGCATTGTTGTGTTCTTAAACGTACCAAAAATAACTCTCCATCAATTTTCATTGCCGATAAAAGACTGTTACTTAAAGCAATAAAACGAATCCATTTAATTCAACGCAATTCTTGTGTTATGCAATTATTGCATTTCCTCCTTTGCTTGCTTTGTGAAATATGGTTTAAGTAATTACAATGAAATTTTGAGTAATGTAATGTAAAAGTTTGCAGATAAAGATTAATTGACTGGCTGGCTCTCAGAAAGACCCTGCCTCTACGAGGCACGAGAACTTACAATCTCTCCTTATTAGCAGAGAGGAACGGGCCGGGCGGCAGAGCCACTGCAATATGAAATGACTCACTACTACTATGAGGGCATCGAGGTTAATTAACAAAGCATCTAACTGGATGGGATCCATTTGAACTGTGTGAGGACACAAGAAAGCACTTGCCGTCTGGATTGTTGAGAAGGTTGTGATGGGAAACTTGGATGAGTGGTTTTAGTGATTAGAACGAGCCCCATTTATGAGATTATATGAATGAAAATGAATCATTCACATTGTGGTCTTTTATTCTCATTTAGAAGCGTATAAAATGTTATTGGTTAAATGATCAAATATTTTAAAGGTTCCATTTGCTCAGATAGTTGCAGGAAGAGACGCTGATCTAAACGTGCCACTCGCTTACGAGATCAGAAAGGTGCGTTTCGTGAGACCTCAATGTCATCCGTGAATATGAACATTTATTCACCTTAATAAGGCGTAACGGGTCTCTGTGCTCCCTTTTAATGATGCCAAAAAAAGGCGATTTTGTATTTTGGAAAATTGATTTGACTGTAAACAAGTTCCCATGGGTGGCCACTGTTGGGAGACCAGCATGACAATTAGCCACAGAAAAACACAATCATGACAAATGGCTCCCAACAGGGTTTATGCTGTCACTGTAATATGCACAGAGGACCCAATAAGAACAAATAAAGCATGTCTTTGCGGCTGCAAAACACAATGCAATGATGCGAAGACTCAATTTTTCCCCGAACAGGCAGTGCTCTGACTATTCAGACGTGGAAATAAGAGTATTTTTTTTTAATAAGGCTTTCTTCTATCTGTCAGATCTGAAAATCCATTGATTATGCATTGGTTCCCAAACTGGAATGCTAAAATTGACACTTTGTCTATTTCAGTGCGCCTTGGGACATTATGACCTGTTAAATATGCATTCAGAACAACTGGACACTTACAGCTGTAGAATAATGTTGTACCTTGTGGTCATTTAATTCTGATTACTGCATTAGAAATGCAGAATTGAGCATGACTATACAACTATGCAGATCAATAGCTAAAACAACCAGTCAGTCAATAAATCAAGTACCCCAAACCTTATGTATCTAAAATACATTTTAATCTTGCTCAAATTCACAATTGTTACAATTTGTAATTCAGTGGTAGTACCTCCCTCCTTTAATTCAAACATACTGTACAACAGCGGCATGTAAAGTGTGTTACATCAAGGCACAAGACACATCCATATTCAGGGAAGCCTTTTTATGAGGCACTGCTTTAATATGATCCCCAAAATACCGTAATGTGCTGAGACACATTAAAGGAACATGGGCCAACCAGACTGTACATACTGAATGTGCTCTCTGCTGAGAGGAAAGAATGAAGCAATGCTCTTCCTCGGATCCAGATGAGTAGAAAAATGATGGTTACTGATCACCGCTTTCTCTTTTCTTTTTCTTTTTCGTTTTTTTTTTTTTTTTCTTTTTAACTTATGTTGCTTCACGGAAGAGCCAAAAAAATGAGCAGTTACAATGTCTGGCTGGATGGAAACGATCAGTGCTATCAACTGGAGTGAGTCCATTCAGATGAAATTGAGGAGTTTCCATTCCCAGGGGTCATAATGTGGACATGATGGTTTCTCATTTATTGACAGCAATCAAAGAAGAACTGTGGACGTGTAGACTGGTGACCTGTCGAAATATGTTATTTAGGATGTTATCGTCATTGTACACGACACCAGCAACATATCTAGTTATGAAAATGCTTCTTTTTTTGCCTGCAGAAAAAGGCAAAGGAAATAAATTGAACTCTGAAAAATTCTTATATCTTAAATAGAAGAGATGCAAAAACAGTAATTGTGCAAAAGTGCCAATATTTCTTATTTTATCTTTCTGCATTTTCCTAAATTCAAACTTTAACTATAATATCAGGATATTAATATGAGAGAAGTTGGAAATATCGTTAATATTTCTTTAGAATTAATTTCTAATTACTTATTAATTTTACATATAAGGAAGAGTCCATTTTTACTATAAAATCTAATTATAATATCAACAGAATAGGAGGAAAGTTGAACTGAAAATTTAGGAAGGAAATCTTTTTTTATTAATATTTTAACTATTTTAAATAGTACAAAGTACAAAACCCTTAATATTTAGTAATAAATCATTAATAGTTTGTTTAAAACTTTCAAACATCTACAGATTTTACTTTTTACAGGTTTAACTTTTTCTTATTTATTTATTTTCCCCTCAGATTTTCGGTGTGGACGCCACATCTCACTGTATCTATTCTTGGTGCTGCTGCTTCAGTATAATTATCACATAATCATATAATTTTGTCACATGAGCATAAATATAATCATTTACTGTGATTCTAACATAAAATACAGTAATTCCAATTGTCATGGTGGAATTATCTTGATTGCGGTTCACATAAAAGTAATGAGATGAGAGTCTTCAGAACACTATTCACATACCATTTCACCCATCCCGTTGATTACTCCTGACTGAGCCTCCTTCGTCTGCCGAACGCCTGGGAGCCCACATTAGTGGGGACAAATTTGCTGCTTCCAATTCCCCCCGAGCGGCTCAGGAAGTCTGCCAGGCGATGGGTCACACATGTGGCCGTGTTACAAGCTCTCTTCTGTGTCGTAACACTGGAGGGGGGAAAATACTGGGAATTTAGATTTTCATTGAGAAGAGATGAGTTTGAACATTTGAAATGTACAAAATTCATGTATGAAATATATTGAACAAAAGGAAAATGGCAGCAGTAATGTATCTTACCTAAAATGGGTACTTAAGCCTGATTATATGTACTTTATTCAATTAAAAATGCTTGTTCATTTCTGAGCTTTAAACAAACAATAAGCAAAAAAAGATCTCCTTCTAAAAATATCTTTATTAGATCAAGAACAAAGTCAAATCACACAAGACAGGAATTTGGCTGTGGGTTAAAAAAAGCTCATCGTTACGCCCTATCTACCAATGAGAGCTCCCCGATTTCGTGAATCAGTTACATAACCCAAATAGATCCGGTGACTATATGTAATTAGTGGAACAGAGTCTGTCTGAGATTTGCTACTCTGCCAAAGAAAGTAGAAAAAAATGTTCTTTCAAGTCAATCAGGCAAGCAAACTTCCACATGCACTCGCATATCAGGGCCAAGCGCGGGTTTACAGCCGCTGCCGATTAGACACGATTGAGCGCCTCTCCGTATCCAGCCAACACATCACTCTCTTCCAGGCTGCGCTTCTTGCCCGGTGTACCCGCTCCTACATTGGTGCGTGGATATGTCTGCAGCTTGTGCAGCTCCTGGGACAGTTTCCCCAGCACGCAAGTGCTGAGGCTGGAGCAGCGCTTGGACACGGGTCTACCCAGGCTGTGAGGAAACATGCAGAGAAACTCATAGACACTTAGACATGCAAGAGCATTCGCTCTGTTCACATACAGGATAGACATGATGACATGTTGACATGCTTCCTCGCATGGCTGGTTTCATAAAACAAATCATGCTTCCGTAACTCATTTCTGCTGCACTTTTCATGTCTTTACTTGAGCATATCATGCAGGCATTTCCTCACATGTTTTCGGGTCATGCTTCCGTCCATGCCGTTTGATATACTCGTTTTCATGCATTAAGAGCAAACAGGCATCATAAATCTGATGGATAAATAAAGTTTCATGCAGAGAATAAACTGGCAGAGCTTTAATAGAAAAATGAATCCCCATATCTATACAGAAATTCATCACATACCTGTCATATACAACAAGTACAAGTACACCTGACATTAAGGAGGCATTGCTCTCATGTTGGAAGAATTTCAGCCTTACTTCTTAAATGCGAGAGAAACAAATCAGTGCACACTGGCTAAATTATTCAACAGACTGTGATTCCAATAAGCAGATACGATGACGTTCATACCTGTTTTCCTCAGCTGCCTGTTGCTCCATGTCCTCTGCAGTCATCTGCATGAATTCTTTGACGATTGCGTGCAGCAATCTTCTCGCTTCGTAGTCGGTAAGCGTAGTTCGATCTGGTGATGATTCCAGTGCGGGCCTGCAATGCAACGTCTTCGTGATTATCATGTCTATGCAAACGGTTTGTGCGAGGTATTCTTTTTGTTGCACGATAAAAGCACTTTTTGCTTACTACATCAAATCCTAAACATAATCAAAACAATCTGCTAAGAGTATGGCACTTAAAAGCTGTCCAGTTGCCAAGTTAAGATTTATCACCCGATCAATACTGTCGTAAGCAGAGTGGGTTTGGCTAGGATTCATCTGATGTAATCAGAAGACTGATAGTCCACGATGCCGCAACCTCTAATGAAAACATATGCTCTCTTGCCGCCGTCCCAACGACTTTACCAAAGCACCAATTTCACTTACAAATATTTGTAGATAGTTTAAGGACTTATCACAGGAAAAAACTCTGCCCTGTGAGCATTTATCAACACGTCAATATGGTTCTTATAAAACCTCACCTGGCAGGAGCTGCGTTAGAGCTGTACATCTGGCAAATAATCAGAGCGTAGGCAACGAGGAAAGCGGAGATCTTCAACATAACCATGGTCCCCTGTGGTGAAACATTTCATCATTAGATAGTTTTAGAACACCCCGGAAAAACTAGTCAAGCCATTACAGGTGAAAAAGTTGCATTTTAGCTGGAAATCTCCTCTTCTTTCTATCTGTGAATCTATCAGTTTTTATTCCCCTCAAACTTCTCCTGTTTTTCCCTGTCACCAAGCTTTAAAACTAAAATAAGATTTGAGAAGTCTTCTCCTGTTTGCTGCAGAAGAATCACAGCTTTTGTGGTCGGTGCAGACATCTCCCACTGTCAGGCGCTACGCTATAACTGCAGCATTAAAGATATTAGTCTCGTGATTTCCATTCCAGCAGGACCCGGTGCATTAGTGTAATGAGCTGCTGTCTCTGCACCCACAGCCAGGTCTAAGGAGCCGTCCAGTTCTCCTTGAAAAAATCCATCGAGCATGCCTTTCTGTGCAACTACAGAGCCAAAGAGTAATGTATACACCATAAAGCGCTCCCTAACATTTTATTTAGTTTACTCACACACGTCTACAAGTACAGCATATTGAGAATGATAAAGAGCATGGCACATCTAGTATGTGGCAAGCCGTAAATAGTTGTTACTTACCTTGAGATGTTCGGCTTCGTGCAATAGATATAGAAAAGAGTCGTCCCAAAATAGAGGGGATATTTCAACTTGATGAAATTTTGAGTCTGTTGCATTAAGCTACAATACACCTGCCTATATACCCACCATGTGGGTCTCACTATTGACAGTGTGGGTGTTTAATGATTCTCAGACAGCCAATCAGAGCTCACTGCTCCCTCATCCAACCAATCAGATTCTCCTCGGGCTTCTGGAAAATGATAAAGAGTGTGTCACACCAATGACGTCATTCTTCAATCACGAACTGCTCCATTCACAAAAATTCACCAGTGATCAGCAAAATTCAATATCGTTTGGGGAAAAAAAAATTGTAGGTAAACTGTTTAAAGGAAGTCTATGATGTGCTTTTCCGTTGTGATGATAAGTGCCAACCAGATGCAAAATCTATCCATCTAGATATAGATCGATCTAGCTCTATGATGTAGCTGTTACCCAGAGTTTGCCTGATACTTATTTATCTGCTTAGTGTTTTAATTATCATTTTTTCATTTGAGTATAGCACATACACATAACTGTTGTGGCTACATACTTAAAGAACTGAGGGGAAAAGGCACAAGGCTTATGTGTGACATTTTCCTAAATCCATTTCAAATGACGTGCAAGACAAATGTGGATGGCGGAAAGCAAACTCAAATACCCTTTCGCTGTGTATCCTGTAATAATGAGTGTGATCAATTGCAACATTGCTCTTGTCCTTATTTGGGTTTCCGTGATGATGTGACCCTTTGTCAGAATCAAAGAGGTTACGACCATAACAAGCCTTCCGTCTCAGTCCCAATTACAGAACTCTTTGTCTTGAGGCATCATCCGACTCCTCTACTTTATTGGCTAAGGCCTAATAAACCATTTCCACTAAGAGACAGTGTTTGCGTCACATAGGAACCCCATTAGTCTGGATGAGCCTTTTAGTGTTATCGAACCCAGAGCCTCGCCAATGACGGAATCAGTAAATCTGGGCGACGTGACAGGACCAGGGACCCCCGCTACGGACGCAAACTACACTCGCACGCGTGATGAACTCCTTCTGCCTAATGAAGGGTCATTTCCGCTTTAGAGGAACACTTCGCCGAGACTCGCCACGTCCATAGATCAGTGAGTAAGCAAACAAAGTAAACCGGCAAGTTTTCCCTTCCGTTGTGAAACTTTGGAGTCGATACTGTAACCTTTCAGATTTGATCATGCTTTAACATCTCTCACTTGAGCCGGCCTTGTGTGAGTTATTTCAGAAGACAGATAATCATTTCGTTTCGAGGCAGATGATGTCCTTTTGGATTACGTTTATTCATTCGCCTATGACACACTTCGTGAGTTCATTTGAGGAACGGCATCGCTAACAGCAGCTGTTATCATGGCGGAGGACAAAGCTTTTTTGGACCGCACGGATGTTTAAACACCTGCGGACGGAACCGAACAGGGATTAAGTGTGATTTGTAATGACTCTGAGAGAAAAAACTAAACACAATCCATAACCCTCTCTGAGACAAAGAGTAGCACTAAATGGTCAGCGAGGAGCCAGCACAGTTCATCCTTAGACATTAAGGAAATGAGATTTAATCACTGAGTGTTGCTCATCAATCAACCCTCTTTAGTGAGTTAGAGTTCATCATAATCTCGTCTGTGTGCTTTACTGATCACACACCATCCTTTTATTTAGACTACATTAACAACCAATGGCATCATCTGACTGGGACTGGCACGCCACCAAGTCACCAAGGACTAACAAAAAGAATGACTGAGACACCTCTGATGGCTATGAGCTGGCCCCATTCAAAACTGCTTACCGCATGTGCAACACTACAGCAAAATGCACTATGCAGGAAAAAGCTATTTCTGAATCACGGCGTCCTCCATTACTAATTACGTTTTCTTTTGCTGAAATCACAGCAAAGGATTTCTTTTCATAATGTGCCGTTGCTCCTCTGAGGTCTCACTTTTCTTTATTGATTAATCTATGTTGACTGACTCTTCCCTCTGCTATAGCAAATCCGTGTTTCTTATGGGAGGATATATCGAATGTTCTAGATGTCCTCATTATATATCACAAACACTGCAGTCTTTGAACAGAATCCTCTGAGACTTGCTGGATTTATCTGTCCATACCGATGGAATGGCTCAGTAGAAAACTTCATAGATAATAAGACCCAAGACACCATGGAACGGGGCATCATCAATGTGGAAAATCACATTTCTATTGAAAAACAAGATGATTTATGATCAAATTAATATGGGATTACTATAGTTAACGCATACATCTTTTAAAAGTATGCAGAGGTTGGTTTGATTTCTGTTATGCAAAGACATTTGGTTTGTTTTTCCTCTTTAAACCTATTATGTTCTCAAGACAGCATTTCCTACAATACACAGTGTATAAATATCAACGCATACAACTATTATAAGTTGCAATTAAGATAAAAGGGTTATGCCACTCTGAAGAGACTATTTACTTTTTTATTTTCCTGAGGTGCTGTTCGTTAATAACATACATAACACTATTATTTATTTATATATTTGTTGTATTTTCTTCTTTTATTTAGTGAATTTTGTGCACTGGGGAACTGCAGCTGCTTTGTATAGTCTTGAATTCAGTTGTTGGTTTTGAATTGTTGGTTGGATTAATATGCAAACAATTTCCTAATTAAATACAAGAAATGCATTACAATATTTATGACAAACTTCTGAGTTTTAAATATGAATGATTCTGCAGTCCCTAGCACTTGATAATATCAAACCCGTTATGTTTATAAATGCTGCTCACATACATTATACATGGTGCAGAAGCATAATGCTTTTGTTTAAATAATTAAATACACTAACATCACCGTACAGATAATAAAACGGATCACAGTGTGTATAAAATGTGCTTGTAAACTGGGTGCTATTTTAGATGCCTGTGATGACTTGATAAATGTGCTGAGAACTTACAGGTCACTGCTTGGTTAAAGTAGCAGAAAAATGCCTACATGACTGGAGGGGAGTTTTAAAAAGCGGAGTTCTGACCATAGGGTCAAAGTTTGTAGCACAAATCTTACAGTGCAAACGTGTCTGACCCCAAAACTGGTTTTACTTCGTTTGCAAAACACTCTTTAACTCACTTGTCACGAAAGGGAACTGTCTGGACTATTGACAAATGAAATGTTCTGTCCCGGGCGGTCCTCTTTAAAATGTATTTAAAATTTGCCATTATCGTAAATCGTTAACTCTCTGTAGCTGTCTTCGGAACTTCAGCCAAACTCACATTATGTATGGTAAGTGACTCAATTCAAAGTGATGTTTTCGTTCGTGAACGAATTAGTGTTTTTAAATAAATCATTCACATTCGCTTCCCTGACTCATGCTCCCTACACTTAAAATCTCTGCCTTTTGAAACACGTGACTGATTTCGTGTCTTCAAAATGTGTAATTTGTGCTGCATTCACACCATCTCGTAATTCCGAGATGAAAACACGTGACATTCTACTCTATCTGAATTATGAGTTTCCATGGCAACACTATCAACGCCAAAGCCCTCACGTGCTCCTGTACGCAAGTACAAATTGTAAACTCGGAATGTTCTGAGAGTTACGACTTGGACCAGTGACAGATGTACCACGTGACCGCCGCTAGGTGGTTTTTTTTTTTTGGCGCTAACGTTACTAAAGGTGCATTCACGCCATATCTTGATTTCCGTAATTGCGAGATTCCAACTTGTAAAAAGCGTTCACGTCCTCGCAGAACTCGTTATTACAACTTGTGAACTGGGAGTCTTCTGAGAGCTACAACTTGTACCACATGACCGCTGTGCCACCTGACCAACGTAGGCTCTGTTTAGGCGTTGATAGTGTTGCCGTAGAAAAGCATAATTCCGAGTCTGAGGACGCGAACAGCTCCGAGTAGAATGTCACATGTTGTCATCTCGAAATTACGGTAATTACGATATGGCGTGAACGCAGCATTAGGCACTACCTCTGAGTCCGACAAAGCCGAGTAAAATGTCAGGTGTAGTCATCTCAGAATTACGGTAATTACGACATGACTTGAAGGCAGCATTACTGAAGTGTGCCTTTCTCACATTTCTCATAGCGGAAGTCGTCATAGTTGGGTAAAATCCGAGAGCAGTGAATGGGAGAGTACCACAAATATATTTTTTGCATTCCCATTTGCTCAAATAACAAAAGAAAAACTCCACGATAGTGTTTTCATGACTTTCAATCAAAGGAATAAATTGAGAAAAACTGATATCGGCAGTCAGAAGAGAGAACGATGTCAAATTTACCGTCCCTCCCACAGACGCGGCATTACAAAACACCCTCGCATTAGCATTAACTAGTTTTTTGTAACTTGAAGAAAATGTGATGTAATTCAAAGTATATGTTATAAATGTACATACATTTTTAAAAAAAAATACAAAATATGAAAAAATGTCAAGGATTTATTATGATGATGACCGTTAAAACGGGTCATCACAGTTTTGTCAAAAGGGTCCATTCACGCCATATCGGAATTCCCGTAATTATGAGATTCCAACTTGTAAAAAGCGTTCACGTCCTCGTAGAACTCGTAATTACAACTAGTGAACTGGGAGTCTTTGAGAGCTACGACTTGTACCACATGACCGCTGTACCACCTGACCAACGTAGGCTCTGTTTAGGAATTGATAGTGTTGCCATAAAAAAGCATAATTCCGAGTCTGAGGACGTGAACAGCTCCGAGTAGAACGTCACATGTTGTCATCTCGAAATTAGGGTAATTACGATATGGCGTGAACGCAGCGCAAGTATTAGGAATCAAGGACTGACTGTAGCACGAGCCAATAGCATTCGAGTACGGGCTGTGAAAGAGCATCTCATTGGTTGGAACTACTGAACGGATACGCCCCTTCAATGAACGAGTCAATCTTTTACTCTCTGCTGCTTAACTAGATGTTTATGAATGGGACATTTTGAACTGAATAACTGTTCGTGAACCAAGATCTGCTGATCCACTGGTGAATGCGTAAAAATGGCATACTTAACTTAAGGACATTGTGTAACTTCTTAATTTGCTTATGCAAATATTGTATTTTTTCCTACAGCTCATGCAATTTTATTGTGTTGTTGCTTTTTCTGGAGTTTTTAAGTAGATTTGTAGCCACGTTCATCACAGATAAGACTTGGGTCCATGTATTGTTTATGAATCGGTTCAGAAAATGATTCAGTCATCAATTACACTCTCGCTTGTCCCCACCTAGCGGAGCAACGATGTAACCGCAGAGATTAGCACTGAATGAATCAATGAACGAGTCATTTTTGTGGAAAAAAAAATCGAAAGATTCGATTAATCAACCATTAGTTCAAAGAATAGGTTTTCACTGCAAAGTCCTTTTTTGGTTTGTATGGGTGGGCGTGGCCACATATATGTGGCAAGTTACAAAGAAGAACGCGCTTGGAAACGTCGCTGTGTGACCGTCTGCCCTAATGAAAAGAAATCGGTCTGAATTCTCGCGATCAATAGTTCTGACCACCGTTTAATCAAACTCAATGCAAGTTAATCCAAAACCCTCTTACGCCAGCCAATCTTAGCCTTTAAGAGGCGGGGGATATAGAGCAACATGTGCAAGATGATCTCCCAATACACAGACTGACAGAGAACGGAGCGCTAGAAACTTTTCAGAAAGCACAGATTATCCCAAAGTGATTGCATCTAAAATGGTATCGATTAAATTGTTGACATCTCTGTTCTCTCTGTCTTGGGAGCAGACTCTCATATGTTTGGGCAGTTTGTTCATTACACTCTTCATTTTGCTGGTGATTCGCCAACTCGTAAAGCAGCGGAGACCCCGAGGGTTTCCCCCTGGACCGACACCTTTACCCATGATAGGGAATATTCTGTCCCTAGCCACAGAGCCTCACGTCTACATGAAGAGGCAGAGTGATATCCACGGACAGGTACGGATGACACTTCACTTTCAGTCCTTATTTTCTCTTATTTACATGCACATAAATACACAGTAGACTTGTCTGTTTTTTACTGATATTTTTTTGTTGTCACTTGTTTGGTTTTGCTGTTTAAAAGCTATTTTAAGCCAATTATTATGTATAATAGCGTATTGCATCTTACACCCTGTCTTGTAATGAATGAAGTTGTCCACAATGGAATCGTCTCTTGTGGCGAGTTAAAGCTGGAAGGAATACAGCCCTAGCTACTGGGCATGCGCACATCAATCTAACATTAATTTTGTCACACTGTACAACAATAATATTGTTTTTGTATTATAGTAAGGGCTAAGTTTTAGTTTGCTCAAACTACTTAATATATGCTATAAGTTGATAACTTTTTACCGATATAATATTTTGTTTTATATGTGGTTGTATCAGTATGAACTGTGAATAAGAATGTGCTTATTGTGTTTTCAGCGTAAATCATGCAAAACAAGCATATTGTATTAAATGAATATTTCGAATGTTAGTAAATAGTAGTTAAAGACACTTTAATATAAAGAAAATTATTAATATTATTATTAA